>CM077671.1:139769273-140987273 GCA_039707655.1 Elymus sibiricus
AACATATACCACAAACTTCAAGAGTAATTGACACATGCTTGAAAAGAGAGCATGGCTGACAAAAGCATAGGATACAACTTATAAGAGGGAGAAGACACAATTTACCAATGTCATCATGTATCAGGGGAAGAACATCACAAGAATTTTGAATGTGAAGGATGATATCGGATAATAACCCAACAATGGGTCTGGCGGTCCACAAAGGACCTGATGTGAACATCGATACTCCAACAGAGGAAGAAAGAATGCAAGGCATCGGATTATAGTACATCCAAATAATTCGATGCTTAATTAACCAAAGGAATTAACACTTCCAAATTGATGTATCGGAAACAAATGCTCCGATAAAAAACAAGTAAGATGAATGGACTTAGATGGACAATCAATCAAGGTTGATTTGTCAAGAACCACTCACGTTTGGAAAGACGTCTGGGCCGGAAAGATAATTTATGAGAAACAACTAATGACTTTGTGCATTTACACACATGTTGAATCAATAAAATCAAATGACAATCACAATGGATTTAATGAATATTGCTAGACATATGGAATTAACCATAATGCAATCAGGTGAGAAAGGTTAAGAGCAAAAGGCTAAAGAGAATTTCGGAAGATCGAATATCAATTCAAAGGATTTTGTGAAACTCACGACAACTGATGACGAACGAATCCCCGGTAAGCATAGGGGGGGTGATGGTAGAAGGGAATCGCAAGAGCGATGAACACAAGTTCGTGGGAGAACATCGGAGAGTATCTTCGGAGTCTTCTAATGAATCAAGCCATCATATGGAATGAGGGGCTCTCCGGGAGGAAGTAGATACGAGAACCTAGAGTTAGAGTTAGTAAAATCTTTAACCCGAATAGAAGAGAGATCAGAACCCAGAGTATAGAAGAGGAATAAAAGATCCTAATACCACATATTTGAGATGTTGGCCCGTAAGCCACACAAAAATTTTAGTAAAAGTTTTTCAAGTACTAGACTCAACTTCGGCCAAGGAGTTGGAAAGGGGGATACCTACAGGCAGTCGGCTTTGATACCAACTTGTGATGCCACCATTTTGATCATACGCTAATCATACATGCAAATGCGCACGACCAAGATTAGGGACTCACGGAAAGATATCACAACACAACTCTAGACACACAATTGAAGCCATACAAGCTTCATATTACAAGCCAGGGGCCTCGACGGCTCGAATACGTAAGCTCGAATACAAACGAGTCAGCGGAAGCAAATATTATCTGAGTACAAACATAAGTTAAACAAGTTTGCCTTAAGAAGGCTAGCACAAACATAAGCAGCGGATCAGAAGAGGCAAGGCCTCCTGCCTGGGAGCCAACCTAACTACTCCTGAGCGTCGGCGTTCTCCACGTAGTAGTAAGCTCCAGCGGTGGTGTAGTAGTCATCGGCGGGGGTACTCCGTCTCCTGGGCTCCGTCATCTGAACGCAGTAATCGTATTGAGGGGTAAAGAGGAGGTAAAGCAGCGGTGAGTACTCATCCAAAGTACTCGCAAGACTTATATCAGAACTATACTAGAATATGCATCAGTATCAAGGAATGGGGTTATATCTTTGGACTGACTGCAGAAAAGCAAGAATAGGGGGAATGCCTAGTCCTATCGAAGACTAGCATCTTCAACATCTTGCAGCATTAGAAGGGTGTAGATTGGTAACTCATATGTAACAATATTATTGTAGCAATTTTATTAAGTAACCACGCCTAGAGATTCTTCCTTGACTCCCTATGAGAAAGAAAATCTTGGAGCCAACATTCATATCAATTTTAAGTCACAATTCTAGTTGTATTAGATCGGGATACAACTCCAAGTCGTCCTATTACCGTGGACACGACTATTCGAATAGTTGAATTCATCCCTGCAGGGGTGCACCACATTTCCCAACACGCTTGATACCCTCTGGCCGTACATACTTTCCTGGGTCATGCCCGGCCTCGGGATATCAACACGTCGTCGCGCTACCTAGGCTCAACAGAGAGGCCAGCCTGCCGGTCTAAATCCTAAGCGCGCAGGGGTCATGGGCCCACTCGCCCTTTGCACTCCTGCATGATGCATGGGCGGCCGAGGTCAGTCCTATCACCTCTTATACAAGATCAATGCCGTCGCGGACCACTCGGGCACGCGCCTCTCCATTGCTGACGTCCGAAGAGCTTCGGCTGATACAACGACGCCGAGTACCCATAACTTGTCCCACATGAAGGTTAGTGTGAAAAAGGTCAATCGACCAACTCAGATCAAATACCAAACCCATTAGCATTTTGTTAATTGCGGTGACGAGCGCGACCCATGATGCGTGGTCTCGTCGCCCCGTCTCAAGGACTTGTGGCAAGGGCCTCACCTGCCCGGCCACGCCTCATCGTTATTAATCCGTGGGTACCCTTCAGGGCCGACCCATCACCAACATCTTTATGTAACCAAGTCATAGTAACCATGTGTATAAAACATCATGGCAGGACCTGATGAATCACCCTCAATGGTTCCTGCTCGATGTAACCATCAAGGTGGACTTAGAGGAATCACCCTCGGGGGTCCCACACTTGAGGGCGGTTGCACGACAGAGTCGTTATCGGAAGTGGTGAAGGAGGAATCACCCTCGATAACCACGACCGACTAGATACACTGCAGAGTTACCATCATGAGTACTTCACGAGGTGTCACCCTCGGTACTCGATAGTAGCTTTGCAGAGTCGTACAACTACGCGGGGGGGGGGGGGGGGGGGGAGTGCGGTGAATGTGACGGGTCATGGCTTGTCGATCAGTTGATCAAGTCTTCGAGTCGTCAATGATGAAGCAGGGGCAGCTACAACTAAGGGGTCACAGGGGTTCCACTAATCAACCTATACTAAGCAGGGGATATAACAGTAGGTACAGTAGCAGTTTAACAAAAACAGGCTATGCATCAGAATAGGAGCTAACTACAACAGTAGCAAAGTCTAATGCAAGCATGAGGGAGAAAGAATGGGCGATATCGGAATGATCAAGGGGGTTTGCTTGCCTTGTTGCTTTGTTGAAAAGGACGGGTCATCGTCCACGTAGTCATACTCGGGGTCAACAGCAGTCTCGGGGTCTATCGCAGTATCGAGGTCTACCGAAAAAGAAGTAACGGAGGGGGAACAAATAAATAACGGAGCAATCAAATGCAACACCAATGCAATGGCACGACAAGATGTGTGGGTGGCATGCTTTAATGCATCCCTAAGTATTTTAAAAGAAGAGGGAAAATATCGGCGATATTTTCCCGGCTCCAGGTATTTTTTGGATAGATGATCCTGATGCAAAATGTTCATGTTCGTCATGCTAGAGGCATGTGACAGATGAACAGACAGCGTATTCGGATTCGTTGGATTTTTCTGAGCAACTTTCATATATAAAATATTTTCATCGAAGGTACGATTTATTTTATATGATTTTTCATAGCTTTATAGATTTTCTGAAATTTCTGGTTTTAATTTAATTCGGGTTGACCAAGTCAATTTGACTGGTCAAATAGGGAGGGGATGGCCCACATGTCATATATTATACCTAAACAAATAAATAAATCTAACTTATTTAAATGGGGGCCTACATGTCATTGGGCCAAGGCTAACTAAAATAAATAATTAAACTACTCACTAAAGGGGCCCTACTTAGCCCGGACTAATTAGCACCTAATCTAACCTAAACTAATTAGCTCAGGGCCGGCCGGTGGCATAGCCAGCCGTGGCTGTGCACACACACGCAAACACACTCACAGAACACACACACACACGCGCAGGCACATCCATCCATGGCCTTGGCCATGGCCAGCCGCAAGCAGCAGCAACATGCGGCAGCAGCAGGAGACAACAGCAGGCATCAGCAGCGGCAGCTACTTAGCAGAGCAGCGGCAGCTAGCAGCGGTGCAGCCTCACAGCAGCAGTAACATCAAGCAGCGCGGCAACACATGGAGCAGCGGCTAGCAGCGGCATTGGCAGAGCAGCGATAGGCCGCGAAGAGGCCACATGCGGACGCGCGCGCACAGCAGCAACAGTACACACACGTACGTACGGCAAACAGCGATGAATCGAAGGGGACAAGGGGGGAATCGGCAGAGGAGCTCACCACGAGTCCATTGGCATGCTCGGGGAGGGCTGGGGTGGACCGGAATGGTGGAATCGACGCCGGATGCCGGCGAGGTAGCCGATGAAGACGACGGCAATTGCGAGCGTATGGCCCGCCCCGACTCGGTTTGATGCTCTGAATGGACGAAGTGGGCCGTGGAGGTCCTCCGGGACGTCTTCTCTCAGCGCGGGGAGCACGATTGCCACGGCATCAACGATGACATGGTGAAGGTGTCGCTCGGGAGTTGCAAGCGGGGGAGGTCACGGCACGGGGGAAGAGGAGGGAGAGGTGGCTAGGGTTCGGGAGGAGGCCGCGGGGTCATCTTATTGTCAGGAGCCATCCCCTGGCTGGTACGTGGGCTTGCCCTGGACTAGTAAATGGGCCTGGCCCATCGGGAGACCATCGAGCGCTACAAGTATCAGGGAGAAGACAACATGCGGCTTATCCAGTGGATCACGGCACCGAACGGAACGGCGACTCCTTCTCCTACCTCCAGCTCTCTCCCTATCCCTTTCCCAGTTCCTTGTTCATCTTGTAATGGCTGATCTATAACCTGCTACTGCCACAGAGACTGTAGATCGAACCCTGTACCCATCTATTCCCTTACATCTGGTATTCAGAGCCAGGCACCACCCTTCCCCCTCAAATTTCCCCCAAATTCTCCCAATTCCACCGACGACGACGTCATGTGCGCCGTCAAACCACCAAAGTGGGATGCCTTGTCTGCCAATGAGCAGCTGCTATGGTATCTCAAGAGACTATGTGCCAAGGCGGAGGAGATGAGCTCACTGTTGGGTGTTGCAAGCACGGGTGGCCTTCCCGTGGTTACCCCGCTTGTCAATACGGCGACCTCAACCACGACGCACGCCTCGTCGGCGCCCGACGTCTCCGGCTCCAACACCAAGGCCCAGGAGAGTCTCGAGGTCATACATGACGCGCCCACTGTCTGCAGCGCGATGGCGCATGTCACCTGTTCGAGGGATTGTCCGAACCAAGTCATTGTCAGATCATCGCTCGCGTCGCCAGTCATGACGGCACCAATACTCCCAGCAACCGCACCTGTGCTTGTCACCGACCTCGTTCACACTGCAACCAATGGTGATTCTAACCTGCGGGCGCCCCTGGCCATGGAGGACAATCTCGTGATCACTCCATCTCCTCTGACAATGTTCTCAACTGTCAATTCAATGCAGCCGTTCCTGAATCTTGGCCTGGATGTCTCACTTCCCACAAGGTACCAGGGGTTGCTGATAGGGCCGACGTCATGGCCATCATTTCTAGCGGATCATACTGCAGAGGGTAAGGAGATTCGGCCCACTCCGTGGCCGTCGTTTCCAATCGGTGTGCCATCAGAGGACACTGATGATTCAAGTTTCAGTGTGCATTTGTTTTGCTGTGTGAAGAAAATGGGTGTTCTGAGAGCATAACTCTCCATTAGTCTTGGTCTTCAATTAAGGCGAATCGAGTCATTACAATCTTCTGCTCCAGCTGGCATCAGAGTGCATTGGAATTTTTTGAGCAGTTCAAGTCTGAGAGCATACTGGAGATATCTACTCAGTGTGCCCGGGAAAACCTGTTCCTCTAAGAAGGTTGTTTGTTGGATCCATACTGTGGCAAGAGCTATTTCTCTGATCATGCAACTAATGGATGTCCAACTAAAAATGTGGTCAGAGCTACCTAGTGGTGAACCCCCTGAGGACGACTATTCTTGTGTTACTATTTTTGGTTCACCCGCGACTATCTCTGTTGATGACCTTGATTCATTGGAATTTATTGAGCCCCAGTTCCTAGTTGTTCATCAGCTAGTCAGGGATTGTGCTAGTTGTTTCTTCGTTGAGATATTTTCTGGTGCCAGTGATCTTATGTATCAAAATCAGGAGCACTGGAACATTTGTGAGCCCGACATGCTAGAGCACGACGCGGCTGTATGTAATTTTCCTAGGCCTGACAAATTGAAGGGCACAATACAGATCATGAACATGTCAGTGCAGGGGCAATTTTTAAGCCAGGAAGGTGACAGCAGGACAATGACTCAGGAAACATCTTGTATTGGCACATTGCGTACACATGCAGGTTATCTGGCCCATGAGAATTATACCAATATCACATTGATGGGTTCTGAAGAAAAACAGGCGGAGCAGGTGAACTACGAGAGCGTGTTGTGTCATCCAGGCTATATAGTGCAGACACTAGAAGGCGCTGGATATTTTATCCACCATGTTGCTCCCTGTGCAATTTATTCGGAGAAGTCTGTACTGCTGTCGAAGCTGGAGAATTCAGTTGTTAGTACCCTTGCTCCCGTAATGTATAGCAGCAACAATTGTTTTTCTCTAAATCTCCTAGTACATGAATGGTTGGATTCAGCTACAAGCTCCAAGTCCTATGAATGTTTTCCTGGGAACAAGTGCATAGTGGTTGTTAAACTAGTGGTGCATTCTATGGGGCGGCTAATTGACAGAATTAAAGGAACATCCCAGATACTTGAGAAGAAGAAGGGATACACACAGTTCACTCCACATTCAATTACTAATTTTGTTGTTTGGTGCCCCATGAAACAACAGGAGTGCACCAAGGGGCGTGCAGAGGGACTTAACAAATCACTTGGCCTTGATCACAAAGCAATAGATCAATGTATGGGTGATCTAGATGCTGAGGGAGAAAATCATGTTTTGAAAGCTGCACAGGATCCATATATTGCCAAGGGCCCTCATGGTGAATGTCCTGTTGTAACAAGTGTAAAATCCGTTGTTGATGGCTTCAAAGGCGATGGAATCCACGAATGTGAAGATATTGATGAATGCAAGGAAAGGACCACATGCCAGAGCAAGGAATGCAACTACATGAAGCAACAAACCGACAAGAAGTGGTCATTCAGCACTTTTGCCGTGGGTAATCACGTCTCCGTCAAGCTACAGCCTCATTTGCAATCGTCGGCCTGCACGCAGGCAACCAGCGACATTTTACTTCATCGGCAGCCTGAACTCCAATCGACTCAAGCGTCGTCAACGTGCTACAACCAAGGGCATTTTCAAGAAGGGAGGGGTGTGATCACCATTGATGCCGTCTTCGCACAAGGCTCTGTCGACCACGAGTACTACTTTGTCCACTTCGACCACGACTGTGCTGAAAATGACTACTTCCTCGACGCCTTCTTTGGTGGGGTTCCCATCGGCCACAACTACTGTTCCTACTTCGTTGAAGTCCACCCTGGCTTCGATCGTGACTACAACCAAGTCAAGCATCATCAAGTGCAATGGGATCCGGGCGGGTCTGGGTGTTGTCGGCTTGAGGTCAAGCCGAATTCAAGAAGGGAGGGATGTCAGGAGCCATCCCCTGGCTGGTACGTGGGCTTGCCCTGGACTAGTAAATGGGCCTGGCCCATCGGGAGACCATCGAGCGCTACAAGTATCAGGGAGAAGACAACGTGCGGCTTATCCAGTGGATCACGGCACCAAACGGCACGACGGCTCCTTCTCCTACCTCCAGCTCTCTCCCTATCTCTTTCCCAGTTCCTTGTTCCTCTGGTAATGGCTGATCTGTAACCTGCTACTGCCATAGAGAGTGTAGATCGAACCCTGTACCCATCTATTACCTTACACTTATGCTCTAGGGGGACCGGGGGATGGCCAGCTCGTGGCCATGGCAGCCATGGCGCGGTGGAGGCCCTGCCACGATCCCCTGTCTCTCTTCTGTAGCGGGAGGTAGAAGAAAAGGCCAGGGTGGGCTGGGCCACAGTGCACTGTAGCATTAGGGCCCAAGTGCATAGTACTTCTTTCTATTTTTGCCTTTTCTTTTTTTGCCAATTTATTCAGCTACTATTGTCCATCTATTAAAAATAGTAAATAATTTTTGTTTGAGTTGACACTTGGCACATAAATCATACGCAATAAATTGAAACTGACACAAAAGTTTGGGGTCTATTTGAATTCATTTAAATTTTGAATGTATTTAAATGGGCTAAATAGATGGTGTTGTTCCATTGATTTAATATCCAGAGGCATTTCGGGAAATTTTAGTGATGTTGTTTTTCTTAACATAATTACTTAGGAATTAATTGTAAGATTATGAACTATTTTGTTTACATGTTTGAAGATGTAAATACTTGACTTGCAATTGAATTTTGAATTTGAAGTTGGGTTATTCAATAATTGAAATTAGGCTTTATTAATCATGATGACATGGCAAGTTAATTAGCATAACTAGTGTTTAGTAATCTGGGGGTGTCACAACCTCGGTGTTGGAGGCAAGTTCGGGGGCTACTGAGGGAGTCCAGGGCTAAGGGTTCCTCGGGATGCCGACCTATCTTGAGTGGGCCGAACTCATGAGGTACTCGGTGGCCACTATGGGAAGACCGAACTATAAGGATGCTCCATGATTAGGAAGGAAACCTCAGGTGCCCTGGTGTGTCCGCCAAGTCATGGATGGGCGTGTTTGAACCCTCGACAACAACCAACTACATGTAACCCTAGGTACCCCTGGTGTCGATATAAACCAGGGGCTTAGTTCGTCGAGAGCAAGTCAACTCATCTAGGGTTTTAGCTCGTTTGATCTCGAGGAGAAACGATCTAGGGAGAGGGAGGGCAGGGCTGCACCGTGGCTTGTGGTGCGGCTGCCCTCCCTCCCCTCTCATATATATAGGGGGAAGGGAGGAGGGGCCGACGCCCTAGGGTTCCCCCTCTAGGGGGGGCGGCACCCCAAGGGTGGCTTGGCCCCCAAGTTTGGGTGGCCGCCACCTTTAGTGTTTGCCCCCCACCAGCCCCTTGGATGCATGGGCCTTAAAGGGAGGGACGCCCAGCCCACCAGGGGCTGGTGCGGCCCCCTCTCAGCCCATGTCCCCCCCCAGGGTGTGTGGGCCCCTTCCGGTGGACCCCCGGAACCCTTCGGCACTCCCGGTACACTACCGATGACGCCCGAATTCCTTCCGGTGACCAAAATGGAACTTCCTATATATCATGCTTTACCTCCGGGCCATTACAGAACTCCACGTGACGTCCGGATCTCATCCGGGACTCCGAACAACCTTCAGTCACCAACATATATAACTTAACAATACCGAATCATCACCGAACGTTAAGTGTGTAGACCCTCCGGGTTCGAGAACTATGCAGACATGACCGAGACACCTCTACGGCCAATAACCAATAGCGGGACCTGGATGCCCATATTGGTTCCTACATATTCTACGAAGATCTTTATCAGTCGAACCACAATGTCAAGGATTCAATCAATCCCGTATGCAGTTCCCTTTGTCCTTCAATATGTTACTTGCCCGAGATTCGATCGTCGGTATCTCCATACCTAGTTCAATCTCGTTACCGGCAAGTCTATTTACTCGTTCCGTAATACAAAATCCCATGACTAACTCCTTAGTCGCATTGCTTGGAAGCTTCTTATGATGCTGTATTACTGAGTGGGCCCAGAGATACCTCTCCGTCATACGGAGTGACAAATCCCAGTCTCGATCCACGCCAACCCAACAGACACCCTCAGAAATACCTGTAGAGCACCTTTATAGTCACCCAGTTACGTTGTGATGTTTGATACACACAAGGCATTCCTCCGGTGTCCGAGAGTTGCATGATCTCATGGTCGTAGGAACAGATACTTGACATGGATAAAACAATAGCAATAAACTAACACGATTAGATGCTATGCTTACGGTTGGGTCTTTGTCCATCACATCATTCTTCTAATGATGTGATCCCATTATCAAATGACAACTCATGTCCATGGTCAGGAAACCTTAACCATCTTTGATCAATGAGCTAGTCTAGTAGAGGCTCACTAGGGACACAGTGTTGCTTATGTATCCACACATGTATCCGAGTTTCCAATCAATACAATTATAGCATGGATAATAAACGATTATCATGAACAAGGAAATAGGATAATAACTATTTTATTATTGCCTCTAGGGCATATTTCCAATAGTCTCCCACTTGCACTAGAGTCAATAATCTAGTTCACATCGCTATGTGATTTACATTGTAATGAATCTAACACCCATAGAGTTCTGGTGCTGATCATGGTTTGGCCGTCGAAGAGGCTTAGTCAATGGGTCTGCAACATTCAGATCCGTATGTACTTTGCAAATATTTATGTCCTCCTCCTTGATGTAATCGCAGATGGAATTGAAGCGACGCTTTATGTGTCTGGTCCTCTTGTGAAACTTGGGCTCTTTGGCTAGAGCAATGGCGTCAGTGTTATCACACAAGAGAGTCATCGGATCCAGTGCACTGGGCATACCTCTAAGATCTGTCATGAACCGCTTCATCCAGACTCCTTCCTTCGCCGCTTCCGAAGCAGCGATGTACTCCGCTTCACATGTAGAATCAGCTACCACGCTTTGCTTGGAACTGCACCAGCTTACCGCTCCACCATTTAGAATATATACATATCCGGTTTGAGACTTAGAGTCATCCGGGTCTATGTTAAAGCTAGCATCGACGTAACCCTTTATGACGAGCTCTTGATCACCTCCATAAACGAGAAACATTTCCTTAGTACTTTTCAGGTACTTAAGGATATTCTTCACCGTTGTCCACTGTTCCATTCCTGGATCACTTTGAAACCTTCCGGCCATACTTATGGCAAGGCTGACATCTGGTCTTGTGCACAACATCGCATACATTATAGAGCCTATGGCTGAAGCATAGGGGATGACACTCATCTTTTCTCTATCCTCTGTAGTCGCTGGGCATTGAGTCTTACTCAACTT
Source organism: Elymus sibiricus (assembly GCA_039707655.1). Classification (NCBI taxonomy): domain Eukaryota; kingdom Viridiplantae; phylum Streptophyta; class Magnoliopsida; order Poales; family Poaceae; genus Elymus; species Elymus sibiricus. Next base: position 139,780,090 of record CM077671.1, read on the forward strand.
CACACCTTGTAAGATAGGCAAGAACCCTTTCTTGGATTGATCCATTTTGGACTTCTTCAAAAGCTTATGAAGATATGTGCTTTGTGAAAGTCCAACTAACCGTCTCGATCTATCTCTATAGATCTTGATGCCTAATATGTAAGCAGCTTCTCCGAGGTCTTTCATTGAAAAACTCTTGTTCAAATATATCTTCACACTTTCTAAAAGTTCTATATTGTTTCCAATCAGTAATATGTCATCCACATATAACATTAGAAATGCTATAGATTTCCCACTCACTTTCTTGTAAATACAAGCTTCTCCATAAACTTGTATGAACCCAAACGCTTTGATCACCTAATCAAAGCGAAGATTCCAAATCCAAGATGCTTGCACCATTCCATAAATGGATCGCTAGAGCTTGCACACTTTGTCAACATTTTTAGGATCGACAAAACCTTCTGGTTGCATCATATACAACTCTTCCTTAAGGAAACCATTAAGGAACGTTGTTTTGACATCCATCTGCCAGATCTCGTAATCGAAAAATGCAGCTATTGGTAACATGATCCTCACGGACTTAAGTATCGCTACGGGAGAGAAAGTCTCATCATAGTCATTTCCTTGAACTTGTGAAAACCCTTTTGCAACAAGTCGAGCTTTATAGACGGTGACATTACCGTCCACGTCCGTCTTTTTCTTAAAGATCCATTTATTCTGTATGGCCTTACGATCATATGGTAAGTCCTCCAAAGTCCACACTTTGTTCTCACACATGGATCCTATCTCGGATTTCATGGCCTCTAGCCATTTGTTGGAATCCGGGCCCACCATCGCTTCTTCATAGCTCGTAGGTTCACTGTTGTCCAACAACATGACCTCCAAGACATGATTGCCGTACCACTCAGGGGCGGTACGATTCCTTGTCGACCTACGAGGCTCAGTAGCAACTTGATCTGAAGTTTCATGATCATCATCATTAGCTTCCTATTCACTTGGTGTAGGCGCCGCAGAAACATCTTTCTGTGCCGTGCTACTCTCCAACTGAAGTGACGGTTCAATAACCTCATCAAATTCTACCTTCCTCCCACTCAATTCTTTCGAGAGAAACTCTTTCTCGAGAAAGGACCCGTTTTTAGCAACAAACACTTTGCCCTCAGATCTAAGATAGAAGGTATACCCAATTGTTTCCTTAGGGTAACCTATGAAGACGCATTTGTCCGCTTTGGGTTCGAGCTTATCAGGTTGAAGACTTTTCACATAAGCATCACAGCCCCAAACTTTAAGAAACGACAACTTAGGTTTCTTGCCAAACCATAATTCATATGGTGTCTATCTCAACGGACTTTGATGGTGCCCTATTTAAAGTGAATGCGGCTGTCTCTAATGCATAACCCTAAAACGATAGTGGCAGATCAGTGAGAGACATCATAGATCACACCTTATCCAATAGAGTACAATTACGACGCTCGGACACACCATTACGGTGTGGTGTTCCAGGTGGCGTAAGTTGTGAAACAATTCCACACTGTCTCAAATGCATACCAAACTCATAACTCAGATATTCTCCACCACGATCAGATCGTAGAAACTTTATCTTCTTGTTACGATGATTTTCTACTTCACTCTGAAATTCCTTGAATTTTTCAAATGTTTCAGACTTGTGTTTCATTAAGTAAATATACCCATATCTACTTAAATCATTAGTGAAGGTAATAAAATAACGATATCCACCGCGCGCCTCAACACTCATCGGACCGCACACATCAGTATGTATGATTTCCAGCAAGTCACTTGCCCGCTCCATTGTACCGGAGAACGGGGTTTTCGTCATCTTGCTTAAGAGGCATGGTTCACATGTGTCATGCGATTCAAAATCGAGTGATTCCAAAGTCCATCAACATAGAGCTTCTTCATGCGTTTTACACCAATATGACCTAAGCGGCAGTGCCACAAGAAAGTGGTACTATCATTATTAAGTTTGCATCTTTTGGCATCAATGTTATGGATGTGTGTATCGCTGCTATTGAGATTCAACAAGAATAAACCATTCACATTGGGTGCATGACCATAAAAGATGTTACTCATATAAATAGAACAACCATTATTCTTTGATTTAAATGAATAACCATCTCGCAATAAACAAGATCCAGATATAATGTTCTTGCTCAACACAGGCACCAAATAACAATTATTTAGGTTTACTACTAATCTCAATGGTAATTGAAGAGCGAGCGTGCCGACGGAGATCACATCAACCTTGGAACCATTTCCGACGCGCATCATCACTTCATCCTTCGCCAGCCTCCGTTTATTCCGTAGTTCCTGTTTCGAGTTACAAATATGAGCAACCGAACAGGTATAAAATACCCAGGCACTACTACGAGATCTAGTGAGGTACACATCAATAACATGTATATCAAATATACCTTTGTTGACGTTGCCAGCCTTCTTATCAGCCAAGTACCTTGGGCAATTCCGCTTCTAGTGGCCAGTTTCCTTGCAATAGAAGCACTCAGTCTCAGGCTTGGGTCCAGCCTTGGGTTTCTTCACGGGAGCGGCAACTTTCTTGCCACCCTTCTTGAAGTTTCCCTTCTTTCCCTTGCCTTTCTTGAAACTAGTGGTTTTATTCACCATCAACACTTGATGCTCTTTTTTGATCTCTACTTCTGCGACTTTCAGCATCGCGAATAGCTCGGAGACAGACTTTTCTATCCCTTGCATATTATAGTTCATCACGAAGCCTTTGTAGCTAGGTGGCAGTGACTGGAGAATTCTGTCAGTGACCATTTCAGGCGGAAGTTGGACTTCCAAATCATTCAAACGGTTGTAGTACCCAGACATTCTGAATAGGTTCTCACTGACAGAACTATTCTCCTCCATCTTGCAGGTGAAGAACTTATCAGAGGTCTCATACCTCTCGATCCGGGCATTTGCTTGAAATACTAACTTCAACTCCTGGAACATCTGATATGCTCCATGGCGTTCAAAACGCTTTTGAAGTCCCGATTCTAAGTCGTATAGCATGGCACACTGAACTATAGAGTAGTCATCAGAACGTGCCTGCCAGGCGTTCACAACGTCCACAGACAACACTGGAGAGGGTGGCACACCAATCGACGCATCAAGGACATAAGCCTTCTACGAAACCGTGAGGATAATCCTCAGATTACGGACCAAGTCCACATAGTTACTTCCATCATCTTTCAACTTAGCTTTCTCTAGGAACGTATTAAAATTCAGGGGAGCTGTTGCGCGAGCCATTGATCTACAACATAATTTTGCAAAGACAACTTTAGACTATGTTCATGATAATGAGTTCAATTAATCATATTACTAAAGAAATCCCACTCAAATCAACATCCCTCAGGTTGTCTAAGTGTGACATGATCCAAATCCACCAACCCAAGTCCGATCATCACGTGAGATGAGGTGGTTTCAATGGTGAACATCTCCATGTTGATCATATCTACTATATGACTCATGTTCGACCTTTCGGTCTCCTGTGTTCCGAGGCCATGTATGTACATGCTAGGCTTGTCAAGTTTAACCCAAGTATTCCGTGTGTGTAAATCTGGCTTACACCCGTTGTATGGGAACGTAGAGTCTATCGCACCCAATCATCATGAGGTGCTTCGAAACGACGAACCTTCGCAACGGTGCATACTCGGGGAGAACACAATTCATCTTGAAATTTTAGTGAGGGATCATCTTATAATGCTACCGTCATTCTAAGCAAAATAAGATGAATAAATAGGATAAACATCACATGCAAATCATATAAGTGACATGATATGGCCATCATCATCTTATGCTTTTGATCTTCATCTCCAAAGCACCGACATGATCTCCATCGTCACCGGCATGACACCATGGTCTCCATCATCATGATCTCCATCACCGTGTCATCATGTGGTTATCGCGCCAACTATTGATTCTACAATTATTGCTAACTCATAGTGATAAAGTAAAGCAAAAGAAGGTGAAAATAATTAAAGACAACCCTATGGCTCCTGTCGTGATTTTGTCAACCCGACAGATGTCCACGTAACACGACTTAGGTGTGAGTCCATCGCCGCTAGGTGGCGACTCGAAGGGGTTGAACGAGAGAGAGAGAGAGAGAGTCGGTTTTACCCAGGTTCGGCCCCTCCTATGGAGGTAATAGCCTATGCCCTGCTTTGTGTGTATTCGATGAGTAGATCTCGATTACAAGGGTGCGGAATCGCTAACCTAGCTATCGAGAGGTTGTAACTTAAGTTCTTGGGGCCCTAGGTACCTGCTTTTATATACAGGTCAAGTCCTAGGGTTTACAATAGAGTCCGGGTCATTCCATGACCCGTGACCTACTACATCTCTAACTTGTCTTGCATCTTAAGAAAACCAAACCGGCTTCTTTAGTCTTCACGATACATCCCATTTAAACTTGGTTGCAGAGTTGTTGATATGTTAACCCGGCCTAGCATGGCGGGTTATACCGTGGAGTTATATCCCCGACATTAGGCCCCAGATTGATTTTAATCCATTCATGTCAATAGATCTTTCCTTCCTTTGGCGGCTCATCCTTGGACTGGCATCTTTATGAATTTCATAACGCCGGCTTGTTCTGCTCCCACACTTGTCATTTTCCCAGTGTTCATTTATTGTGACGTCACCTGTCATCAATCTAGAAAAAACAATAATGACATCATATCTGTTTATCCCAAAAATCGAGGCATTTTTGTTCCCCGAAATTTACTGTATCCCCTAGATTGTCGTGCCTATCAGTTGCCCCTTTGAGCTCCTTCCCTTTAAATATTTACCGAAGGGCCCCTGATTCACTTTCCACTTCTCCTCTTTGCTTCTTCTTCTTCCTCGAGTCCGAAAGCTGATCGTGCCGCCACCACGGTTTCCTGATCTCAGCAATCTTCCTCGAGACCGTCGCGACATTTTTGCTTCATCAGTCAATCCCCCGCGCGCTTTCGCTGCCACCAGCGATCACTCGAGTAAGTCATCTTTCTTCTGACCTAGATCCATTATAGGACCCCTAGGTTCTTGAATTCTTCGGCACCTTTCTCCAGTTCATCATCATTGCTAACTCCGTGAGTGGATCCCGCGAACGTAATCACCAAGGTAAAGCGGTAGAGAAACCAACCCTGTTTCGCGTATCATTTGCTTTAATCCTCCCCAGCAATAGATGAACTGCACTGTCATTGCTTCTCTGCTCCTCCGCTAGGATTAGCAAATATTTTAGCTTTTTTGAACTATTCTTGGATCCAAAATTGTTGCTACTCCGAGGGAAACTTGTTTGTCTTACACTTGGCAAAACTTTTAGAATTCTTTGGTCCTTAATGCAAGTCGCCCTTACCTTTACTGGCTTAATAATTATAACCCGCCATGCGTTTTCAGCTAATGTATAGACTCCGGCTCGTTACAAAACAACCTTTCCATTGCAGATAACTAGATCTTTTAATTCGAACCATTTACTCAAGCCGCCATTTTTTGCTTTATCCAGGCGACTCATTATGTCGAAGTCAAAAGCCTGCAATTGGGTGGCGACTCAAGTTTCTGACGTTCACCTTAAAGATTATGAGGAACATGGGTTTCTGCCACCTCAAAATGTGGTTGGTTGGCGAGTCATCCTTGGAGAGGAACTCCCGAACCCTGAGGAGGGAGAAGTGGTATATTCTTGGATCACCTTCAAAGGGGTTTTTCACCTCCTGGGTCAAAATTCTTCCGAGACGTCTTACACTTTTTCCATCTTCATCCTCAAGGCCTGGGCCCTAACTCTATATCAAACCTCTGCCAGTTCCAAGTATTTTGAAAGGTGTATCTTCAAACGGAACCCACTGTCTCCCTCTTCAGGGAGTTCTTCTATTTGAACCGGCAAACAGAGTGTGCGGATGGTCCCCGTTTAGAACTTGGCGGGGTTTCAATTCAGAGGCGGAAAGACGTCCTTTTTCCTGCTGCCACCTTACCAAGCCACCCTAAAGGGTGGAACAAGACTTGGTTTTATTGTCGAAATACCGCTCCTGCTGATGAAAACCCCTTGCCGGGTTATAGGACCAACCGCCTCCCCATGGATCTTGAACTTCCTGGTTGGGATCCTCAAGAGGAACGCTCCCAACACGCCCATGTTTATCCGAAGTTGAGGGCTCTGCTAGCCAATGGACTAATTGGGGTCAATTTAACCTGATGTTGGGTATCTTGGAGGATTCTGCCATTAAGTCTGCGCAATGGCGTTATGTGCGCTTATTCTGGCCACTTGAATGACGCTCAACGGTACATCAATTTTTCTTTGGAGGCTGGCGAAATAAACCGGATTGTGAAGAAGCTACTAGGTGAAAACTAGGAGGCTTGCAACAAGGACGGGTTGAAACCTTTCTACGCCCTTAACCCGGCTCCTTCGGTATAAACCTTTAAAATCTTAATCCGGCTTTTTGAACAAACTTTGAGCCTTTGCTTTCTTGCTCTGAATGTTTAATTTTGCGGGCTACATCTTCTTTCTGGAGTAGGAGACGCATCAAGACCGCGGCTAACAAGCCCAAAGCTGCCCCGAGCAAGAAGAAGAATAAGGCGGCTGCAGAAGGACCATCTCATATGGACGAAATAGCTGCCACTGATACCCGATCAGAGGTAAAATTAATCTTTTGTTTATATTTCATTGAATCTATCTGACGCCTTTCCCTCTTAGGGTGATGTTGAAACAAGCCGTGCAGGCGATGTTGAGGTAATTTCCATCTCTTCTGACTCAGAACCTTCACCTTCGTTGAAAACAAGGTGGGTTGTTCGGAAGCTAGGCTTTTCTCACCACTTTATTTTGAAGAAAACCCAACACCAGTCTAGGCGTCAGACCCGAAGTGGGAGTGGTGATCTTGTTGAGGGCTTACCTGATAAATTAGCCACCAGAAAATGACCAGCCAAGGTACTTAATATTCCAAACTTCCAAGGAAGTTTTGACTTGATGTGTCAACTTTTTGACTCCTATGCCTTGGTTAATCAGGAGTCGCCACCTTTGTCAGATGACTCAACTGCGTCCAAACTGACGCCCTTTGTTACCAATCATGGGTAAATTCCTCATCAATTCGTCTGTTTGAGTAAAATATTGTCACTTCCTATTCTTCATATTATACTCTTTAACTTGGCATTGCCAAAGCCAAGAAAAGGAAGACTGGCGGGTCTTCTGTTAACCCTGAGGCCCCTGAGCCGGAGATTCCTGATCTGACGGATGATGAAGTCCATGTTGATCATCCTGAAGACCCTCAGGATATCCAAAACGATTTACCTCCTCCATCTGAACCAACCAATACTAATGCCGGAACTATTTAAGGTACATCAGTAGTTAACCTTGACCTGCCCAATCCTTCAGTAGCAAACAAAGATACCCCCTGAAGTTATTATTACTCGGACGGGTTATACTGCTCCTGAGATTTCCAGGGTGTTAACAAAGGTTGTTGATAAGGATGAAGTGGTAATGCAAGAAAAAGGGAAGACCAAGTTGGAGCTTCCAAATTATGAGAATTTTAGTGTTGAAGATCTTCATGCTGCCTGTCTGGACCGCCTGGCTACAAGCCGTGAGATGGAAATCGGCCTTGTTAGCATGATGAAAAATAAATACGAGGTATGTTCTCCTTTATATGCTCTCATCATATATCCTTGTGTAGCCCCCAAGGCCCAGTTTTGTCTTTCTAAGATAAACTGGGTCTTGCGAATGTTTGACTGACTCAACCTGTAGCCCCCAAGGGCCGTCTCGTCTCCTTGAGATGAGCCGGGTCTTTTTAATAACTTTGAAGAACTTCAACCTGTAGCCCCCAAGGGCCGGCTCATATCTTTGAGATGAGTCGGGTCTTTTTTTAATAACTTTGAAGAACTTCAACCTATAGCCCCCAAGGGCCGGTTCATCTCTTTGAGATGAGTCGGGTCTTTATTTAATAAATTTGAAGAACTTCGACCTTTAGCCCTCAAGGGCCGGCTCATCTCCTTGAGATGAGTCGGGTCTTGTTCGCATTTTTAGTGTCAATTCTTAGTGTCAAAAGAACTGATACATTAACCCCCAAGTGCCGAATATATTGCTTGCAATTTGCTTGGGACTTATCATAGATTTATTCATGATGCAGGAAGCTTTGAAGACAGCCGAGTCCAGTGAAGCCAGCTTGAAGAAAGACTTGGAAAAAGGGCAAACTTCCCAAGCAGAAGTTGAACAAAAAACTTCGCCTCTCATTGATCAAGATGGAAAACACCAAGGCAGGCTTTTTAAAGGAGAAGAAATCCTTGGAAGATCAAAAGGTGACTCTACTGAAGCATGCAGAGGATGCTGAGGACCGGCTCAAACCCATCACCGAGGTGTTGTCCGGGTCAAAGCGGCATATTGCCCAGATGACCCAAGCTATTTTTGGTAAGTGTATATAGCCTCCGTCTTCTTGAGATATAGACATAATGCGCCCAACGACTCAAGCAGTGATTTTATTTTACAGGCCCCCGGACTAGCAGCTTTTATGATAATAGCATGTTGATGCTTAAGGCTGTTTATTCCCTGACAGAACAACTCTATGCTGGGAGTCATCTCGCGTTCAATGCAACGATGGGGGATAAGCAGCCCTTAAATTTTATCAAGAATGTGTTGGAGTGTCTTTCCACCATTCCTCAACATATTCCAGAGCTAAAAAGATCAACCGCCCGATCTGGCGCGATATATGCATTGAGCCGGGCTTTAGCTTATGGAAAGGAGCTCGATCCAACCGAGCTTGCAAAGGGCTTTCCCGAATTTAAAAATGACGGGTCAGAATTTTCCCAGGAGGATTATGCCGCATGTTTCAAGGATGCCCAAAAACTGTCAACCCAGTTGGTATCTAAGATGAAACTAAGGAACTATCAAGCGGCTTATGGCGCCAATCATACTCGGATTCCACCACCTGATTTAATATCAAAGAGTCTGGCTCCTCAACGACGCAAGCATATATTTGCCCCTGAAGTTGACCCGTCTCCAATTCTTGATGACGAGGCTGTGTTCCAGGCCCTATCTTACTGCAACTGCGATGGGGATAACCTTCAGATATAGGAGCCGGAAGACCAATCGGTGGATTACTCGGAGGCATCTCAAGCGTAGGTTTAACCGTCGCTGACCCGGATGATGTAGTTGGTGATCCGTATTTTATCAATAATCACTTAAGCCCCCAAGTATGGGTGGAGAAACAATTTGTGCCTCCCTTGAGCTTGTAATAGGGATAGCCAAAAACTGTTGCCGTGCGATCATGCATGTTTGTCTTTGTTGACACAAGATATTTATTTTTCCGGTCTTGATCTTCTAGATTTTAACAATCTATTTCTCTCTCAACAATGTTGATGATTATGTCTGTCCTTTGGTCGCTATGCGAGCTCAATTGTTCAATCCGATCTTTGAAATATGAGCCGATAGTAACTTTGAATCTGAAACTTGCTATGATGAGCAAAGTAAGGCATTGTTGATAAGCCGGCTCAATGATGCCTGGCAAACATTAATATTCAAAATTTAAGGTCTTTTTAGCCTTTTCAACCAATAATATAACTTTATGCTAGTCATGCGGCTGATAACTCGGTTATTGTCTATACAAACCGGTAAAAAAGTGTGCCCAAAAACATTTTATGTGATGAGTTTCAGCACATAGTACTCGTTTTGGGGACTGTTTCTCGAAGCTAAGAAATACAAGGTAGCCCCTTTTGAAGGCAGTTTTGAGGGTCCTAGCCATGATGCAAAGGATGTAATAACATATGATCATAATACCAAGATAATATGTCTGCTTTCGAAGCTCGACAGGAAAAGACCGTCTTTCGAGGCTCGCGTCTTGCTTCAATGAAGCAGGTATGATAACCCAAGGTTTATCCTAGCTTTCTGTACGACGGCTCTCTCATGACTCAAGCCGGTGTTTTAACCTTAACAAGTTCAGGGTCCAAAAAGGATTGACTCGTCAAGAGTTCACGGGGTCATCTGATCGGAGTCGCATCAAGCATACAAGCAGGTTTAACCGTATATGGCGTTTATTTTAGCCGGGTCAAAAGGGTGAGAAAGCTAAACCCGGTGGGCTGGAAGCCCCCAAATGCCCTTAATAATGTGGCATTATTATGCCAGGTCACAAGGGTGAGAAAGCTAAACTCGATGAGTTGGAAGCTCCCAGGTGCCCTTTGTTTTGGAAAATAAATACTCAAACTCAATTTGTAGGTTGAAACGACAAAATGCGCTGGCTTTATTCATACTCGAAACATAAAGAAGTATATATAGAAGTCTACAAGGGGGTAAGAAATTACAAAAAAGGAGTTGGCAGAGCTAAGTATAATAAGGCCACTAGTGTTCCAGGTCCGGCTTATTTCCCTCTTGGAGACATAAAATTTCTTCTTTGATACCCTCTAGAGTATGAATTTTATTCAGGGATTCAGGTGCTAGTGGTACTGACCGTTATTCAACTGCTTGGGATTACTTTGAAATCCTCCTTGGTTATTATGCTGATTGCCCTGGCTAGGATGTCGGCCATTGCCATGATTTCCCTGATGTTGAAAATCAGCCCCCGGGCCACCTTGTGACCCGCCAGGTCCTTGTTGACCCGGGTGTCCTCCACCATTGCCTCCTGAGTTATTCTGGAAAGCCTGGCTATGGAACTCTTGCATGATATAACAATTCTCCCAAGAGTGGCTAGCCGGCTTATCTTGGGTGATGTGCTTAGGGCAAGGTGCTTTAAGCGCCTCCTCATAATTGCGAGGTTCATTCCCATTGTAAGCTCCTCCGGGTCGACCGTTCCGATGCTGATTCTTGAAACCTGTATTAGTGTTGGCCACAAAGTCTGACCCACTGTTCGGCTGCTTTCGTTTATTATTTTCAGCCCCCTGGTTGCCTCCTGGACCGTGCTGACCTATCCCTCCTTCAGCTTTTTTACCTTTGGTGGTCTTGTCCTCATCTGAGCCGGGATCCTTCGTGCTATCCGACTTAGCATATCTGGTGAGAACGTCCATCAAGTCGCCCATGTCTTGTACCTTTCGCTTGAGCCGTCCGAGCTTCTGGACCAAAGGCTGGAAGTGACGGTTCTTTTCCAATATTAGGACTGCCTAAGCCGCCGTGATGCTGTCCGATGTGTGGATGATTTTCGCGACCCGACGAGTCCAATGGTGAGCCGACTTTTCTACTCGTTGAACGCAATGCTGTAGGTCTACTATTGTCATAGGCTTCTTGCAGGTTCCTTGGAAATTCTTGATGACTCTCTCTTTTAGCTCGGCCCATGTGTTGATGGAGTTCGGTGGCAAGTTTTTCAACCATGTCCGAGCCGGTCCTTCCAGCATCATAGTTAAGTATTTAGCACATACAGCATCACTGACATCCAGCATGTCCATTGCCAACTCATAACTTTCGATTCAAGACACCGGCTCAAGATCTACCGTGTAGTTTGGCACCTTACGAGGCCCCTTGAAGTCTTTGGGCATGCGCTCAGCGCGGAGCGCTGGGGATAAGCATGGTATACCAATCGTCCTGTTGGACCCAACCCCCAAACTTGTCGGTTGAGGGTGAAGCTGCTGGATCGCCCGTGCTGCTGCTTCCGCTTCTGCCTGTCGTGCGCCTCTCACAGCATCAACAACTGCCTGGGCATCTGATGGCATGAGACGGGTTGGAGAGACCTGAAGCTGCTGTCTTTGCCCACTACTAGAAACAACCGGGGACTCCACATGATGGCCCTTGCTAGCGTAGGGAGTGGAATGCATTCGATCCCGGCTGTACGAATACTGTGCCTGTTGTACCACAACAGTCTTTAGCATCTCGATAGCGTTTCTTGCCTCAACCTCAAGAGGGGAGTTTTTGTTAATAGGCAATGCTTCCAAATTCCGGGTTGCTGCCAACATGTTATCAACAGGATTGGAAAATTGGCCCCGCGGCGTCTGAAATCACCGATGCGGGGATTGAGCCTGCGGGGGTTGGGCTGGTTCCTCTTGCCGATTCCCGAGTTGTTGAACAGTTCGTGGTGTCTGTTGTGTGGTGTTAAAAAGCTGTTGTGGCTCAAGGTTCGGAGGGAGCCCGCGGTGGCGTCTTCTTTGGTAAACCGCCTCCGACGCATCCCTTTGAACTCCTAATCGCCAGGCCTCGGCCTTAAGGTGCTCTGTCTCTTGATGTATGCGAGCCTGCAACTCCGCCATTCGAGCGTTCTCTGCATCAATTTCCTTCTGCACGTCAATTATCTGACTGCGCAATTTGGTTAGCTCCACATTGCGCTCTTCCTGATTTTCTGCAGTAACTGGGGTGTCCACGAGTTTTGCCATCTCGGCCATGAGGTCAGTCATGGCTTGAGCTGGTGTTTTGGTTGACCCGCCAGATCCTCTAGCTGCGACCGGATCTGGAACCATCGCAGCCCCTGCCATGTAGACGGCGACTTGACGGGGCGACTCATCGTATTCCTCAGGGGCCTTGGTCTCCAACGAGCCCCCAAGCCTGCCATCATAAAGAGGGCAGATCGATTCTGTATCTCCCGTGGATGATCCGCCGTCCGAGCTGACGAGGACGTCGCCACTAGAGGCCGGGTCATCCGAAAGGTTGATTCCTTGCGTGTAGCCGACAAACACGTGATGCAGGCCGCCCCGGGGTTAACTGGATTGAGCGTTCCGAGCCGGCTCGTCAACATTGATGTAGATGTCCAACTCGGAGGTCTCTAAACGAATCTCTCCCATGGGATCTCGAAACTCATGTCCGATCGGGTCAGCTTTGACGCTCCAAGCCGGCTCGTTGACGTAGATCTTGTCGCGGCGGCTCTTGACCATCTGGTTAAATGCAAACCTCCCAAATCCTGGTTGGATTCCCTTCGAAAACTCAACTCCACCGAGCGTGGGCCCCACGGTGGGCGCCAACTGTTGTGGTTTTGTCAACCCGGCAGATGTCCTCATAATAGGACTTAGGTGTTAGGCCATCGGTGCTAGGTGGCGACTCGAAGGGGTTGAACGAGAGAGAGAGAGAGAGAGAGAGAGAGTCGGGTTTACCCAAGTTCGGCCCCTCCTATGGAGGTAATAGCCTACGTCCTGCTTTGTGTGTATTCGATGAGTAGATCTCAATTACAAGGGTGCGGAATCGCTAACCTAGCTATCGAGAGGTTGTAACTTAAGTTCTTGGGGCCCTAGGTACCTGCCTTTATATGCAAGTCAGGTCCTAGGGTTTACAATAGAGTCCGGGTCATACCATGACCCGTGACCTACTACATCTCTAACTTGTCTTGCATCTTAAGAAAACCAAACCAGCGTCTTTAGTCTTCACGATACGTCCCATTTAAACTCGGTTGCAGAGTTGTTGATATGTTAACCCGACCCAGCATGGCGGGTTATACCGTGGAGTTATATCCCCGACAGCTCCTGCCAGTTGCCGTACTCATCGAATGCAAGTCGTAATAATCTACACAAAACATGATCATCTCATACATCACATATATGACATCATGTCGTTGGCCATATCACATCACAACATGCCCCGCAAAACAAGTTAGACGTCCTCTACTTTGTTGTTTGCAAGTTTTATGTGGCTGTTATGGGCAACTAGTAAGAACTGTTCTTACCTACGCAAAGCCACAATGGTGATATTCAACTTGCTATTTAACCTTCTACAAGGACCACCTCTGTCTAATCCGATTCAACTAAAGTGGGAGAGACAGACACCTGCCAGCCATCTTTATGCATCTAGGCCACATGTCAGTCGGTGGAATCGGTCTCTCGTACGTGGACGAGTAAGGTTGGTGCGGGCCACTTCATCCCACAATACCGTTGAATCAAGATAAGACTAAGGAAGTAAGCAATCTGAACATCAACGCCCACAAACTCTTTTGTGTTCTACTCATGCATGTTATCTACGCATAGACCTAGCTCATGATGCCACTGTTGGGGAACGTTGCATGGGAAACAAAAAAATTCTTACGAACACCCAAGATCTATCTATGGAGATCAACAACTACGAGAGGGGGAGTGCATCTACATACCATTGTAGATCGCTAAGGGGTAACCGTTAAGAAACAAGGTTGATGTAGTCGAACGTCTTCGCGATCCAATCACGATCCATCCCGTGATCCAATCACGATCTAGTGCCGAACGGACGACACCTCCGCGTTCATCACATGTACAAATCGAGGACGTCTCCGCCTCCTTGATCTAGAAAGCGAGGGTGGAGAGGTAGATGAGTTCTCTGGAAGCACGACGACGTGGTGGCGATGGTGGTGGAGCTGTCCCGGCAGGGCTTCGCCAAGCGCTACCGTGACGAACTAGAGGAGAAACAATCTAGGGAGAGGGAGGGTAGGGCTGCACCGTGGCTTGTGGTGTGGGTACCCTTCCTCTCCTCTCATATATAAAGGGGGAAGGGAGTAGGGGACGGCGCCTAGGGTTCCCCCCTAGGGGGGTGGCGGCCTAGATGGGGCGGCGCACCAAGGGTGGCTTGGCCCCCAAGTTTGGGTGGCTGCCCCCTTTAGTGTTTGACCCCCACCAGCCCCTTGGCCGCATGGGCCTTGGAGGGAGGGGCTCCCAGCTCACCAGGGGCTGGTGCGGCCCCCTCTCAGCCCATGTGCCCCTCGGGGTGTGTGGGCCCCTTCCGGTGGACACCCAGAACCCTTCGGCACTCCCGGTACACTATCGATGACGCCCGAATTCCTTGCAGTGACCAAAACGGAACTTCTTATATATCATTGTTTACCTCCGGACCATTCCGGAACTTCTCGTGACGTACGGGATCTCATCCGGGACTCTGAACAACCTTCGGTCACCAACATATATAACTCAACAATACCGAATCGTCACCGAACGTTAAGTGTGTAGACCCTGCGGGTTCAAGAACTATGCAGACATGACCGAGACACCTCGATGGCCGATAACCAATAGAGGGAATTGGATGCCCATATTGGTTCCTACATATTCTACGAATATCTTTATCGATCGAACCACGATGTAAAGGATTCAATCAATCCCATATGCAGTTCCCTTTGTCCTTCGATATGTTACTTGCCCGAGATTCGATCGTCGGTATCTCAATACCTAGTTCAATCTCGTTACCGGCAAGTCTCTTTACTCGTTTTGTAATACAAAATCCCGTGACTAACTCCTTAGTCACATTGCTTGTAAGCTTCTTATGATGCTATATTACTGAGTGGGCCCAGAGATACCTCTCCGTCATACGGAGTGACAAATCCCAGTCTCGATCCACGCCAACCGAACAGACACCCTCGGAGATACCTGTAGAGCACCTTTATAGTCACCCAGTTAGGTTGTGATGTTTGATACACACAAGGCATTCCTCCAGTGTCCGTGTCGGATTTCGGGCTCCGCAAAACCCTTAAGATTCGAACACAGGGGCGTGTGCGAAGATCCCCTGCAGCTTCGCCCAACCTAGCTCGCTACACGATGGCCTAGACAATGAACTCGCACGATGACGAGGAAGAAGATGAACATGGTAGTTTACCCAGGTTCGGGCTGCTGCGAAGTATAATACCCTACTCCTGCTTTGGTGGATTGCCTCTCGTGGAGGTATGGTGAATGAACTGATACAGTGTTGCGGAGCCTCGTGAGGGCGCTCCTGAGATGTTCTTGGCCCTCTGTTGGTTTTGTGGTGGATGGGTGAATTGACCGATTCCGGATCCTTCTCTACGATGCAGCCTAACCTCTATATATAGTGGTGCCCCGGGTCCTCTTCCCATATCGCTATGGCAGGAAGGGATCCCACAATGGCCAAATTTGAAGGGGGACAGGAGTACATCCCCGCTCTGTCCAAAGGCGGTCTTCGCCTGCAAAGTAGCTGTCGACGACGCAGAGGTGGGCTCGGCGATGACATCCGTCCTGCGGGGCTCGTGGTCGTGGTCTCGTTGCACCGGAATGGAAACCTTTGGGGGTGCTTTGGGAACCCGCGTACGTTCTTGCTCCCTTTGCACCAAAGGGGAAACTGCACCGCCTGGAGTGCTGGCGCCCGCCTGTCCTTCCTTGCGTCATCTTTGACTCCTGAGGCCGGGCCCTGCATAGAGATCTCCGCCACTTCGGAGGGCGTCTGGGGAGGCCCATCCCCTGCCGGTCTTGACGCTGCTCCTCCTCGCGAGCCTAGGGGCCTCACGAGGGCCTTGTCTCAAGTGGGGCTGTGCATGGTTGTGCTTGGCTGATGAAGTGGGCCATGCCCTGGGCCGTGGGCAGGCAGGTCTGGGTACCCCCGTTCCCAGAACGCCGACAGTAGCCCCCGGGCCCAAGGCGCGCTCGAGCTGGCTTCTAGGCGAAGCCTTGAGGACGGCCCGAAGCGCCGCGGGCCCCAAATGCATGCGGGCCAGGCTTTACACGTGTCGAACACCTGGGCGGCGACGCCCCGCTCCCCGAGGGCGTCAGGAGACGCTCCAAGTCAAATTGACACGACGCCCGTGCGCAGCGCCGGCCATCATTGCCCTTCCTTGAATGCTGCTGCTGCTTCGGGCCTCTACTCCTCGGGCCACGCGGATGTGACCCTTCAATCGGCAGGAGAGGCGACGCGGACGGTACTGCGCCGATCGAACCGCTTCGCGGCACCCGAGAGGCGCACGACGCCTGGTCTCCCACAACGCCTCGCGGCTGCAGTTACGCCTATAAATCCGCCCCGCCCCTGGCTGGGGGGGGGCTTGTAGCCTTGAGGTTTCTTCCTGCTTCCATTGCCCCGCAGAGGAAGCCCTCTCTCTTCTCAGCTTCCCCCCTTCCATGGCGTCTGGAGGAAGCGCGGGGGCGCGGGGAAATGTGCGGCACCGCCGGCTCCCTCGCCCTCCTCCGGAGGCAGTGGCGGGGGGCCCTCGGGGTCGGCGCAAGTTCGCCGGCGCTGGGCCATGGTTGATGAGTGAGTACTCCGCCGCCTCTCTCCTCCTTAGTTGTCTTGTTTCACGCTCTGGAATTGATCCCTTCTCCTTCTAGGGAGCCTGTGGCCAAGAAGCGCAATCTTGGCGAGCTCCAGGAGGAGGTAGACGCGCTGCGGGCCCAGCTGGCGACCGCTGACGCCGCCTTCCAGGTCGCCCTCAGGGGCGAAGCGGAGGCCAGGGCGGAGCTGGCGCCCCTCTAGGCCCAGGTGAAGGAGGCGGCCGACGCCGTGCAGGCCGCCAAGGACGAGGTGACACATGCCAGGATGATGGAGTCCCAGCGCGCCAAGCAGTACCTCGGCATCGCCAGCCGTGCGGCCGGGGTGGTGAGCCGGTTTGTCGGGGACGCCCCCGCGCTGCCGAGCGTGCGCGGCAACGGCGGCTACCTCGACTTCTTCCAGAAGGTGGTGGAGTAGCTGGAGACCGGCGTCTCCCGCGCGAACGCGGACAACGAGTCCGACGCGCGTGACCTCCCGGACCTTGCCTTGACGCTCGTCTTCTCCAACCTGCGCCGCCTTGCCCCGCAGCTTGACCTCCAGCACGTCAGCGAGCGGGTGCCCGACGAGCTCCAGCGCCCCCTTTGGGACGAGGTGCGCCCGCACGTGGATGCCCTGGTGGAGCGGTTCATCCAGGTGCCCGCCTCCAGCGGGGAGGATGACTCCGACGCCGAGCCGGCCGGTGGCGCGGGCGGCGACGGTGGCTTCTCCTCCTAGGCATCCCCTGTTTCCCTTTCCCGGTTCCTGTAATGTTTTAAGAAGAACTCTTCCCCGGAGGGCGTTAATCTTTTGTATGTTACGTTCGCCTTCTTGTTTTTCTTCCTTGAATCGCCGATCGCTCGCTTGCCGTGTCGTGACTTAGCTTCCCCGCGCGGGGCCCCGCGCCGCCACCGATGCGGCCTGGCGACGGCAAACTGTAGGGCTCTCGCGAGGCTCTCTCTCCCGGGGGACGACTCGTGACCGCCACCCCCCGGGTTGTGGGCCTTGCGGCTCATCGTGGTGGAGTCTCTCCCTTCGTGTCGTTTTCCCTGTCGCCCCGGTCCTCAGGGGTCTCGGTAGCCGCACGTGGTGGCCCGTAGTACCTGCATCCTTACATTAGTGAGCATAATCCTTATCCCGTCCTCGGGTCGTTATTAGGCCAGGAGGCTCTTGCTTGGTTCGGCAGTGTACTTAGCTTGTAAGGCAGTGGCGATCTCGTGCGTCGCGAGGTGCGGTTGGGTTACCCCGATAGTCCGCAATTCCTCCGAGGACGCTTCCTCCTTCTTCGTGGAACGGTTTGGGGCCCCTTTCGATACTCTGTGTCTGCAGGCCCCAGTCCCGCACATTTCCCTACCACCGTAATGTACGACCGGATAACCAAGGACGCAATTACGAGGCGAGGCCCCGACACCCTTGATGCCGACCGGATCACCAAGGACGACATCAAGGGGGGGCGAGTGGCTATATGACCGGTAAGGCTCCTAAGGCGTATTGCTCAGGAGCCCCCTTTGACGCTCAAGCGACTCTACATCGGCAGGTCCCAGTCCCGCACATTTCCCTACCACCGCACTGTATGACCGGATCACCAAGGACGCAATTGCGAGGCGAGGCCCTGACACCCTTGATGCCGACCAGATCACCAAGGACGACGTCAAGGGGGGCGAGTGGCTAGATGACCGGTAAGGCTCCTGAGGCGCGATGCTCAGGAGCCCCCTTTGACGCTCGAGCGATCCCCATTCCGTCCTGCCGGATATTGCCTCAGGAGGCCCTGGGGCCTCCCGAGCCTCCATGCTGTGGTACCATACTGCGGTCGGAGCCCCCGAGCGGGGGTTGACTGCCAAAAGATGCAAGTTCCTGAGGCGACAGGGCCTCGCTATCCAGCCCCGAGGTGCCTCGGGGAAAGCCGGAGCGCTCGGCCCCTTGTGCATCACCAATCCAGAAAGAAAGAATTCAAGGCCGGTAAAACGAAAGAACAATGAAATAAAAGTTCCCGCCCCATTTTGTTTTAAATTTAGAACTCCAAAATCTTCAAACTTCATTCAAAAAAGGTGGCAACTCGAATACCAAAAAGAAGCAAGCAACTGCCGTGTCCGGCCCCTAGGCTAGTCTTTGTCTTCGTCTTCCCCCAGTGCTGAGCATAGGGCATCCACGTTGCATGGGCATAGCCATTGGAGGGCAGTGTTGTCTTGTCCGCCAGCGCGGAGCTGTGGCTTCCACATTGCATGGGAAGGAACCCCTCCGTGTCCTCGGGGGGCTCCGGGTGTATACAGCCCACTCATTATTACGTGAGAGTGTCACGGGCGTAGATAGCTGGGCAAGTCCCCAGGCGCTCGGCCTGGTGGCTCCCAACTCCGTCAAGAACCATCCCGTGCATTTCTACTCGGTTGCGCGCCCTTATGACCCTAACCCGAATGCATCGTTCCCCGCGCGACCGCATGATTGCGCTCCCGAGGCCCAAACATGAGCACGATGCATCCGGCGCAGCCATAAGGGTGTTTTGTCGATGAAGCTGCCTCGTGAAGCGTCCGTGCGCCGGCCGGACAACGTCCTGAGGGCTTCGTGAGGCCCAGCCCCCCGAGGCCGCGCCGGCGCTGCAGTTGCCGCGGGTGGCCCGCGCTGTTTGAGTCTTGCTGCTCCCCCCATGCCATCACTCCTGAGGCCTCGGGGCTTGGTTCGGTGTCGCTTGCCCACGAGGGTGCCGGCTTGCGCCGCGCCCCGCGGACCCGGGGGCGCCCTCCCTCTTTCTCCCGCTCGCGTCGCCCAGGCCCGGTGCTCCGTCGGCGGGAGCCCCCAGGCCCGGCTTGGGTAGGACGCCCAGGGTGCTCCCTACTCTTGTGAGGTGCTGGCGCGTGTGGCAGGCGCCTGACCCACCCCACCTTCAGGCGGTACGATGTAGCATGGTACATAGGGCTCCACATAAGGGCTCGGTCCTCCTCCTGAGCCGTCCGGCGGGGCGCCGGGGACGGCCCCTCCTGGTGGCGGCGGGAGGCCGCCCCGTGCGCGTCGCTCGTAGACCCTCTTGCGACGGGCCTCAGAGTGGAGTTGCTTACCTCTACCACCGCCGTTGGGTGGGCCGCGCGTCTCCTGGTGTGGATTGCTTCCTGGGTGACCTGATGCACCTTCGCCGTTGTTGCTTGTTTGTTCGGACGCCTGCGCCGCTTGCTCACTGCGCCGGATGGCGCGCTCCCGCCTGGTCAACCCAGGCTGTTGAAGGTCCACCGGGTCATGGAGGCATGTGTTGGTGTGTGCGCGGGGCGCCCCGTTGTTTCCTCCGTGCTCTTGGTCATCGTGGCCAGGCTGCGCCCCGAAACCGGTCACCGGGATTCGGAGGAGAAGGAGCACAGCGTGTGGTGGGCCCCGCTCGGGCCCGTCCGGTGCCGGAAGGGTCACATCGCCGGCGGGCTGGGGAACGGGCGCGGCAAATGAGCCCCCGGCGCCTGGTGCCTGTGGCCTTGAAGAAGAGTGAGGAGCCACAACCCTTTGCACGACGGTGACCAGCTCCGCAATGTGGTCGGACCATCCGTCGAAGCCCCCGTGTGTTAGGCGGTGGCGGAGCTTCTCGCTTGCCAGCAGTAGCGCATCGTGCCCTTCGAGTTCCCCACGTTGGTGTGGCGCGTCGCCGGTGCCGAGGGCGCCGCCCGCCCGCCGTGTTCTTGGGCGGTGCGAGACGCGGTGACGGTGGAGGCGATGCTGGTGGCTTGATACTGACCGCCCAGTACAATGCTGCCGGGGCGTGGGCCTCCGGCGGCAGCGGCGGGGTCGACGGAAGCTGACCCACCGCGGCCGGGGGAAGCTTGTTGAGCGCCGGCCATCGGAGCAGTGAAGCGTGGGAAGAACGAAGCTTGGAGAAGATCCCGACACGCCCCCTACCTGGCGCGCCAAATGTCGGATTTCGGGCTCCGCAAAACCCTTAAGATTCGAACACAGGGGCGTGTGCAAAGATCCCCTGCAGCTTCGCCCAACCTAGCTCGCTACACGATGGCCTAGATGATGAACTCGCATGATGACGAGGAAGAAGATGAACACGGTAGTTTACCCAGGTTCGGGCCGCTGCGAAGCGTAATACCCTACTCCTACTTTGGTGGATTGCCTCTCGTGGAGGTATGGTGAATGAACTGATACAGTGTTGCGGAGCCTCGTGAGGGCGCTCCTGAGGTGTTCTTGGCCCTCTGTTGGCTTTGTGGTGGATGGTTGAATCGACCGATTCCGGATCGTTCTCTACGATGCAGCCTAACCTCTATATATAGCGGTGCCCCGGGTCCTCTTCCCTTATCGCTATGGCGGGAAGGGATCCCACAACGGCCAAATTTGAAGGGGGACAGGAGTACATCCCCACTCTGTCCAAAGGCGGTCTTTGCCTGCAAAGTAGCTGTCGACGATGCAGAGGTGGGCTCGGCGATGACATCCGTCCTGTGGGGCTCGTGGTCGTGGTCTCGTTGCACCGGAATGGAAACCTTTGGGGGGTGCTTTGGGAACCCGCGTACGTTCTTGCTCCCTTTGCACCAAAGGGGAAACTGCACTGCCTGACGCGCTGGCGCCCGCCTGTCCTTCCTTGCGTCATCTTTGACTCCTGAGGACGGGCCTTGCATAGAGATCTCTGCCGCTCCGGAGGGGGCCTGGGGAGGCCCATCCCCTGTCGGTCTTGACGCTGCTCCTCCTCGCAAGCCTAGGGGCCTCACGAGGGCCTTGTCTCAAGTGGGGCTGTGCATGGTTGTGCTTGGCTGATGAAGTGGGCCATGCCCTGGGCCGCGGGCAGGCAGGTTTGGGTACCCCCGTTCCCAGAACGCCGACAGTCCGGGAGTTGCATGATCTCATGGTCGTAGGAACAGATACTTGACATGGATAAAGCAGTAGCAATAAACTAACACGATCAGATGTTATGCTTACGGTTGGGTCTTTGTCCATCACCTCATTCTTATAATATTGTGATCCCGTTATCAAATGACAACTCATGTCCATGGTCAGGAAACCTTAACCATCTTTGATCAACGAGCTAGTCTAGTAGAGGCTCACTAGGGACACTATGTTGCTTATGTATCCACACATGTATCTGAGTTTCCAATCAATACAATTATAGCATGGATAATAAAAGATTATCATGAACAAGGAAATAGGATAATAATTATTTTATTATTGCCTCTAGGGCATATTTCCAATAGTCTCCCACTTGCACTAGAGTCAATAATCTAGTTCACATCGCTATGTGATTTACATTGTAATGAATCTAACACCCATAGAGTTCTGGTGCTGATCATGGTTTGGCCGTCGAAGAGGCTTAGTCAACGGGTCTGCAACATTCAGATCCGTATGTACTTTGCAAATATTTATGTCCTCCTCCTTGATGTAATCGCAGAGCCTGCAGCAAGTGTCCAACAAAGGTATGGTTAAGTGGTGAGCCTGCAGCAAGCACTAAGCATTTTATTTGAGTGGCTAACTTACGAGTACAAGAATAAGAGGGGGGTGATCTACGCATAAACTGTCGTGAACTAGTAATGATCACTAAGTGATCCTGAACACCTACTTACGGTCAAACATAACCCCACCATGTTCTCTCTCAGTTCAGAACTCACGAGTAGATACAATCACGGTTACGCACACGGTTGGTGTATTTTATTGGAGTTTACTTCAAGTTTTCTATGACAGGATGTTAAACAAATTTCCAAGTTGCCACATAACGGCGGGCACGGCTTCTCGAAAATATTCAACCCTGCAGGGGTGCTCCAACTCATCCATCACAAAATAACCACAAGCTGCGTGGAAAACCTCAATCGCGGGATAGCCCATGGTATCCTCAGTTTTCCGATGGAAAACCTCAACCTCGAGATAACCCAAAGTATCCTCATAATCCCGTGCACAAGACGTTTGAGAATGGTAAAACAAATCCAGCAAGGCCGCCCGACGTGTCGACGAACCCGATAGGAGCCACGTATCTCGTTCTCAGGACACGACCGGATTGTCCAAACTTCCAGTAGGCCAATCACCGAGTTGCCCCTGGTGGCCGCCGACGGTTGCCAGGTTGAACCAACACTCATGAGGAGCACTGGCCCGGGTTGTTGATTAATTATCCACGGGGACCGGAAAGTACCTATGCAAGTTTTATTAGGTTGGCGAATGGTAAATCCAATGTTGGGCCTTGCCAGATGAGTTTTATCCCAAAACGAAAATCAGGGGGGTCCCCATAATAACCCCAAGCATGTTAGGAGCGCTCAATATGGAACATAACACCGGTACACAAGTAACTAGGGCGGCAAAAGTGGAACAAAACACTGAGCAAAAGGCCAAGCCTTCCACCTTTTACAAAGTATATATGTGCATTAAATTAAATAGCAATAATATTGTGATATCTCAAAATATATCCATGTTGGCACATGGAAACAACTTGCACCTGCAACTAGCAACGCTATAAGAAGAACTGAGAAAGCGGTAACATAGCCAAACAATGGTTTGCTGGGATGTGGAGGATTAGAGGCTTATCATGGCATTTTGGGAGGCTTGACAAACAAGTGGTAGGTAGTGAGACATAGCGATAGAAACGAGACAACTAGCATGGCAATGATAGTAGTGGTATCCTGGGAAATGTTCATCTTGCCTGAGATCCCGCTTGGAAGAAGATCAAATCCGTGAAGAAGACGATCCAACGTAGTCGAACGAATCCTCACATTCCGAACGCTTTCAGAACTCTATCGAGAAGAAGCAATCCGGAAACAACAAATGACACGGTAAACACCACAACATATTCATGACATGATGCAAACAAGTATGATGCATGTCCGATTGAAATAGGCATGGCATGGCAAGCACAACAATCAACTACTACAGATTAAGTGAAGTTCAATATGCAACGAGTTTCATATTGATGAAACTCCATGTTCGAATCATTTAGTTCACTCTCATTTAAATATTCATCAATATTAAATGTTGTTTAACATGGGTGGTCACGGCATAAGGTGAAGATGGAATTAAAGCAATTTTCAATGGAGAGGGAGACCAAACATACCACAAAATAATAACTCTCCATATTAAGAGGAATGTGGTTAATGTTGTTTAACTAAACAACCATTTTAAATGTTGTTCATCATGGCAAGAGGTGAAGCATGAACAACTACATCATCTAGGCATTTTAAATGAGGCCGGAAGCAACATATAGCATTTCCGAAACGACCTCATATGCATATTATAAATTTGGTCCAGATCTGTCTTAAGCATATATTATTGTTGTTAAACAACAATATAAAGTTTTCCATGAGATTCTACACGTTTTTCTAGTCAAGTTACATATGTGGAACATTTTAATCGAAGCTACGATTATTTAGTTATGAAATAAATCATTATAACATGGCATTTATGCAAATTAATACAAACAGAAGGTTTGAACATTTTTATCATGCATGGAAGTGGGATATTGTGATTCTACACAAAATTCTGAGCATTTTACATATATAAAGTACTTTAATCCGACGCACGGTTGTGGAGTTATTAAATGCGTGAACTAGAGGGACTTTTCTGCAATTCTGTAATTCACTAGTTAATGTTGAAATTCGCAGAGGTAGAAAAAAACTATAAGTGGGCCGAATCTGAACAAAGGTCCAACATGGGCAATGGGCGTAGGGTAACTATGATGTGCACTAGGCGGAACATAGGGCAACATGAGCGGGCTGGGGTCTTCACCTCATGGGCCCGATGCCTGTCGGTGGAAGGAGTAGGCCGGCTTCCGCACAGGCTTGTTGGGCCTCGGCTGTGCTTGGCCTTGGCGCGAGGTGGACGGGGCCGAGGCATAGTGGGGCGATGACAGGCCTTGACGACGCGACCCATCGAGCGCGGGTCAACGCGACCGAACGGAGAGCCACGCTCGTTTGATCCAGAGCTCGCACGGGACGGCAGAAATGGCGGCGATGCGGGACGGCGTGGCGAGGAGGTCCGGCAACGCGAGGCGACCAGGGCGGCACGGATTCGTGGCCGGCATCCACGATCTCGATAGTTTCCTACCTGACCCGGGGCGTGGCGAGGTCCTGCGGCGGCCATGGCCTTCCCTGGAGAGAGAACTGAGAGAGAGAGAGAGAGAGAGAGAGAGAGAGATGAGAGGAGGGAGAAAAATGGAAGTGGACAGAGAGGAGAAGGTGGGGCACGATGACCTCTGGTGCTGGCGAAGCTCGCCGGCGGGCTGCCGGAGACGGAGGTGACCTCGGCGCAGCGGCAGATAACCCACAAGTATAGGGGATCGCAACAGTTTTCGAGGGTAGAGTATTCAACCCAAGTTTATTGATTCGACACAAGGGGAGCCAAAGAATATTCTCGAGTATTAGCAGCTGAGTTATCAATTCAACCACACCTGAAAGACTTAATATCTGCAGCAAAGTATTTAGTAGCAAAGTAGTATGGAAGTAACGGTAACGATGGCAAAAGTGACTGTAGCAGTTTTGTAGTGATTGTGACAGTAGCAACGGAAAAGTAACTTAGCAAAGATCAATATGTGAAAAGCTCGTAGGCAATGGATCAGTGATGGATAATTATGTTGGATGGCATTCATCATGCAACAGTTATAACATAGGGTGATACAGAACTAGCTCCAATTCATCAATGTAATGTAGGCATGTATTCCATAAATAGTCATACGTGCTTATGGAAAAGAACTTGCATGACATCTTTTGTCCTACCCACCCGTGGCAGCGGGGTCCTAATGGAAACTAAGGGATATTAAGGCCTCTTTTGAATAAACAACCGGACCAAAGCATTAGCACTTAGTGAATACATGAACTCCTCAAACTACGGTAATCACCGGAAAGAATCCCAGTTATTGTCACCCTGGGGGATGCGGATCATAACTCGTAATAGGTGTCTACAACTTGCAAGATAAGATCAAGAACACATATATATTCATGAAAACATAATAGGTTCAGATCTGAAATCATGGCACTCGGGCCCTAGTGACAAGCATTAAGCATAGCAAATTCATAGCAACATCAATCTCAGAACATAGTGGATACTAGGGATCAAACCCTAACAAAACTAACTCGATTACATGGTAGATCTCATCCAACCCATCACCGTCCAGCAAGCCTATGATGGAATTACTCACGAACGGCGGAGAGCATCATGAAATTGTTGATGAAGGATGGTTGGTGATGACGATGGCGTCGATTTCCCCTCTCCGGAGCCCAAAACAGACTCCAGATCTGCCCTCCTGAGGAAGAACAGGAGGTGGCGGCGGCTCCGTATCGCTAAACGCGATGAACTCTTCTCTCTGATTTTTTTCTCCCCGAATAGGAATATATAGAGTTGGAGTTGAGGTCGGCGGAGCTCCAGGGGACCCACAAGAAAGGGGGGCGCCCCCCTGGCTTGTGGCCAGGTGGTGGACCTCCTCCGGTTGATTCTTTCGCCAGTATTTTTTATTAATTCCAAAAATATTCTCCGTAAATTTTCAGGTCAATCCGAGAACTTTTATTTCTGCACAAAAATAACACCAAGGCAATTCTGCTGAAAACAGCGTCAGTCCGGGTTAGTTCTATTCAAATCATGCAAATTGGAGTCCAAAACAAGGGCAAAAGAGTTTGGAAAAGTAGATACGATGGAGACGTATCAACTCCCCCAAGCTTAACCCATTTCTTGTCCTCAAGCAATTTAGTTGACAAACTGAGAGTGACAAAGAAAAAACTTTTACAAACTCTGTTTGATCTTGTTGTTGTAAATATGTCTAACTGTTGTTCAGATTTTCAGCAAGGATTATAGACTAACCACATTCACAATAACATTTAGGTCTCACATTTACCCATATCAATGGCATAACCAACTAGCAAGCAATAATAATAAATCTCGGATGACGACAATTTTATCAAAACAATCATGATACAATATGATATAATGGTATCTCGCTAGCCCTTTATGAGACCACAAAACATAAATGCAGAGCACCTCCAAAGAACAAGGACTGACTAGACATTGTAATTCATGGTAAAAGAGATCCAGTCACACTCATACTCAATATCAATTAATAACAAGGCATACAAATGACGGTGGTGCTCTCTAACTGATGCTTTTTATAAGAAGAGGATGACTCAACAATAACGTAAAATAGATAGGCCCTTCGTAGAGGGAAGCATTGATTTGCAGAGGTGCCAGAGCTCGAGCTTTTAAAACAGGGATGAATAATTATTTTGACTAGTATGCTTTCATTGTCAACATAACAACCGAGAGATCTCGGTATCTTCCATGCTAGATACATTATAGGCGGTTCCCAAACAGAATAGTAAAGTTTTTACTCCCCCTCCACCAATCAATCACACTCCACAGCGAGCCAAATCCACGGGTACCGTCCATACAAACAACAGTCCTGGGGGAGTTTTGTTTCATTATATTTTGATTTGATTTTGAGCATGGAACTGGGCATTCCGAATACCAGCCACTTTCTCGTGAATGATAGTGAATAAACACATATCGTGAGAATAACCCACCTAGCATGGAAGATACTGACAACCCCTAGTTACTACATGAGCGATTCGGGCATGCAAAACAGAATATTATTTGAAGATTTAGAGTTTGGCACATGCAAATTTACTTGGGACGGCAGGTAAATACCGCATATAGATAGGTATGGTGGACTCATATGGAACAACTTTGGGTTTATGGAAGTGATGCACAAGCAGTATTCCCGCTTAGTACAAGTGAAGGATAGCAAGAGACTGGGAAGCGACCAACTAGAGAGCGACAACAGTCATAAACATGCTTTGAGATTAACCAACATTGAATGCAAGCATGAGTAGGATATAAATCACCATGAACATAAATATCGTGGAGGCTATGTTGATTTTGTTTCAACTACATGCATGAACATGTGCCAAGTCAAGCCACTTGAATCATTCAGAGGAGGATACCATCCTATCATACTACATCACAACCATTTTAAAATGCATGTTGGCACTCAAGACAAACCATTATACACTCTTAGCTAATTAAGCATGGCATGAGTAACTATAATCTCTAATTGTCATTGCAAACATGTTCCATCCATAATGAGCTGAATACAGAACGATGAGCTAATCATATTTACAAAAACAAAATAGGTTGAGTTCATACCAGCTTTTCTCCATCTCAATCACTTCATCATATATCATCATTATTGCCTTTCACTTGCACGACCGAATGGTGTGAATAATAATGAGAGTGCACGTGCATTGGACTAAGCTGGAATCTGCAAACAATAACTCAAAGGAGAAGGCAAGTTAATATGGGCTCTCTGTAAGATAAACAATAAGGCATATGAGAGCCACTCAACATTTTCATCGTGGCCTTCTCCTTACGACCCAAAGAAAAGAAATTTCGAAACAAGAACGGGAAAGACTATTTACACGGGAAAGCTCCCAACAAGGAAAAGAAGAACGAGAATTCTTTTTGGGTTTTATTTTAATGCTACAACTAAATAAACTGAAAGGTAAAGCTAGAACTAATTTTTTTGGATTTTCTCAAGGTCAATCAAGCACACAAGAAGAAAGCGGAAAGAAGAAATAAAATACCATGGATGATACAATGAAAACGTATAAGCACCGCCAACTGGAATGGGTGTGTGAACATGAATGTAATGTCGGTGAGAAATACGTACTCCCCCAAGCTTAGGCTTTTGGCCTAAGTTGGTCTAGGGCCATGGATGGCCCGGATAATATCCAAAATCATAGTTGGGGTTGTACTGGGCTGCGGCTGCTACCGCTTGAATGGCTGCAGTGCGGAGGCAAGCGGCTTCCGCCTCCCTCTCGTACTCGTTTGCCTCCTCTCTGGTTATAAAGTGTCTCCGTTTTTCCTGAAAGTTAAAGAAGGCAGGAGCAGGAAGGGTAATATGGATAGCACGCTGTCTGTCAAAAATTAGTCGGTACAGGAGGGACTGTTCGTTCCTCTCAAGAAACTGGTAGCGCACCATAGACTCATAATCAAGGAAAGCGGGTGGTAACTCAATATCATTTCCCCTTATGGGTACCCCAAGATAATTAGCTACACGGGTGGCGTAAATCCCGCCAAAGAAATCTCCTTCCTTAGCATTTTTATGTAGCCTCCTAGCAACAATAGCCCCCAAGTTATATCGTCTATCGCCCATGACCGCACTCTTAAGAATACTAAGATCAGGTACGCAAAGGTGGCTATGATCATGTTTACCGTTAATACATCTACCTATGAAGAGAGCAAAATAGTGTATAGCAGGAAAATGAATGCTCCCCAAGGTGGCCTGTGTAATGTTTCTAGTTTCTCCCACAGTGATGCTAGCAAGGAAATCATTATATTCAGTTTTGTGAGGATCACTATGGCTGCCCCATTGTGGGATTTTGCATGCATCATTAAAATCTTCCAGGTCCATGGTATATGATTCATCATAAAGATTAAATAGAATAGAATGATTATTACGCCTGGAAGAAAATTCAAACCTCCGCACGAAGGAATCAGTGAGTTGATAATATTGCCTGCATTGATCTGAAACGAAATCTTCAATGCCAGCATTTTGTATGTACGCGTAAAATTCTTCCTTGAAACCGGCTTGAACCATGAATTGATCCGATGGCCATTCACAAGGCCGCACTTGAGCTTCCCTCGGTGGTTCAAAGTCGGGCTCACGTATCACGAGTCTCGGGGTCTTCTTGCTCGAGGAACCACCTTGGTATATTCTCCTCAACATTTTTTTTCTGAAAAATTTCTGAAATTTTTAGTGACTCACAATAAAGGTGAACAAAACTAAACAAAACTTATAGCAACTACTCCCACAAGTGCCTAAAGGCTACATGATGCATCAAAACTACTTGTGACCATACAAATTTGACTTGCAAGCTCAAGAACAAGGTCACCACAGCAGCAAAAATTTGCAATATATAAAGCACTAGAACAAAAACTAATTGGACCATTGGAGGAGTCACATACCGAAGAACAATCCCCCAAAACAGTTTTGCAAATGGAGCTTTGCACAAGGAGATCAAAAATGGCAGCAAAATGAGCTAGAACACGGGTTTGAGCAATGGTGGGATTTTTTCTGGAGGAAGACGAAGTGGATGGTGGCTGGAATAAGTGAGGGGGGCCTACGTGGGACCCACAAGCCAGGGGGGCGCGCCCAGGGGGGTGGGCGCGCCCTGCAAGCTTGTGGCCCACTGGTGCAGCCCCCTGATGTGTTCTCAGTGCCAAAAATTCTTAAATATTCCAGAAAAAATTATACTACATTTTCAGGGCATTTGGGGAACTTTTATTTTCAGGTCACTTTTTTATTGCACGGATAAAACAAAAAACAAAAAAATAATAGCATTTTTACTGTAATTAACTCTAAATAACAGAAAGTAAAAGTTGGGTACAGAAGGTTGTGCTTTATAAATTCATCCATCTCATGCCCGTCAAAAAGAATCCATCAATAAGGTTGATCAAGTCTTATTGACAAACTTTATTCGAATGACACGGAACCGGAGAATTTTCGAATAACACTAGGTTACCTCAATGGGGATATGCATGTCCCCAACAATAAGTATATCATATTTCTTTTTGGCAGTAGGGAGAGGGAATTCAAAATCTCCAATAATAATCATTGAAATTTTTCCAATGGAGTTGATACTATGAACTTGAGGTTGTTTCTTCGGAAAGTGTATCGTATGCTCATTACCATTAACATGAAAAGTGACATTGCCTTTGTTGCAATCAATAACAGCCCCTGCAGTGTTCAAAAAGGGTCTACCAAGGATGATTGACATACTGTCGTCCTCGGGAATATCAAGAATAACAAAGTCCGTTAAGATAGAAACATTTGCAACTACAACAGGCACATCCTCACAAATACCGATGGGTAAAGCAGTTGATTTATCAGCCATTTGCAAAGAGATTTCAGTAGGTGTCAACTTATTCAAATCAAGTCTATGATACAAAGAGAAAGGTATAACACTAACACCAGCTCCAAGATCACATAAGGCAGTTTTAACATAATTTCTTTTAATAGAGCATGGTATAGTAGGTACTCCGGGATCTCCTAATTTCTTTGGTACTCCACCCTTAAAAGTATAATTAGCAAGCATGGTGGAAATCTCAGCTTCCGGTATCTTCCTCTTATTTGTCACAATATCTTTCATATACTTAGCATAAGGAGACATTTTCAGAATATCAGTCAAGCGCATACGCAAAAAGACAGGTCTAAGCATTTCAACAAAGCACTCAAAGTCCTCATCATCCTTTTTCTTGGATGGCTTAGGAGGAAAGGGCATGGGTTTCTGAACCCAAGGCTCTCTTTCTTTACCATGCTTCCTAGCAACAAAGTCTCTTTTATCATATCTTTTGTTCTTAGGTTGTGGGTTGTCAAGATCAACAGCAGGTTCAATCTCCACATCATTATCATTACTAGGTTGAGCATCAACATGAACATCATCATTAATATCATCACTAGGCTCATGCTCATTACCAGATTGTGTCTCAGCATCAGAAATAGAAATATCATTTGGCTTTTCATGCGCATCTATAACAGGTTCACTAGCAGCATGCAAAGTCCTATCGTCATTCTTTTTTCCTTTTATTACTAGGACGATTAGGTGCATCAGAATTAATTCTCTGAGAATCTTGCTCAATTCTCTTAGGGTGGCCCTCAGGATACAAAGGTTCCTGAGTCATTTTACCACCTCTAGTCACAACTCTAACAGAATGATCATTGTTCTTACCATTCATCTCATTAAGCAAATCATTTTGTGCCTTGAGTATTTGTTCTACTTGAGTAGTTACCATGGAAGCATGTTTACTAATAAGCTTAAGATCATTGATAGTTCTACTCGTATAATCACCTAAGCGATCAAGCATGTAAGCATTGTGTTTCAATTGTCTACTAACATAAGCATTGAAGTTTTCTTGCTTAACAATAAAGTTATCAAACTCATCCAAGCATTGGCTAGCAGACTTATTATAAGGAATATCACCTTCATCAAATCTACGGAGAGAATTTGCCTCTACTACCTGTGTCGGGTTATCAAGACCATGTATTTCTTCAATAGGTGGTAGATTCTTAATGTCTTCAGCTTTAATACCTTTTTCTTTCATAGATTTCTTTGCCTCTTGCATATCTTCAGGACTGAGAAATAAAATACCTCTTTTCTTCAGAGTTGACTTTGCACTACAAGAAATATGTCAACTTGTGACCTTCTCTTAGTGACCCCAGCTGAATTGGTCGTAAATCCACGGCCATTTCGCTAGGAAGGGCTCAAACCCTGAAATTGCCTTACACCAAATGGTCATAAAGCAGACAACAGTGGTCGACGACCTTATTTCTACCTGATTACGACCAATATAAATGGTCATGAGGTTGTGAACGTGGATGCATTGGTACTTAAGGCCACCTCCTTTTTATATGTATACAAAAAATGTACAATGTGTAAAACCAAATATAGACATCAAAACGTATGTATGAAAATATGTTTTTTTTGTTGGGAATATAGGAAAAGATGTTAATCATGTATTTAAAAAATGTTAAACATATATAAACAATCCATGTGAGCTCATAATCCAATCTTTGTTTCAGGTAATATTTTTAGTCGGTGAAGCAACTATATTTTATATTCCTTTATAATTGCTAAAAATTTACCAGGACATGACCCTGCCCATAGAACCTTCCTCCACCAAATTTTAGCTCATTTAATTTATCCAATTTCCCTCAATATTTTTCCTAGTTTTCTGTTCAGTGGAGAGCATTGTGAAGGAAGTACCATTTTTATTTATCAAAATGGTATGAAATTTTTAGAGTGCCTTCATATGCCCAAATTATCATCCTTCTCCAAATTGCAGCTCAATCCAATCATGTATGTGAGCCCAACATCAATTTCTATTTTTTTGTCTAGATTGGCACATTGCAAAGCAAGTGCTATGTAGACCCCTCCAATTTCCCTCAAACTTTTTGGGCTCTCTTCCATATTCAAATCATTGCCACATGCCAATATTCAGCTCCATTTGCCTAGTAAATCTCCATCAGCAAATTTGCAAAGTTTCTATCTAGAGAGAAGCTTTATGAAGAAAGTACTGGCTAGGATTATCTAAATGATCTGAGATTTTTCCAAATGTTTTAGATATTCAAATAATCACTCTTCACGAAATTTGAGATTTATCCAGCAATCCATGTGAGCTCATCATCCAATCTTTTATTCTGGTCATATTTTAAGTTTGTGAACCAACTATATTTTATATTGCTTAATTATTTCTGAAACTTTACCAAGGCATGTTTATACCTATATAACTTGCCTCCACCAAATTTGAGCTCATTTCATTTAGCCAAATTCTCTCAATAATTTTCCCAAGTTTTCTGTCTAGAGAAGAGCATTGTGAAGGAAGTACCACTTTGGCATGTCAAAATGGTATAAATTTTTTGCAGTGCCTTCCTATGCACAAATGACTATCCTCCACCAAATTTCAGCTCAATACATTCATTCATTTGAGCTCACCATCCAATCTTTGTTTCTGGTAATTTTTTCAATTTGTGAAGCAACTATATTTTATATTGCATTATAATTGCTGAAAATTTACCAGGACATGACCCTGCCCATAGAACCTCCCTACACCAAATTTTATCTGATTTAAATGTAGCTAACTTTCCTCAATATTTTTCCTAATTTTCTGTTTAGTGGAGAGCATTGTGAAGGAAGTACCATTTTTATTTATCCAAATGGTATGAAATTTTTACAGTGCCTTCCTATGCCCAAATTACTATGCTCCACCAAATTGCAGCTCAATCCATTCATTCATTTGAGCCTAGCTTCAACATTCATATTTCTGTCCAGTGTGGTACTTTGCAAAGCAAGTGACACCTAGGCTTCTCCATTTGAGCTAGAAATTTGCCAAGACCGTCTCCTTAGTAGATGATCATCCTCAGCCAAAACTCAGGCCCATTGGCCATGTTCATTTTCCCCACTGCTAATCAAACACTTGGCTGCTAATTCATGTTTGAGCTTAGTTCAGTCTCCTCATGAGCTTCTTCTGTTTTATTCTTCTTCCTAACACCTACCGGGGAGTGCCCAACCCATCATACATGCCTACACCGCCCAGAACACGTGGCAACACTAAGGTCATGCAGTGACCACGCGGCTGGCATGCCAGTTTGGGCGCTCTGGAGTTGGGGCCATCGGCCACCGTCCAAACGTCAATGTATAGCCACCAAACCATGTATCTATGATTAAATAGATACTTATGTACCTAAAAATAATTTTTAGAAAAAATAAAGAGCAAACTATGAGGCACCTGCAGTTCAAATTTGACCTGCTGCCAACTAAATCAGCGGAAAATTGTCTTTTTCACGAGAGGTGGATCGAAAGCTTTTGACACCCAAAAATTTGGTCAATTGCACATTAAATATGGCCTAGTATTTTAGAAAATTTATTTCGTACAATTTTGCAACAAATATATGGTAGGTCCTTCACAAAAAAACACATTTTGGGCACTCAAAAAATGGAAAATGAATTTTCCGTCCAAAGAAAATGAAAATTTCCTTAGGCAACATTGTTTGTCATTACAATATGCACCCTTGTGCACAATATGAAATCATTTTAACAAACTATGCCATGAATGTGGCCATAAGATTAATCATTTGGCTTGAAAGCCATGAATCTTCACACATGATAGCTCATTTCTGAGAACACTTTTTTAAAATAATTGCCGTATTACAAGTTTATTATTTTTCCTCATAACTTGGTCACATATAATGACACAATGCGATTGTTTTCAAAATTTCCATTTTTTTTTGAATTTCATATGCCCGTTTCAAAATGCGGTCAAGTTTGCCGGTATGACCGTTCTTATCTAGGGGTGGAATCTTGTGAAAATTTTGGTGTTTATATTATTAAATAGATACTTTTGTACCTAAAAATAATTTTTCGAAAAAATAAAGAGCAAACTATGAGGCACCTGCAGTTCAAATTTGACCCGCTTCCACCTGAATCAGCGGAAAATTGTCTTTTTCATGAGAGGCGGATCGAAAGCTTTTGACACCCAACCATTTGGTCAATTGCACATTAAATATGGCCTAGTATTTTAGAAAATTTATTTGGTACAATTTTGCAACAAATATATGGTAGGTCCTTCACAAAAAAAACTCATTTTGGACACTCGAAAAATGGAAAATGAATTTTTTGTCCAAAGAAAATGAAAACTTCCTTAGGCAACATTGTTTGCCATTCCAAGATGCAACCTTGTGCATAATGTTAGATCATTTAAACAAACTATGCCATGAATGTGGCCATAAGATTGATCATTTGGCTTGAAAGCCATGAATCTTCACACACGATAGCTCATTTCCGAGAACATTTTTTTTAAATAATTGACGTATTACAAGTTTATTTTTTTCCCGGTAACTTGGTCACATATAATGAGACAATGCAAAGGTTTTCCAATTTTTTGTCTTTTTAGTTTTTCATGCCCATTTCAAAATGCGGTCAAAACGGCGGGCTTGACCGTTCCTAGCTAGCGGTTGCATCTTGGAAAACTTTTGGTGTTTCTCTGATTAAATAGATACTTTTGTACCTAGAAATGATTTTTTCAAAACATCATTTGCAAACCATGAGGCAGCTGTAGTTCAAACTTTATTCACTTCCTACTAAATCGATGGAAATTTGTCTTTTTCACGAGAGGTGGATCAAAGCTTTTGAAACCCAACCATTTGGTCAATTGTACATTAAATATGGCGTTGTGATCTGCATGAATATAAAATAACCATCGAGAGCAAATGCATGCAAATTAGACAGATAAAAAACCGGACACTGCATTTCAGTGCCTACCTATTAACTAGACGTTGTTTAGCCCTTTGACTCTTCAGTGTATGCGCTTATCTGGAATGGTGGTGATTTTGTATTCACTGATTGTGGCGTAGGATCAAAGTTTCGTGTATTTTGTTCTTCTTGGTGGTATTTTGTAGAACCTGGTGATTATGTTGCTCGTGAAGGTGGACGAGTAGATGGCCTTTGCATCATATTGGATGGGCAAGTATTGGTTAGGCTAGTTCTTGCTTCACTTATTCACAGAGGCACCTTTCTTTGACAGAATGGCAGAGTTCATTATAAGGCTGCTGTTCACTTTGAGAGGTCCTGATTACTACCGGAAAAACCAATACTCTTTGTCTATTCTTGCTTCATTTATTTCTTGTTTGAGAACACGGGAGTGTAGTAGTGCTGCTCACCTGGAATGGATCAGTATAGTATTTGTCTATTCCGGCTCGGTCTTCACTAGATGTACTAGTTGATGACGTGATGCTTGTCAGCATGTTCCTTCATCTGAGCAGAGGAACACGTTTTTTGGCTAGTTCCCTGGTGTATGTCTTTTTTGTCGCTATTCCTCTGCTCTCTAGTTTTGTTAATCCCCATTCCCTATTCATTGTTAATGGAGCCAAAATTCAGAAACTGAATGATATGAAAGTCAGTTTAGCTTCAGGTTAAATAAATGTACGTTCTGTGTGCTCATGTGAATATATTGGAGTACATTTTTATCATGCTGCTGTAATATGTAGTGCAGTATTTATGTAGTGCAGTATTCAAAGCTTGTTTGTGGTTGTAGTTCAGTATTTATATGCAGTAACAGTTGTATACAGTACTGTTGCCTACGTGCTTCCGGCGACTGATACTTTACATTTTTCTCAGTTTTTGTTGCCTCAGATCGCTTCCTCCTTGACACACTGATCCAGACGGCGGCAGCAGCGATGGCATCAACACTCAAGAGCTCCTACCTCTCCATCTATAACTGGTCTGTCTTGTTTAGACGGTTAGCGGCTTCGTCCCCACTTCGAAATCTTGATTCACTTTCTTGTTGATGGACTCATTGAATGATTCATATGTGCGTAGATGTAGGGTGCAGGTGCTCTACTACGCACTGCTCCGAAAGGGTCACCTGGATGTGTATGCCGCCAGTCTAGAGGCTGCCCCACCTCGCGCAGACAGCCATCTGGCTCTACCATTGATCAGTTATCTGTAACTTGCCGACTTATTT
This sequence comes from Elymus sibiricus, assembly GCA_039707655.1. NCBI lineage: Eukaryota > Viridiplantae > Streptophyta > Magnoliopsida > Poales > Poaceae > Elymus > Elymus sibiricus. Next base: position 139,816,793 of record CM077671.1, read on the forward strand.
TGTAGGCTGTCAGTTTTGTATTTTGCGTATAACAACATGAATCATTCTTGCTTAAATGACCTGATTTAGCTTTTAGTTCTTCTGGCGAAACATGTGTTTTACCTTTTCGCCTTTGCATATCAACATATGTTTTGCTTGTTTTTGAGCTAATGCCACTTTGAGCTGCTGTGGGCCTGTAGTTATTTATTGCAACTGAGCCTATATATTGCATCGTTGGATCAATAGATTGCTACCTCTTAGATTTATTGTCATATGGAGTGGATGAATTTGCAGCCATCTTACTAGTAATCTGAGTACTTGTCAGTTTAGTAAGGTAGGGGATTAGAGTGAAATTATCCTATAGGATGTAGGTACCATAAATATATCAGAAGCTGCAATTCTTGGGAGAACCTGTCTCTACTTTTGCAAATGTTCCGTTTACTCATGATATGGTTTCTGTAGCTATGTGGCGCCACATACTTATATATTAAACATTTGTTTGATGTAAATAGCGGTCTCAGTTGTTCAGTTTTAGTGCTTCAGGTTAATGCATTGGCACATGCGAGCTGTTGAGGATACGGTCTCCTTTCTGGCATTGTAAGCGATTGGATGACATGGTCAGTTATGCAATGTCTTGGATATTATTTTTGGTTCTTCTTTGATGATTTCAGCAGATCTACATAATACTGGGTTGCATATTTTGTGATTGCGTGCAATTAAATCATTATCTGCACGTTCTTGGTTAGTAGAGGTTAGAAACACAGAAATTCTAATGTTTTGTTGGGAATTGCGTGTTATTTAGCATTTAAATTTTATTTATTTGATGTATTTGAATTTAGGCCCTTTGATATGAATGGCCATATCAAAATATAGACAGCCATACTGTTTCAAAATGCTGAGACTTTGTGTCTTCAGGTTAGACAACTAGAACTAGAGAATCTTATGCTCATTTCAATGTGCTACATGAGGAGCACCTTTGTTCTAGTGTATTTTGTTAACCATCACTGTTGGCTCGGAGTCGTGCTAGCTCGACGCGGAAAGGTTTTTTAGACAAGTGTTTTAACTGCTTCTTCTGTCCACAAAGCCTCGGGGTGCCGCCTCCCCTGTTTCATCTTGTTTGTGGTTGATCCCGGGGTGGAATAGATGGATGCTTCACTTGGATCCATGTCAGATTTCACAGGCAGTAATTAGATTACTTAACTTTTCAATGGGAACATGGAAGATGCTGTGCAATTGTTTGTCACCCCTCTCAACATGTACATTTAGCGGTACCTACTAAAACTTCTGCATTCGAGTGCTGGGTAGTAGGATCTTAGGATCATCAACTCTGGTACACTCTTTTAACTAGTTCTGCATTTGTACATGCATGTGTACAGCTGTAAGTAAATCCAAGTGTACATGCTGTCTTTTACAGGCTTAATTACTTCAGGTTGTTGTTTGTTTGTCCTAAAATATGTCAGTGTCTATTTTTTTATATATATTCTCGGTTGCTGAGCTATCTGTGCTATATATGTCCTATTGAAGAAGATTTAATATTCGGTGCGTTTGTAACAGTTGTCTTTAGCCTGAAGCTTTCTATTCTTTATCGATTTTGCCATGCTTCTCTCTGATTATGTAGATTATGTACGTGTACATCATTATAGATATCCTTTTCTCATTGTAGCAAATCCCATCTGCCATTGTGTGTCCATTAACTAGTTCAGCATTTGTTTGTTTCCTTTACTTGTCATGACTGCATACCTATGTTCCTTAACCTTTGTAAGAATAAAAGTTACATTTAATATTTATATAATGGTTTTGATGTATTCCTACTTATGTTCCTATAATATTATGTTACACACCTTTCTAGACAGCTCCTGTTAGCATTTTTATAACTGCCTTGGATGTTCTATCTTGTAGGTGAAGGTGATGGTGGGAACACAACCACGTTGAGCGAACGGATGCAGCAGTGGCAAGAAGATCATGGCTGTGTGCATCATCAAGCACGCCATGGAGATCATGTTGCCGTTTTGTTTGTTCCCAGCCCTGACTATAGTCGTCGAGTGAGTCCGGCATGTTGTTCATCTGACTATGGTCGTCCAGCGAGTCCGACATGTTGTTCATGACAGGAGCAGGTGCCTAGTTTCTGATCGCTATTGAAGGAGCTTGTAAAGCTTGTAGAGCTTGTAAAGCAGTACTGTATTACACATGGGGTCATACTAGAGCTTGTAGAGCTTGTTATTGTGATTGCCATTGTATTATGTGATTGCCATTGTATTACGTGATGTGGTTGCTCTTATTTGAAGTACCATGTGTGTGTTTTGTCTCTGCCAATTTAAATACTGGTTGAAATATGAAGAATATGAGCCTGATAGATGGGACCCACTTACTAGAACATGACAAATGGGACCCAGTTACTAGAACCTGACAATTGGGACCCATTTGATTAGTGAACCCATTTAATAAAAAAAGTAAAATAAAATTGTTTAGACAAAAAGGCCACGACCCAACAATAAAAAGGCTGCAATGTTGGGCTTGGCCCATGAAGCCGGCCAAAAATTGATAGAAAAATAAAATAAAAAGGCTGAATTGTTGGGCTTGGCCCAAGTAAAGTGTCGAACTGGACCGGGCTGATTCTAATCAACGACCTTTTCATTTGGTCGTAATTTTGCCACGTCAGCTTGCCACGTCGGATCCGACTTGGTGTGGACAGATTGCCAGTGACCAAAACAATTGGTCGTAGAACCAACGACCTTTTGTTTTGGTCGTTAAATTTCATTAAAGACGGTCAGCTTTTGACCAACTGTTTTTGGTCACAAAAAGGTCGCAAATGAAAAACAATGACCATTCAATGACCAATATTGATGGTCGCAAGTTAGCATATTTCTTGTAGTGTTGGAGGTGGTTCGGGAATAGTCCAATCATTATCATTGCTCAATATATTGTTCAATAGTAGTTCAGCTTGTTCAACAGTTCGTTCCCTGAAAACACAGCCAGCACAACTATCTAGGTGGTCACTAAAAGCATCAGTTAGTCCATTATAAAAGATATCAAGTATTTCATTTTTCTTGAGAGGATGATCAGGCAAAGCATTAAGTAATTGGAGAAGCCTCCCCCAAGCTTGTGGGAGACTCTCTTCTTCAATTTGCACAAAGTTAAATATTTCCTGCAAGGCAGCTTGTTTCTTATGGGCAGGAAAATATTTTTCAGAGAAGTAGTACATCATATCCTGGGGACTACACACACAACCAGGAGCAAGATAATTAAACCATATCTTAGCATCACCCTTTAATGAGAAAGGAAACAACTTAAGAATATAGTAATAACGATTTTTTTCCTCATGAGTAAATAGGGTGGCTATATCATTCAATTTAGTAAGATGTGCCACAATAGTTTCAGATTCATAGCCATGGAAGGGATCAGATTCAACCAAAGTAATTAACTCAGGATCGACAGATAATTCATAATCCTTATCAGTAACAAAGATAGGTGAAGTAGCAAACTTAGGATCATATTGCATTCTAGCATTCAAAGATTTTTCCTTCCACTTGCACAACAATTTCTTAAGATCATCTCTATCCTTACAAGCAAGAAAGTCCCTAGCTACCTCTCCTTCCATAACATAACCCTTAGGTATATTAGGCAATTCATATCTAGGAGAGCTAGGTCTAGCAGGTGTATCACAGTGTTCAGTTTCAATAATTTCATCAGATTCAAAAATATCATCAGTTTCAGCATTGACTCTAGCAATTTGTTCATCAAGAAATTCACCCAGTGGCACAGTATCATCAAGCAAAGTATCATCATAAGCATCGTGCTTAGCAGAAGTGGCATCATCAATTACTTGCGACATATTAGAATTACTAGCAGGTGGTGGTGTCGCAAGTTTACTCATAACAGAAGGTGAATCAAGTGCAGAGCTAGATGGCAGTTCCTTACCTCCCCTCATAGTAGAGGGATAGATCTTGGGTTTTGGGTATTTCAGATTCTTCATAGTGATCAACAGATATAAATCCCAAGTGACTCAGAGAATAGAGCTATGCTCCCCGGCAACGGCACCAGAAAAAGGTCTTGATAACCCACAAGTATAGGGGATCGCAACAGTTTTTGAGGGTGGAGTATTCAACCCAAATTTATTGATTCGACACAAGGGGAGCCAAAGAATATTCTCGAGTATTAGCAGCTGAGTTGTCAATTCAACCACACCTGAAAGACTTAATATCTGCAGCAAAGTATTTAGTAGCAAAGTAGTATGGAAGTAACGGTAACGATGGCAAAAGTGACAGTAGCAGTTTTGTAGTGATTGTGACAGTAGCAACGGAAAAGTAACTTAGCAAAGATCAATATGTGAAAAGCTCGTAGGCAATGGATCAGTGATGGATAATTATGTCGTATGGCATTCATCATGCAACAGTTATAACATAGGGTGATACAGAACTAGCTCCAATTCATCAATGTAATGTAGGCATGTATTCCATATATAGTCATACGTGCTTATGGAAAAGAACTTGCATGACATCTTTTGTCTTACCCTCCCGTGGCAGCGGGGTCCTAATGGAAACTAAGGGATATTAAGGCCTCCTTTTAATAGAGAAACGGACCAAAGCATTAGCACTTAGTGAATACATGAACTCCTCAAACTACGGTAATCACCGGAAAGAATCCCAGTTATTGTCACCCTGGGGGATGCGGATCATAACTCGTAATAGGTGTCTACAACTTGCAAGATAGGATCAAGAACACATATATATTCATGAAAACATAATAGGTTCAGATCTGAAATCATGGCACTCGGGCCCTAGTGACAAGCATTAAGCATAGCAAAGTCATAGCAACATCAATCTCAGAACATAGTGGATACTAGGGATCAAACCCTAACAAAACTAACTCGTACATGGTAGATCTCATCCAACCCATCACCGTCCAGCAAGCCTACGATGGAATTACTCATGAATGGCGGAGAGCATCATGAAATTGTTGATGAAGGATGGTTGGTGATGACGACGGCGTCGATTTCCCCTCTCCGGAGCCCAAAACAGACTCCAGATCTGCCCTCCCGAGGATGAACATGAGGTGGTGGCGGCTCCGTATCGTGAAACGCGATGAACTCTTCTCTCTGATTTTTTTCTCCCCGAATAGGAATATATAGAGTTGGAGTTGAGGTCGGCAGAGCTCCAGGGGACCCACAAGACAGGGGGGCGCGCCCTAGGGGGGGGGGCGCCCCCCTGGCTTGTGGCCAGGTGGTGGACCTCCTCCGGTTGATTCTTTCGCCAGTATTTTTTATTAATTCGAAAAATATTGTCCGTAAATTTTCAGGTCAATCCGAGAACTTTTATTTTTGCACAAAAATAACACCAAGGCAATTCTGCTGAAAACAGCGTCAGTCCGGGTTAGTTCCATTCAAATCATGCAAATTAGAGTCCAAAACAAGGGCAAAAGAGTTTGGAAAAGTAGATACGATGGAGACGTATCAGCGGCTCAGAAGGAGCTCGGGGTGTTCCTTCGGGAGGGAGAAGGAGGTGCTCGGGCCCAGATGGGCTTCTCCGGGCCCCGACCTGGGCTCGGCGGGCTATGGGTGGAGGAGAGAGGAGGTGGGAGAGGTGGCGGCCAGAGGTTGGAGGGGCGCAGATTGTGAGGAGGGTAGGGGCTAGGGTTTCCCAATTAGGCAGGTGGAGGAGGCTTAGATAGGAAAGAGGGTTAGGGTTAGCTGATTTGCTCCGTTTTTGGACTGTCGGATCTCGATCGGGCGGTCCGGAAGTGTGGAGTGCCTTGGGTTGGGATGAGAGGGAGGATGTCAGCCCGGCACGAGATTTTAAACACGGAAACGTCCGACAAATAAACCTGCTATAGTGCCGCTATATATTTAACGGTTCGCGTATAAAACGACCTCCGAATGCGACGAAATTTGGCAGGCGGTCTACCTACATTATAAAAAGACCGCACACCAACTTTTGACCCATGCCAAGAATGTTTTATACACGCTTTTAAAAACAATATTTTACCGATGTCGCGGGCGCGTGCGTGTGTAGTTGGTCTCAAAACGGTCATCGACGAGAACGGGAGGAACCGACAACTACGAACGGATGGAAGTTTTGATATAAATGACGACAACAAACATCGATGCTATGCAGATGATGCGAATGATTCTATGATGAATGCGACAACCAAATAAATCACAGAGCGATAACGAAATAAAGTGAATCTTCTGGAGCGTCGATCTCGGGCTGTTACAACTCTCCTCCACTAACAAGAGATCTCGACCGGAGATCTTAGAATGAGAAGATAAAGAGAAAGAGGAAAGGAAGAGGTAAACTTAGTTGCCTCTTTAACAAATGAGTGAAACCAACAAAACTTGAAGGTTGCAAGGAGATGAAGAATGGCACGAGGCACAAGCAAGAATTCAAAAGAAATTAGGGCAGCACTCCGGTTGAAAAGAGAGGGAAAACTTGATAAGATAGAAGGAACTTGAAAAGAGGACACAAAACTCCGATTAAATGGATAAGCAAGCAAAGAACATGATCTTGTTAAAACAATATAATGTCTTGAAGAGAGAAACATTACAATGCCTCCGGAACAAAAGAATAGAAGGAAGATCGTTGGGAAGAAGAGAACGGAGAAGAAAATGACAAGTTCTACCACAATGAACTTGAAAAACCACCTTACTAAGGAGGCTTGAACGGAATTTCTGGAAACCAACAACGAAAAGAATAAGCTTGTTGTGGGCTTATGGAAAACATCTCGAAATTATGAGCTGACAACCAGCCACTAAGGGAAACAATGATTGCTTGGGAGCAACAAGATATGCAAAACTTCTTTCATCAAGATGATTCCTGGAGAACTTGGATCTTGATAAGCACCATGATAGCAACAATCCTTAGGAAATGCTTTAGGTGAAATCTAATCCAAGATAACTCCAAGGAAGACATGATGGTTTTAAATATCTCCTTCTTGACAAGTTCTCTTCGAGACTCCTCATGAATCAAGAATGCTATAACACCATCTCAAAAGATAAGGGAGAATGAATTGCACTTTGAAATGCAAGGCAAAGAATACTTGATCTCCGCCGACAACAATCTTGAAGAACACTTAGAGAATGAATAAAATCCTTGATGGACCACCATGAAGAACCTCCGTATAGAAAAGAATGATCAAAAGAAATGAAGGTTGAAAAGAATAAGATTGAGGGCTAGCAAAGATTTAGATGAAGCTTCGTGAAGAGATACTTGAGAAAAAAAACTTGAAACTCTGGAAAAGAAAAGATGAAGCACTTAGAATCGAGAATTTGATATCATGAACAACTCCGGAAGAAGGATTGAAATCACCATGATGAATAAGAACTATGTTATGCTTATCCTTCATCAAGTTAAATTGATGACAAGCAACGGATTTGGCATACTACTTATTTTTCTTCAAAGGATTGAAGAGAGATTTATAAGCTTGAAGACATCTTGAATGAAACACTGATAAGAATTTGAAATGGATGAGGATACTATGAATGAATGGACATACATGAGAACGAAGAGATCACGATCCACCGGTATGAATTGAGAACGAACGATGGAAACATCGAACGAACGAATAGACATCAATTGAGAAGAATTTGAGAACGAAAGTTGAAAGCTGAGAATGAAGAAATCTTCTGAAATGATGGCCTTCGGAGGATCAAGAAATGAAAACAATTTACGAGGATAGCATGAATCTTGAACCACGAATCTTCGGAAGAACGGATAAAGATTTAAGAGAAACTCTTCTTCGGTCTTCAATATGGCGAGAAACACCACCATGAATTACTGGGACACTCCGGAACAATGAAGAAGGAAAAGGTTGAGCCAACTATGACATATAATTCAAAGTGATCTTGGAGAAGGCATATGACTGATGAAATTCATCGTTACATCACATTTGAAAGAGCTTGAGGAGATCTCCGAAAATGATTAGAAGAGCCAGGTAAGATCCTGGGAAAAACCTGTGGGTTATGGGCCCACTCAATGAAAATGCCATTGAAACAATTGCGTAGGAAGAGATATTGCAGCGGTACAAATAAAAACTTGATGAGGTTGAGAACCTAAAATAATTTGAAATGATTTTGAACGGAAGGAACAAGTCTTTTCAGCTATGCTGAAAACTCCGGATAGAATAGAGGGGTGAATAAACTAGAGTGGCTTGGATAAGAATTTCCAACATGGAAAAACATAGAATGAATGAAAATGATCTGATGAACACCGAGAGGTTGAATCAAACACACCGGAAAAGAAAACGAAGATGAAGACAAAGAAATGATGAACTAGGGCACTTGAGATCTTCATAATGCATCACCGGATACAATACGAAAGAAAGATAGAGGCATAATCACATGAAAAGAAGATACTTGGATGATAATTTATTCGTTGAAAGAAAAGGGCGGGAGGGTGGGGAAAAACAAAGAAAACTTAGAACCAATGAAAAGAACTCCAGAAAGAAATACAAGGATTCATCTTGCAAATATAGGAAGAGATTGAATTATCTTGAAGAGAAGCACTCTGGATTAACAAGAATTAACAAGACAATTTGATTGAGGAAAAGGATTAGCATTCCCATAGAAATATGAGACCACCGCTTAGGAAAGATATGAAATCACCACTTTACATCGAAGCAACTCGAATTACCATACTCTAAGAAAACAAGGGTTGAAGCTTGCAAATTAAGCCGGAAACAAATACGTACATAACAGAGATTTCGTCCGATATTTTCGTGATAAGGCTCGCACGGGCTCGATCGTACATCAGATTGTCATATTGAAATGATGCTCGAATAGGCTCCCTAGGCGTAGCAAACTACAAGGCTTGACGAAGAATACCGAGACTGTCCTCTGTAAGAAAGACCGTGAACAAACAAAGCACTAGATGTCGAACCCCAACCTGACAACATGCATTTGTTGAAAGATAACCAAGGTAACTACTTGAATTCCCACCTAAGAACTCCCGAAATCCTTTGGTTATGCAATCGGGTCCACAGATACACGGAGTAAAATCCATCACTCAACTCCTAGCAGTAATACCACTCTCCAATGTATCACATCCGTCAACACACAACCAGAGGTCTCGGAAATTCATCTACCTCAGACCCTCATAATCACAACGATACTAATTATGGCAATACATCTGGACGCTCTCCCCATTACTGGGTGACGCCAAACTCCTCTCGCCCCAATTAGTATTGAAGCAATTTCGAACATTCGTGTCCTGAGATACTAAGGAAACTGAACGATAACGATGTGACAAGAATCCCCTGGAGCTCAACTCCCCGGGTCCAATCCATACAGTCGGGAGGCACCAAGAACAGAACTCCGGTCACAACGACATCATAGAGGTTCCAAAATACCCGCGTCATCGTAAAAAATTTGAGTGAGAAGAGGGGTAGAATTAAAATTCCTACGTCAGGATTCCTCACCAGAGCATAGAAGAGGAATAAAAAGAATCCTACTCTCCGATATATAACTAGACTCAAAATAGTTTTTTCACTTGACTCGACTCGGCCAAGTTTGATCAATCAAATGGGCTCCTAGGTCGGTACTGCTCTGATACCAACTTGTAACGCCAAAGATGTGGTCCTACCCTTATTTTGGCTCGAGGGCCTCGATAGGGATAGAAGCGCATCTCGTCGTTTCGCAAGAATGGATATCGTTACAAGTACATGTAAAGAGGAGATGAGTATATGGAATTGGCTTACACCCGCCACAAGCTAAATCATGATCATATCAAATACAACAATACATTCAATCACCATACAAAAGACCAGGGTCCGGCTACAGACGAAACCAAACAATAAAAGCGACATCCATCCTTGCTATCCCAGGCTGCCGGCCTGGAACCCATCCTATGATCGAAGAAGAAGAAGAACTCCAAATTAAACAAGCATCACGCTCACGTCAAAGCACCGCATTACCTGTACCTACAACTGTTGTTGTAGTAATCTGTGGGCCACGGGGACTCAGCAATCTCATTTCCAAGGGTATCAAGACTAGAAAAGCTTAATGGGTCAGGTATGGTTAAGTGGTGAGGCTGCCGCAAGCACTAAGCATTTTATTTGAGTGGCTAACTTACGAGTACAAGAATATCCGGTGGGTGATCTACGCATAAACGGTCTTGAACTAGTAATGATCACTAAGTGATCCTGAACACCTACTTACGGTCAAACATAACCCCACCATGTTCTCTCTCGATTCAGAACTCACGAGTAGAGACAATCACTGTTACGCCCACGGTTGGTGTATTTTATTGGAGTTTACTTCAAGTTTTTTATGACCGGATGTTAAACAAATTTCCAAGTTGCCACATAACGGCGGACACGCCTTCTCGAAAAGATTCAACCCTGCATGGGTGCTCCAACTCATCCGTCACAAACTAACCACAAGCTGCATAGAAAACCTCAACCGCAGGATAGCCTGTGGTATCCTCAGAATTCCGGTGGAAAACCTCAACCTCGAGATAAGCCAAAGTATCCTTGGAATCCCGTGCACAAGACGTTCGAGAAAGGTAAAACATATCTAGCAATACTGCCCGACGTGTCGACGAACCCGATAGGAGCCACGTATCTCGTTCTCTGGACACGACCAGATTGTCCAAACTTCCGGTAGGCCAATTGCAGAGTTGCCCCTGGCGGCCACCAGCGGTTGACAGGTTGGACCAACACTCATGAGGAGCACTGGCACGGGTTGTTGATAAATTATCCACATGGCCCGAAAAGTCCCTATGCAAGTTTTAATAGGTTGGCGAATGGTAAAACCAATGTTGGGACTTGCCAGAAGAGTTTTATCCCAAAATGAAAATCAAGGGGGTCCCCATAACAATCCCAAGCATGTTAGGAGCACTCAATATGGAACATAACAGCTGTACACAAGTAACTAGGGCAGCAAAAGTGGAACAAAACACAGAGCAAAAGGCCAAGCCTTCCACCTTTTACTAAGTATATATGTGCATTAAATTAAATAGCAATAATATTGTGATATCTTAAAATATATCCATGTTGGCACATGGAAACAACTTGCACCTGCAACTAGCAACGCTATAAGAAGGACTGAGCAAGCGGTAACATAGCCAAACAATGGTTTGCTAGGATGTGGAGGATTAGAGGCTTATCATGGCATTTTGGGAGGCTTGACAAACAAGTTGTAGGTAGCGAGACATAGCGAAAGAAATGAGACAACTAGCATTGCAATGATAGAAGTGGTATCTAGGGAAATGTTCATCTTGCCTGAGATCCCGCTTGGAAGTATATCGAATCTGTGAAGAAGACGATCCAACGTAGTCGAACGAATCCTCACACTCTGAACGCTTTCGGAACTCTATCGAGAAGAAGCAATCCGGAAACAACAAATGACATGGTAAACACCACAACATATTCATGACATGATGCAAACAAGTATGATGCATGTCCAGTTTAAATAGGCATGGCATGGCAAGCACAACAATCAACTACTACACATTAAGTGAAGTTCAATATGCAACGAGTTGCATATTGACGAAACTCCACGTTCGAATCATTTAGTTCACTCTCGTTTAAATACTCATCAATATTAAATCTTGTTTAACATGGGTGGTCATGGCATAAGGTGAAGATGGAATTAAAGCAATTTTAAATGGAGAGGGAGAACAAACATACAACAAAATAATAACTCTCCATAATGCAGTTAATGTTGTTTAACTAAACAACCATTTTAAATGTTGTTCATCATGGCAAGAGGTGAAGCATGAACAACTACATCATCTATGCATTTTGAGGCCGGAAGCAACATATAGCATTTCCAAAACGACCTCATATGCATATTATGAATTTGGTCCATATCTGTCTTAAGCATATCTTATAGTTGTTAAACAGCAATATAAACTGTGCCATGAGATTCTACATGTTTTTCTAGTCAAGTTACATATGTGGACCATTTTAATCGGAGCTACGGTTATTTAGTTATGAAATAAATCATTTTAACATGGCATTTATCATGCAGTTACATATGTGGACCATTTTAATCGGAGCTACGGTAAACATATAAAGTATTTTAATCCGACGCACAGTTGTGGAGTTATTAAATGCATGAACTAGAGGGACTTTTCTACAATTCTGTAATTCACTAGTTAATGTTGAAATTCGCAGAGGCAGAAAAAAACTATAAGTCGGCCGAATCTGAACAATGGTCAAACATGGGCAATGGGCGCAGGGTAACTATGATGTGCACTGGGCGGAGCATTGGGCAACAGGAGCGGGCTGGGGTATTTACCTCATGGGCCCAAGGCCCGTCGGTGGAAGGAGTAGGCCGGCTTCCGCAGAGGGTTGCTGGGCCTCGGCTGCGCCTTGCCTTGGCGCGAGGTGGACAGGGCTGAGGCACACTGGGGCGATGACGGGCCTTGATGACGCGATCCATCGGGCGCGGGTCAAGACGACCGAACCGAGCGCCACGCTCGTTCGATCCTAAGCTCGCACGGGACGGCAGAAATGGCAGCGATGCAGGATGGCACGGCGAGGAGGTCCGGCGGCATGAGGCGACCAGGACGGCACGGATCCGGGGCCGGCATTCACGATCTCGACGGTTTCCTACCGGACCCGGGGCGTGGTGAGGTCCTGCGGTGGCCATGGCCTTCCCTGGAGAGAGAACTGAGAGCGAGAGAGAGATGAGAGGAGGGAGAAAAACGGAAGTGGACAGAGAGGAGAAGGTGGGGCACGACGACCTCCAGTGGTGGTGAAGCTTGCCGGCAGGCTGCTGGAGACAGTGCAGCGGCTCAGGTGGAGCTTGGGGAGTTCCTTCGAGAGGGAGGAGGAGGTTCTCGAGCCCAGATGGGCTTCTCTAGGCCCCGATCCGGGCTCGGCGGGCTGCGGGTGGAGGAGAGAGGATGTGCGATAGGTGGCTGCCAGAGATTGGAGGGGCGCGGATTCTGAGGAGGGTAGGGGCTAGGGTTGCCCAATTAGGCAGGTGGAGGAGGCTTAAAGAGGAAAGAGGGTTAGGGTTAGTTGATTTGCTCCGTTTTCACACCGTCGGATCTCGATCGGGCGGTTCGGAAGAGGAGGGGGGCTAGTTGGGCTAGTGGGCTGTGTGGAGTTCCTTGGATTGGGATGGGAGGGAGGATGGCAGCCCGGTACGAGATTTTAAACACGGTAACGTCCGATAAATAAACCGGCTATAGTGCCGCTATATATTTAACGATTCGTGTATCAAACGACCTCCGAATGCCACAAAATTTGGCAGGCGGTCTACCTACATTATAACAAGACTGCACGCCAACTTTCGACCCATTCCAAGAATTTTTTATGTGCGCTTTGAAAAAATATATTTTATCGATGCCGTGGGCGCGTGCGTGTGTGGTTGGTCTCGAAATGGTCATCGATGAGAACAGGAGGAACCGACAACTACGAACGGATGCAAGTTTTGAAATAAATGACGACAACAAAGTGTTGATGCTATGCAGGTGATGCAAATGATGCGATGATGAATGCGACAACCAAATAAATCACACAACGATAACGAAATAAAGGGGAATCTTCTGGAGCGTCGGTCTCGGGCTGTTATAGTGTGTGTTTTCGAAAACAGATTAGATTTAAGATTTGTCGACCGTTCCCAACCTTACATGTACGACCACGATACCCCTTATGGGACGGGGCTTTGTTGATTACTTTGGTCGATGCTAGTAGAGAGCCTGCATTACTAGTGGTGGGAGCGACGTGATCACTCTCGATACGGGGTCGTGCCGGATATGACGACCATGGGCTGTTTTCACAGACACCGGGCACACCGTTGGTCCCTTCATGGATGATACTTGTGATGTACATCATGCGAGCTGTGTGCCAACGAGTGGACTCTTTGTTAGTGTTGTCAAGGGAAAGGCATTTTTCGGGTACTTACCTCGGGTATGTAATATACCGCGAGTCGTGGCTTGACACGGAAGTTTCTCGAGTCTTGTGGGTAAAGTGTGCAAGCTCTGTAGAGTGTAAAACTATTCGAATAGCCGTGTCCACGGTCAAGGACAATTGGGTGGTGCTACTTAAACTACGTCCAGTGTTTTACTAAACTTGGTGTGTATGTGTGTGTGTGTGTGTGTGTGTGTGTGTGGGAAGGAGGTACCTGAGTTGAGTCGGATGACTCGATGTGATGAAGAAACGGGAGTTGTTCCAAACTCTGTTTATATTGATATCTGTAACCTATTCATACAGACACTTGTGACTTCTTGATGCATCCTTTACAAGTTGATAGGACATGTCATTCTATGCAAGATTAGCTTTCTGCAAAATTACCTACTTAGTGCTATATCATGCATTTTTGTACCTTGTTCCAAACATGGGATGCTTGCGAGCACATTCAAAGTACTCATTGGCTTGCCACTGGTTATTTAATTGGCCAGGCATGGAAGAGCAGGAATATGGTGAAGATTACCTTGGTTAAGAACATGCGAATTAGGACGCTTCCTAGTCAGAATGCTTGTAGGGTTAAGGCAGATGGCATGGGTCTATGTTATCTTTCAAGATTTCTGCTGCGAGTTTATGTTTGTTGTTTGGCCTTCATGGCCCTATCTCTGTAAGACTTGACCATGATGTTTATTATTTGTGTAAGACGGTATGTATGGATGTGAGACTCTTGTTATTCAGCTTCCATGTGTTTAGTGAGCATTGATCTCTGGGATCACTGTACACGTGCATTCGGTGATCACGACTTATGAGTCGGGGTCCCCACAGAGCTGCTATCAGAGCCATCCGGACTCTAGGAAGCCTTTGTTAGAATGGATGTTAGTTAGGATAAAACTATTTTCAAAAACTACACCTAGCACCTATACTTAGGAATTTACGCACTTCTTATCTCTCTTAGTCTCATTTCAGACCTCATTAACACCCCTCCCCTTAAACTTTGTAGATGGCCGTCGTACCCGAGAACCTCCTAGCATCCGGCTTTCCCCTACTCCTTGAGGATGATACGTCTTCAACGTATCTATAATTTATGAAGTATTCATTCCATATTCATCTATGTTTTACAATACTTTTATATGGTTTTGATACACTTTATATGATTTATTTAGAACTAACCCGGACTGACGTTGTTTTCAGCAGAATTACCGTGGTGTTGTTTTTGTGCAGAAAATGGAAGTTCTCGGAATTGCCCGAAACTTTTTGATGATTTTTTATGGAGGAAATAAGCAATATTGAAGCGAAGAACCACCGGAGGGGAGCCACCTGTGGGCCACAAGCCATCAGGGCGCGCCCCCAGACGACGCCGTGTTGGCTTGTGGGGCCCATGTGGCTCCGTTGCGTGTGATTCCAATGCTAAAAAATCCTAGAAATCCCAGAAACCCTAGAAATAAAGAGAGACCCTTCGCCTCGCCGCCGCAACTCTCTGTATCGACGAAAAACCAATCTGGAGAGAAAACAGTAGCAAAAACAGGAGAGAAACACAGAGAGAGAGAGATCCAATATCGAAGGGTCTCTCGCCCCTCCGGGAGCCATGGCGGCCAAGGACCAGAGGGGAGAACCTCTCCCCATCTAGGGAGAGGCCATGGAGGAGGAAGCCTAAGGGGGAGATTCTCTCCCCCTCTCTTCTGGTGGTGCCAGAGTGCCGCCGGGGGAACCATCGCCGCGGTGATCGTCTTCATCCACATCACTGTGTTCATCACCTTCCCCATCTCTTTTCAATGGTCCACTCCCCGCACCCTGCTGTAATCCCCTACTTGAACATGGTGTTTCATGCCACATATTATTAATCAATTATGTGTTGCCATCCTATGATGTTTGAGTAGATCTATGTTGTCCTTTGGGTTGATTGATGATCTCAATTGGTTTGAGTGTATGTTTTAATTTGGTGCTGTCCTAAGGTGCCTTCCGGGAGGCGCACACGTGAAGGATTCATGCTGGAGGGTGTTGCAATATGTTCATGATTCGCTTATAGTTGGAGGCTAGAGTGATAGAAGCTTACACCTGAGTAAGGGGATTGTTGCGTATGGGAGTAAGGGGGACTTGATGTTTAATGCTATGGTTGGGTTTACCTTAATGATTTCTAGTAGTTGCGGACGCTTGCTAGAGATCCAATCATAAGTTCATATGATCCAAGTACGGAATGTATGTTAGCTCATGCCTCTCCCTCATATAAAATTGCAAGAATGATTACCGATCTTGTTATCAATTGCCTAGGATGATTCCACACACCACACCATAATTATTCCACACTCACTATTTGTAATATATTGTGATATATTCTAACTCTATTTAGTGCAACAACTATTTTCATATTTTAGTTCTCCAATATCTTGCAAAGCTATCCTCTTTATACCCACAATGTAGTTTTATTTCTTGTTACTAGATAAAAGCAAACATTTAGTGTATGTAGAGTCGTATCGGTGGCAGATAGGACTTGAGAGAATATTGATTTTACCTTTAGCTCCTTTTGGGTTTGACACTCCATACTTACCACTTCCATCTTTGGAAAGTGCTATAATGATGTCTGATGACCCACAAGTATAGGGGGTCAATCATAGTCCTTTCAATAAGTAAGAGTGTCGAACCCAACAAGGAGCAGAAGGAAATGCCAAGCGGTTTTCAGCAAGGTAATTTCCGGAAGCACTGAAATAGTAGGTAACAGATAGTTTGATAGCAAGATAATTGGTAACAAGCAAGTAACGGTAACAGTAAATAAAGTGCAGCAAGGTAGCCCAATCCTTTTGTGGCAAAGGACAAGCCAAAACAAACTCTTATAATAGGCAAAGTGTTCCTGAGGGTACACGAGAATTTCATCTAGTCACTTTTGTCATGTTGGTTTGATTTGCGTTTGCTACTTTGATAATTTGATATATGGGTGGACCGGTGCTTGGGTGTTTCTTACTTGAACAAACCTCCCACTCATGATTAACCCCCTCGCAAGCATCCGCAACTACGAGAAAATTATTAAGATAAAATCTAACCATAGCATTAAACGTTTGGATCCAAATCAGCCCCTTACGAAGTAGCGCATAAACTAGGGTTTAAAGCTTCTGTCACTCTAGCAACCCATCATCTAATAACTACTGCACAATGCATTCCCTTAGGCCCAAGGATGGTGAAGTGTCATGTAGTCAACGTTCACATGACACCACTAAGGGGATCACAACATACAAATCATCAAAATATCGAACGCATATCAAATTCACATGATTACTTGCAACATGACTTCTCCCGTGACCTCAAGAACAAAGGTAACTACTCACAAATAATATTCATGCTCAAGATCAGAGGGGTGTTGAATTGCATAATGGCTCTGAACATATAATCTTCCACGAAATAAACCATATATAAGTCAACTATAGGATGTAATCAACACTACTAGTCTCCCACAGGTACCAATCCGAGGTTCCGGTACAAAGATTGAACACAAGAGACAAACTAGGGTTTGAGAGGAGATGGTGCTGTTGAAGATGTTGATGAAGATTTGCCTCCCAAAGATGAGAGGTGTGTTGGTGATGACGATGGCTTCGATTTCCCCCTCCGGGAGGGAAGTTCCCCGGCGAAATCGCTCCGCCGGAGGGCAAAAGTGCTCCTGCCCAAGTTCTGCCTCGAGACGGCCGTGTTCTGTCCCGAAATTCCTCTCTCTATTTTTTCTAGGTCAAAAAACCTTAAATACTAGAAGATGGGCACCGGAGGTGGGCCGGGCTGAGCACAACCCACCAGGGCGCGCCTGGGGGGCCTGGCGCGCCCTGGTGTCTTGTGCTCACCAGGTGGCCCCCTCCGGTAGTTATTCGCTCCAGTATTTTTTCTATATTCCAAAATAATTCTCCGTGAAGTTTCAGCTTATTTGGAGATGTGCACAATAGGTATCTCTGATGTGCTTTTTCAGGTCCAGAATTCCAGTTGTCGGTATTCTCCCTCTTTGTGTAAACCTTGCATATTATGAGACAAAAGGCATTAGAATAACTCCCTAAAGCATTATTATGCATCAAAACTATAAGAGCATAATTTTCCCTAAGTAGTTTTGGTGGTTGATGACAGTGTGTTTGTGGACTAACCGTGTGCATTAAGCTTTCAGAGATTATCAGGTGGCACCAGACGGTTATCTTCCCCTCAAGTAGTAAATCAGAAGACGGAGTCTCTTCCTTTTGAGGTTAGGTTGGTGGACCTGAGTCGTAGGAAAAACCATACTATTAAGAGGGGATCCGCATCCGGAAAGGTTGGGAGGAATTATCACGTACACTTTGCACCCCTGTCCGTTTCCCGGCACAACGGAGCTATTTCTGCCCCTCAGGCTCCAAAGATTATCTTAAGTGGAAGTACCGCTCTTCCGAGCGGTACTACCGCCCTGAACAGCCGCTCGAACTACCGCTTATTTTTTTAAGTGGAAGTTCCGAGCGGTACTACCGCCCTGGAGTACCGCTTATTTTTTTAAGCGGAAGTACCGAACGGTACTGCCGCCCTGAGGATCCGCGGCCTCTTTTCGCATCCTTTTTTCTTCTGGTCTTCTGGGATTTCTGAGCGGAAGTACCGCTCCATCCAGAGCGGTACTACCACCCCAAGCGGAAGTACCGCTCCGTTCAGAACGGTACTACCGCTCAGTTATTCCAGTACGCGTATAAGAGGAAGTACCGCCCCCCTAGGATGGTACTACCACTTATGCTCGTGTCCTGGCAGAAAAACGGCCACATTTCCCTCCACCTATATACGTGAGTCTTCTTCCCCATTGAGACTCACCTCTTCCCACAAAAAGCTCCATTGTTGCTCCTAAGCTTATTCTTGCTCCTTCTCCCGCCCTAGGCATCAAATCTTGTTGGGGCTCTAGGGTTTGGAGGAGAGGGCCTTGATCTACACTTCCACCGAGAGATATTTGATTCCCCCATCAATCCCTTGCGGATCTTGTTACTCTTGGGTGTTTGAGCACCATACACGGAAGAGATCACTTCGAGGCCATAGTCCATTGTGGTGAAGCTTCGTGGTGTCGTTGGGAGCCTCCAATTAAGTTGTGGAGATTGCCCCAACCTTGTTTGTAAAGGTCCGGTTGCCTCCTTCAAGGGTACCACTAGTGGAATCACGGCATCTCGCATTGTGTGAGGGCGTGAGGAGAATACGGTGGCCCTAGTGGCTTCTTGGGGAGCATTGTGCCTCCACACCGCTCCAACGGAGACGTACTTCCCTTTACCGGGAAGGAACTTCGGTAACACATCCTCATCTCCATCGGTTCCACTTGTGGTTATTTCTTATCCTTACTTTGTGCAAGCTATTGGTATTGTTTATCTCATTGCTTGTATGGTTATTGTTGTTACCATCATATAGGTTGTTCACCTAGTTGCATATCTAGCCAACCTATTTGTTGCTAAGCCTAATTTGTTAAAGAAAAGTTAAAAAGTGGTAGTTGCCTATTCACCCCCCCTCTAGTCAACCATATCGATCCTTTCAATTGGTATCAGAGCTATGTCTCTTTATTAAGGGTTTCACCACCCAAAGAGTATGGTTAACGACGGGGACCGGCCGGTTGAACTCCATGAGGCCATGGGTGTGAGGACGGTCTCTCGTGAGGATTTAAATGAGGCCATGTCCTCGCTTAAATCCTCCATGACGACCGAGGTCAAATCCATGTTTAAAGAATTCCTTGATACTCTTAAACTTTCCACCGATGCGGTGCAAGTGGTTAATCCCACTAACTCTACATCGGATGTCAACTCCGGTAAGGAGGGGGCTAGTGCTGATAAGGATAATCGTTCTCAAGGAATTAATGGGTCGGGGACCTTCGCCTCGGTTCCCCCTCCCTTAGTCTATGGAGGACCGGTGCACCCACCTCATATAGTTAATCTCGGTCCTCCTCCTAAACTTGTTAAGAATGATTTTGCTAATTGGATTTTTCGTATCAAGTCTCATTTGGATCACAGCTCAATTCAACTCATGCGAGTCATTGAAGAAGGATACTACCCTCGTGATCCACGCAACCTCACTCCAAGAGAAGAAGCGGATAATCAGCTAAACTCCTCCGCCTTGTTCATACTCCAAGCTGCTGTTCCTATCGAAGACCTACCTCACCTGCGTCCCTTCACTGTTGCTAAAGAGTGTTGGGAACACATTGTCTCCATGTACAAGGGCAGCTCAAGCATTCAACGGTCAAACTATGAAGTTGTCCTTGATCAGTCAGATGAGTTTGTAATGGTAGAAGATGAGGAACCGCGTGAGCTCTATAGGAGGGTGACTGCTCCAAGGATGTGGATGACACCTGGGTCGAGCGTAAGTTTCTAAAGGCCATCATGCCCTACAACAAGGCCATGTCTGCCGTCATCCGTCAAAGACCGGACTTTCACACATTGTCCTCTGGGGATGTGTTGGATGAATTCATTGCAATGAACATCTTGAACACGACCACAGACAATGCCCTTGCTCGCGTGCAACGGTGAAAGAAATCATCTCCCAACCTTGCTTTGAAGGCCAAGGTCAGTCAAGAGGAAGAAGAAGAAGAAGAAGAAGAAGAAGAAGAAGAGGGTTGCCCCGAGGACACCAAATATGCTTACCATGAGCATATGGCTCTTGCGTCCAGGCAATTTTGGGGCAACAAGAGAAACACATGGCCTAACTTCTCCAAGAACAACTCAAGTGGGTCAAAGGGAAAGGAATGTGTGAGGACCTTCTACAACTGTGGTAATGTGAGTGACTTTGTGGTGGATTGTCCATATGAGAAGAGGGAAGACAATGGTGGCAAGCTCATCCGCAAAGATAAGGCCAAGTCTTTCCCCAACAAGACCAACTTCACCAAGAAGACTCCTCACAAAGTGTTGGTGGCTCAAGAAGAGTATGCCTCGGATGATGATGTTGATGACGAAGACACAAGTGGTGAAGGAATGGCAATGGCATCTGTGGCAATTGCATCCTCTACCCCAACAAAGGTGTCACTCTTCGACGCCCCCAATGAGAACCACATCGCTAGGTGCCTCATGGCAAAAGGTATCACCAAGGTAACCTCCAACGCCAAAACCTCAAACATTAAGACTTCTGTTTCTTCCACTCCGTCTTTGTTAGATTGTGAGGATGAACACGAGGAGGCGAAAGAGGGTGAGAATGAGTTTCACAAGTTTTTGTGTAAACTCAAGGGAGAATCCAAGAAGCACTTCGTTGGTCTCTTGGAACAACTTGGTGAGGCCAATGACACGATTGAGTCTCAAGAAGAATTTCTTGAGGAGATGAGAGGCAATAGTCGTGATTATGCCGACGAGATAGCAGATCTTTCGATTGCTCTAGAGGAAGAGCGAGGTCTTCATTTGACTCTTAAGGAGTCACAAAATGACGACCTTGCTAAATTACGTAAAGATTATGATCATGCTATTGTTCTTAACCGTGTTCTAAATCTGAAAAGGTTGCACTTGGTGTTTACCATGCTTGACTCAAGGATGAGTTTGACTCACTTGACAATGCTCACAAGGCATTGAAGAGCGTTCGTGCTTCTCTTAAAGAGTCGCACGATCAACTCCAAGTAAAACTCACTAAGGAAATTGCCACGTGTCCTCCCTTTGTTTTAATTGATAATGCATCTGCTACTAACCCGTGTTGTGAGCATGCACATCTTGTGGAGGAAAATGCTAAGCTGAAAGAGCAGCTTGAAAAAGGCCTTGTGACATGTATCCAAGGTGAGAAGAATCTCAATGACCTTTTGAGTAATCAAAAGGAAGTGATTGCAAAGGAAGAGTTGGGTTTGCACCCAAGTCCAAAAAGAAGAAGAAGATGAAGACCACGCAGGTTCCTCCGCTCAAGGAAACATTTGTCAAACCGGGGAACATTACTCATGAGAAGAAGAAGGACAAGGTTGTGACTGATAGTGCCAAGAAGGGCAAGATCACTCCCTCCAACAGGGCCGGCGATTTTAACCCCTCCTATGTTTTGTGCCGTTCTAGTGATGGGCATGTTTATGCCAAATATGTTGGTTCTTCTTATAAGTATATTGAGTGGTCTATTTGGGTTCCTAAGACCCTTGTCACTAACATGAAAGGACCCATTCAAGAATGGGTACCTAAATCCAAGCATTGATCTATTGTAGGACTTTGCTTCCGGGGGAGTCTCATGGTTGCTCGATAGCGGAGCAACAAATCATATGACCGGAAGCAAGGACTTGGTGGTGGATGTTCGACCCGATGCATCCGTGGCCACCCAAGTCTCATTTGGCGATGATGCAATCTCAAAGGTATTGGGTCTTGGCAAGGTGGTTATCTCTCCGACCTTAACCATTGAGAGAGTTATGCTTGTTGAGACCCTTGCATACAATTTACTTTTCGTTCGTCAACTTGCACTCATGGGTTTTAGTACCTTCTTTGGCATTGATACCGTGACCCTTTTGTGGAGCAAGACTCTTAAAGTAGCCTTTGTTGGGCATGTCGAAAACGGTCTGTATGTGATTAACTTCTCGGAGCGACCCACTAAGACCGCGACATGTCTAATGGCTAAAGTTGATGTGGGATGGCTTTGGCATCGCCGACTAGCCCATGTCAATATGAGATCTTTGCAAAGTCTCCTCAAAGGGGATCACATTCTTGGACTAACAAATGTGAGTTTTGCCAAAGATCGTGCTTGTAGTGCTTGTATCGAAGGAAAGCTACATGAAAAAGCTCATCGTCCAACTACTACAATCTACTCAAAGAGGACCTTAGAGCTCCTTTACATGGATCTCTTCGGGCCTCCATCTTTTGACAGCCTTGGAGGAAGAAGGTATTGCTTGGTGATTGTGGATGATTACTCGAGATACACATAGGTATATTTCTTCAAGAGGAAGAGTGAGACACAACAAACCGTCATCAACTTTGCAAATGAAGTCCAACGTCAACATGAAGCAACGATTTTGATGATTAGAAGTGACAATGGCACTGAGTTCAAGAACTACACCCTAGATGAGTTTCTCAGTGATGAGGGGATAAAACACCAATATTCCACACCTTACACCCCTCAACAAAACGGTGTTGCGGAGAGGAAGAACCGGACGTTGATGGATGCGGCAAGAACCATGATAGCAGAATTTAAATCTCCGTACAACTTTTGGGCCGAAGCCATCAACACAGCGTGTCATGCATCAAATCGGCTCTATCTCCGCAAAGGCTTGAACAAGACTCCTTATGAGATTCTTACCGGGAACAAGCCCAACCTCAAATACTTCCGGGTGTTCGGTTGTAAGTGTTTCATTCTCAAGAAAGGTGTTCGTTTGTCTAAATTTGAATCTAGAGCCCATGAGGGCATATATGTTGGTTATGCTGCAAACTCTCATGCTTACCGTGTCCTCAACAAGTCCACCAGACTCATTAAGGAGACGAGTAACATAGAGTTTGATGAAAATAATGGCTCCCAAGTGGAGCAAAGTGGTCTTAGTGATGTAGGTGATGAAATTCCTCCCCAAGCCAGAAGAAGAATGGGTGTGGGATACTTCCTACCCGTTGAGAACCCCTTGTGGCTGAAGGAGAAGGACAATGTTCCACTCAAGTGGAACCATCACCGACGCACGACCCACACACTTCCGAAGAACAAAATGAAGGCCCTCAAGTCCGTGATCAAGATCAACTTGCTAGTGATGTTTCTACTTCACATGATGGTCAAGATCTTGGTCACACCCCCGTGCAAGTTCAAGATCAAGATGAAGCTCAGGACCAAGATCAACTTCAAGATCAAGGTCAAGCTAAAGATCAAGATCATGCTCAAGATCATGAACAAGCTGGTGCTAGTACCGAAGCTCGTCAAGTTACCAAGCCTCAACTTTCCATGGAGGAAATTCTTGAAAGACGAGCTGCCAAGATTGCTTCCAAGCTTAAGACCAAGCAACACCTCCTAGAGAATGTCTACGGAAGCTTGAAAAGAGGGGTAACTACTCGTCGTCAATTAACAAACTTTTGTGCACATCATGCGTTTGTTTCTTGCTTTGAACCCCTCAAGGTACAAGATGCGCTTGAAGACGAGGATTGGCTTGAAGTCATGCATGATGAAATCAACAACTTCGAGCGCAACAAAGTGTGGCGATTGGTGCCAAGACCAAAAGAGCATCACAATGTCATTGGAACCAAATGGATCTTTAAGAACAAGCAAGATGCACATGGTATCATTATTCGCAACAAGGCAAGACTGGTGGCTCAAGGCTACTCCCAAGTCGAGGGTATCGACTACGGTGAAACCTTTGCCCCTGTTGCTCGCCTTGAATCTATTCCCATGTTGCTTGCTTATGCTTCTCATCATGATTTCATATTATATCAAATGGATATGAAGAGTGCTTTTCTTAATGGTCCACTTAAGGAGTTGGTATATGTCAAGCAACCCCCGAGGTTTGAGAATTCCAAGTTTCCCAATCATGTATACATTCTCGATAAGGCACTCTATGGCCTTAAACAAGCCCCACGTGCGTGGTATGAGCACCTTACCGAGATGTTGCAAGGTCGTGGGTTTGAAATTGGGAAAATCGACCCCACTCTTTTTACTAAGTGGGTTAACGGGAACTTGTTCATATGCCAACTATATGTAGATGATATTATCTTTGGTTCATCTAACAAAGCTTTTAATGATGAGTTCGCCGCACTAATGACCAAAGAGTTTGATATGTCTATGATGGGAGAGTTGAAGTTCTTCCTTGGATTCGAAGTCAAGCAACGAAGCCATGGAACCTTCATCAACCAAGCCAAATACACTCAAGACATGCTCAAGAGGTTCAAGATGGATGAGCTCAATCCTCCGAAGGCCAACACTCCGATGCCACTCAAATGCCAACTTGACAGTGATCCCAATGGTAAAGCTGTGGATCAGAAGGTATATCGCTCCATGATTGGATCTCTGCTTTACCTTTGTGCATCTAGGACGTATATCATGTTGAGTGTGGGAATTTGTGCACGATTTCAATCCGCACCTAAGGAGAGTCACTATGTGGCTGTCAAGCGAATATTTCGATATTTGGCTCATACCCCAAACTTTGGCTTATGGTATCCCAAGGGTGCTTCATTTGATCTCATTGGATATACTGACTCGGATTGGGCGGGAGACCGTGTGGAAAGGAAGTCCACTTTCGGAGGCTGCCAATTTGTTGGTCGGTCTTTGGTAAGTTGGTCTTCAAGGAAACAAAACTGTGTTTCTCTCTCGTCCACCGAGGCCGAGTATGTAGCCGCCGCAAGCTGTTGTGCTCAGATCCTTTGGATGAGGCAAACCTTAAAGGATTATGGGGTCAACTGTGACAAAGTGCCTCTTTACTGCGACAATGAAAGCACGA
Source organism: Elymus sibiricus (assembly GCA_039707655.1). Taxonomy (NCBI): domain Eukaryota; kingdom Viridiplantae; phylum Streptophyta; class Magnoliopsida; order Poales; family Poaceae; genus Elymus; species Elymus sibiricus. The sequence continues at coordinate 139,841,919 of CM077671.1, forward strand.
TCAAGATCTCCAACATCCCGGTTCAACACTGCAAGACAAAGCATATTGAGATTCGTCATCACTTCATCCGGGATCACATCAAGCGTGGAGACATTGATCTTATTCATCTCTATACTAAGGAATAGCTTGCAGATATATTCACGAACCCGTTGGATGAAGCAGGATTTCGCGAGTTAAGGCATGAGCTAAATATCATTGATTCGAGCAATGTCGCTTGACTTAGTGCACACCCCACCACACTCATCATCATGTCTTGTTTAGGTGTAGGCATGGACATAGGGGGAGTCTAGTTCTCTCAATGAACTATCTCTCCTCCTATTCTGCATAAATTGATCCAGTCTTTCACATTAGTCATTTTTGATGACACTTATGCTTCAAAGACAAGTTTTAGTCATGGGCCCAAGGTTAAAATCTTCGCGGTGCCATACCAATTGACTCAAACATAGGTGGCTTCGGCCACCGCCCCCTCCTCCTAGTGAGGCATTTGCTTTTCTAAAGCATATTGGTTTGAATGTGTTGTTTCAAGTCTTTGTCTCTTCGTGTTTGGTTTCTTGTAAAGACTTGGAGTAACTCCTTTTATGTATCTTAGTAGTATGTCTTTGATGCTCTTCACTGCCTCAGATTTGTGGTATTTGTTTTATGTGCTGGGAGTAGTTTTTGGTCATAAGCGGTACTACCGCTCGGATGGACGATACTACCGCTCAAACGGAAGTACCGCCCGTGCCAGCGGTACTACCGCTTCGGGGGCTCACTGTCGAGTCAAGTAGTGGGCAGGGGGAGTTCTAACTCCTCCCCATACCCATTCACTGTCTCCTCTCCGGCTGTGGCAACCAAAGCTCTCCCGGAAGCCGGCTCCGGATCTCCCATTCCGTGTCGGTCTTCGCATTTCCGTCCAGTGGGATTGATCCCCATATCTCCCTCGTGCCATGGACCCCGGTATTACCCTCGTTCTTCCTTGTTCGACCTAGTTTTCGTAGATCTTGCAACTAGGGCAATGCGTGTGGTGTCTCGTGTTTTCTCGCTATTTCCTGGCATGGGTAGGACGTGAATGATCACTAGAGATACATATGATTGTTAGGGACTCGGTGTGTGGTGGATCCGTGGTCACTTCCCTGCCGCGAGATCTTCCCGTCGCCAGGGCGGTACTACCGCTCGGGCATGACCGGTACTACCGCTCTAAGAGGAAGTATCGCTCCTGCCCAAGCGGTACTACCGCTGATCACTGCATCCCTCCATCTCCTTGTGCCTTACTCTCTCTAGTATTTTTGCTTGGATTTTGCTGGCTATTTACATTTTGTTGTCTCTTGCCATTCCTTCTTTGCGAGTTCAGGTGATGATGGCTCTGCTATGGGTGCTCGTCGAGTGAATTCGAGCCATGGTGGTTCCAAGCAGTACCGCACGTCTGACGAGGCTGAAGCTGGCTCAAGTGCTCAACCCTAGCGGCAGTCCACGAAGAAAGTTGCCAACAAGAAGCAAGCTGTCAAGGAACCTCAGGATATGTCTGGCACCGAGTTCTATGAGTTTCGTCAGCTCAATCCTTACCGCCGTCCTCAGGACCCCGCGTTTGTTGGTCGTCCCTTCTGGAACAAGGCTCAGTCTCTCATTTATGTTGGAATCCTGAAGGGCAAGACGAACCTCTATGTGCCTCATGTCAAATCCATCGACACGGAGCATATGGTCAGCAAACCTCACTCTGCCTACTTTGCTGAAGCTCGTGCTCTTTGCCAGCAATGGGTTCTGGATCCCATTATTGCGTTCAACAAGGATTTTGACTCCGAGCTTGTGGCTCAGTTCTTTGCCACTGTTCACTTTAACAATGATGAGGCGAGGAGCTTGATATGAATGACAGGTAGCAGGGTCATGCGTTCCAACTGGAAGACCTTTATGAACTCTTTGGGTTATGCAGACTCAGGGGAAGATGAGCCAGTTGGCCTCATATCGCACATTGAAGTACAAGCTATTCACAAGTCCAAGCTCATGCGCTACCAGCGGATTGTAAAGACTCACAAGGGTACTCACACTGAACTCATCCCATTTTTGGACATCATGCACCGTATCTTTCGCAACTCTCTGTTTCCTTGTGTGGGGAACTTGGATCAGGTTCACTCTTATCTCGTGAATCTGCTTCTTCTGTGCATCAAGGAAAAAGGCAAAGATTCCACTTTGGATGTTTCCCACATCATGTGGAGGGAGCTTCGCTCAGCAATTCTTGACAGGAAGGTGCCTATCTACAGTCCCTATATCTTCATGCTTATTGAGGATACTTGGTCTGAGCAGTTCCCTGGTGACCTTCTGGTCACTGATCACATGGTGACTCATGGTATTCTTAAGCTACGTGTGAAGGAGAATTGGGGCGTTGCGCCTTCTGTGCCAGAGATTGCCCCCACCGACTCTGATGATGAGTCCGATCCTGACTATACTGATGCCACCTATGCTCCTTGCTCTGAGACTGTTCCCTCTTGGGCTGCCAAGCTCAAAACCAAGATCAAGAATCTTCTCTGCTTTCAGATCAAGGGACAGTACAAGGCCCATGTGGAGGCCAAGAAGGCTCGCAGCCGTGACAAGAGGATCATGAGGAAGCTTGGTCTGCAGACTGACAGCGAGTCTGAGGAGAGGATTACTGAGGAGGACGAATGGATCAAGAAGAATTGCCCATATGCTGAGTCAGAGGATGATGTGCCTGCTGCTACTGATGAGGAGGAAGATGATGAGCCTGACGAGTGACTATTCTGTGCCTATCATCACTTGGTCTTACTTTAGTCCTCTGTGCCCCTTTTGGTGTCTCGATGCCAAAGGGGGAGAGAGTGTTTAGGGATTTGCTGCTGAGTCACGAGTATTTCTCCTTTTATCTGCGCATCTCTTCTCTCGTGAACTTGTTTATTTGCTTTGGTTGTTTGCTTTGCTTTATGGTGTCAGACTCATGAGTACTATGTATGGTGTAAGTCATATGCTACCTCTTATATCCGTTATGTCTACATTATTGTGACTTTATATTTCTTTTACTTGCTTACCTGCTTATCACTCATTCCGTTTGTATGCAAGTATTTGGCCACGTCTATAAAATATATGGGGAGTGTTGGTCCTAGTGTGTGCTCTTTGCATTCCAAAAGCATATTCAAATAGGGCACACATCTAGGGGGAGCCTGTCTATATTTTGTAGATGTTGGGTTTGCCATAGTTTTACTATATATCTTCTTGGCAAATCTCGCGTTGTCATCAACCCACCAAAAAGGGGGAGATTGTAAGAGCATAATTTTCCCTAAGTAGTTTTGGTGGTTGATGACAGTGCGTTTGCGGACTAACCATGTGCATTAAGCTTTCAAAGATTATCAGGTGGCACGGGACGGTTATCTTCCCCTCAAGTAGTAAATGAGAAGACGGAGTCTCTTCCTTTCGAGGTTAGGTTGGTGGACCTGAGTCATAGGAAAATCCGTACTATTAAGAGGGCATCCGCATCCGGAAAGGTTGGGAGGAATCATCACGTACACTTTGCACCCCCGTTCGTTTCCCGGCACGACGGAGCTTTCTCTGCCCCCTAGGCTCTAATGTTTCTCTTAAGCGGAAGTACCGCTCTTGAGAGCGGTAGTACCGCTCCAACGGTACTACTGCTCTGAAGGGCCGCTCGAACTACTGTGTATTTTTTTAAGCGGAAGTTCCGAGCGGTACTACCTCCCTGGAGTACCGCTTATTTTTTAAGCGGAAGTACCGAACGATACTGCCGCCCTAAGGATCCGCGGCCTCTTTTCGCATCCGTTTTTCTTCCGGTCTTCTAGGATTTCTGAGCGCAAGTACCGCTCCATCTAGAGCGGTACTACCGCCCCAAGCAGAAGAACCGCTCCATTCAGAACGGTAGTACCGCTTAGTTATTCCAGTACGCGTATAAGCGGAAGTACCGCCCCCTAGGATGGTACTATCGCTTATGCTCGTGTCCTGGCAGAAAAACGGCCACATTTCCCCCCACCTATTTAAGTGAGTCTTCTTCCCCATTGAGACTCACCTCTTCCCACAAAATGCTCCATTGTTGCTCCTTAGCTTATTCTTGCTCCTTCTCCCTCCCTAGCCATCAAATCTTGTTGGGGCTCTAGGGTTTGGAGGAGAGGGCCTTGATCTACACTTCCACCGAGAGATATTTGATTCCCCCCATCAATCCCTTGCGGATCTTGTTACTCTTGGGTGTTTGAGCACCCTAGATGGAAGAGGTCACTTCGAAGCCATAGTCCATTGTGGTGAAGCTTCGTGGTGTCGTTGGGAGCCTCCAATTAAGTTGTGAAGATTGCCCCAACCTTGTTTGTAAAGGTCCGGTTGCCGCCTTCAAGGGTACCACTAGTGGAATCATGGCATCTCGCATTGTGTGAGGGCGTGAGGAGAATACGGTGGACCTAGTGGCTTCTTGGGGAGCATTGTGCCTCCACACCGCTCCAACGGAGACGTACTTCCCTTTACCGGGAAGGAACTTCGGCAACACATCCTCGTCTCCATCGGTTCCACTTGTGGTTATTCTTATCCTTACTTTGTGCAAGCTATTGGTATTGTTTATCTCATTGCTTGTATAGTTATTGTTGTTAGCTTCATATAGGTTGTTCACCTAGTTGCATATCTAGCCAACCTATTTGTTGCTAAGCCTAATTTGTTAAAGAAAAGTTAAAAAGTGGTAGATGCCTATTCACCACCCCCTCTAGTCAACCATATCAATCCTTTCAAAAACATTATAAATAAGAGTAGGAAATCTTGATGCAAAATGGACGTATCAACTCCCCCAAGCTTAGACCTCGCTTGTGCTCAAGCGAAAGCCGATATGGAAAAACGTGTCCACATGGTTTGAGAGAGAGGTGTCGATAAAAAAAAATACGGACATAGTAGCATCATGCTTATTATCATAGCAGCAACAAATTTTATCATAGAACTTATTCATATAAATTTTATTATATAACTTCTCATGAACAAGTAACAATTCATCACAACATAGAAGTATAAAGCATAAACCTTATTGAAAACCAAGAAACTATGTTCTCAGTCAACTTTGCAACTACAATTCATCATATTTTCAGGAAGGGTCTTGTGTCGGAGCCTTTTGGCAAGTCCACATACTCAACCATCATTTAGTCTTCTATGATTGCTAACACTCACAGCATACCCATGAGCAAAAAGTATCAACGGGACACATAGAAATATTGGGGCTTATAGTTTCGCCTCCCAACCACTAGTACCGTTACGTGCTATACAAACGGTTTTTAACCCCTTTCCGCGACGTTGCTCCGAACCGTCGCCTTGCATGTGTGGGTGATAGGAGGGGGGGGGGGGGTCTTCCCACACGACACCGAAACATCGTCTGCGATGGTGCGAGTGCCTGCTGACGATTCGCCTAATGTAAACGTTTGTGAACTCGTAGCCTTTCCCAGACACCACACTTTGACGTTACCTTTCTGATCAAGCACACATCCGAGGCGATGGCACAGATATATTCGTGTGCGATAGTTATTCCGATCGCACACGTGAAACGTATGTCAACCGTCTTCTTATCGTCCTACATTACACACGTACGCAGGTTTGGAACCGTTTGTGCTATTGACACCAAGCGCACACGGTTACGACATGTAAACGCGTGTGTGACAGTGCGCGCATCCCACATGCGCAAAATATGCGACCATGTGTTGTAAAGCTGATAGTCACACACGCTATTCTTCAAACAATTGTGTGTGACATATGATACCATCGCACACGGTTTAATCGTTCTAACTGTGTGCGCTGTAATTTATTACCTAATAGCTTATTTTCGGTAATTTATTATTAGAATTGGAAATTTTAAAATTTTAATTATGAAATGTGGATTTCACATCCATCAATACATACCCTATTACAATGGTTCAACAGCCAATGCATAAATCAAAATCTCAGTACATGTTCCATGGTTATATAGTTCGGTAGAAGATTAAATATGATGGACCACAATATATAGTACTAGAGGCGGTAAAGGTGAAGAGAGAATTTTAAATGCTTTTGGCTGTCGATGGTGTTGAAGAATCGGAATACCCATAATGTGCCCTCCTCCATGCCAAAGGTGCGCACAACTTTTGTCCAACCCCTTGTGATGATCGCCCGTCCATCCTTCACCGCCTTCAGGAAGACTTCTAGACCATTATCCTGGTAGCATGAATTATATACTATAACCTTCATTGCCTCCACATCGGTCAGGTAGTTTGCTAGGTAATCTTGAGTAAATTCCTTCGGAAACCACTGAAAAGAGGCAACTTTTAGGTATTCATGTCTAATAGATTAGCTTGTTCTGGACTGGAAAAGAAGGCAACAGATTACTTACCATCCTAAAGTTCACTGATGTCTTGGACAAAGTACAAATAGAGAGTTTAATTCCAATCAGATGTCTCTTCTGCCTAACAATTTTTCTTAGTTTCCTCACTTGATGCTTGTTCATGTTTATCTCATTGCCCCATATGCAAAGGGGGTCGAAGCGTGAATCAGTACCGCTGACATATGTACCTACCAGCAACAAATAAATGTTAGAACATAAGCTGCAATTGCATAAATGATGTAAAATGTTATAAGAAAATGGCATGTGACTAACCTCGATGGTAAACAATAGCATCGCGCATCGTAGCCCTACATAAGAACATAGAAAGGCGTGTTTAATACAATAGGGTTAACATTCACCAAAAATAGCAAATGTTGATTGAACGACAGTATCTCCGATGATATTTCCATTGCGAGGAGTAGCACGGTAACAAAGGGACAGGTATTGGTGAAATTAAACTGGATGTGTTAACTTCAGAGTACAGACAACCTAACATAGTCATTAAAACCTGTACAAGTGAAACAAAAATTGACACGGTTAAACATCAAGAGCTAGTTCATACTTGGTAAATCCTGAGGGGTAGTTGCTGGGGTACTTCAACTCGGCCAGAGCCCGCACAAAGTCGGTGGCTAGGTGTTCCTGCTGGTCGCAGCGTGGATCAGTACCGCTAACATATGTACCTACAAGCAACAAGTAAATGTTAGAAGCTAAACTGTAACTGAACAAATGATGTAAAATACTATAAGATATTGGGATGTGACTAACCTCGACGGTAAACATCATCATCGTGCATTTTGACACTGCATAAGTACATGGAAAGGCATGTGAATTACAACAGGGTTAACATCCACCAAAAATATCTTCTTTGCGAAGAGTTGCACGGTACCAAATGGACAACGTAATAAATGGATATAACCGTTCACTACAGCAGGCTTAACAGCAACCTAGCATAGGCATTGTAAGTTTGTAACTGGTATTGGTGAAATTGAACTGGACAGTTCATACTTGAACAACACAGTGCGCATAATTGAAATGAACGACGAACGTGTTAACTACAGAGTACACACAACCTAACATGGCAATTTAAACGTGTACCGTTCAAACTGAAATTGACATGGTTAAACATTGCTATACTGGTATTTGTAAAAATGAACTGGACAGTTCATATTTGGTAAGTCCCGAGGGGTAGTTGCTGGGGCATTTCATCTCGGCCAGAGCCCGCACCAAGTTGGCGGCATTGGTGGCAAGGTGTTCCTCCGGGTTGGCATGCATAGCGTTCACCGCGCCATCGACCGCCATGATCACCTCCTTGACCTCCGCATGATATGTGGTTGGGCTTAAGCGGTGACGCTCGATGATAGGGGGTGCGGATGCAGAGGCATGAGGGTGGTTCGCAGGCTCCATCTGAGTAATCGGGCCGGAGCGGTGATGGAGATCGGAGGTTACCTCACTAGATCGACGAGCGAGACTAGGGCAGAGCGTAGATTTGGTTGTGGCGGCGACGACGGTTTAGGCTGCAGTTAGAGGGGGGCGGTGGGGATAGGGGGAAATGTGATGGGTGGAGCGTGGGAGGAATAACTTCTGAAATCGCGCGCCTATTGAAATTTTAGCGGCAAAACTCGAACCTTACGGGGGGGAACACGCAACGCAGACGAAGCGCATCAAATACCCGTGTGCGAGAAAAGAGAAAATTGGTGATCCCGCTTCGGGAAAAATTGAAGTATTCTCTCTCTCTTGTGCCATCGGACATTTTGCAAACGGTTTGTTGTAAGGAAACGTTTGCCTTTAAAGCTGTATTATAAGCACAAAAGGCCCGTAAAATACACAAAAAGGACTAAATACGGTAAACCAGCCTGAAAAAATGTCAAATTCTAGACAGGGTGCATTCTAGTGGGTGTGATGATCGTAGAAAATAAATCAAGTTGGAAGGACCAAGGGAATATGGGTTCCCCTTCAAAACATGGCGACTTCGCTCCCCGAACCATGAAACTCCATAGGTGATGGTCCGGTATATGAAGAGTTTGTATGACGACATTATCCATACCTCCTCTGTCGGCGTCCTGGGAACGGGGGTACCCAGACTTGCCTGCCTGCGGCCCAGGGCGTGGCCCACTTGACGGCCCGTACGGCCCAACGCGACCTCACTCAAGACAAGGACCTCGCGAGGGCCCCGTACTCGCGAGGGAGAGAGCGCCAAGACCCGTAGGGGAATAGGCCTCCCCAGGCCCCCTCCTAAGCGGCGGAGATCTCTATGCAACGACAAGCCTCCGGAGGCCAGGGGTGACGCAAGCCATGCCAGGCGGGCGCCAGAGCGCGCAGAGGAGACAGTTTCCTCTTTGATGCAAAGGTGGCAAAGACGAGCGCAGGTTCCCAAGGAGCCCCGCCAAAGGTTCCCATTCCGGTGCAACGAGACCAAGACCACGAGCTCCGCAGTACGGACGTCATCGCCGAGCCCACCTCTGCATCACCACCGGCTACTTTGCAGGCGAAGACCACCTTTCGTCAGGATAAGATGTACTCCTTGTCCCCTTTCGAATTTGGCCATTGTGGGATCCCTTCCCGCCATTGCGATAAGGGAAGAGGACCGGGGCCGCTATAAATAGGACTAGGCCACTCCGTGGAGGGGGACGGATCGAACACCACCCGAGCGCCCTCGCGAGGAAAGTCACCACTATACTAGTTCATCCACAAACCTCCTCGTGAGGCAATCTACCAAAGGCAGGAGTAAGGTTTTACACTTCGCAGTGGCCCGAACCTAGGTAAATCATCGTGTACTATCTTCTTCCTCACCATCGAGCGAGTTTGTCGAGCTAGGCTATCGAGCTGTGAGCTTGAGGGCGAAGACGTTGGGGATCTTCACACACGCACCTGTGTTCGAACTTCTTAGGGTTTTGCGGAGCTCGAAATCCGACATTTGGCGCGCCAGGTAGGGGGCGTGTCGGGATCCTTACACAAGCTTTGCCTTACCTCCGCTCGTCGTTTCCATGGCCAAAGGACACCGAGCCCGCGCCGAACGACGGGCTGCTCGCGTTGCTCGGGCGATGCCTACAGACCTCGGCACCCCGCGTTGCCTTGCCCCCCGTCGGCGGACGCCATCACCAGCCCGGCCTTCGACATGCGCCGGGGCTGTCGCCCTCATCGACCGTGCCGGACGCTCTCGTCGCCCCGATCCTTCCCCACGTCCGCGTCACGGCATCGTCCTCCCGAGCTCACCGTGACCAGGCACGCAGGCGAACTGCGCTCCTCGTGGCCCGCGAACTGCAGCGTTTCCACGTTGCTTGCGGACGCTACGAGGATTAGTTATGTCGCGCGGCCAGGCGCGCCACCACGACAGGTGAGGTCTAGGCGCTTCCTTATGGGACGGGCCTTGGGGCTCACGTCCATGGGATCACTCAACCGACTGGCGCGGCGCTGAGGACACGCGGACGCCCGGGGGAAATGCGTCGCGACCCGCACCCACTGGGGGCGCGGCCGGCTCATCGGGCACGCAGGAGTTGGTCCCTGGCGTAGACAGGGGCCGATGGGAGATGCTGGTCGGGCTGGGTGGGCGCCGCCTCGCGCCTCCCAGCACGCCCAGCGCGTCAGGGGCGGACGCCCGGCGACTCGTCTACACCAGCACCCGGGGGCTCGCGCAACTCCACAACAACCATGTTGATGAGCGCCCGGGTCACGATGGGAGCAGCGCCGGCCACCACGACAATAGGAGGAGCATATGCGACCTCACGAGCGGCCTTCGTCGGGGCTGGTATGTACAGCCTCGTGAGGGCGGCTGGCAGGGCCGGTCTCATGAGGGTGCCTGGCACTAGTAGCCTCGTGAGGCGCGCCCGCTGGTGGGTAGCTACACTTGGCAAGCGCCTGGGTCCGCAGACCGGGGGTCACCTGCCTGGAGACGGAGGGTGGAACACACGCCCATGTCCTCAGGCCAGGTACTTCCAACCTGGAGACGAAGGGTGGAACACATGCCCATGTCCCCAAGCCAGGTGCTCCAGACCTAGAGACGGAGGGTGGAACACACGCCCATGTCTCCAGGACGGGCGTCGCCTACCCAGAGACGGAGGGTGGAACACACGCCCATGTCTCCGGGCCAGGCCTCGCTCGACCAGCGACAGGGGATCACGTACTCACCCATGTCTCCGGGTCCGGCTCGGTCCACCTAGGGACGGGCGGTTGGGTACCCGTGCAGGGCTTCCGGACACCCCACCAAGGTGCGCTGGGGTATCGTCTTGGGCGTCGGCCTCGCGCGCGACGGAGGGCCCCTACGCCGAGCCCCGCTCGCGGTGCAGGGGGCTGCTGCGCTACGACAACGACGACACCCGCCCCCGGGCTTTGGAGTGCCCGAGGCCCTGTCCCAAGGCGGGCCCTCCCTGCGGAGAGCGTGGGGGGCTCCCTCTACACTTGAGGGCCCGTCCGGGGCCGACCCCACTTCGCCGCATCATGCTTGAGGGCTGGGAGAGTGCTCCATGTCCAGGAAACATGGAGATCCCAGCGCACCCCCAGGCTCAACCCGTGACACTCTCACGTAATAATGAGTGGTTTGTATACGCCCGGAGCCCCCCGAGGACGCAGAGGGGTTCCATCCCACGCCCAAGTGGAAGCCCCATGCTCCGCGCTGGCGGACAACACTGCCCTCCAATGGCTATGCCCACGCAAGGTGGAAGCCCTACGCTCCACGCTGGGGAGAAGACGAAGACGAAGAATAGCCTAGGTGCCGGACGCGGCTGTTATTTGCCCGTTTTGTATTCGAATTTGCCATCTTTTGGAATAAAACTTGGAATTCTTGCGATTTTCGTCTGGAAATAGGGGGGCATTCTTTTTTGGTAACGATTTCCGTTTGACATCTCGCTTTCTTTGGGAAGCTCGGCAGTTGTTGGCCCCTTCCTCTCTCACGTGCGACCCGTAAGTGGAAGCTGGGCGCAGTGGATGCGCCACCATGCACACCCTGCCAAGGCCTAAACGCTCGGACGCTCGCGCGACACGATCATCCTGATCGGCAGGAAGTTTTGGCAAAAAGAAATATGATGCTGAGCATCACGTCACATGGGAGTGCCCTCGAGGGTCCTTCAAAAAATACATTCACACCGCCACAGGGCCGCACTCATAACCCTGACAGGTAAATGAGAAGACTACTTATGATGACATGCCGCCATCGTCGCCCTCATCACCACCACAACAGTCGGGCCTGTGCTCCCCGGCTCCGGCATGGTCATCCGGTTCGTCAGAAGAAAACCCCGCAATCAAGTCCTCCACATGGTCCTCCACCCACTCGGCAAGGGCGCCTTGGATCACTTCGGGCATAGGGGCGAGCACCGCCCCGAAGTCGAAGTGCGGATCAAGGTGAAGGAGATGGCTGAAGACATGCGAGGCCGCCCACGCAAGGAGGTCGCGGCGCTTCTCCTCCACGAGCTCGCGGATCTTCTCCACACCCCGCTCAAGGTGCTCCACGTCCATGGAGAAGAAGCCCAGGTACCCGGCATCATCAGGGACGAGAGGGCTCGGGACGCTCTCACCGCAGATATTGCTCAAGGCTCGGTGGGCCCTCTTCTCGAGGCATTGGAACATCTTGGAGCGTGTGTACTGAAGGCCGCGGGCACGATCCGCCTCGTCAGAAGCCTTTTCCGCGAGGGAAGTGACACCCTCCACGTGCTTATAGAGAAAAGTTAGCTCGGCCTCGGCAGCTGTCGGCGTTCTGGGAACGGGGGTACCCAGACCTGCCTGCCTGTGGCCCAGGTCATGGCCCACCTCGTCAGCCAAACGCGGCCTGGCGCGACCCCACACAAGGCAAGGCCCTCGCGAGGACCCCAGGCTCGCGAGGGGGAACAGTGCCAAGACCGGCAGGGGGTAGTCCTCCTCAGGCCCCCTCCGGAGCGGCGGAGATCTCTATGCGGAACCTGGCCTCAGGAGTCAAAGATGACGCAAGGAAGGACAGGCGGGCGCCAGCGCGCCAGAAGGAGCAGTGTCCCCTTTGGTGCAAAGGGAGGAAGGACGTACGCGGGTTCCCAAAGCATCCCCCAAAGGTTTCCATTCTGGTGCAAGAAGACCACGACCACGAGCCCCGCAGGACGGATGTCATTGCCGAGCCCACCTCTGCATCACCGACGGCTACTTTGCAGGCGAAGACCACCTTTGGACAGGGCGGGGATGTACTCCTGTCCCCCTTCAAATTTGACCGTTGTGGGATCCCTTCCCGCCATTGCGATAAGGGAAGAGGACCCGGGCCACTGCTATATATAGAGGCTAGGCCGCACCGTAGAAAGGGGACGAACACATGGACACAAGACAAGGAGAGAGCCAAGAACACCACTCGAGCGCCCTCGCGAGGCTCGAAACCACTGTACTAGTTCATCCACCACACCTCCCCGAGAGGCAATCCACCAAAGCAGGAGTAGGGTATTACGCTTCGTAGTGGCCCGAACCTGGGTAAACCACCGTGTTCATCTTCTTCCTTGTCATCGTGCGAGTTCACCGTAGTCACCATCGAGTAGCGAGCTAAGTAGGGCGATGCTTGAGGGTTTTGCGGAGCCCGAAATCTGACATTTGGCGCGCCAAGTAGGGCCGTGTCGGAGTCTTCCTCTAGCCAAGCTCTTCTCCCACCTCGCCGCTCCGATGTCTGACGCCCGCCAAGCCCGCGCCGAGCGGCGAGCTGCCCGCGTTGCCCAGACCGCACCCGTGGGCCGCGCCGACGCGCGCCGGTCCCCCTCGCCTGTGGCTAACGCCGCCACGGGCCCGGATGCCCACGAGCAACAATACTCCTCCCAGCCGGTTACCGCGTGGCGCGACGGCCACACCGCCACTCCGTCGATCGTTCTAGCTACCGGGTCGTCCTCCCACGTTCGGCCCAGGCCGGCGCACGGTTCGGGCGCGCTCGCCATGGCGAACGAGCTGCTCCGCTACTGCCCCGCCCCCGACCGCTACGACGACTGGCTTTGGCGCATCGCGGAGCTCGTCAGTGCCGCCGGCGATGCTTCAGCGCTCTCCTACTTGTTTTGACCCCGGCCTTCCTTGGCAGACGACGTGGCCCGCGATGCGCCGCCACCTCCTCCGCAACGCGACGTCGACCCCGAGCCCAGGCGTGAAGCACACCCGCGCGATCAGCCCCGCGAACCACGAGCAAGGGCAAGAGACGAAGTAAGCTGCCAGGTGGTACCACGGCCGCGCGTCGACGCGCGTGCGCTCCCCGCACTGCCGAACCATCGTCGCGACCGGGCACCACTCGAGGCGGCCCCTTAGGAGCGTCAAGACCGGGCCCCTCCCGCACGCACAGCCCCCGTTGAGCCGGTGGGGTGCCTCGCCATCGCCCCGGAGCTCCACCCAACCACGTGGCCCTACAAGTTCAAGCCCGACCTACCCCCTCGCTACGACGGCACCCCGGATCCCGCCGAGTTCCTACAGCTCTACTCGCTGAGCATCCGGGTGGCCGGGGGGGACGACAAGGTCATGGCGTGCTGGTTCCCCATGGCGCTCAAGGGTGGCGCGCTCTCCTGGCTCCTCAACCTCCCGGAGGGGTCCATCACCTCCTGGGACGACCTGCGCAAGCGCTTCGTCGCCAACTTCCAAGGCACCCGCGACCGCGTGCTCACCGTGAACGACCTGCGGCATGTAAAGCAGCAGGAGGGAGAGACCCTGCACAAGTTCATACAACGCTTCACAACTACGCGCCTGAAGGTCCCGAAGGCGTCGGATGAGGCTATCATCTCCGCATTTACCGACGGCGTCACGGACCTCAAGATGAAAGAGGAGCTCGCCATGAACGAGGAACTATGCTCATCCCTGGAGCTGTTCAACCTGGCGAACAGGTGCGCCAAGGCCGAAGAAGGTCGCCTGCCACTCCGTGAACCTCCGGCGACAGAGCCAGAGGAAAAGAAGTCCAAGGCCAAGGAGGCGAAGCGCAAGGCTCCAGCGGTGCTTGAGGCCGATCCTGAGGCGAAGCGAAGCCGAGGCGAGGAACACCCCGCAGGAGGGAGACCGACCTGCATCTTCCATGGCACCAACAACCACGACACCACCGACTGCCAGGAACTCAGGCTGGTCCGCGCCGAACACTTCGGCCGGTGCCCTGGATGCACCGACCGTGGGTTCGGACGCGGCGGAGGCCGCGGTGGAGGCCTTTGGGACAACCGGGAACCACGTCAGGGGTGGCGAGACCAGCCTCAGGAGGACCGCTGGCGCGATCAGTCTTGGTAGGACCGCTGGTGCGATCAGCCTCGGGAGGACCGCTGGCGCGATGACCCTCCGGAAGGGTCACGTCGTGGCCAGCCTCGTGAGGTTCGCCCTCGTGAGGCCGGCCAACCACCACTACCACCACCACCCAGAAGGAAGAAGAGGACAGGCAGGACGATGGGGTTGGGGGCTTCCAGGAGGTCAGGGCGGTAGCCTGTATCCTGGGCGGCGCCCAAGCCCCAACATCAAACCGCGTCTTCAAGCAATTCGCACGGGGGGTGAACGCGACTCTCCCAAAGCCCGAGGCCATGCACCCCCTCAAGTGGTCCCAGAATGCAATCACCTTTGACTCGAGGGATCAGCTCAGGTGCTCGGCCATGGCCGGCAGGCTCCCCATGCTGTGCACTCCAACCATCAGCAACGTCCTCGTCACCAAGACCCTCATCGACAGCGGAGCGGGGCTCAATGTCCTCTCCATCGAGACCTTCGAGACGCTCCAAGTACCATACGACCAGGTCATGCCGACCAAGACCTTCTCGGGAGTCACTGATGGGTCCATCGTCCCCATTGGGCAAGTACGCCTGCCCGTCACCTTTGGCGGACGCAAGAACTACCACACCGAGACCATCGTCTTCGATGTCGCCCACATCCACCTCCTGTACAACGCAATCCTTGGGTACCCCGCCCTCGCCAAGTTTATGGCGGCAACTCATCATGGCTACAACATCCTCAAGATGCCGGGGAGTGGCGGCGTCATCACCGTCGCCTGCGATGAGAAGGATGATGTCTACTCCCTCGAGCGTGCTTACCGGGCTGCTGCGGCCGAGCGTTCGGACGACGAGGAGGAAGCCCTGCCTCGTGAGGACGCACGCAAGAAGAAGAAGCAGCTCATCCCCGCGGAGCGCCAGGGGGCTGGGACCTCCAAGGGCGGAGCCTCAGGCTCTGCACCCAGGGACGGGGCACCACCTTCCTTCGCATAGGAAAGCGCGCTCGGCACCCCCCTTGGGTCGGGCTCGGGGGCTTCCATCCAGGAGGCCCCCGGCTTGACCGGCGAGACAAGGGAGGCGTTCGGGCACAACCTGAAGGCGCGTCCTGAAGCGCGACTACCAGAGCCAGGGGCACGGCGCGAGGCGCCGAGCTCGCAAGAGTCTGTCATCAAAGCGATCGAGGAGCTAAAGGAGGCACATGCCGAGCGAGGCGGGGACTGCCCTGCACCGCCAATCGCAGCCGCCATCATCGGCCCAGTCGACCAGCCGCGCATCTGCGTCAACACGCCAGCAATCAACAAGGCCGCGTCCCAGGGCCGCTTTTGGCCATCACGTGCCGACCACGGGTGGGTCTACCCGCACAACTACGTCTGCATGCCCTTTGGCCTGGCAAACGCAGGCGTCACGTTCCAGCGCCTTGCCCGGGCCATGCTCGCACCTTGCCTGGTGAGGCGCGGCGAGGAGTCGGAGGAGATGCCCGGACCAAGCATGGGTCCCGAGCCCCGGGAGACGACGGGACAGTGAGGGCTGCGCTCGTGGAGGTACAAGATCAGGCTACGATGGCAGCTTTGACTCTTCAGCGGCATGGCCGCCAGGTGACTTTTTGTTGGTCTGTCCCAGGTAACTTTTTGGTTCAGTCCATTTGAGGGCGCCCCCCTGGCTGCATTATCCTCAGGCGATCAGGGCATACCCCTGCAGCCACTGCATTTACGCATATTTTAGCAGTTTCTCATGCATATGATCTGTTTCCTAACGTTTCCCCTTTGCCTGCACGGCACCTTGCCGGCGTGAATGTCGCCACACCTGAATGATCCTACCTTCGACCACCTCGTGAGAGGACTGGGCACGGCGTCTGTGCTCGGGGCCGTCCCTGCAGTGTTGATAAATCCAGTGGCTGAGCTCTGTCTGGCGGGCCAGCCCCGTTCACGTCATCTCCTGGGGTCACTGGTGCTTGGCCCTCTCGTGCGATGGCCCTAGGGAGGACGTTCGGCGCAGGCTTCTCCAAAATTTGCAGGACCTCGGACAGCGCTATCTACAAGAAGACTCAGGCGCAAACCGCCTTAGAGGTAGGGACCTCGTGAGGCCAAAGCGCCCTCGCGAGCTCCCAGATACACCTCCCAGTTCTACCGTGCCAGCCACGCGTACGAACTCAATGGGCTGTACACGCCCGGAGCCCCCCGAGGACGCGGAGGGGTTCCTTCCCACGCAATGTGGAAGCCACAACTCCGTGCTGGCGGTCAACACGGCCCTCCAATGGCTATGCCCACGCAAGGTGGAAGCCACAGCCCCGTGCTGGCGGTCAACACGGTCCACCAATGACTATGCCCACGCAAGGTGGAAGCCACAGCCCCGTGCTGGCGGCCAACACGGTCCACCAATGACTATGCCCACGCAATGTGGAAGCCCTTCGCTCTCTGCTGGGGATAAACAACTGAGGGCGCCCCAGCGGCTGCATCCAACCTCAGGAAGGCCCCTCGCGGCCCCGTCTCGCTGCGTTCCCCTGGGATGTACGCGTGAGGGGGATGCATGGGGGCCACTACCGGGCCACCCCTGGTAGACGCCACCTCCCCAGGTCTGCCAAACCTAGTCTTCACGCGCCCCTCTCAGGAGAAGCCAGCAAGGAAAGGTATGGGAGCCGCTCGTACGTCAAGGGGGACTCCTGAGCATCGTGACTCAGGAGCCTAACTGGCCACGTAGCCCCTCACCCCTTGGAACCGTCCTCGGTGATCCGGACGGACCAACGGCGGCTGAGGTATGCGCTGGGCCGGGCCCTACCGACGCAGAGCTCAGAAGCGCTCAAACCCCTAAGGAGAACGCCGGAGCTCGTATGTCAAGGGGGACTCCAGAGCATCGTGACTCAGGAGCATCACAGGCCACGTAGCCCCTCACCCCTTGGAACCGTCCTCGGTGAACCGGACGGCCCAACGGCGTTTGAGGTATGCGCGGGGCCGGGCCCTGCCAACGCAGAGCGCAAGGTGTTCAAAATTTCCAAGTCTAGAAGGACGCTGGAGCTCGTACGTCAAGGGGGACTCCTGAGCATCGCGACTCAGGAGCCTCGCTGGCCCCGTAGCCCCTCACCCCTTGGAACCGTCCTTGGTGATCCGGACGGCCCAACGGCGGCTGAGGTATGCGTGGGGCCGGTCCCTGCCGACGCAGAGCATCACAGCAAGCAAGAAGGAAACAAGGCGAAGAGAGCAATCATGCAGTTCAACAGTTATTACAAGCATTAAAAGTTTTCGAAAACACAAACAAGTTTAACGCCTCCGCGAGGCACGATGAACATTGCAGGGACGAAACGAGGAAGAGGAATCAGGAGGAGCCTCCGCCGCCACGCGTCACGCCCGCGGGGAACTCGTCGTGGACATCGCTGGCGTCGTCTTCTTCACCACTAACCCCTGTAGCTTCAGCAGGTGGAGGAATGGTGATGCGGGTGAACTTCTTCACCAGCGCCTCCACGGCGCCCTTCACTGCCGCCGCAACACTGCTGCGGACCCCAGGGGCGACCGGGCGGATCACGGAGTCGAAGTCAAACCTTGGCTCGCGAAGGTGAAGGTGGCCGAAGACGCGCGTCGCGGCCTCAGAAAAGATGTCGCGGCACTGGCACTCCAAGAGTCCCTCCACTTTGGCAACGGCGCCCTCCAGCGCGTTGACAAGCTTTGAAGCAAGCTCCGCGAAGCCGCTCTCCGGAGCCACCAGGTATTCCGTAAACCCTTCCCGGCAGAGGGAGTGGAGCACTTTGCGAAGCCTGAGCTCGACCGGGGGAAGGGCGCTGAGCTCCGCGGCCTTCTTCTCCTCGGCCTCGGCAAGAGCCTTTTCTGTGGTTTCGAGCCGGGCTTTTTCCAGTGCAACCTCCCTTTCCCGCGCGTCCAGGCGCTCTCACACCGCGGCACGGTCGGCCGTCGCCTGGGACAGCTCGGAGTCCCGATCGGCAAGCTGGGCCTTGCAGGTCTTGAAGGCCTCCCTCTGCTGACGCAGTTGCTCCTCATGCGCTGACTTCTCTTCCTGAAGAATCTTCAAGCGGGACTCCGCCTCGTCACGATGTCCTACAGCAGACGCTGCGTCGGTCAGCGCCGCCTCGAGGGCTACCTTGGCTGACGTGGCCTCCTTCTCGCTCTTCATCACGGCGGCCTCGGCCCGGCCCCAGACCGCCACAACAGAGGCGTCGGCCGGAGCCACCCGGAAAGGAGCCCCAGGCGCCCACTAGCGAGGTGATCTTCGGTACCCGCGAGGGCGTCCCGGACATGACCCAGTGCGGTGAAGGCCCCGTCCAGAACGTCGAGGCCGCGCGACGAAGGCATCAAGGCCTCCTCCGGAAGAATCGCCTACGCGGTCACAGGCGACGCCCCCCGGGAAATAGCAGGATGAGGAGCAGGAGGCTCCGGAGGCTGCGCGGCGACCACGGACAAGACGGATCGACGGGCGGCCGGCCCTCTGGGGCAGGCCCTCTGGACGGCGACACCGACGCACTCTCGAGGGCAGGAGCGACCACGCCTATGGGCAATGGGGGCTCGGGGGGCTCCGCCGCGATGACCAGGATGGTTGCCTCGCGAGCCTCCACCCCCTCGCCCGCAGGCGCCACGATAGGCGACGACGGCACGACAGGAGCGGGCGGTGCGTCGGAAGACGCCTTTGGCTTGACGCCCGCCTTCTTCTTCCTCATCTTCACCGCGGCGGCGTTCCTGGTCACCAGGCAAAGGAAGAATCGTCAGCACACGGGCTACCGGCAGGCGACAAAGACGGCAGCCACCTCCACCGACGGGGCGGCATCTTCACTCCCGGGCAGGGTCGTGGCAAGAGCCCGGGGAATGGGCGACGCAGGATGCCCCACCACGGCCAAAGGGGGAGCCACGGCCTCAGGACCCCTAGGCCTCGAGGCTCTCGCGGAGGGATCGTCCCGGGGACCCGCTCCCACTGAAGGAAGAAATCCCCACTCGTCGAAGCGCGGCATCTTCCCGGCAAGGGTCTCCCCGTCCTTGCGGCTGTACAAGGGGAGGCCGGTCGGCGGAAGCTCATCCGGTTCCCCACCGGTCAGGCGACGGAGCAGCTCGTGCAGCGTGCTGGAAAGAAGAGAAGGAACCTGGAGCCTCATGGAGTCGCAAGGGCCCACGAAGGTCCACATCGGGCGGGAATGGCGCTAGAGTGGAGCAATTCGCTGGCGGGAGAACTCCCGCACCACCATCGCCATTGTCACGCCAGACTTCTTCAGTTCCGCCAGTCTGACCAAAACCGGCATGAGCCGCGGGTCGACAAGCTCCTTGTGTTCCCACCTGGGATTCGGTTCCGCAGGAACCGACGGGAGTTGGAGAAGGGGGCCGGCCTCAGCGGCATCGACATACACCCACTGCCTCCGGAAACCCTCTGTGTTCGGCGAAAGCCGGGCGTCGAGGGCCCCGCTGGCCGTCGCGTCGACAGTTCTCTGGGACACACGTCCTGAACAGTGTCCCCAGGGTTCAACTTAAGGGAGAAGAAGTGGCAAAGCAGGGCCACGGAAGGGGAGACGCCGATGAAGGCCTCGCACAGGAATGCGAAAGCAGAAAGGAGGACGATGGAGCCAGGGTCAAGATGAAGCGCGTGAACCTGATAACGCGTGAGCATGGCAGAAAAGAAGTCCGAGAACGGCGGCAGCAAGCCGGAGAGGAGGGCATGGAGATGAAGGGGAATGCAGGTAGCCTCCAGCTCGGCCTGAGGCTGCGAGTCCAGCCAGATCTTGGTCGCCCCCCACTCGTTGGAGCCGGCGGCGACCGCCAGTCGGACCTTCTCCAACCCCTCAAGATTGACCACCAAGGATCGACCTAACGCGGGCTCCGGCATAGGCAAAGGTTCCGGCGCCTTCGAGGCCTCACCCCCTCTCTTCTTGGGGGTCATGGCGGACTACCAGGCCGGACGGGCACAAGATTGGGCGGAGAAGGCGCGAGCCGCGGAAGAAGGGAGAACGGATGACCAGATTGATGGGGAACAGTGACGGCTCGGAGGCGTGCGCCAGGCAGTTTGTCAGCCGGGGCAGTCGCCGAGGCAGCGCGAAGAAATGGAGGCGTCAGCGTCTCAGAAGGCGCCGCGTGTCAAGCCTGGCCCGCAGGCGGTTGGGGCCCACGGCGCTTCGGGCCATCTTCTATGGCTTCGCCCAGAAGCCAACTCGAGCGCGCCTTGGGCCCGGGGGCTATTGTCGGCGTCCTGTGAACGGGGGTACCCAGACTTGCCTGCCTGCGGCCCAGAGCGTGGCCCACTTGACGCCTCGTACAGCCCAACGTGACCTCACTCAAGACAAGGCCCTCGCGAGGGCCCCGTACTCGCGAGGGAGACAGCGCCAAGACCCGTAGGGGAATAGGCCTCCCTAGGCCCCCTCCTGAGCGGCGGAGATCTCTATGCAACGACAAGCCTCGGGAGGCCAGGGGTGACGCAAGCCAGGTCAGGCAGGCGCCAGCGCGTAGAGGAGACAGTTTCCTCTTTGATGCAAAGGAGGCAAAGGCGAGCGCAGGTTCCCAAGGCGCCCGGCAAAGGTTCCCATTCCGGTGCAACGAGACCAAGACCACGAGCTCCGCAGGACGGACGTCATCGCTGAGCCCACCTTTGCATCACCACCGGCTACTTTGCAGGCGAAGACCACCTTTCGTCAGGATAAGATGTACTCCTTGTCCCCTTTCGAATTTGGCCGTTGTGGGATGCCTTCCCGCCATTGCGATAAGGGAAGAGGACCCGGGCCGCTATAAATAGGACTAGGCCATTCCGTGGAGGGGGATGGATCGAACACCACCCGAGCGCCCTCGCGAGGCAACTCACCACTGTACTAGTTCATCCACAAATCTCCTCATGAGGCAATCCACCAAAGGCAGGAGTAGGGTTTTACGCTTCGCAGCGGCCCGAACCTGGGTAAATCCTCGTGTACTATCTTCTTCCTCGCCATCGAGCGAGTTCGTCGAGCTAGGCTATCGAGCTGTGAGCTGGAGGGCGAAGCCGTTGGGGATCTTCGCACACGCCCCTGTGTTCGAACTTCTTAGGGTTTTGCGGAGCCCGAAATCCGACATCCTCAAATATTTACCGCATCATATTGAGGTCATGCCTAGGCACCACACGAGGTAACATGTTTTTCAGGCATGTTTTCCATTTTTCTAGAGTTATAAAACAAATAAACGACACATCTGTGGTTGCCTCTTCCAGGCATATCCTTTAAAATTCTATTCATTTCCTGTAAAATACATGAAAGGTTATTCAACGGCACAATTACGATATTTTTAGTCCTTTTTGAACACCTTCTCGTGTACACAACATTCGAAATTTGAATTATAAGTACAAAAGGCCCGGAAAATACACAAAAAGGACTAAATACGGTAAACCAGCCTGAAAAAATGTCAAATTTTGGACAGGGTGCATTCTAGTGGGTGTGATGATCGTAGAAAATAAATCAAGTTGAAAGGACCAAGGGAATAAGGGTTCCCCTTCAAAACATGATGACTTCGCTCCCCGAACCATGAAACTCCATAGGTGATGGTCCGGTATATGAAGAGTTTGTATCACGACATTATCCATACCTGCTCAAATATTTACAGCATCATATTAAGGTCATGCCTAGGCACCACACGAGGTAACATGTTTTTCAGGCATGTTTTCCATTTTTCTAGAGTTATAAAACAAATAAATGACACATCTGTGGTTGCCTCTTCCCACGCATATCCTTTAAAATTCTATTAATTTCCTGTAAAATACATGCAAAGTTATTCAAGGGCACAGTTACAAATTTTTTAGTCCTTTTCGAACAACTTTTCACGTACAGAACGTTCGAACTTTGAATTATAAGCACAAAAGGCCAAGAAAGTACACAAAAAGGACTAAATATGGTAAACCGGCCTGAAAAAATGTCAAATTTTGGACAGGGTGCATTCTAGTGGGTGTGACGATCGTAGAAAATAATTCAAGATGAAAGGACCAAGGGAATATGGGTTCCCCTCCAAAACATGGCGATTTCGCTCCCCGAACCATGAAACTCCATAGGTGATGGTCCGGTATATGAACAGTGTGTATCACGACATTATCCATACCTCCTCAAATATTTACGGCATCATATTGAGGTCATGCCTAGGCAACACACGAGGTAACATGTTTTTCAGGCATGTTTTCCATTTTTCTAGAGTTACAAAACAAATAAACGACACATCTGTGGTTGCCTCTTCCCACACATGTCCTTTAAAATTCTATTAATTTCCTGTAAAATACATGAAAAGTTATTGCAGGACACAATTGCGAATTTTTGAGTCCTTTTTAAACACCTTTTCATGTATAGAACGTTCGAACTTTGAATTATAAGCAAAAAAGGCTTAGAAAGTACACAAAAAGGACTAAATACGATTAACCAGCATGAAAAAAATGTGAAATTTGGACGCGGTGCATTCTAGAGGGTATGGTGATCGTAGAAAATAAATAAAGTTCAAAGGACGAAGGGAATATGGTTCCCCTTCAAAACATGGTGATTTCGCACCCCGAACCATGAAACTCCATAGGCGATGGTCCGGTATAACTCCTCATATATCAAGACATTTTCCATACCTCCTCATATATTTATCGCATCATATTGAGGTCATACCTGGGCACCACACGAGGTAACATTTTTTGACCACCTTTTCATGTACAAAACGTTCGAACTTGAATTGTAAGCAGTAAATGCCTAGAAAAGTACACAAAAAATACTAAATATGGTAAATGAGCCTGAAAGGATGTGAAATTTGGACACGGTGCATTCTAGTGGGTATGTTGATAGTAGAACAATAAAAATGGAGAAACGTGTCACGCCCAAGATGTGATCCTATCCTTATTTTGGCACGAGGGCCTCGACATGGATAGAATCGCATCTCGTCGTTTCGCAAGAATGGATATCATTACAAGTACATGTAAAGAAGAGATGAGTATATGGAATTGGCTTACACTCGCCACAAGCTACATCAATTTCACATCAATACAACAACATATTCAAACATCATACAGAAGAGCAGGGTCCGACTACGGACGAAAACAAATGATAAAACGACATCCATCCTTGCAATCCCAGGCTGCCGCCTGGAACCCATCCTAGATCGATGAAGAAGAAGAAGAAGAAGAACTCCAAATCAAACAAGCATCGTGCTCACGTCAAATCATCGCATTACCTGTACCTGCAACTGTTGTTGTAGTAAACTGTGAGCCACGGGGACTCAGAAATCTCATTTCCAAGGGTATCAAGACTATTAAAGCTTAATGGGTGAGATATGGTTAAGTGGTGGGGCTGCAGCAAGCACTAAGCATTTATTTGAGTGGCTAACTTATGAGTACAAGAATAAAGGGGGATGATTGTCGCATAAACGGACGTGATCTAGTAATGATCTCTAAGAGATCCTGAACACCTACTTACGTCAAACATAACCTCACCGTGTTCTCTCTCGGATAGAACTCACAAGAAGATACAGTCACGGTTACACACACGGTTGGTGTATTTTATTTGAGTTTACTTCAAGTTTGCTATGACCGGGTGTTAAACAAAGTTTCCAAGTTGCCACGTAACCGCGGGCACGGCTTTCTGAAAGTTTTAGCCCTGCAGGGTTGCTCCAACTCATCCATCACAAACTAACCACACGCCGCGGGAATAACCTCGACCACGAATCCCGTGATTTCCTAGGCAATTCCATTGGAAAACCGCAACCTTGAGATAGCCCGAAGTATTGTCAGAATTCCTCGCACAAGACGTTCGAGAAAGGTAAAACAAGTCCAGCAAGACCGCCCGACGTGTCGACGAACCCGATAGGAGCCGCGTATCTCCTTCTCAGGACACGACGGATAAGTGACGAGTACGGTGGCCTGATAGACATCACCCAAGTTGCCCTAGGGTGGCCCCGCACAGTGCTCTATTTTGGACCAACACTCATGAGGAGCACTGGCCCGGGTTGTTGATTAATTATCCACGGGGTCCGGAAAGTCCCTATGCAATTTTCTTAGTTATTAGGCAAATGTAGTACCAATGTTGGGCCTTGCCAGACAAGTTTTATCCTAAAACGAAAATCAAGGGGGTCCCCATAACAACCCCGAGCATGTTAGGAGCACTCAATTGTGGAACATAACACCGGTACACAAGTAAGTAGGGCGGCAAGAGTGGAACAAAACACCGAGCAAAAGGCCAAGGCTTCCACCCTTTACCAAGTATATATGTGCATTAAATTAAATAACAATAATATTGTGATATATCAAAAGGATATCCATGTTGGCACATGGAAACAATTGCACCTGCAACTAGCAACGCTATAAGAAAGGCTGAGCAAGCGGTAACATAGCCAAACAATGTTTGCTGGGATGTGGAGGGGTTAGAGGCTTTTCATGGCATTTTGGGAGGCTTGACATACAAGTGGTAGGTAGTGAGACAGCGATAGAAATGAGACATCTAGCATGGCAATGACAGTAATGGTATCCAGGGAAATGATCATCTTGCCTGAGATCCTGCGTGGAAGAAGATCGTGTCCGTGAAGAAGACGAGCCAACGTAGTCGAACAAATCCTCACACTCCGAACGCTTTCGGAACTCTATCGAGAAGAAACAATCCGGAAACAACAATCAACACACGATACACCACAACATATGCATGACATGATGCGCAAACAACTATGATGCATGTCCATACGATTATGCAAGGCATGACGAAGCACACAACAAATACTACACATTTAGTGAAGTTCAATATGCAACGAGTTACATATTGACAAAACTCCACATTCGAAACATTTAGTTCACTCTCGTTTATTTACACGGCATGTTTAAATGTTGTTAACATGGCAAGAGGTGAAGCATAATGAAACTACACTATCTAGGCATCTTAAATGAGGTCGGAAACAACTTATAGCATTTCCGAAGCGACCTCATATGCAAATTATGAATTTTGTCCAGATCTGAACTAACCATGTTTTATATTTATTAAACAGGGAAATAAAGTGCACAATGCGATTCTACTCGTCATTCTAGTCGATTTACACATATAGATCATATAAAACGGAGCTACGGCCTAAAAGATATGACCATCACAAGATAATATGCCATGAATGCAAAATGCATGCAAACATCATCCATAAACATCTCAAATCATGGATTCAACAAGATATTATGAAACTACATCATATTCTAAGCAAGTTTCATATAGGACATGCTCAAAACGGAGTTACGGTTCAACCACAACAACCAACACAAGTTTTATTTGAAATCTGCCCAAAACAGCAACATAGCATATTGCACACATGAAAACAACAAGCTACAAGATTCTAAAATGCACAAACTAAGCATGAGGCAGTAGCCTATAACACACACTTCATTTCATCTTCACATATCATACTCAAAAGAGTCATGGATCACATGGTAGGAAGCTCACAACATGGCAATACAATATAGCAGATTAGGACTTAGTGAAAATAACAGGTTTTAGCATAGCAGTTTTTCACGAAGGCATATTGGCAGCAATAAAACTATATGCTACAGGTCATATATTGGCATGAAAATTGACAGCATGGTAGTAGACATGATGCACTACAAATCATTCCATGGTGGCAAGGTCTAATTATGCATAGAATCATGGCTAGCATCATCACAACATGGCATTTTGAAGAAAATAGATTCTCAGACTTCGTGAAAATTAGAGTAGACATGGCAATAACAGTAGCATAACAATCACTTATGAGCATGGCAAAGAAACTAACAGCAAGAAGACATGACACACTACCAAACATACCATTGGCACCTGTTCATACGGGTCATGGATGGTCTAATATGATGCTCACAAAACGGAACTCTTCGTTAACAGATTTCAATTTTCACGAGATGGCTACTTGAGAGCAAGAAATTGACATGTTAATGATGTTCTCCCTAGCAACCAGAGGCATGGCATCAAACTAGACATAATATATAGCAACTTCCATGAAGACACTACATGCAAAAGGCCTACGGATGAGTTGTGATCGTCCATTGAAGTTTGAACAAAATAACAGTTTCAACAGCTATGACCATTACGACACGGAACACTTTTGCAACAAGGATATGGGCATGCAAATGAACCCTAATGCTCAAACAAATACCACCATGATGAAGAGAACATTGAGTAGACAATTTTTCATATAATATGCATTTCCATCCGAGGCACACACACAAAGTTACACACTCCACAAGATGCATATGTGCTGAAAAACGCAGAGAGAAAAGGACTTAGTCAAAATTTGACTAAGTCGGGATCGGGACGGTTCGGTACCGCGGGGCCGTGCGTTTGGTTGGCGGGACGTCGCCGTCCCTGGGACGGGGCGGGCCTGCGGGCGAGGCAGAGGACGTCGGGGCGGCTCCTGCGAGGCGGCCCGACGCCGGCGAGGCCGAGGAAAGCCGAGGACGGGCCGGAGGCGGCGGATCCGGGGCGGGGCGACCCAGATCTGGCTAGGCGGCGGCAGATCTGGTGGGGCCGAGGCGGGGGCAACGAGATCCGGCGGCGGAGCTCCGGTGTAGCAGCCTTGGCGGCGGAGCGCGGGCTAGGCAGGCGCGGCGAGCTGGCGACGGGGTTGCGGCGAGCGGGCGGCGACGGCGCGGCGCACAGGCGATAGCGGCGAGGTCATGCGGGGCGGAGGCGAGCGAGGAGGCGGCACGACGGCGGCGGGCTGCGCTCCGGTGGAGCTCCGTCCATCAGGCGGCGCTGCGGCGGTCGGAGCTCCCTGGCGGCGCTAGGGTTTCTTGCCGGGGCTCGCGGGGCGCGCGTGGTCGACCTGGGCCTGGCCGGGCTGCGCCTGGGCCTCGACGGGCCGCGGCTGGCTGCGGGGGCGGAAGGCGGCTGGCGGCTAGAGGTAGGGGAAGGGTTAGGCTAGGGTTTTTTTGAAAATGGAGGGGGAGGACGTCCATAAATAGCAGGATGGGGGCTTAGGGTTGGTTTTTTGCGCCTCCGATCATGATCTGACGGCTCTGGTCGTAGGGGGGCTAGGTTAGGTGGGTTGGGCTGTGTAGAGGGGTGTTGGGCTGAGGAGAGAGGGAGATGTGAGCCCGTGACACAAGTTTTTAGAAACCGAAATTACTGATAATATCTCCGATGACGATGCCGGTACGGTGGACCGTTTGGATATCCAACGGACTCTGGTTGCGACGAAATTTGGCAGGCGGTCTACCTACATTATAACAAGACCGCATGCCAACCTTCGCCCCAATTCAAGAATATTTTTCGCGCGCTTTTAAAACATTTTTTTAACGATGCCGCGGGCGCGTGTGTGTGGTTGTTCTCGAAACAGTCGTCGACATGAACGGAGAGAACCGGCAACTACGAACGGATGCAAGTTTTCGAAAACGAGTGACGATGCTATGCAAGATGATGCGAATGATGCGATGATGAATGCGACAATAAAATGAATCACATGACGAGAATGGAAATAAAAGGGGAATCTTCTGGAGCATCGGTCCCGGGCTGTTACAACTCTCCTCCACTTACAAGAGATCTCGACCCGAGATCTTAGAATGAGAAGGGGAAGAGGAAGACGAAAGGAAGAGGTAAAGCTTAGTTGCTTCTTTGACAAACGAGTGAAACCATAGAAACATGAAGGTTGGAAGAGATGAAGAATGCTATGAGAAACAAGCAAGAATTCAAAAGAATATTTGGCAGCACTTCGGTAGGATAGAGAGGCAAAATTGATAAGATGGAGAGAACTTGAAAAGAGAAAACAAAACTCCGGTTAAAAGATAAGCAAGGAATGAACATGATCTTGACAAAACAAGATGACGGTTCGAAGGGAGCAACATCACCACGTCTCCGGAACAGAGAATGGAAACTATATCGTTGAAAGAAAAGAACGGAGAAGGAAATGACAACTTCTACCACAATTGAATTTGAAAAGCATCCTTACCAAGGAGGATTGAACGGAGTTGTTGGAACATCAACAACGAAAAGAAAAGCTTGTTATGGGCTTATGGAAAACAACTCAAAATTATGAGGTGACAACCGGCCACAAATGAAAACAATTGGTTGCTTGGGAGCAACAGATATGCAAAACTTCTTTCACCAAGAGGATGCATTGAAACTTGGATCATTGATGAGCACCATGAAGGCAACAATCCCAAGGAAATGCTTTAGGTGAAATCCAATCCAAGACAGCTCCAATGAAGAAGATGATGGGTTAATTATCTCACTCTTGATAACTTCTCTTCGAGACTCCTCATGAATCAAGAATGCTATAATACCATTTGATAACCCACAAGTATAGGGGATCGCAACAATTTTCGAGGGTAGAGTATTCAACCCAAATTTATTGATTCGACACAAGGGGAGCCAAAGAATATTCTTGAGTATTAGCAGCTGAGTTGTCAATTCAACCACACCTGAAAGACTTAATATCTACAGCAAAGTATTTAGTAGCAAAGTAGTATGGAAGTAACGGTAACGATGGAAAAAGTGACAGTAGCAGTTTTGTAGTAATTGTGACAGTAGCAATGGAAAAGTAACTTAGCAAAGATCAATATGTGAAAAGCTCGTAGGCAACGGATCAGTGATGGATAATTATGTTGGATGGCATTCATCATGGAACAGTTATAACATAGGGTGATACAGAACTAGCTCCAATTCATCAATGTAATGTAGGCATGTATTCCATATATAGTCATACGTGCTTATGGAAAAGAACTTGCATGACATCTTTTGTCCTACCCTCCCGTGGCAGCGGGGTCCTAATGGAAATTAAGGGATCTTAAGGCCTCCTTTTAATAGAGAACCGGACCAAAGCATTAGCACTTAGTGAATACATGAACTCCTCAAACTACGGTAATTACCGGAAAGAATCCCAGTTATTGTCACCCTGGGGGATGCGGATCATAACTCGTAATAGGTGTCTACAACTTGCAAGATAGGATCAAGAACACATATATATTCATGAAAACATAGTAGGTTCAGATCTGAAATCATGGCACTC
Organism: Elymus sibiricus; assembly: GCA_039707655.1. Taxonomy (NCBI): domain Eukaryota; kingdom Viridiplantae; phylum Streptophyta; class Magnoliopsida; order Poales; family Poaceae; genus Elymus; species Elymus sibiricus. The sequence continues at coordinate 139,871,291 of CM077671.1, forward strand.
GGGCCCTAGTAACAAGCATTAAGCCTAGCAAAGTCATAGCAACATCAATCTCAGAACATAGTGGATACTAGGGATCAAACCCTAACAAAACTAACTCGATTACATGGTAGATCTTATCCAACCCATCACCGCCCAGCAAGCCTACGATGGAATTACTCACGAACGGCGGAGAGCATCATGAAATTGTTGATGAAGGATGGTTGGTGACGACGACGGCGTCGATTTCCCCTCTCCGGAGCCCAAAACAGACTCTAGATCTGCCCTCCCGAGGAAGAACAGGAGGTGGCAGCGGCTCAGTATCGTGAAACGCGATGAACTCTTCTCTCTGATTTTTTTCTCCCCGAATAGGAATATATAGAGTTGGAGTTGAGGTCGGCAGAGCTCCAGGGGACCCACAAGACAGGGGGGCGCGCCCTAGGGGGGTGCGCCCCCTGGCTTGTGGCCAGGTGGTGGACTGATACGTCTCCAACGTATCTATAATTTTTGATTGTTCCATGCTATTATATTATCTGTTTTGGATGTTTTATATGCATTAATATGCTATTTTATATTATTTTTGGGACTAACCTATTAATCTAGATCCTAGTGCCAGTTTCTGTTTTTTCCTTGTTTTTGAGTATTGCAGATAAGGAATATTAAACGGAGTCCAAACGGAATAAAATCTTCGGAATGATTTTTCTTGGACCAGAAGAAACCCAGCAAACTTGGAGATGAAGGTAGGAGACCTGCCGTGGTGGCTTGTGAACCCTATTCTTCAGCCTATAAATTCCCAAATATTCCCTGGATACCAAAAAGAGCCACGAAAATACTTTTCCGCCGCCGGAAGCCTCTGTTCCCGTGAGATCCAATCTTGGAGCCTTTTCCGGTAATCTGCCGGAGGGGGATTCGATCACGGAGGGCATCTACATCAACTCCATTGCCCCTCCGATGATGCGTGAGTAGTTTACCACAGACCTTCGGGTCCATAGCTAGTTGCTAGATTGTCGACCTTTGTGTGAGGGTCGGGAGCGCGCGATGGTTAACTCCTACCAACCTCTCCCCTAGGAGCATGCACTACTAGGAAAAGGGCTATAGATAATATGGCCACTAATGGCGCACCAAACACTTGGTGCGCCACTACTATATAGTAATGGCGCACCATGAGTTGGTGCGCCATTAGTGTGATAGACACTAATGGCGCACCAGACCCACGGTGCGCCATTAGTAACAAATGTGTTTTTTTTATTTTTCCAAAAATACTAATGGCGCACCGGGGGTTGGTGCGCCATTACTAGTTTTAACTAGTAATGGCGCACCTCCCCACGGTGCGCCATTAGTATTCTTGGAAAAATAAAAAGTAACAAATGGGTACTTTTTATTTTTCCAAAAATACTAATGGCGCACCATGAGTTGGTGCGCCATTACTAGTTTTAACTAGTAATGGCGCACCTCCCCACGGTGCGCCATTAGTATTTTTGGAAAAATAAAAAGTACTCAATGTTTTTTTTTTATTTTTCCAAAAATACTAATGGCGCACCGTGGGTTGGTGCGCCATTAGTGTGATAGACACTAATGGCGCACCAGACCCACGGTGCGCCATTAGTATTTTTCACCAAATGCACCCCCCCCCCCCCCCGTGGACCGCCTTTTCAGTTTTAAAAAAAATAAAAGAAAATGATAGAAATGTCAAAAAAATAAAAAAAATAAGATTCCCATGTGATTTGTGGTCTAGTTGTTAGCAAAATTTACAAACATGAATTTCGACTTTTTTTGCAAAATCTCTTGAGAATTTGTAAAATGGGCATAACTTTTGCATACGAACTCCGATGAAAAAGTTTTTTATATGAAAAAGCATCTACTCGAAAAGTTACATCCGAATTCAACGGGGGGAACCCCGTTGAAGATTTTTAGAATCCCCAAAACCCTAACAGAATAAAAGATACGGGCCTTTTAAGATCTGTAGCCAAAAAAATTCAAAAAAATTCAAAAAAATAAAAAAATGTTCAAAATATGATACGTAAAATGACCGGGAAGTTTGAAATATTTTTTCAAAATTTCATCACGCTCATGAACATTAACAAACTCCTAGACCTCAACAAGGTTTAATAGGATTGATATGATAGATATATCAACAAGTGCCTGCTAAGTGAGCTGGTGCTGGGGTTGGATAGAACTCAGAAGTTAAGCGTGCTTGGGGTGGAGTAGTGTAGGATGGGTGACCTTCCGGGAAGTTTGACCACGGAGTGCGATTTGACTTGAGATTAAGCATATTGACCCGAGATTAAGCCATAGTAACCCGAGATTAAGAAAAAAAAACGAAAAAAAAGTTCCCGCCAAATTTGAAAAAAAAAATTCTAAAAAAAATTTGAAAAAAAAATTTCTGAAAAAAATTCTAATGGCGCACCAACCACTAGTGCGCCATTAGTATGCCAACCTCCGATAGGTACATATGGCCCCTGGGAGGCATACTAATGGCGCACCGTGGGCTATACTAATGGCGCACTGCATGGTGCGCCATTAGTATACCAGATACTAATGGCGCACCAAGGGTGCGCCATTAGTAAAAAATTCTAATGGCGTGGTGCTAGTGGCGCACCTGTAGTGCGCCATTAGTAGCGAAAACAGGTGCGCCACTAGCAGCCCTTTTCCTAGTAGTGATGCGTCTAATGCTTTGTTTCAATAACTAATAGACTTTTGCAATAAGTATGTGAATTCTTTATGACTAATGTTGAGTCCATGGATTATACGCACTCTCACCCTTCCACCTTTGCTTGCCTCTCTAGTACCGCACAACTTTCGCCGGTGCATAAAACCCTCCTTCCTCAAAACAGCCACCATATATTTTCCTCAAAACAGCCACCATACCTACCTATTATGGCATTTCCATAGCCATTCCGAGATATATTGCCATGCAACTTCCACCGTTCCGTTTTTCGTGACACGCGCCATCACTTTCATATTGCATATAGAGTCATATTTTGTTCTAGGTATCGAGTTGTAATTTCTTTTTGAGTTGTAAGTAAATAAAAGTGTGATGATTTTCATTATTAGAGCATTGTCCCATGAGAGAAAAGCATGATGTAAGCTATGAATCCCTCACAAGTGGGGATGAGTCTCCGGACTTTACAAATAATAAAAGAGGCCAGTGAAGCCCAAATAAAAAAAAGAGGCCAAAGCTGCCCACCAAAAAAAAGAAAAAAAAATGAGAGAAAGAGAGAAGGGACAATTGCTACTATCTTTTTCCACACTTGTGCTTCAAAGTAGCACCATGATCTTCATGATAGAGAGTCTCCTATTTTGTCACTTTCATATAACTAGTGGAATTTTTCATCTTTTGCACAACCACTTAGTTTTCTTTTTGAGCTTTCATACACTTATAGCTCTAGTGCATTCGTTGCATGGCAATCCCTACTCACTCACATTGATATCTATTGATGGGCATCTCCATAGCCCGTTGATACGCCTAGTTGATTTGAGACTATCTTCTCCTTTTGCCTCGCAACCTTCACCATGTTCTATTCCACCTATAGTGCTATATCCATGGCTCACGCTCATGTATTGCGTGAGAGTTGAAAAGTTTTGAGAACATAAAAAGTGTGAAACAATTGCTTGACTTGTCATCGTGGTTGTGCACGATTTAGATACTTTTTGTGGGGAAGATGGAGCATAGCCAGACCATATGATTTTGTAGGGATAACTTTCTAAGGCCATGTTATTTCGAAAGGACACAATTGCCTTGTTGGTATGCTTGAAGTATTACTGTTTTTATGTCAATATTAGACTTTTGTTTTGAATCTTATGGATCTGAATATTCATGCCACAATAAAGAATATTACGTGGATAAATATGTTAGGTAGCATTCCACATCAAAAATTCTATTTTTATCATTTACCTACTCGAGGACGAGCAAGAATTAAGCTTGGGGATGCTTGATACGTCTCCAACAAACTTGGAGATGAAGGCAGGAGACCTGTCGTGGCGACACAAGCCACCAGGGCGCGCCCTAGGGGGGGCGCCCCCTGGCTTGTGGCCCCACGGCAGCCCTCCTAACCCTATTCTTCGGCCTATAAATTCCCAAATATTCCCTGGATACCAAAAAGAGCCACGAAAATACTTTTCCGCCACCGGAAGCCTTTGTTCCCGTGAGATCCAATCTTGGAGCCTTTTCCGGTAATCTGCCGGAGGGGATTCGATCACGGAGGGCATCTACATCAACTCCATTGCCCCTCCGATGATGCGTGAGTAGTTTACCACAGACCTTCGGGTCCATAGCTAGTAGCTAGATGGCTTCTTCTCTCTCTTTGTTCTTCAATACCATGTTCTTCATGATCTTCATGGAGATCTATCTGATGTAATACTCTTTTGCGGTGTGTTTGTCGAGATCCGATGAATTGTGGGTTTATGTTCAGATTATCTATGAATATTATTTGAATCTTCTCTGAATTCTTATATGCATGATTTCATATCTTTGCAAGTCTCTTCGAGTTATTGGTTTGGTTTGTCCAACTAGATTGGTAATTCTTGCAATGGGAGAAGTGCTTAGTTTTGGGTTCAATCTTGCGGTGTCCTCACCCAGTGACAAAGTAGGGGTAGCGAAGCACGTATTTGTATTTTTGCCATCAAGGATAAAAAGATGGGGTTTTCATAATTTTTCTTGAGTTTATCCCTCTACATCATGTCATCTTACCTAATGCGTTACCCTGTTCTTCATGAACTTAATACTCTAGATGCAGGCAGGAGTCGGTCGATGTGTGGAGTAATAGTAGTAGATGCAGAATCGTTTCGGTCTACTTGACACGGATGTGATGCCTATATGCATAATCATTGCCTTGGATATCTTCATAATTATTCGCTTTTGTATCAATTGCTCGACAGTAATTTGTTCACCCACCGTATTATTTTCCTTCATGAGAGAAGCCTCTAGTGAAACCTATGGCCCCCGGGTCTATTTTCCATCTTATATTTTCAGATCTATAAACCAAAAATACCAAAAATACCTCGCTGCATTCTTTTTACTTTTGTTTTACTTTTTGTTTTAGCAATCCTATCTATCTATCTCTATCAGATCTCATCCTTGCAAGTAACCGTGAAGGGATTGACAACCCCTTTATAGCGTTGGGTGCAAGTGTTTGATTATTTGTGTAGGTATATCTATTGGGGACTTGCTTATATCTCCTACTGGATTGATACCTTGGTTCTCAACAACTAAGGGAAATACTTATCTACTTTGCTGCATCACCCTTTCCTCTTCAAGGGAAAACCAACGCATGCTCAAGAAGTAGCATGGACCTCCTCCGGTTGATTCTTTCGCCAGTATTTTTTATTAATTCCAAAAATATTCTCCGTAAATTTTCAGGTCAATCCGAGAACTTTTATTTCTGCACAAAAATAACACCAAGGCAATTCTGCTGAAAACAGCGTCAGTCCGGGTTAGTTCCATTCAAATCATGCAAATTAGAGTCCAAAACAAGGGCAAAAGAGTATGGAAAAGTAGATACGATGTGGACATATCAACTCCCCCAAGCTTAACCCATTGCTTGTCCTCAAGCAATTCAGTTGACAAACTGAAAGTGATAAAGAAAAACTTTTACAAACTCTGTTTGATCTTGTTGTTGTAAATATGTCTAACTGTTGTTCAGATTTTCAGCAAGGATTATAGACTAATCACATTCACAATAACATTTTGGTCTCACATTTACTCATATCAATGGCATAACCAACTAGCGAGCCATAATAATAAATTTCGGATGACAACAATTTTATGAAAACAATCATGATAGAATATGATATAATGGTATCTCGCTAGCCCTTTCTGAGACCGCAAAACATAAATGCAGAGCACCTCCAAAGAACAAGGACTGACTAGACATTGTAATTCATGGTAAAAGAGATCCAGTCACACTCATACTCAATATCAATTAATAACAAAGCACACAAATGACGGTGGTGCTCTCTAACTGATGCTTTTTATAAGAAGAGGAGGACTCAACAGTAAAGTAAAATAGATAGGCCCTTTGAAGAGGGAAGCATTGATTTGCAGAGGTGCCAGAGCTCGAGCTTTTAAAACAGGGATGAATAATAATTTTGAGTGGTATGCTTTCATTGTCAACATAACAACCGAGAGATCTCGGTATCTTCCATGCTAGATACATTATAGGCGGTTCCCAAACAGAATAGTAAAGTTTTTACTCCCCCTCCACCAATCAATCACACTCCACGGCGAGCCGAATCCACGGGTACCATCCATACAAACAACAGTCCTGGGGGAGTTTTGTTTCATTATATTTTGATTTGATTTTGAGCATGGAACTGGGCATTCTCGTGAATGATAGTGAATCAACACATATCGTGAGAATAACCCACCTAGCATGGAAGATACTGACAGCCCCTAGTTACTACATGAGCGATTCAGGCATGCAAAACAGAATATTATTTGAAGATTTAGAGTTTGGCACATGCAAATTTACTTGGAACGGCACGTAAATACCGCATATAGGTAGGTATGGTGGACTCATATGGAACAACTTTGGGTTTATGAAGGTGGATACACAAGCAGTATTCCCGCTTAGTACAAGTGAAGGCTAGCAAGAGACTGGGAAGCCACCAACTAGAGAGCGACAACAGTCATAAACATGCTTTGAGATTAACCAACGTTGAATGCAAGCATGAGTAGGATATAAATCACCATGAACATAAATATCGTGGAGGCTATGTTGATTTTGTTTCAACTACATGCGTGAACATGTGCCAAGTCAAGCCACTTGAATCATTCAGAGGAGGATACCATCCTATCATACTACATCACAAGCATTTTAAAATGCATGTTGGCACTCAAGACAAACCATTATACACTCTTAGCTAATTAAGCATGGCATGAGTAACTATAATCTCTAATTGTCATTGCAAACATGTTCCATCCATAATGAGCTGAATCCAGAACGATGACCTAATCATATTTACAAAAACAAAATAGGTCGATTTCATACCAGCTTTTCTCCATCTCAATCACTTCATCATATATCATCATTATTGCCTTTCACTTGCACGACCGAACGGTGTGAATAATAATGAGAGTGCACGTGCATTGGACTAAGCTGGAATCTGCAAACAATAACTCAAAGGAGAAGGCAAGGTAATATGGGCTCTCTGTAAGATAAACAATGAGGCATATGAGAGCCACTCAACATTTTCATCGTGGCCTTCTCCTTATGACCCAAAGAAAAGAAATTTCGAAACAAGAACGGGAAAGACTATTTACACGGGAAAGTTCCCAACAAGCAAAAGAACAACGAGAAATCTTTTTGGGTTTTCTTTTAATGCTACAACTAAACAAACTGAAAGGTAAAGCTTGAACTAATTTTTTTGGATTTTCTCAAGGTAAATCAAGCACACAAGAAGAAAGTGGAAAGAAGAAATAAAATACCATGGATGATACAATGAAAACGTATAAGCACCGACAACTGGAATGGGTGTGTGAACATGAATGTAATGTCGGTGAGAAATACATACTCCCCCAAGCTTAGGCTTTTGGCCTAAGTTGGTCTAGGGCCATGGCTGGCCCGGATAATATCCAAAGTCATAGTTGGGGTTGTACTGGGCTGCGGCGGCTACCGCTTGAACGGCTGCAGCGCGGAGGCAAGCGGCTTCCGCCTCTCTCTCGTACTTGTTTGCCTCCTCTCTGGTTATAAAGTGTCCCCATTTTTCCTGAAAGTTAAAGAAGGCAGGAGCAGGAAGGGTAATATGGACAGCACGCTGTCTATCAAAAATTAGTCGGTACAGGAGGGACTGTTCGTTCCTCTCAAGAAACTTTTAGTGCACCATAGACTCATAATCAAGAAAAGCGGGTGGTAACTCAATATCATTTCCCCTTATGGGTACCCCAAGATAATTAGCTACACGGGTGGCGTAAATCCCGCCAAAGAAATCTCCTTCCTTAGCATTTTTATGTAGCCTCCTAGCAACAATAGCCCCCAAGTTATATCGTCTATTGCCCATGACCGCACTCTTAAGAATACTAAGATCAGGTACGCAAAGGTGGCTATGATCATGTTTACCGTTAATACATCTACCTATGAAGAGAGCAAAATAGTGTATAACAGGAAAATGAATGCTCCCCAAGGTGGCTTGTGTAATGTTTCTAGTTTCTCCCACAGTGATGCTAGCAAGGAAATCATTATATTCAGTTTTGTGAGGATCACTATGGCTGCCCCATTGTGGGATTTTGCATGCATCATTAAAATCTTCCAGGTCCATGGTATATGATTCATCATAAAGATTAAATAGAACAGAATGATTATTACGCCTGCAAGAAAATTCAAAGCTCTGCATGAAGGAATCAGTGAGTTGATAATATTGCCTGCATTGATCTGAATCGAAATCTTCAAGGCCAGCATTTTGTATGTATGCATAAAATTCTTCCTTGAAACCGGCTTGAACCATGAATTGATCCAACGACCATTCACAAGGCCGCACTTGAGCTTCCCTCGGTGGTTCAAAGTCGGGCTCACGTATTGCGAGTCTCGGGGTCTTCTTTCTCGAGGAACCACCTTGGTATATTCTCCTCAATATTTTTTTTCTAAAAAATTTCTGAAATTTTTAGTGACTCACAATAAAGGTGAACAAAACTCAACAAAACTTATAGCAACTACTCCCACAAGTGCCTAGAGGCTATATCATGCATCAAAACTACTTGGGACCATACAAATTTGACATCCAAGCTCAAGAACAAGGTCACCACAGCAACAAAAATTTGCAACATATAAAGCACTAGAACAAAAACTAATTGGACCATTGGAGGAGTCACATACCGAAGAACAATCCCCCAATTTTTTTTGCAAATGGAGCTTTGCACAAGGAGATAAAAAATGGCAGCAAAATGAGCTAGAACACGGGTTTGAGCAATGGTGGGATTTTTTTCTGGAGGAAGACGAAGTGGATGGTGGCTGGAATAAGTGAGGGGGGCCTACGTGGGACCCACAAGCCAGGGGGGCGCGCCCAGGGGGTGGGCGCGCCCTGCAGGCTTGTGGCCCACTGGTGCAGCCCCCTGATGTGTTCTCAGTGCGAAAAATTCTTAAATATTCTAGAAAAAATCATACTACATTTTCAGGGCATTTGGGGAACTTTTATTTTCAGGTCACTTTTTTATAGCACGGATAAAACAGAAAACAGAAAAATAATAGCATTTTTACTGTAATTAACTCTAAATAACAGAAAGTAAAAGTTGGGTACAGAAGGTTGTGCTTTCTAAATTCATCCATCTCATGCCCGTCAAAAAGAATCCATCAATAAGGTTGATCAAGTCTTATTGACAAACTTTTTTCGAATGACACGGAACCGGAGAATTTTCGAATAACACTAGGTTACGTCAATGGGGATATGCATGTCCCCAACAATAAGTATATCATATTTCTCTTTGGCAGTAGGGAGAGGGAATTCAAAATCTCCAATAATAATCGTTGAAATTTTTTCAATGGAGTTGATACTATGAACTTGAGATTGTTTCTTCGGAAAGTGTACCATATGATCATTACCATTAACATGAAAAGTGACATTGCCTTTGTTGCAATCAATAACCACCCCTGCAGTGTTCAAAAAGGGTCTACCAAGGATGATCAACATACTGTCATCCTCGGGAATATCAAGAATAACAAATTCCGTTAAGATAGTAACATTTGCAACTACAACAGGCACATCCTCACAAATACCGATGGGTAAAGCAGTTGATTTATCAGCCATTTGCAAAGAGATTTCAGTAGGTGTCAACTTATTCAAATCAAGTATACGATACAAAGAGAAAGGCATAACACTAACACCAGCTCCAAGATCACATAAAGTAGTTTTAACATAATTTCTTTTAATAGAGCATGGTATAGTAGGTACTACGGGATCTCCTAATTTCTTTGGTACTCCACCCTTAAAAGTATAATTAGCAAGTATGGTGGAAATCTCAGCTTCCTGTATCTTCCTCTTATTTGTCACAATATCTTTCAAATACTTAGAATAAGGAGACATTTTCGGAATATCAGTCAAGCGCATACGCAAAAAGACAAGTCTAAGCATTTCAACAAAGCGCTCAAAGTCCTCATCATCCTTTTTCTTGGATGGCTTAGGAGGAAAGGGCATGGGTTTGTGAACCCAAGGCTCTCTTTCTTTACCATGCTTCCTAGCAACAAAGTCTCTTTTATCATATCTTTTATTCTTAGGTTGTGGGTTGTCAAGATCAACAGCAGGTTCAATCTCCACATCATTATCATTACTAGGTTGAGCATCAACATGAACATCATCATTAATATCATCACTAGGCTCATGCTCATTACCAGATTGTGTCTCAGCATCAGAAATAGAAATATCATTTGGGTTTTCATGCGTATCTATATCAGGTTCACTAGCAGCATGCATAGTCCTATCATCATTCTTTTTCCTTTTATTACTAGGACGATTAGGTGCATCAAAATTAGTTCTCTGAGAATCTTGCTCAATTCTCTTAGGGTGGCCCTCAGGATACAAAGGTTCCTGAGTCATTTTACCACCTCTAGTCACAACTCTAACAGAATGATCATTGTTCTTACCATTCATCTCATTAAGCAAATCATTTTGTGCCTTGAGTACTTGTTCTACTTGAGTAGTTACCATGGAAGCATGTTTACTAATAAGCTTAAGATCATTGATAGTTCTACTCGTATAATCACCTAAGCGACCAAGGATGTAAGCATTGTGTTTCAATTGTCTACTAACATAAGCATTGAAGTTTTCTTGCTTAACAATAAAGTTATCAAACTCATCCAAGCATTGGCTAGCAGACTTATTATAAGGAATATCGCCTTCATCAAATCTACGGAGAGAATTTACCTCTACTACCTGTGTCGGGTTGTAAAGACCATGTATTTATTCAATAGGTGGTAGATTCTTAACGTCTTCAGCTTTAATACCTTTTTCTTTCATAGATTTCTTTGCCTCTTGCATATCTTCAAGACTGAGAAATAAAATACCTCTTTTCTTCGGAGTTGGCTTTGGAGGTGGTTCGGGAATAGTCCAATCATTATCATTGCTCAATATATTATTCAATAGTAGTTCAGCTTGTTCAACAATTCGTTCCCTGAAAACACAGCCAGCACAACTATCTATGTGGACCCTAGAAGCATCGGTTAGTCCATTATAAAAGATATCAAGTATTTCGTTTTTCTTGAGAGGATGATCAGGCAAAGCATTAAGTAATTGGAGAAGCCTCCCCCAAGCTTGTGGGAGACTCTCTTCTTCAATTTGCACAAAGTTAAATATTACCTGCAAGGCAGCTTGTTTTTATGGGCAGGAAAATATTTTTCAGAGAAGTAGTATATCATATCCTGGGGATTACGCACACAACCAGGAGCAAGAGAATTAAACCATATCTTTGTTGGAAATATGCCCTAGAGGCAATAATAAAATGGTTATTATTATATTTCCTTGTTCATGATAATTGTCTATTGTTCATGCTATAATTGTATTAACCGGAAACCGTAATACATGTGTGAATACATAGACCACACCATGTCCCTAGTGAGCCTCTAGTTGACTAGCTCGTTGATCAATAGATGGTCATGGATTCCTGACCATGGACATTGGATGTCGTTGATAACGGGATCACATCATTAGGAAAATGATGTGATGGACAAGACCCAATCCTAAGCATAGCACAAGATCGTGTAGTTCGTCTGCTAGAGCTTTTCTAATGTCAAGTATCATTTCCTTAGACCATGAGATTGTGCAACTCCCGAATACCGTAGGAATGCTTTGGGTGTATCAAATGTCACAATGTAACTGGGTGACTATAAAGGTGCACTACAGGTATCTTCGAAAGTGTCTGTTGGGTTGGCACGAATCGAGACTGGGATTTGTCACTCCGTGTGACGGAGAGGTATCTCTGGGCCCACTCGGTAATACATCATTATAATGAGCTCAATGTGACTAAGGAGTTAGTCACGGGATCATGTGTTACGGAACGAGTAAAGAGACTTGCCAGTAACGAGATTGAACAAGGTATAGGGATACCGACGATCGAATCTCGGGCAAGTAACATACCGATGGACAAAGGGAATTGTATACGGGATTAATTGAATCCCCGACATCGTGGTTCATCCGATGAGATCATCGTGGAACATGTGGGAGCCAATATGGGTATCCAGATCCCGCTATTGGTTATTGGCCGGAGAGGTGTCTCGGTCATGTCTGCATGGTTCCCGAACCCGTAGGGTCTACACACTTAAGGTTCGGTGACCCTAGAGTTTTAATGGGAATTGTATGTGGTTACCGAAAGTTGTTCGGAGTCCCGGATGAGATCCCAGACGTCACGAGGAGTTCCGGAATGGTCCAGAGGTAAAGATCTATATATGGGAAGTCCTATTTTGGCCACCGGAAAATGTTTGGGATTTTTCGGTATTGTACCGGGAAGGTTGTAGAAGGTTCCGGAGTGGGGCCCACCTGCATGGGGGGACCCACATGAACGTGGGTAGTGGGGGCAAGGCCCCACACCCTTGGTCAAGGCGCACCAAGATCCCCCCTTAGAAGGAATAAGATCATATCCCGAAGGGATAAGATCAAGATCCCTAAAAAGGGGGGATAACAATCGGTGGGGAAGGGAAAGGATGGGATTTCTTTCCTCCCACCTTTGCCAACGCCCCAATGGACTTGGAGGGCAAGAAACCAGCCCCCTCCACCCCTATATATAGTGGGGATGCGCATAGGAGCTGCACCACTTGCCCCTGGCGCAGCCCTCCCTCCTCCTACACCTCCTCCTCCTCTGTAGTGCTTAGCGAAGCTCTGCCGGAGAACCACGAGCTCCACCGCTACCACGCCGTCGTGCTGCCGGAGCTCTCCCTCAACTTCTCCTCCGCCCTTGCTGGATCAAGAAGGAGGAGACGTCCCCGGGCTGTACGTGTGTTGAACGCGGAGGCGCCGTCCGTTCGGCGCTTGGATCGGATCTTCCACGATTTGAATCGCCGCGAGTACGACTCCATCAACCGCGTTCTTTGCAACTCTTCCGCTTAGCGATCTTCAAGGGTATGAAGATGCACTCCCTCTCTCTCGTTGCTAGCATCTCCTAGATTGATCTTGGTGACATGTAGGAAAATTTTGAATTATTACTACGTTCCCCAACAGTGGCATCACGAGCTAGGTCTATGAGTAGATTCTATGCACGAGTAGAACACAAGTAGTTGTGGGCGATGATTTGGTCAATTTGCTTGCCGTTACTAGTCCTATCTTGATTCGGCGGCATTGTGGGATGAAGCGGCCCGGACCGACTTTACACGTACGCTTACGTGAGACTGGTTCCACCGCCTGACATGCACTTGTTGCATAAGGTGGCTAGCGGGTGTCTGTCTTTCCCACTTTAGTCGGATCGGATTCGATGAAGAGGGTCCTTATGAAGGGTAAATAGCAATTGGCATATCACCGTTGTGGCTTTTGCGTAGGTAAGAAACGTTCTTGCTAGAAACCCATAGCAGCCACGTATAACTTGCAACAACAATTAGAGGACGTCTAACTTGTTTTTGTAGTGTATGCTATGTGATGTGATATGGCCAAAAGGATGTGATGAAATATATGTGATGTATGAGATTGATCATGTTCTTGTAATAGGAATCATGACTTGCATGTCGATGAGTATGACAACCGGCAGGAGCCATAGGAGTTGTCTTAATTTATTGTATGATCTGCGTGTTAATCAAAAATGCCATGTAATTACTTTACTTTATTGCTAACCGTTAGCCATAGTAGTAGAAGTAATAGTTGGCGAGACAACTTCATGAAGACACGATGATGGAGATCATGATGATGGAGATCATGGTGTCGTGCCGGTGACGATGGTGATCATGCCGCGCCCCGAAGATGGAGATCAAAGGCGCAAGATGATATTGGCCATATCATGTCACTTTATGATTTGCATGTGATGTTTATCATGTTTTTACATCTAATTTGCTTAGAACGATGGTAGCATAAATAATATGATCTCTCACTAAAATTTCAAGAAATGTGTTCCCCCTAAGTGTGCACCGTTGCGAAGGATCGTTGTTTCGAAGCACCACATGATGATCGGGTGTGATAGATTCTAACGTTCGCATACAACGGGTGTAAGCCAGATTTACACACGCGAAACACTTAGGTTGACTTGACGAGCCTAGCATGTACAGACATGGCCTCGGAACACGAGAGACCGAAAGGTCGAACATGAGTCGTATAGTAGATGCGATCAACATGGAGATGTTCACCATTGATGACTAGTCCGTCTCACGTGATGATCAGACAGGGCCTAGTTGATATGGATCATGTATCACTTAGATGACTAGAGGGATGTCTATCTGAGTGGGAGTTCATTAAATAATTTGATTAGATGAAGTTAATTATCATGAACTTAGTCTAAAATTGTCTTTACAATCTATCTTGTAGATCCAATGGCCCACGCTAATGTTGCCCTCAACTTCATTGCGTTCCTAGAGAAAACCAAGCTGAAAGACGATGGAAGCAACTATACGGACTGGGTCCGTAACTTGAGGATCATCCTCATAGCTTCCAAGAAAGCATATGTCCTTGATGCACCGCTAGGTGACGCACCCATTTTCCCAGCAACTCAAGACGTTATGAACGCCTGGCAATCGCGTAGTGATGATTACTCCCTGGTTCAGTGCGGCATGCTTTACAGCTTAGAACCGGGGCTCCAAAAGCGTTTTGAGCAACACGGAGCATATGAGATGTTCCAAGAGCTGAGAATGGTTTTCCAAGCTCATGCCCGGGTCGAGAGATATGAAGTCTCCGACAAGTTATTCAGTTGTAAGATGGAGGAAAATAGTTCTGTCAGCGAGCACATACTCAAAATGTCTGGGTTGCACAACCGCTTGTCTCAGCTGGGAGTTAATCTTCCGGATGACTCGGTTATTGATAGAATCTTCCAGTCGCTACCACCTAGCTACAAGAGCTTTGTGATGAACTTCAATATGCAAGGGATGGAGAAGTCCATTCCTGAGTTATATTCGATGCTGAAATCAGTGGAGGTGGAGATCAAAAAGGAACATCAAGTGTTGATGGTGAATAAGACCACCAGTTTCAAGAAAGGCAAGGGTAAGAAGAACTTCAAGAAGGACGGCAAAGCAGTTGCCGCGCCTGGTAAATCAGTTGCCGGGAAGAAGCCCAAGAATGGACCCAAGCCTGAGACTGAGTGCTTTTATTGCAAGGGAACCGGTCACTGGAAGCGGAACTGCCCCAAGTACTTAGCGGATAAGAAGGCCGGCAACGTCAAAGGTATATATGATATACATGTTATTGATGTGTACCTTACCAGCGCTCGTAGTAGCTCCTGGGTATTTGATACCGGTGCGGTTGCTCACATTTGTAACTCAAAACAGGAGCTACAGAATAAGCGGAGACTGGCGAAGGACGAGGTGACGATGCGCGTCGGGAATGGTTCCAAGGTCGATGTGATCGCCGTCGGCACGCTACCTCTGCATCTACCTTCGGGATTAGTTTTAAACCTCAATAATTGTTATTTAGTACCAGCTTTGAGCATGAACATTGTATCTGGATCTCGTTTGATGCGAGATGGCTACTCATTTAAATCCGAGAATAATGGTTGTTCTATTTGTATGAGAGATATGTTTTATGGTCATACCCCGCTGGTCAATGGTTTATTTTTATTGAATCTCGAATGTGATGTTACACATATTCATAGTGTGAATACCAAACGATGTAAGGTTGATAATGATAGTCCCACATACTTGTGGCACTGCTGCCTTGGTCATATTGGTGTCAAACGCATGAAGAAACTCCATGCAGATGGACTTTTGGAGTCTCTTGATTATGAATCATTTGACACGTGTGAACCATGCCTCATGGGCAAGATGACTAAGACTCCGTTCTACGGAACAATGGAGCGAGCAACCAACTTGGTGGAAATAATACATACCGATGTATGCGGTCCAATGAGCGTTGAGGCTTGCGGTGGCTATCGTTATGTTCTCACCCTCACTGATGACTTAAGCAGATATGGGTATGTCTACTTAATGAAACACAAGTCTGAGACCTTTGAAAAGTTCAAGGAATTTCAGAGTGAGGTAGAGAATCAACATGACAAAAAAATTAAAGTTCTTATGATCTGATTGTGGAGGAGAATATTTGAGTCATGAGTTTGGCACGCACTTAAGGAAATGTGGAATTGTTTCACAACTCACGCCGCCTGGCACACCTCAGCGTAATGGTGTGTCCGAACGTCGTAATCGCACTCTATTGGATATGGTGCGATCTATGATGTCTCTTACTGATTTACCGCTATCATTTTGGGGATATGCATTAGAGACTGCCGCATTCACTTTAAATAGGGCACCGTCTAAATCCGTTGAGATGACAACGTATGAATTATGGTTTGGGAAGAAACCTAAGCTGTCGTTTCTGAAAGTTTGGGGATGCGATGCTTATGTCAAGAAACTTCAACCTGAAAAGCTCGAACCCAAATCGGAAAAGTGCGTCTTCATAGGATACCCTAAGGAAACTATTGGGTATACCTTCTACCTTAGATCTGAAGGCAAGATCTTTGTTGCCAGGAATGGATCCTTTCTAGAGAAAGAGTTTCTCTCGAAAGAAGTAAGTAGGAGGAAAGTAGAACTTGATGAGGTAATTGTACCCCCTCTCGAACCGGAGAGTAGCGCAGCGCAGGAAAATGTTTCTGTGGTGCCTGCACCGACTAGAGAGGAAGTTAATGATGATGATCATGAAACTTCGGATCAAGTTACTACTGAACTTCATAGGTCCACAAGGACACATTCCGCACCAGAGTGGTACGGCAACCCTGTCCTAGAAATCATGTTGTTAGACAACGGTGAACCTTCGAACTATGAAGAAGCCATGGCGGGCCCGGATTCCAACAAATGGCTTGAAGCCATGAAATCCGAGATAGGATCCATGTATGAGAACAAAGTATGAACTTTGGTGGACTTGCCCGATGATCGGCAAGCCATAGAAAATAAATGGATCTTTAAGAAGAAAATTGACGCGGATGGTAATGTGACCGTCTATAAGGCTCGGCTTGTCGCTAAGGGTTATCGACAAGTTCAAGGAGTTGACTACGATGAGACTTTCTCACCCGTAGCGATGCTGAAGTCCGTCCGAATCATGTTAGCAGTTGCCGCATTTTATGATTATGAGATCTGGCAAATGGACGTCAAAACGGCATTCCTTAACGGTTTCCTTAAGGAAGAATTGTATATGATGCAGCCGGAAGGTTTTCTCGATCCTAGGAATGCTGACAAGGTATGCAAGCTCCAACACTCCATCTATGGGCTGGTGCAAGCATCTCGGAGTTGGAACATTCACTTTGATGAAGTGATCAAAGTGTTTGGGTTTATACAGACTTATGGAGAAGCCTGTATTTACAAGAAAGTGAGTGGGAGCTCTGTAGCATTTCTCATTTTATATGTGGATGACATGTTGTTGATGGGAAATGATATAGAACTTTTGGAAAGCATAAAGGCCTACTTGAATAAGTGTTTTTCAATGAAGGACCTTGGAGAAGCTGCTTACATATTAGGCATCAAGATCTATAGAGATAGATCGAGACGCCTCATTGGTCTTTCACAAAGCACATACCTTGACAAGATATTGAAGAAGTTCAATATGGATCAGACCAAGAAGGGGTTCTTGCCTGTATTGCAAGGTGTGAGATTGAGCACAGCTCAATGCCCGATCTCTGTAGAAGATAGAGAAAAGATGAGTGTCATCCCCTATGCCTCAGCCATAGGCTCTATTATGTATGCCATGCTGTGTACCAGACCTGATGTGAACCTTGCCATAAGTTTGAGGTACCAAAGTGATCCCGGAATGGAACACTGGACAGCGGTCAAGAATATCCGTAAGTACCTGAAAAGGACTAAGGATATGTTTCTCGTTTATGGAGGTGCCGAAGAGCTCGTCGTAAAGGGTTACATCGATGTTAGCTTCGACACAGATCCGGATGACTCCAAGTTACAAACCGGATACATGTATATTTTGAATGGTGGGGCAGTCAGCTGGTGCAGTTGCAAGCAAAGCGTCGTGGCGGCATCTACATGTGAAGCGGAGTACATAGCTGCTTCGGAAACAGCGCATGAAGGAGTCTGGATGAAGGAGTTCATCACCGACCTAGGAGTGATTCCCAATGCGTCGGGCCCGATGACTCTCTTCTGTGACAACACTAGAGCTATTGCCATTGCCATGGAGCCCAGGTTTCACAAGAAGACCAAGCACATCAAGCGCCGCTTCAACTCCATTCGTGGTTACATTCAGGATGGAGATATAGATATTTGTAAAGTACATACGGAACTGAATGTCGCAGATCCGTTGACTAAACCTCTTCCACGAGCGAAACATGATCAGCACCAGAACTCTATGGGTGTTCGATTCATCACAATGTAACCAGATTATTGACTCTAGTGCAAGTGGGAGACTGTTGGAAATATGCCCTAGAGGCAATAATAAAATGGTTATTATTATATTTCCTTGTTCATGATAATTGTCTATTGTTCATGCTATAATTGTATTAACCGGAAACCGTAATACATGTGTGAATACATAGACCACACCATGTCCCTAGTGAGCCTCTAGTTGACTAGCTCGTTGATCAATAGATGGTCATGGTTTCCTGACCATGGACATTGGATGTCGTTGATAACGGGATCACATCATTAGGAGAATGATGTGATGGCCAAGACCCAATCATAAGCATAGCACAAGATCGTGTAGTTCGTCTGCTAGAGCTTTTCTAATGTCAAGTATCATTTCCTTAGACCATGAGATTGTGCAACTCCCGGATACCGTAGGAATGCTTTGGGTGTATCAAACGTCACAACGTAACTGGGTGACTATAAAGGTGCACTACAGGTATCTCCGAAAGTGTCTGTTGGGTTGGCACGAATCGAGACTGGGATTTGTCACTCCGTGTGACGGAGAGGTATCTCTGGGCCCACTCGGTAATACATCATCATAATGAGCGCAATGTGACTAAGGAGTTAGTCACGGGATCATGTGTTACGGAACGAGTAAAGCGACTTGCCGGTAACGAGATTGAACAAGGTATAGGGATACCGACGATCGAATCTCGGGCAAGTAACATACCGATGGACAAAGGGAATTGTATAAGGGATTAATTGAATCCCCGACATCGGTTCATCCGATGATATCATCGTGGAACATGTGGGAGCCAATATGGGTATCCAGATCCCGCTATTGGTTATTGGCCGGAGAGGTGTCTCGGTCATGTCTGCATGGTTCCCGAACCCGTAGGGTCTACACACTTAAGGTTCGGTGACGCTAGAGTTGTAATGGGAATTGTATGTGGTTACCGAAAGTTGTTTGGAGTCCCGGATGAGATCCCGGACGTCACGAGGAGTTCCGGAATGGTCCGGAGGTAAAGATCTATATATGGGAAGTCCTATTTAGGCCACCGAAAAATGTTTGGGATTTTTCGGTATTGTACCGGGAGGTTGTAGAAGGTTCCGGAGTGGGGCCCACCTGCATGGGGGGACCCACATGAACGTGGGTAGTGGGGGCAAGGCCCCACACCCCTGGTCAAGGTGCACCAAGATCCCCCCTTAGAAGGAATAAGATCATATCCCGAAGGGATAAGATCAAGATCCCTAAAAAGGGGGGATAACAATCGGTGGGGAAGAGAAAGGATGGGATTTCTTTCCTCCCACCTTTGTCAACGCCCCAATGGACTTGGAGGGCAAGAAACCAGCCCCCTCCACCCCTATATATAGTGGGGAGGCGCATGGGAGCTGCACCCCTTGCCCCTGGTGCAGCCCTCCCTCCTCCTACACCTCCTCCTCCTCCGTAGTGCTTAGCGAAGCTCTGCCGGAGAACCACGAGCTCCACCGCCACCACGCCGTCGTGATGCCGGAGCTCTCCCTCAACTTCTCATCCCCCCTTGCTGGATCAAGAAGGAGGAGACGTCCCCGGGCTGTACGTGTGTTCAACGCGGAGGCGCCGTCCGTTCGGCGCTTGGATCGGATCTTCCGCGATTTGAATCGCCGCGAGTATGACTCCATCAACCGCGTTCTTTGCAACGCTTCCGCTTAGCGATCTTCAAGGGTATGAAGATGCACTCCCTCTCTCTCATTGCTAGCATCTCCTAGATTGATCTTGGTGACACGTAGGAAAATTTTGAATTATTACTACGTTCCCCAACAATCTTAGCATCACCCTTTAATGGGAAAGGAAACAACGTAAGAATATAGTAATAACGATTTTTTTCCTCATGAGTAAATAGGGTGGCTATATCATTCAATTTAGTAAGATGTGCCACAACAGTTTCGGATTCATAGCCATGGAAGGGATCAGATTCAACAAAAGTAATTAACTCGGGATCGACAGAGAATTCATAATCCTTATCAGTAACAAAGATAGGTGAAGTAGCAAACTTAGGATCATATTGCATTCTAGCATTCAAAGATTTTTCCTTCCACTTGCACAGCAATTTCTTAAGATCATCTCTATCCTTACAAGCAAGAAAGTCCCTAGCTACCTCTCCTTCCATAACATAACCCTTAGGTATATTAGGCAATTCATATCTAGGAGAGCTAGGTCTAGCAGGTGTATCACAGTGTTCAGTTTCAATAATTTCATCAGATTCAAAAATATCATCAGTTTCAGCATTGACTCTAGCAATTTGTTCATCAAGAAATTCACCCAGTGGCACAGTATCATCAAGCAAAGTATCATCATAAGCATCGTGCATAGCAGAAGTGGCATCATCAATTACTTGCGACATATAAGAATTACTAGCAGGTGGTGGTGTCGCAAGTTTACTCATAACAGAAGGTGAATCAAGTGCAGAGCTAGATGGCAGTTTCTTACCTCCCCTCGTAGTAGAGGGATAGATCTTGGTTTTTGGGTCTTTCAGATTCTTCATAGTGATCAACAGATATAAATCCCAAGTGACTCAGAGAATAGAGCTATGCTCCCCGGCAACGGCGCCAGAAAAAGGTCTTGATAACCCACAAGTATAGGGGATCGCAACAGTTTTCGAGGGTAGAGTATTCAACCCAAATTTATTGATTCGACACAAGGGGAGCCAAAGAATATTCTTGAGTATTAGCAGCTGAGTTGTCAATTCAAGCACACCTGAAAGACTTAATATCTGGAGCAAAGTATTTAGTAGCAAAGTAGTATGGAAGTAACGGTAACGATGGCAAATGTGACAGTAGTAGTTTTGTAGTGATTGTGACAGTAGCAACGGAAAAGTAACTTAGCAAAGATTAATATGTGAAAAGCTCGTAGGCAACGGATCAGTGATGGATAATTATGTCAGATGGCATTCATCAT
Source organism: Elymus sibiricus (assembly GCA_039707655.1). Lineage (NCBI taxonomy): Eukaryota > Viridiplantae > Streptophyta > Magnoliopsida > Poales > Poaceae > Elymus > Elymus sibiricus. The sequence goes on from CM077671.1 coordinate 139,892,588, forward strand.
GCACCAGTTATAACATAGGGTGATACCGAACTAGCTCCAATTCATCAATGTAATGTAGGCATGTATTCCATATATAGTCATACGTGCTTATGGAAAAGAACTTGCATGACATCTTTTGTCCTACCCTCCCATGGCAGCGGGGTCCTAATGGAAACTAAGGGATATTAAGGCCTCCTCTTAATAGAGAACCGGACCAAAGCATTAGCACTTAGTGAATACATGAACTCCTCAAACTACAGTAATCACCGGAAAGAATCCCAGTTATTGTCACCCTGGGGGATGCGGATCATAACTCGTAATAGGTGTCTACAACTTGCAAGATAGGATCAAGAACACATATATATTCATGAAAACATAATAGGTTCAGATCTGAAATCATGGCACTCGGGCCCTAGTGACAAGCATTAAGCATAGCAAAGTCATAGCAACATCAATCTCAGAACATAGTGGATACTAGGGATCAAACCCTAACAAAACTAACTCGATTGCATGGTAGATCTCATCCAACCCATCACTGCCCAGCAAGCCTACAATGGAATTACTCACGAACAGCGGAGAGCATCATGAAATTGTTGATGAAGGATGGTTGGTGATGACGACGGCGTCGATTTCCCCTCTCCGGAGCCCAAAACAGACTCCAGATCTGCCCTCCCGAGGAAGAACAAGAGGCGGCGGCGGCTCCATATCGTGAAACGCGATGAACTCTTCTCTCTGATTTTTTGCTCCCTGAATAGGAATATATAGAGTTGGAGTTGAGGTCGGCGGAGCTCCAGGGGACCCACAAGACTGGGGGCGCGCCCTAGGATGGGGGCGCCCCCCTGGCTTGTGGCCAGGTGGTGGACCTCCTCCGGTTGATTCTTTCGCCAGTATTTTTTATTAATTCCAAAAATATTCTCCGTAAATTTTCAGGTCAATCCGAGAACTTTTATTTCTACACAAAAATAACACCAAGGCAATTCTGCTGAAAACAGCGTCAGTCCGGGTTAGGTCCGTTCAAATCATGCAAATTAGAGTCCAAAACAAGGGCAAAAGAGTTTGGAAAAGTAGATACGATGGAGACGTATCACCATCTGAAAGGATAGAGAGAATGAATTGCACTTCGGAATACAAGACGGATGATGCTTGGGCCTCTCCAACAAGAATGTTGAAGAATACTTTGAGAATGAATTGAATCCTTGAAGAACCACCATGAAGAACATCTTGGAGAACTCCGGAAACAAATGATGATCAAAAGAATGAAGGTTGAGAAGAATAAGATTATCACCTTGCAAAGATTAAGATGGAGCTTCACGACGAGATACTTGAGAAAGACTTGGCACTCTGGAAAAGAAAGGATGGACACTTAGAATCGAGAATTGACACCATGAACAACTCCGGAAGAAGGATTGAAATCGCTTTGATGAAACAAGAATAAGAATTATGTCTGCTTATTCTTCATCAAGTTAAATTGATGACAAGCAACGGATTTGTCACACTACTTATGCTTCTTGAAAAGATTGAGGAGATATAAGAGCACAAACTTGAAGAAGTCTTCAGGAAACACCGGTAAGAATTGACACGAATGAGGAATACAACGATTGAATGAGAATACATGAGAACGAAGAGATCAAGATTCAAGGCACCGGGATAATGGAGATACGAACGAAAGGACAACAATTAAGAAGAATTTGAGAAAGAAAGCTGAAAGTTGAGAATGAAGAAATCTTCTGAAATGATGGCCTTCGGAGGATCTAGAAATGAAAACAACTCTGAATGCTTCGGATAGATATGGAGAGAATCACCCATGATCAAAAACAATTCAAGACGATAGCTTCAAGCTGAAACAATGAATCTTCGGCAGAACAGACAAGATTTAAGAGAAACACTCCTTCGATCTTCAACACTGAGAAACATGACGAGGAACAACATCATGATTTACTTAGACACTTCGGAACAATGAATAAGGAAAGGTTGAGCCAATGATGAAATAATTGAAGCGATCTTGGAAAAGGAATATGACTGATGAAATTCATTCTTACGTCATATTAAAAAGAATTTGAGGACATCTCCGGAAAGATTAAAAGAGACACGTAAGATCCTGGGGAAAACCTGTGGGATATGGGCCCACTCAAAGAAAACGCCATTGAATTGATTTCTTAGGAAGAGAGATTGCACCGGAACAAATGAAAACTTGATGAGGTGAGAACCTCAAAATAATTTAAGAGGATCTGAATGGAAATGAAAGTCTTCTGAGATAACTTGCTATTCCGGATAGAATAGAGAGATGGTTGAATGAACAAAAGAGGCTTGGATAAGAATTTCCGACACAGGAAAGCATTTTAATGATGAAAAGGATATGATGAACACCGTCATCTAGAATTGAACACACCGAAAAAGAAAGGAAAATGAAGATGAAGAAATGATGAACTTGAGCAATTGAACATCTTCACAATGAGTCACCGGATATCAAACGGAAGAAAAGATAACGGAAGCATCACATGAATAGAAAAGGCACTTGAATGAGAATTTAATTGTTGAAGAAAAAGAGCGGGAGGGCGGGGAAAACAAAGACAACTTGATACCGATGAGATGAAATCCGAAAAGAAATACGAGGATTGATACTTTTAGGGAAATCACATTAGGAGAAGCTACTAAACTCCTAGATAATATTATGGCAAATTACTCTCAATGGCATGCCGAAAGATCTCCTACTAGTAAAAAGGTGCATGCTATTGAAGAAATCAATACTTTGAGTGAAAAGATGGATGAATTGATGAAATTGTTTGCTAGTAAGAGTGCTCCTATTGATCCTAATGATATGCCTCTATCTTCTTTGATTGGAAATAATAATGAATCTATGGATGTGAATTTTGTTGGTAGGAACAATTTTGGTAATAACGCGTATAGAGGTAATTTCAATCCTAGGCCGTTTCCTAGTAATTCCTCTAATAATTATGAAAATTCCTACAACAATTCTTATGGAAATTATAATAAGATGCCCTCTGATCTTGAGAATAATATTAAAGAATTTATTAGCTCGCAAAAAGGTTTCAATGCTATGATTTAAGAAAAATTGCTCAAGATTGATGATTTGGCTAGGAACGTTGATATAATTTCTCTTGAGATTGATTCTTTGAAAATTAGATCTATTCCACCCAAGCATGATATTAATGAATCTTTAAAGGCCATGAGAATTTCTATTGATGAGTGTATGGAAAGAACCGCTAGAATACGTGCTAAGCGTGAATGGCTTGAAAAAGTGTGTTCTCGTGATAATAATGATGAAGATCTTAAAGTGATTAATGTGAATCCTATTGAATCTTTGTTTTCTAATATAAATCTTGATAAATATGGGACTGGAGATAAGTCAACTTTAGTTAAAAGGCGTCCCAATGATTCGGAGTTTATAGATCTTGATGCTAAGATTGATAAAAGTGGGATTGAAGAGGTCAAAACTTTAGATAGCAATGAACCCACTCTTTTGGAATTCAAGGACTTTAATTATGATAGTTGTTCTTTGATTGATTGTGTTTCCTTGTTGCAATCCATGTTGAATTCTCCGCATGCTTATAATCAAAATAAAGCTTTTACTAAACATATCATGGATGCTTTGATGGAATCTTTTGAAGAAAAACTTGAGTTGGAAGTTTCTCTACCTAGAAAGCTTTATGATGAGTGGGAACCTACTATTAAGATTAAGATTAAAGATTATGAGTGCCATGCTTTGTGTGATTTGGGTGCTAGCGTTTCCACGATTCCAAAAACTTTATGTGATGTGTTAGGTTTCCGTGATTTTTATGATTGCTCTTTAAATTTGCATCTAGCGGATTCCAGCATAAAGAAACCAATGGGAAGGATTAATGATGTTCTTATTGTTGCAAATAGGAATTATGTGCCCGTAGATTTCATTGTTCTTGATATAGATTGCAATCCTACATGTCCTATTATTCTTGGTAGACCTTTCCTTAGAACGATTGGTGCAATTATTGATATGAAGGAAGGAAATATTAGATTCCAATTTCCATTAAGGAAAGGCATGGAGCACTTTCCTAGAAAGAAAATAAAATTACCTTATGAATCTATTATGAGAGCTACTTATGGATTTCATACCAAAGATGACAATACCTAGATCTATTGCGTTATGCCTAGCTAGGGGCGTTAAACAATAGCGCTTGTTGGGAGGCAACCCAATTTTATTTTTATGCTTTTGTTTTTGCTTCTGTTTTTGAGTGTTTCACACATTATTACCTCTGTAGTAATTGTGTTTTCTTGTTTAAATTAGTGTTTGAGCCAAGTAATACCTTTGGGATGGTCTACGGTGTTTGTGATTTGAGTTTGCTGAAAAACAGAAACTTTTGCTCTCAGCCCAGTAATTTTGTAAATTCACTGGAAGGTGCTTTTGATATGAAATTTTTACACACTATTTATGTACAAATTTCCCCGATTTTCCTATTTTTTCAGAAATTTTGAAGTTACAGAAGTATTCGAAGTTTATAGATTGCTACAGACTGTTCTGTTTTAGACAGATTCTGTTTTCTTTGTGTTGTTTGCTTATTTTGATGTATCTATGGGTTGTATCGGGGGGTATGAACCATGGATAAGTTGGAATACAGTAGATATTACACCAATATAAATAAATAATGAGTTCACAACAGTACCTAAAGTGGTGATTTATTTTTCTTATACTAACGGATCTCATGAGTTTTCTGTTGAGTTTTGTGTTGTGAAGTTTTCAAGTTTTGGGTAAAGATTTGATGGACTATGGAATAAGGAGTGGCAAGAGCCTAAGCTTGGGGATGACCAAGGCACCCCAAGCCATATTAAGGATACCAAAAAGCCTAAGCTTGGGGATGCCCCGGAAGGCATCCCCTCTTTCGTCTTCAATCCATCGGTAAATTTACTTCAGGCTATATTTTTATTCACTACATGATATGTGTTTTGCTTGGAGCGTCTTGTATGATATGAGTCTTTGCTTTTTATATTTCCACAATCATCCTTTCTGCACACATCTTTTGAGAGAGACATGCTGAATCATGAATTTATTAGAATACTCTATGTGCTTCACTTATATCTTTTGACCTAGGCAATGTTGCGCTAGTGCATCACTTATATCTTTTTAGAGCACGGTGGTGTTTTATTTTATAGAAATTATTGAACTCTCATACCTCACTTATATTATTTTGACAGTCTTTAAACAGCATGGTAATTGGTTTAGGTTATGAATTTAGTCCTAATATAATGGGCATCCAAGAGGGATATAATAAAAACTTTCATATTAAGTGCATTGGATACTATGAGAAGTTTGATTCCTTGCATATAGTTTTGAGATATGAAGATGGTAATATGAGAGTCATGCTAGTGAGTAGTTGTGAATTGGAAGAAATACTTGTGTTAAAGTTTGTGATTCCCATAGCATGCACGTATGGTGAACCGTTATGTAACGAAGTCGGAGCATGATTTGTTTAATGATTGTCAACCTTTATGTGAGGGTCGGGAGCGCGCGATGGTTAACTCCTACCAACCTCTCCCCTAGGAGCATGCGTCTAATGCTTTGTTTCGATAACTAATAGACTTTTGCAATAAGTATGTGAGTTCTTTATGACTAATGTTGAGTCCATGGATTATACGCACTCTCACCCTTCCACCTTTGCTAACCTCTCTAGTACCGCGCAACTTTCGCCGGTGCATCAAACCCACCTTCCTCAAAACAGCCACCATATATTTTCCTCAAAACAGCCACCATACCTACCTATTATGGCATTTCCATAGCCATTCTGAGATATATTTCCATGCAACTTCCACCGTTCCGTTTTTCATGACACGCGCCATCACTTTCATATTGCATATAGAGTCATATTTTGTTCTAGGTATCGAGTTGTAATTTCTTTTTGAGTTGTAAGTAAATAAAAGTGTGATGATTTTCATTATTAGAGCATTGTCCCATGAGAGAAAAGGATGATGGAAGCTATGAATCCCTCACAAGTGGGGATGAGTCTCCAGACTTTACAAATAAAAAAAAAGAGGCCAAAGATGCCCACCAAAAAAAATGAGAGAAAGAGAGAAGGGACAATTGCTACTATCTTTTTCCACACTTGTGCTTCAAAGTAGCACCATGATCTTCATGATAGAGAGTCTCCTATTTTGTCACTTTCATATAACTAGTGGAATTTTTCATCTTTTGCACAACCACTTAATTTTCTTTTTGAGCTTTCATACACTTATAGCTCTAGTGCATTCGTTGCATGGCAATCCCTACTCACTCACATTGATATCTATTGATGGGCATCTCCATAGCCCGTTGATACGCCTAGTTTATGTGAGACTATCTTCTCCTTTTTCCTCGCAACCTCCACCATATTCTATTCCACCTATAGTGCTATATCCATGGCTCACGCTCATGTATTGCGTGAGAGTTGAAAAGGTTTGAGAACATAAAAAGTGTGATACAATTGCTTGACTTGTCATCGGGGTTGTGCATGATTTAGATACTTTGTGTGGGGAAGATGGAGCAGAGCCAGACCATATGATTTTGTAGGGATAACTTTCTAAGGCCATGTTATTTCGAAAGGACACAATTGCCTTGTTGGTATGCTTGAAGTATTACTGTTTTTATGTCAATATTAGACTTTTGTTTTGAATCTTATGGATCTGAATATTCATGCCACAATAAAGAATATTACATGGATAAATATGTTAGGTAGCATTCCACATCAAACATTCTGTTTTTATCATTTACCTACTCGAGGACGAGCAGGAATTATGCTTGGGGATGCTTGATACATCTCCAACATATCTATAATTTTTGATTGTTCCATGCTATTATATTATCTGTTTTGGATGTTTTATATGCATTAATATGCTATTTTATATTATTTTTGGGACTAACCTATTAATCTAGAGCCTAGTGCCAGTTTCTGTTTTTTCCTTGCTTTTGAGTATTGCAAATAAGGAATATTAAACGGAGTCCAAACGGAATAAAATCTTCGGAATGATTTTTCTTGGACCAGAAGAAACCCAGCAAACTTGGAGATGAAGGCAGGAGACCTGTCGTGGCGTCACAAGCCACCAGGGCGCGCCCTAGGGGGGCGCCCCCCTGGCTTGTGGTCCCATGGCAGCCCTCCTAACCCTATTCTTCGGCCTATAAATTCCCAGATATTCCCTGGATACCAAAAAGAGCCACGAAAATACTTTTCCGCCGCCGGAAGCCTCTGTTCCCGTGAGATCCAATCTTGGAGCCTTTTCCGGTAATCTGCCGGAGGGGGATTCGATCACGGAGGGCATCTACATCAACTCCATTGCCCCTCCGATGATGCGTGAGTAGTTTACCATAGACCTTCGGGTCCATAGCTAGTACCTAGATGGCTTCTTCTCTTTGTTCTTCAATACCATGTTCTTCATGATCTTCATGGAGATCTATCCGATGTAATACTCTTTTGCGGTGTGTTTGTCGAGATCCGATGAATTGTGGGTTTATGTTCAGATTATCTATGAATATTATTTGAATCTTCTCTGAATTCTTATATGCATGATTTCATGTCTTTGCAAGTCTCTTCGAGTTATTGGTTTGGTTTGGCCAACTAGATTGGTAATTCTTGCAATGGGAGAAGTGCTTAGTTTTGGGTTCAATCTTGCGGTGTCCTCACCCAGTGACTAAGTAGGGGTAGCGAGGCACGTATTTGTATTGTTGCCATCAAGGATAAAAAGATGGGGTTTTCATCATATTGCTTGAGTTTATCCTTCTACATCATGTCATCTTACCTAATGCGTTACTCTGTTCTTCATGAACTTAATACTCTAGATGCAGGCAGGAGTCGATCGATGTGTGGAGTAATAGTAGTAGATGCAGAATCGTTTTGGTCTACTTGACACGGACGTGATGCCTATATGCATAATCATTGCCTTGGATATCTTCATAATTATTCGCTTTTGTATCAATTGCTCGACAGTAATTTGTTCACCCACCGTATTATTTTCCTTCACGAGAGAAGCCTCTAGTGAAACCTATGGCCCCCGGGTCTATTTTCCATCTTATATTTTCAGATCTATAAACCAAAAATACCAAAAATACCTCGCTGCATTCTTTTTACTTTTGTTTTACTTTTCGTTTTAGCAATCCTATCTATCTATCTCTATCAGATCTCATCCTTGCAAGTAACCGTGAAGGGATTGACAACCCCTTTATAGCGTTGGGTGCAAGTGTTTGATTATTTGTGTAGGTATATCTATTGGGGACTTGCTTGTATCTCCTACTGGATTGATACCTTGGTTCTCAACAACTGAGGGAAATACTTATCTACTTTGCTGCATCACCCATTCCTCTTCAAGGGAAAACCAACGCATGCTCAAGAAGTAGCATGGACCTCCTCCGGTTGATTCTTTCGCCAGTATTTTTTATTAATTCCAAAAATATTCTCCATAAATTTTTAGGTCAATCCGAGAACTTTTATTTCTGCACAAAAATAACACCAAGGCAATTCTGCTGAAAACAGCGTCAGTTCGGGTTAGTTCCATTCAAATCAGGCAAATTAGAGTCCAAAACAAGGGCAAAAGAGTTTGGAAAAGTAGATACGATGGAGACGTATCAACTCCCCCAAGCTTAACCCATTGCTTGTCCTCAAGCAATTCAGTTGACAAACTGAAAGTGATAAAGAAAATTTTTTACAAACTCTGTTTGATCTTGTTGTTGTAAATATGTCTAACTGTTGTTCTGATTTTCAGCAAGGATTATAGACTAACCACATTCACAATAACATTTAGGTCTCACATTTACTCATATCAATGGCATAACCAACTAGCGAGCCATAATAATAAATCTCGGATGACAATAATTTTATCAAAACAATCATGATACAATATGATATAATGGTATCTCGCTAGCCCTTTCTGAGACCGCAAAACATAAATGCAGAGCACCTCCAAAGAACAAGGACTGACTAGACATTGTAATTCATGGTAAAAGAGATCCAGTCACACTCATACTCAATATCAATTAATAACAAAGCATACAAATGACGGTGGTGCTCTCTAACTGATGCGTTTTATAAGAAGAGGATGACTCAACAGTAAAGTAAAATAGATAGGCCCTTCGCAGAGGGAAGCATTGATTTGCAGAGGTGCCAGAGCTCGAGCTTTTAAAACAGGGATGAATAATAATTTTGAGTGGTATGCTTTCATTGTCAACATAACAACCTTGAGATCTCGGTATCTTCCATGCTAGATACATTATAGGCGGTTCCCAAATAGAATAGTAAAGTTTTTACTCCCCCTCCACCAATCAATCACACTCCAGGGTGAGCCGAATCCACGGGTACCGTCCATACAAACAACAGTCCTGGGGGAGTTTTGTTTCATTATATTTTGATTTGATTTTGAGCATGGAACTGGGCATTCTCGTGAATGATAGTGAATCAACACATATCGTGAGAATAACCCACCTAGCATGGAAGATACTGACAGCCCCTAGTTACTACATGAGCGATTCAGGCATGCAAAACAGAATATTATTTGAAGATTTAGAGTTTGGCACATGCAAATTTACTTGGAACGACAGGTAAATACCGCATATAGGTAGGTATGGTAGACTCATATGGAACAACTTTGGGTTTATGAAGGTGGATGCACAAGCAGTATTCCCGCTTAGTACAAGTGAAGGCTAGCAAGAGACTGGGAAGCGACCAACTAGAGAGCGACAAGAGTCATAAACATGCTTTGAGATTAACCAACGTTTAATGCAAGCATGAGTAGGATATAAATCACCATGAACATAAATATCGTGGAGGCTATGTTGATTTTGTTTCAACTACATGCGTGAACATGTGCCAAGTCAAGCCACTTGAATCATTCAGAGGAGGATACCATCCTATCATACTACATCACAAGCATTTTAAAATGCATGTTGGCACTCAAGACAAACCATTATACACTCTTAGCTAATTAAGCATGGCATGAGTAACTATAATCTCTAATTGTCATTGCAAACATGTTCCATCCATAATGAGCTGAATCCAGAACGATGAGCTAATCATATTTACAAAAACAAAATAGGTCGAGTTCATACCAGCTTTTCTCCATCTCATTCACTTCATCATATATCATCATTATTGCCTTTCACTTGCACGACCGAACGGTGTGAATAATAATGAGATTGCACGTGCATTGGACTAAGCAGGAATCTGCAAACAATAACTCAAAGGAGAAGGCAAGGTAATATGGGCTCTCTGTAAGATAAACAATGAGGCATATGAGAGCCACTCAACATTTTCATCGTGGCCTTCTCCTTACGACCCAAAGAAAAGAAATTTCGGAACAAGAACGGGAAAGACTATTTACACCGGAAAGCTCCTAACAAGCAAAAGAAAAACGAGAAATCTTTTTGGGTTTTCTTTTAATGCTACAACTAAACAAACTGAAAGGTAAAGCTTGAACTAATTTTTTTGGATTTTCTCAAGGTAAATCAAGCACACAAGAAGAAAGCGGAAAGAAGAAATAAAATACCATGGATGATACAATGAAAACGTATAAGCACCGACAACGGGAATGGGTGTGTGAACATGAATGTAATGTCGGTGAGAAATACGTACTCCCCCAAGCTTAGGCTTTTGGCCTAAGTTGGTCTAGGGCCATGGCTGGCCCGGATAATATCCAAAGTCATTGTTGGGGTTGTACTGGGCTGCGGCGGCTATCGCTTGAACGGCTGCAGCGCGGAGGCGAGCGGCTTCCGCCTCTCTCTCATACTTGTTTACCTCCTCTCTGGTTATAAAGTGTCTCCATTTTTCCTGAAAGTTAAAGAAGGCAGGAGCAGGAAGGGTAATATGGACAGCACGCTGTCTGTCAAAAATTAGTCGGTACAGGAGGGACTGTTCGTTCCTCTCAAGAAACTGGTAGTGCACCATAGACTCATAATCAAGAAAAGCGGGTGGTAACTCAATATCATTTCCCCTTATGGGTACCCCATGATAATTAGCTACACGGGTGGTGTAAATCCCGCCAAAGAAATCTCCTTCCTTAGCATTTTTATGTAGCCTCCTTGCAACAATAGCCCCCAAGTTATATCGTCTATCGCCCATGACCGCACTCTTAAGAATACTAAGATCAGGTACGCAAAGGTGGCTATGATCATGTTTACCGTTAATACATCTACCTATGAAGAGAGCAAAATAGTGTATAACAGGAAAATGAATGCTCCCCAAGGTGGCATGTGTAATGTTTCTAGTTTCTCCCACAGTGATGCTAGCAAGGAAATCATTATATTCAGTTTTGTGAGGATCACTATGGCTGCCCCATTGTGGGATTTTGCATGCATCATTAAAATCTTCTAGGTCCATGGTATATGATTCATCATAAAGATTAAATAGAATAGAATGATTATTACGCCTGGAAGAAAATTCAAACCTCTGCACGAAGGAATCAGTGAGTTGATAATATTGCCTGCATTGATCTGAAACGAAATCTTCAAGGCCAGCATTTTGTATGTACGCGTAAAATTCTTCCTTGAAACCGGCTTGAACCATGAATTGATCCAACGACCATTCACAAGGCCGCACTTGAGCTTCCCTCGGTGGTTCAAAGTCGGGCTCACGTATCGCGAGTCTCGGGGTCTTCTTGCTCGAGGAACCACCTTGGTATATTCTCCTCAACATTTTTTTCTGAAAAATTTCTAAATTTTTTAGTGACTCACAATAAAGGTGAACAAAACTCAACAAAACTTATAGCAACTACTCCCACAAGTGCCTAGAGGCTATATCATGCATCAAAACTACTTGGGACCATACAAATTTGACATGCAAGCTCAAGAACAAGGTCACCCCAACAGCAAAAAATTTCAATATATAAAGCACTAGAACAATAACTAATTGGACCATTGGAGGAGTCACATACCGAAGAACAATCCACCAAAACAGTTTCGCAAATGGAGCTTTGCACAAGGAGATCAAAAATGGCATTAAAATGAGCTAGAACACGGGTTTGAGCAATGGTGGGATTTTTTCTGGAGGAAGACGAAGTGGATGGTGGCTGGAATAAGTGAGGGGGGGCTACGTGGGACCCACAAGCCAGGGGGGCGCGCCCAGGGGGGGTGGGCACGCCCTGCAGGCTTGTGGCCCACTGGTGCAGCCCCCTGATGTGTTCTCAGTGCCAAAAATTCTTAAATATTCTAGAAAAAATCATACTACATTTTCAGGGCATTTGGGGAACTTTTATTTTCAGGTCACTTTTTTATAGCACGGATAAAACAGAAAACAGAAAAATAATAGCATTTTTACTGTAATTAACTCTAAATAACAGAAAGTCAAAGTTGGGTACAGAAGGTTGTGCTTTCTAAATTCATCCATCTCATGCCCGTCAAAAAGAATCCATCAATAAGGTTGATCAAGTCTTATTTACAAACTTTTTTCGAATGACACGGAACCGGAGAATTTTCGAATAACACTAGGTTACCTCAATGGGGATATGCATGTCCCCAACAATAAGTATATCATATTTCTTTTTGGCAGTAGGGAGAGAGAATTCAAAATCTCCAATAATAATCGTTGAAATTTTTCCAATGGAGTTGATACTATGAACTTGAGGTTGTTTCTTCGGAAAGTGTACCATATGCTCAGTACCATTAACATGAAAAGTGACATTGCCTTTGTTGCAATCAATAACCGCCTCTGCAGTGTTCAAAAAGGGTCTACCAAGGATGATCAACATACTGTCGTCCTCGGGAATATCAAGAATAACAAAGTCCGTTAAGATAGTAACATTTGCAACTACAACAGGCACATCCTCACAAATACCGATGGGTAAAGCAGTTGATTTATCGGCCATTTGCAAAGAGATTTCAATAGGTGTCAACTTATTCAAATCAAGTCCATGATACAAAGAGAAAGGCATAACACTAACCCCAGCTCCAAGATCACATAAAGCAGTTTTAACATAATTTCTTTTAATAGAGCATGGTATAGTAGGTACTCCGGGATCTCCTAATTTCTTTGGTACTCCACCCTTAAAAGTATAATTAGCAAGCATGGTGGAAATCTCAGCTTCCGGTATCTTCCTCTTATTTGTCACAATATCTTTCATATACTTAGCATAAGGAGACATTTTCAGAATATCAGTCAAGCGCATAAGCAAAAAGACAGGTCTAAGCATTTGAACAAAGCGCTCAAAGTCCTCATCATCCTTTTTCTTGGATGGCTTAGGAGGAAAGGGCATGGGTTTTTGAACCCAAGGCTCTCTTTCTTTACCATGCTTCCTAGCAACAAAGTCTCTTTTATCATATCTTTTATTCTTAGGTTGTGGGTTGTCAAGATCAACAACAGGTTCAATCTCCACATCATTATCATTACTAGGTTGAGCATCAACATGAACATCATCATTAATATCATCACTAGGCTCATGCTCATTACCAGATTGTGTCTCAGCATCAGAAATAGAAATATCATTTGGGTTTTCATGCGTATCTATATCAGGTTCACTAGCAGCATGCATAGTCCTATCATCATTCTTTTTCCTTTTATTACTAGGACGATTAGGTGCATCAAAATTAGTTCTCTGAGAATCTTGCTCAATTCTCTTAGGGTGGCCCTCAGGATACAAAGGTTCCTGAGTCATTTTACCACCTCTAGTCACAACTCTAACAGAATGATCATTGTTCTTACCATTCATCTCATTAAGCAAATCATTTTGTGCCTTGAGTACTTGTTCTACTTGAGTAGTTACCATGGAAGCATGTTTACTAATAAGCTTAAGATCATTGATAGTTCTACTCGTATAATCACCTAAGCGATCAAGCATGTAAGCATTGTGTTTCAATTGTCTACTAACATAATCATTGAAGTTTTCTTGCTTAACAATAAAGTTATCAAACTCATCCAAGCATTGGCTTGCAGACTTATTATAAGGAATATCACCTTCATCAAATCTACGAAGAGAATTTCCCTCTACTACCTGTGTCGGGTTATAAAGACAATGTATTTCTTCAATAGGTGGTAGATTCTTAACGTCTTCAGCTTTAATACCTTTTCTTTCATAGATTTCTTTGCCTCTTGCATATCTTCAGGACTGAGAAATAAAATACCTCTTTTCTTCGGAGTTGGCTTTGGAGGTGGTTCGGGAATAGTCCAATCATTATCATTGCTCAATATATTATTCAATAGTAGTTCAGCTTGTTCAACAGTTTGTTCCCTGAAAACACAGCCAACACAACTATCTAGGTGGTCCCTAGAAGCATCGATTAGTCCATTATAAAAGATATCAAGTATTTCATTTTTCTTGAGAGGATGATCAGGCAAAGCATTAAGTAATTGGAGAAGCCTTCCCCAAGCTTGTGGGATACTCTCTTCTTCAATTTGCACAAAGTTAAATATTTCCTGCAAGGCAGCTTGTTTCTTATGGGCAGGAAAATATTTTTCGAAGAAGTAGTATATCATATCCTGGGGACTACGCACACAACCAGGAGCAAGAGAATTAAACCGTATCTTAGCATCACCCTTAAATGGGAAAGGAAACAACTTAAGAATATAGTAATAACGAATTTTTTCCTCATGAGTAAATAGGGTGGCTATATCATTCAATTTAGTAAGATGTGCCACAACAGTTTCGGATTCATAGCCATGGAAGGGATCAGATTCAACCAAAGTAATTAACTCAGGATCGACAGAGAATTCATAATCCTTATCAGTAACAAAGATAGGTGAAGTAGCAAACTTAGGATCATATTGCATTCTAGCATTCAAAGATTTTTTCCTTCCACTTGCACAGCAAGAAGGTCCCTAGCTGCCTCTCCTTCCATAACATAACCCTTAGGTATATTAGGCAATTGATATCTAGGAGAGCTAGGTCTAGCAGGTGTATCACAGTGTTAAGTTTCAATAATTTCATCAGATTCAAAAATATCATCAGTTTCAGCGTTGACTCTAGCAATTTGTTCATCAAGAAATTCACCCAGTGGCACAGTATCATCAAGCAAAGTATCATCATAAGCATCGTGCAAAGCAGAAGTGGCATCATCAATTACTTACGACATATCAGAATTACTAGCAGGTGGTGGTGTCGCAAGTTTACTCATAACAGAAGGTGAATCAAGTGCAGAGCTAGATGGCAGTTCCTTACCTCCCCTCGTAGTAGAGGGATATATCTTGGTTTTTGGGTCTTTCAGATTCTTCATAGTGATCAACAGATATAAATCCCAAGTGACTCAGAGAATAGAGCTATGCTCCCCAGCAACGGCGCCAGAAAAAGGTCTTGATAACCCACAAGTATAGGGGATCGCAACAGTTTTCGAGGGTAGAGTATTCAACCCAAATTTATTGATTCGACAGAAGGGGAGCCAAAGAATATTCTCGAGTATTAGCGGCTGAGTTGTCAATTCAACCACACCTGAAAGACTTAATATCTGCAGCAAAGTATTTAGTAGCAAAGTAGTATGGAAGTAACGGTAACGATGGCAAATGTGACAGTAGCAGTTTTGTAGTGATTGTGACAGTAGCAACGGAAAAGTAACTTAGGAAAGATCAATATGTGAAAAACTCGTAGGCAACAGATCAGTGATGGATAATTATGTCGGATGGCATTCATCATGCAACAGTTATAATATAGGGTGATACAGAACTAGCTCCAATTCATCAATGTAATGTAGGCATGTATTCCATATATAGTCATACGTGCTTATGGAAAAGAACTTGCATGACATCTTTTGTCCTACCCTCCCGTGGCAGCGGGGTCCTAATGGAAACTAAGGGATATTAAGGCCTCCTTTTAATAGAGAACCGGACCAAAGCATTAGCACTTAGTGAATACATGAACTCCTCAAACTACGGTAATCACCGGAAAGAATCCCAGTTATTGTCACCCTGGGGGATGCGGATCATAACTCGTAATAGGTGTCTACAACTTGCAAGATAGGATCAAGAACACATATATATTCATGAAAACATAATAGGTTCAGATCTGAAATCATTGCACTCGGGCCCTAGTGACAAGCATTAAGCATAGCAAAGTCATAGCAACATCAATCTCAGAACATAGTGGATACTAGGGATCAAACCCTAACAAAACTAACTCGATTACATGGTAGATCTCATCCAACCCATCACCGCCCAGCAAGCCTACAATGGAATTACTCACGAACGGCGGAGAGCATCATGAAATTGTTGATGAAGGATGGTTGGTGATGACGACGGCGTTGATTTCCCCTCTCCGGAGCCCAAAACAGAATCCAGATCTCCCCTCCCGAGGAAAAACAGGAGGTGGCGGCGGCTCCGTATCGTTAAATGCGATGAACTCTTCTCTATGATTTTTTTCTCCCCGAATAGGAATATATAGAGTTGGAGTTTAGGTCGGCAGAGCTCCAGGGGACCCACAAGACTGGGGGCGCGCCCTAGGGGGGGCGCCCCCCCTGGCTTGTGGCTAGGTGGTGGACCTCCTCCGGTTGATTCTTTCGCCAGTATTTTTTATTAATTCCAAAAATATTCTCCGTAAATTTTCAGGTCAATTCGAGAACTTTTATTTCTGCACAAAAATAACACCAAGGAAATTCTGCTGAAAACAGCGCCAGTCCGGGTTAGTTCCATTCAAATCATGCAAATTAGAGTCCAAAACAAGGGCAAAAGAGTTTGGAAAAGTAGATACGATGGAGACGTATCACCATCTGAAAGGATAGAGAGAATGAATTGCACTTCGGAATACAAGACGGATGATGCTTGGGCCTCTCCAACAAGAATGTTGAAGAATACTTTGAGAATGAATTGAATCCTTGAAGAACCACCATGAAGAACATCTTGGAGGACTCCGGAAACAAATGATGATCAAAAGAATGAAGGTTGAGAAGAATAAGATTATGACCTTGCAAAGATTAAGATGGAGCTTCACGACGAGATACTTGAGAAAGACTTGGCACTCCGGAAAAGAAAGGATGGACACTTAGAATCGAGAATTGACACCATGAACAACTCCGGAAGAAGGATTGAAATCGCTTTGATGAAACAAGAATAAGAATTATGTCTGCTTATCCTTCATCAAGTTAAATTGATGACAAGCAACGGATTTGTCATACTACTTATGCTTCTTGAAAAGATTGAGGAGATATAAGAGCACAAACTTGAAGAAGTCTTCAGGAAACACCGGTAAGAATTGAAATGAATGAGGAATACAACGATTGAATGAGAATACATGAGAACGAAGATATCAAGATTCAAGGCACCGGGATAATGGAGATACGAACGAAAGGACAACAATTAAGAAGAATTTGAGAAAGAAAGCTAAAAGTTGAGAACGAAGAAATCTTCTGAAATGATGGCCTTCGGAGGATCGAGAAATGAAAACAACTCTGAATGCTTCGGATAGATATGGAGAGAATCACCCATGATCAAAAACAATTCAAGACGATAGCTTCAAGCTGAAACCATGAATCTTCGGCAGAACAGACAAGATTTAAGAGAAACACTCCTTCGATCTTCAACACTGAGAAAGATGACGAGGAACAACATCATGATTTACTTAGACACTCCGGAACAATGAATAAGGAAAGGTTAAGTCAATGATGAAATAATTGAAGCGATCTTTGAAAAGGAATATGACTGATGAAATTCATTCTTACGTCATATTAAAAAGAATTTGAGGACATCTCCGAAAAGATTAAAAGAGACACGTAAGATCCTGGGGAAAACCTGTGGGATATGGGCCATTCAAAGAAAACGCCATTGAATTGATTTCTTAGGAAGAGAGATTGCACCGGAACAAATGAAAACTTGATGAGGTGAGAACCTCAAAATAATTTAAGAGGATCTGAATGGAAATGAAAGTCTTCTGAGATAACTTGCCACTCCGGATAGAATAGAGAGATGGTTGAATGAACAAAAGAGGCTTGGATAAGAATTTCCGACACGGGAAAGCATTTGAATGATGAAAACGATATGATGAACACCGTCATCTAGAATTGAACACACCGAAAAAGAAAGGAAGATGAAGATGAAGAAATGATGAACTTGAGCAATTGAGCATCTTCACAATGAGTCACCGGATATCAAACGGAAGAAAAGATAGCGGAAGCATCACATGAATAGAAAAGGCACTTGAATGAGAATTTAATTGTTGAAGAAAAAGGGCGGGAGGGCGGGGAAAACAAAGACAACTTGATACCGATGAGATGAACTCCGAAAAGAAATACGAGGATTGATCTTGCAAATATTGGAGAGGGTTGAATTAGCTTGATGAGAAACACACCGGTTAGGAAAGATATGAATTCACCACTTGACATCGAAGCAACTCGAATTACCATACTCCAAAACAACACAAAGGGTGAGGCTTGAGAATTAAGCCGGAAACAAATACATAACCTATTATGCATTCGTTGGAAGGATAATCCTAGGTAACTACTTGAATTCCCACCTAAGAATTTCTGAAGTCTTTCTTTTTTATGCGATTCGGGTTGCGGACCCAGGAACGTACCCAAGGTAATCAGCTACAACTGCACCCGCAACCTTCCACACCATAATCCAAGAAACTCCGCAAACTCGTCTACCTCAGACACTCGTAATCACAACGATACTAAGTATGGCAGTACATCCGAACTCTCTCCACTAGTACTGGGGATGCCGGACTCCTCTCGCCACTACTAGTATTGAAGCAATTTCGAACATCCTCCGTCCTGAGATACTAAGGAAACTGAACGATAACGATGTGCAAAAATCCCTCGGAGCTCTACTCCTCGATAACAGGAGGCACCAAGACAGAATTCCTTCACATCGGCATCATATAGTTTCCAAAATACCCGTGTGATCCTAAAATTTTTTTTGAGCGAGAAGAGGAGTAGAATCAAAATTCCTAAGTCGAATACCTCACCAGAGCATAGAAGAGGAGTAAAAGAAACCTACTCTCCGATATAACTAGACTCAAAATAGTTTTTTCACTGGACTCAACTCGGCCAAAGTTCGATCAATCAAGGGGGCTCCTAGGTCGGTACAGGCTCTGATACCAACTTGTCACGCCCAAGATGCGATCCTATCCTTATTTTGGCACGAGGGCCTTGACATGGATAGAAGTGCATCTCGTCGTTTCGCAAGAATGGATATCATTACAAGTACATGTAAAGAAGAGATGAGTATATGGAATTGGCTTACACTCGCCACAAGCTACATCAATTTCACATCAACACAACAACATATTCAAATATCATACAGAAGAGCAGGGTCCGACTACGGATGAAAACAAATGATAAAACGACATCCATCATCGCTATCCCAGGCTGCCGCCTGGAACCCATCCTAGATCGATGAAGAAGAAGAACTCCAAATCAAACAAGCATCGCGCTCACGTCAAATCATCGCATTACCTGTACCTGCAACTGTTGTTGTAGTAAACTGTGAGCCACGGGGACTCAGCAATGTCATTTCCAAGGGTATCAAGACTATTAAAGCTTAATGGGTGAGATATGGTTAAGTGGTGGCGCTGCAGCAAGCACTAAGCATTTATTTGAGTGGCTAACTTACGAGTACAAGAATAAAGGGGGATGATTGTCGCATAAACGGACGTGATCTAGTAATGATCTCTAAGAGATCCTGAACACCTACTTACGTCAAACATAACCCCACCGTGTTCTCTATCGGATAGACCTCACGAGAATAGACAGTCACGGTTACACACACGGTTGGTGTATTTTATTTGAGTTTACTTCAAGTTTGCTATGACCGGGTGTTAAACAAAGTTTCCAAGTTGCCACGTAACATCGGGCACGGCTTTCCAAAATTTTTAACCCTGCAGGGGTGCTCCAACTCATCCATCACAAACTAACCACACGCCGCGGGAATAACCTCGACCACGAATCCCGTGATTTCCTAGGCAATTCCATTGGAAAACCACAAACCTCGAGATAGCCCGAAGTATTCTCGGAATTCCTCGCACAAGACATTCGAGAAAGGTAAAACAGGTCCAGCAAGACCGCCCGGTGTGTCGACGAACCCGATAGGAGCCGCGTATCTCGTTCTCAGGACACGACGGATAAGCAACGCGTACGGTGGCCTGATAGACATCACCCAAGTTGCCCTGGGTGGCCCCGCACAGTGCTCTATTTTGGACCAACACTCATGAGGAGCACTGGCCCGGGTTGTTGATTAATTATCCACGGGGTCCAGAAAGTCCGTATGCAATTTTATTAGTTATTAGGCAAATGTAATACCAATGTTGGGCCTTGCCAGACAAGTTTTATCCTAAAACGAAAATCAAGGTGGTCCCCATAACAACCTCGAGCATGTTAGCAGCGCTCAATTGTGGAACATAACATCGGTACACAAGTAACTAGGGCGGCAAGAGTGGAACAAAACACCGAGCAAAAGGCCAAGCCTTCCACCCTTTACCAAGTATATATGTGCATTAAATTAAATAACAATAATTTTGTGATATATCAAAAGGATATCCATGTTGGCACATGGAAACAATTGCACCTGCAACTAGCAACGCTATAAAAAAGGCTGAGCAAGTGGTAACATAGCCAAACAATGTTTGCTGGGATGTGGAGGGGTTAGAGGCTTTTCATGGCATTTTGGGAGGCTTGACATACAAGTGGTAGGTAGTGAGACAGCGATAGAAACGAGACATCTAGCATGGCAATGATAGTAATGGTATCCAGGGAAATGATCATCTTGCCTGAGATCCCGCTTGGAAGAAGATCGTGTCCGTGAAGAAGACGAGCCAACGTAGTCGAACGAATCCTCACACTCCGAACGCTTTCGGAACTCTATCGAAAGAAAAAAATCTGGAAACAACAATCAACACACGATACACCACAACATATGCATGGCATGATGCGCAAACAACTATGATGCATGTCCATACGATTATGCAAGGCATGACGAAGCACACAACAAATACTACACATTCAGTGAAGTTCAATATGCAACGAGTTGCATATTGACAAAACTCCACATTCGAAACATTTAGTTCACTCTCGTTTATTTACACGGCATGTTTAAATGTTGTTAACATGTCAAGAGGTGAAGCATAATGAAACTACACTATCTAGGCATCTTAAATGAGGTCGGAAACAACTTATAGCATTTCCGAAGCGACCTCATATGCAAATTATGAATTTTGTCCAGATCTGAACTAACCATGTTTTATATTTATTAAACAGGGAAATAAAGTGCACGATGCGATTCTACTCATCATTCTAGTCGATTTACATATATAGATCATATAAAACGGAGCTACGGCCTAAAAGATATGACCATCACAAGATAATATGCCATGAATGCAAAATGCATGCAAACATCATCCATAAACATTTCAAATCATGGATTCAACAAGATATTATGAAACTACATGAGATTCTAAGCAATTTTCATATAGGACATGCTCAAAACGGAGTTACGGTTCAACCACAACAACCAACACAAGTTTTATTTGAAATCTGCCCAAAACAGCAACATAGCATATTGCACACATGAAAACAACAAGCTATAAGATTCTAGAATGCACAAACTAAGCATGAGGCAGTAGCATATAACACACACTTCATTTCATCTTCACATATCATACTCAAAAGAGTCATGGATCACATGGTAGGAAGCTCACAACATGGCAATACAATATAGCAGATTAGGACAGTGAAAATAACAGGTTTTAGCATAGCAGTTTTTCACGAAGGAATATTGGCAGCAATAAAACTATATGCTACAGGTCATATATTGGCATGAAAATGAACAGCATGGTAGTAGAAATGATGCACTACAAATCATTCCATGGTGGCAAGGTCTAATTATGCATAGAATCATGACTAGCATCATCACAACATGGCATTTTGAAGAAAACAGATTCTCAGACTTGGTGAAAATTAGAGTAGACATGGCAATAACAGTAGCATAACAATCACTTATGAGCATGGAAAAGACACTAACAGCAAGAAGACATGACACATTACCAAACATACCATTGGCACATGTTCATACGGGTCATGGATGGCTCAATATGATGCTCACAAAACGGAACTCTTCGTTAACAGATTTCAGTTTTCACGAGTTGGCTACTTGAGAGCAAGAAATTGACATGTTAATGATGTTCACCCTAGCAACCAGAGGCATGTCATCAAAGTAGACATAATATATAGCAACTTCCATGAAGACACTACATGCAAAAGGCCTACGGATGAGTTGTGATCGTCCATGGAAGTTTGAACAAAATAACAGTTTCAACAGTTATGACCATTACGACACGGAGCACTTTTGCAACAAGGATATGGGCATGCAAATGAACCCTAATGGTCAAACAAATACCACCATGATGAAGAGCACATTGAGTAGACAATTTTTCATATAATATGCATTTCCATCCGAGGCACACACACAAAGTTACACACTCCACAAGATGCATATGTGCTGAAAAACGCACACAGAAAAGGACTTAGTCAAAATTTGACTAAGTCGGGATCGGGACGGTTCAGTACCGCGGGGGCGGGTGTTTGGTTGGCGGGATGTCGCCGTCCCTGGGACAGGGCGGTCCCGCGGGCGAGGCAGAGGACGTCGGGGCGGCTCCGACGAGGCGGCCCGACGCCGGCGAGGCCGAGGAAGGCCGAGGACGGGCCAGAGGCGGCGGGTCCGGGGTGGGGCGACCCGGATCTAGCCAGGCGGCGGCGGATCTGGCGGGGCCGAGGCGGGGGCAACGGGATCCGGCGGCGGAGCTCCGGTGGAGGAGCCTTGGCGGCGGAGTGCGGGCTAGGCAGGCGCGGCAAGCTCGCGACGGGGTTGCGGCGAGCTGGCGGCGGCAGTGCGGCGCGCAGGCGATGGCGGCGAGGTCGTGCGGGGTGGAGGCGAGCGCGGAGGCGGCACGACGGTGGCGGGCTGCGCTCCGGTGGAGCTCCGGCCATCAGGCGGCGCGGCGACGGTCAGAGCTCCCTCGCGGCGCTAGGGTTTCGCGTCGGGGCTCGCGGGGCGCGCACGGTCGACCCTGGCCTGGGCGGGCCGCGCCTGGGCCTCGACGGGCCGCGGCTGGCTGCGGGGGCGGAAGGTGGCTGGCGGCTAGAGTTAGGGGAAGGGTTAGGCTAGGGTTTTTTTGAAAATGGAGGGGGAGGACATCCATATATAGCAGGAGGGGGGGTTAGGGTTGGTTTTTTGCACCTCCGATCGCGATCCGACGGCTCCGGTCGGAGGGGGGGCTAGGTTAGGTGGGTTGGGCTGTGTAGAGGGGTGTTGGGCTGAGGAGAGAGGGAGATGTGAGCCCGTGACACAAGTTTTTAGAAACCGAAACGACTGATAATATCTCCGATGACGATGCCACTACGGTGGACCGTTCGGATATCAAACGGACTTTGGTTGCGACGAAATTTGGCAGGCGGTCTACCTACATTATAACAAGACCGCATGCCAAACTTTGCCCCAATCCGAGAATATTTTTCACGCGCTTTTAAAACATTTTTTTTAATGATGCCGCGGGTGCGTGTGTGTGGTTGGTCTCGAAACGGTCGTCGACACGAATGGAGAGAACCGACAACTACAAACGGATGCAAGTTTTCGAAAACGAGTGACGATGCTATGCAAGATGATGTGAATGATGCGATGATGAATGCGACAATAAAACGAATCACATGACGAGAATGGAAATAAATGGGGAATCTTCTGGAGCATCGGTCCCGGGCTGTTACAAAACGACCAAGGAAATATGGGTTTTCCTTGAAACTTTGTGATTTGTTTGGGCAAAAAGTTACTTTGAGAATGCCATGTGCGTTCACCCCATTCTGCACTGTGTTCTGATTGGCCAGAACCCCAGCCACACAGATCGTGCATGCGCACCGTAGGATGCACCGCGAACGAACGACAATCCACACTTCTCCCGTCACACCCGTATACTGTAGTTGGAGTTTTGGTTCATACATGCACTAAATTAAGCTACAAACACAAACTTTAATGGCATTAATCACACACGGTTCATGTTTATGAACCATTTCCTATGAGGACCCTCTACCCCCTCTTCGTCCTCATTCGCATCGTTGTACAGTTGCTCATTCTCGACCTCGGGCCGCCCAAATTTGCGAGCTCGACGAACGCCACCGTAGTGTCCATCGTGCAAGCACAAATCTGGCATGAGCAATTCAATCGATCATTTACATGCTCAAATTGGTACAGTGCATAGTTGGCGGAGTAATTTACAAAACATTAGCTCACAATTTTACATCAATATAATACCTATGAACTGCGCGCGCCTAATGCCGACCTAACACGCTTCGATCGACATCGTGTCGTTCCTGGGCTCAGGACGACATGAGGTCGCCAAGTCGATGACCTACACCTTGATCGACCGAGGAAGGGTCAGCCTCGACATTGGTGATCGCCACTACTGCCTCAGACGCGGCTCTCACCAGGACTGCGGCGTCCGCTGGTAGGTACACCCTCCCGGCGGCAGACGAGACCCTGGCCATTGCCAATGCTGTAGCAACGGCCACAAGCCCTCCCCCGGCGTCCGGAGCTACGTCCTCCTCCATTTGGGACATAAGCCTGCACCTTGTGCGGCGGCCACTGACGCTGTTGTCCTTACGGCGTCGCGGTTCCTGCTCAGCCGCCCGCACCATCCGGCGCACTCTACGCCGAGCCCGCAGTATCGCCTGCTGGCGATCCATAGCTCCTTTCAAGATGACCCTGGCTAACCTCTTGCCTTGCTCATGTCGTGATTCCTGCCTCCTCTTACCACAGTCGGGAGAGGTAGCGACATGGCCATCGATCCTCAAGCCGACCATCGCGACGGCAGCCTCGATTCCGCTATCGCCCAACTCCATCATATCGTCGGCCATTGGGGGTTTGATGGTGTGTGTGGCAACTAGCCAGGGGATCATTGACTCGCCGCAGCCGGCCATCGCTGTGGTTATTTATAGCTAGCTGCTGCCAAGGGGGTTGGGGATTTTAAAATTTATCGCTGTGGCCGGCGCTTGCTCTTGCGCGGGAAGCATTTTCACAGTTTTTGAGTTCTTTGCGGTGCACACATAATCGCACACGGAACACATATAGCAACTGTCTGCAATCGTGTATAGGGTCATAAATAAATATCACCAGTGTTCGCTCTCCACCATATCTTTCCCCTCTAGCACCCCCGCAAATCTGGCCTTCTTCTCCCCCACTGTCCTCGCCTCCACAAAATCCTCAACATTACACATGTCATCCGTGCGGAGGAGCCCACGGCGGAGGAGTGCGCGGTTGAGGCATATCTTATGCGAGGAGGAGCCCCCGGCGGCGGTGGCGGTAGGCGTTGCTGAGGGCCCGGAGGCCTTGGCAGTGGCGGCGGAAGGCGCTGTTGAAGGCCTGGAGGCCTTGGCGGCGGCGGCGGTAGGCGCTGCTGAGGGCCCGGAGGCCTTGGCGGCGGTACGCGTTGCTGAGGCTCCGGAGACCTGGGCGGTATGCGCTGCTGAGGGTCCGAAGGCCTTGGCAGCAAGAGCGGAAAATGTGAAGGTTACATCAGATCGGTTGCGGGCAAGCGCGCTTCTGTATGCGGAACGCGTGGCTGTGGCCTTCGAAAGGAAATCATGCGCCGATCAGTTCGTCGTTGCCTTGGCGGCTTACGTGGATTTGGCCTCGGTATGGGTAGCAGCCTCCTTAGAGTCTGCTACATCGCTAGCACAGCAAGCAGCTCTTGGCTTTAGTGTTTACGACCGCTTTGAATATCTTCGTCGTCGGATGGTCGTACGCACGCCTTCGGCCGTGGACGTGATTTTCCACGAGACCGGAGCTACTGTGGTGGAACAGGAGCAGAGGAATGTCCGGGCCTATGAAGCGTTCACGAACATGGTCATCACCGACCCAAAAGTGGATCCTTCTTCAAGAGAGAGGATGTTGCATGAGTGTAGACAATATTTTGACATTGGCGAACCAACAAGCCAGCCCCGCAACAACGCTGACGAGTAGCTGTTTCCATTTTGCTGTTTTCTGAACCTTGCTGATATGTAATGGCGCTATTATGTTGATTAGTCGATTATGTAGTAGAGCGAACGATAATTTGTGCTATCACTTTCTGAATCAAGTGCTTATTACCAGGAATATTCTGTGTTATTATCTGTCTTTCCACACAATTTAGATTACTGACCTGTTTGCTGGGCATCAGCATCACACACATCTTGTTATGACCAATTGTTTGTGTTATTTTGGCTCGCACATTTCATCCGAGTGCACGATATGCCGTCTATCACACACATCTATATCTGTGCAACCGTTTGTGTTATTTTGGCTCATCGCAAATAGTTCACCCGAGTGACCTGTAGGTAGCATATATGTTGTGCAGACAGAGCAAATCACAGTACACATGGACAAAACTATGAAACCCGTCGGTGATGATTTCATCAATTGCTGACAAATTGTATACCAGCAACCGTTTGCCCGCAACACACATAGGTTATTAACACCAATCGTTTGTGTTATTTCTTGTATTCGCACACGATTCTGATTACTCACCTGTTTGCCCTCTATCGAACACATCTTGTTATGCCGAATCGTTTGTGTTCTGATATGCCATCGCACACAGTTTATGGTAGTGAACTGTGTGCCCTATATCGCACACATCTTGTGATGCCGAATCATTTTTGTTCTGCTATATTATCGCACACAGTTTATGGTAGTGAACTGTGTGCCCTATATCGCACACATCTTGTTATACCGAATCATTTGTGTTCTTCTATATCATCGCACATAGTTTATGATAGGAACTGTGTGCCTTCTATCGCACACATCTGGATCTGTGTAGCCGTTTGTCTTATCTTCGCTAATCACAAACGGTTCATAAGAACAAACTGTCTGCCGTTGATCGCACACGCAAAAATTTTCTGAATCGTATTTGATGGATCCTCCATCACACACAGTTCATGTCATTGACAACGGAGCTTGAACTATACCGTTTGCGATTCATGCATTGCACACAGTTTCGTCGAAGGGTCTCTGATTGTAGTGTCACGTTAGCAGCATCCTGCAGTAGTGAACATATTCACCTCAAGGGTGATGTCAACAATAATAACTCATGCTCACTCATATCCAGCTGGATATATGTGCCTAGATCTTTCCTCACCACATGATGCTTGCAAAAAGGAATAGGGAAGAATACTTTGACTCTTGCATAAAAGTAAATACATAAAAGTAAAAGATAGGCCCTTCATAGAGGGAAGCAGAGGTTGTCATGAACTTTTTAGTTTTTATGCCAAATCCCTTAATGTAAAAGAATGTCACGCTATATTGCCCCCTATGATAGCAACCTTTATTATGCAGCCCGTCGCTTTTATTACTTTGCCATCATAAGTTCATACAACGCTCAATTTTCTCTTACACTAATTGATCAAACACATTTAGAAGCAATTTTTATTTCCTTAGTGCACCGATGAAAACTTACTTGAAGGATCTTACTCGATCCGTAGGTAGGTATGGTAGACTCTCAAAACATGAGTTTGGGTTTAGGGTTTTTGGATGCACAAGTAGTATCCCTACTTAGTCCGGAATTTTTAGCTAGCAAATATATTGAGGAAGCACCACATGTTGAAGGATATAGGACAATATAACTTTTATGTGAATATGAACAAACATAAATCATTACGTTGTCTTCCTTGTCCAACGTCAACAATTTTGGCATATAATATTTAATGGGGCCTCACAATCATAAAAGATGTCCAAGATAGTGTATTTGCAAGTGAATCTTCTCTTCCCTTATTAATTCTTTCATGAATTGCATCATTGACCAATGCTATGTTTGTCAATCTCTAATAAATTATACTACTTATACTTTTCCTTATGTGATGTCATTACTTACCATAAGATTAGCATATGATTGTTTTTCATTTATTTCCTTTTTATTTTGATTGCAACAAGAAAGTAAAGAAGAAAAAGCTCAAACTAAACTTTATTATATAAGTCTCACTCGATTACATATATAGATATATCACGAAACTAGCACTCGAAAATAGATCATACTAAACTTTTATTCAACTAATTCACGAAAAAGCTAAGGATCGAACTAAAATAGGCAAAGGTGAATAAAAGTGATGGTGATATGATACCGGGGCACCTCCCCCAAGCTTGGCTCAAGCCAAGGGGAGTGCCCATACCCGTGTACTCAAGTCTCCTTTGGAGGTGAAGATGATGAAGGTGGTGGTGATGAAGTGTCAGGTTTGTCCTCTGGCTTCCAGGGCAAGGGATCACCATCAAAAGTTGACGCACGAGTCCCCCGAGTCCTGCAACTGGCAGCTAAACTCATACCTTTAAATCTTGCTTCATACTCAAAAACTTGGTTTTGAAGATCATAGATTTGACTTTGCAGAAAATTGATTTGCTCGTTGAAGGTGAAGACAATGTCATTCATAGACTGGCCATCCACCATCTGATCACGAGTGAATTCCGTGATCATGGAATGATTGGCACTAAGTCCACGCTTCACCATCTTTTGGCACTTGAAGATGTCTTGTTCCACCGCCTCGAGCCTAGCCTCCATGCTTCCCGTCCTCTTGGGTCCCTGAACATCGCGGATGTGGAGCATCCCCTCACGCATCTCAATGGTTTGAGGGCGCTTCATCACCTCCGACAAGTACGGGTTGATGACCTTCTCGAAGAACTTGTCCTTGGAGGATCTTGGTGGAGCCATGGAGATCTAGATCTGACGAGAAAACAACACAAAACAAGAACAGAGAATTTTTCTGCGATGCGGTGGCCAAAACAGTCGGGAGTATATATAAAGAATTTTTTTATCTTGGGAAGCAAAAATATGGAAGAAAAACGGAGTCGGGAAGGTGTCCGAGGTGGGCACAACCAACCAGGGCGCGCCTGGTAGGGCTGGCGCGCCCTGGTGTATCGTGCTCACCTCAGTTGCTTTCCCCTTTATTTCTTATTTTCCTATTTTTTGTAATATTCCAAAACTGACAGAAAATATTTTTGCGGATTTTTTGGAGTCCGTTTACTTACCGTATCACGTACCTCCTCTTTTTCAGAATTCTGGAGTGTTCCGGAAGGTTTCTTTTATGTGTTCCTCCGGTGTCATGGTTTGGATATCATTGCTTTCAACATTAATAGGTGTACCTGAGATATAGTGTTTAATTCTTTGTCCATTGACCATCTTTGGGTTAGTACCTTCGGCATTATTAATCTTGATAGCTCCAGAACGATAAACCTCTTCAATAATATATGGTCCTTCCCATTTGGAGAGAAGCTTACCTGCAAACAATTTTAATCGAGAGTTTTACAAAAGAACATATTCTCCAACTTTGAACTCCCGCTTTTGAATTCTTTTGTCATGCCATCTTTTAACTTTTTCTTTGAATAGTTTGGCATTTTCATAAGCTTGGGTTCTCCATTCATCTAGTGAGCTAATATCAAATAACCTCTTCTCACCGGCAAGTTTGAAATCATAATTGAGTTCTTTAATTGCCCAAAATGCTTTATGTTCTAACTCTAGAGGCAAATGACAAGCTTTTCCATATACCATTTAGTATGGAGACATACCCATAGGATTTTTATAAACTGTTCTATAGGCCCAAAGTGCATCATCTAGTTTCTTAGACCAATTCTTTCGAGACCTATTGATAGTTTTTTGTAATATTAATTTTATTTCTCTATTGCTAAGTTCAACTTGACCACTAGATTGAGTATGATAGGGTCATGCAATTCTATGGTTAACATCATATTTAGCAAGCATCTTACGAAAAGCACCATGAATAAAGTGTGAACCACCATCAGTCATTAAATATCTAGGGACTCCAAACCTCGGGAAGATAACTTCTTTAAGCATTTTAATGGAGGTGTTATGATCAACACTACTAGTTGGAATAGCTCCTACCCACTTAGTAACATAATCAACATCAACCAGAATATGAGTATACCCATTAGAGGAAGGAAAAGGTCCCATATAATAAAAACCCCAAACATCAAAACGTTCAACAACAAGTGAATAATTCATAGGCATTTCCTGACGCCTACTGATATTACCTATTCTTTGATATTCATCACAAGAAAAGACAAACTTACGGGCATCCTTGAAGAGAGTGGGCCAATAAAAACCAGATTGCAATACCTTGTGAGCAGTTCTATCTCCCAAATGATGTCCCCCATAAGCTTCGGAATTAATTTTCTGTAAGATTTGTTCCTGTTCATGCTCAGGTACACAACATCTAATTATACCATCTACACCTTCTTTATGAAGATGTGGGTCATCCCAGAAGTAATGTGTTAAGTCATAGAAGAATTTTTTCTTTTGTTGGTATGTGAAGCTAGGTGGTATATATTTAGCAACAATGTAGTTAGCATAATCAACATACCAAGGAGTGTTTTGAGAAACATTTATTGCAGCTAACTGATCACCAGGAAAGCTATCATCAATATGTAGTGGGTCATCAAGAATATTTTCCAACCTAGACAAGTTATCGGCTATGGGGTTCTCAGCTCCCTTCCTATCAATTATATGTAAATCAAATTCTTGAAGCAAGAGAACCCACCTAATGAGTCTAGGTTTAGCATCTTTCTTTTCCATAAGATATTTTATAGCAGCATGATTAGTGTGAACAATAACTTTGAAATCAATAATGTAGGATCTAAATTTATCACAAACAAACACAACTGCTAAAAATTCTTTTTCAGTAGTAGCATAATTTCGTTGGGTACTATCTAGAGTTTTGCTAGCATAATGGATAACATTTAATTTCTTATCAACTCTATGTCCTAGAACAGCACCAACAGCATAATCACTAGCATCACACATAATGTCAAAAGGCAAGTTCGAATCAGGTGGTTGAACGATAGGTGCAGAAGTTAAGGCTTTCTTCAGCGTTTCAAAGGCTTCTACACAATCATCATCAAAAACAAATGGAATATCCTTTTGTAAAAGATTAGTAAGAGGCCTAGAAATTTTAGAGAAGTCTTTAATGAACTTCCTATAGAAACCAACATGCACAAGGAAACTCCGAATACCTCAGGATCGCTATATAAAGAAAGCCCGAACTCCCCTCTGCCCTCCTCTCGCCTTCTGACGCCCCCAATCGACCCCAAGTGCCACCCAATCGACCCCTCGGAGACCCAGTGCATGATATCGAGCCGGTCGTCGCCGTCTCGGGTAGCCGGTGTTCGCGCATTACGAGTCTCCTCTGCCTCCTTTCTTCCTCGATCCGTAACCTCCGCACCTCCCTAACGCGTTCCCCTCCCTTCCTCGGACAGATTTCTGTAGGAAACACCAACAGCGATCACCTCTGAGCCTCTCCGCCACAGACACCTTGTCATTGGTGAAATCCTGAGCTCCAATGACCAACTCCACCCCCACCGGAACTTCGGCACCTCCCAGGTTCCATTCCCGTAGCCAGCTCGCCTCACCGTGCCCTCCTTCGCTGCCGGTGAGCGTCGTCGTCCCCTGGACAGAGGTTCTCGACGGCCCTGGCAAGGGGGGGCGCTCGTCAGCCTCTGCCTCGCCCGCCTCTCTCTTCCCCTCGCCGACCTTCGGGCCCCGCCTGTCAGGTTTAAACCTGGCGCGCGCGGGGGAATCGGCCCGCCTGAGGCCGCTTTGCTCTGGGCCAGCCCAGCTGCGGCCAGTTCTGGCCCAGGGCACATTGCCCTTTTCCTTTTCTATTTTCTGGCATTTTCCAAAAATTCCACAGGATTAAATAATTCTCCAAATCCAATAATTCCAACTCCACAAATCTTGAAATATTTTGTGCTATTTACTAATTCCACTTGTGCAACTTTTTGAAAATAGTTTATGTACTGGTTTTATTTAAAACCTTGTTTTGAATATTCAAAACCAGTGCTAAAATGGTTTTCACCACTTTTTAAACCACAAAACTAGAAACTATTATTTTTAGTTTTTAACCTAGTATTTTACAAGGGTGGTTTGCCATTTTTAGGAGTAGTTTACTTTCCCTATTTTTGTCGTGGTCTTATTTTTGCCCGTTAATATTGCGACGATAGATTGTGTTGTTGAGGAGGGATTTGGATCAGAAGATTTTCAAGACCCCGGAGACTTTGTTGAGCCAGGCAAGCAGCCCTTTGACCATGTCTAAGAAACAATTTTTATGCATGGCATATAGCACTTTATCCCTTGCACTGAATCATGATGAATCGGTGACCATCGTGGTGGATTACCTCCGTTGCTTTCCTCGTTGATACTTGCATTGAGCATGACCCTACCTTCCTATGAGGGTTATGTGGGTGGGAAGTAGTTAGGATGCTAAGTAGTTGCTACGCAAGTGGGATTGGAAAATGCATGGTGTCAGAAAGGAAGTGTTTTCAAAGACTTTTCGAAAACTCGTCGGGTGCCACTAATGCC
Organism: Elymus sibiricus; assembly: GCA_039707655.1. Lineage (NCBI taxonomy): Eukaryota > Viridiplantae > Streptophyta > Magnoliopsida > Poales > Poaceae > Elymus > Elymus sibiricus. The sequence continues at coordinate 139,924,796 of CM077671.1, forward strand.
CGAGGGAGATGTTGTGCTAGGTAACCACTTGATAAAGAAGTGGTGTACCGGAGCAAGTTGTGTGTGTGTGTGTTTTCAAAACCGGGTTAGATTTAAGATTTGTCGACCGTCCCAACCTTACAGGTACAACCTTGATACCCCTTATGGGACGGGGCTTTCTTGATTACCTTGGTCGATGCTAACAGATAGCCCGCATTACGAGTGGTGGGAGTGACATGGTCACTCTCGATACGGTGTCGTGCCTGATAGGATGATCATGGGCTGTTTTCATAGCCACCGGGCACACCGTTGCATGCCCTCATGGATGATACTTGTGATGTACATCATGGGGGCTGGCACCAACGAGTGGACTCTTTGTTTAGTGTCGTCAAGGGAAAGGCATTGTTCGGGTGCTTACCTCGGGTATGTAATATACCGCGAGTCATGGATGACATGAAAGTTCCCCGAGTCTTGTGGGTAAAGTGTGCAACCTCTGCAGAGTGTAAAACTATTCGAATAGCCGTGTCCACGGTCAAGGACAATTGGGTGGAGCTTCTTAAACCACGTCCATTGTTTACAAAAACTTGGTGTGAGTGTGTGGGAAAGGAATACTTGAGTTAATTCGGATGACTTGACATGATGATTGAACATGAGATGTTCAAACCTTGTTTATATTGATATTTGTAACCAGTTCATACGGATACTTGTGACCTCATGATGCACGCTTACAAGATGATAGGACATGTCATTGCATTCTGAAATGAGCTTTCTGCAAAATTACCAACTTAGTGCTATATCATGCGTTGTTACACCTTGCTCCAAAACATGGGTTGCTTGCGAGTACATTCAAAGTACTCATTGGCTTGCCATTGGTTATTTAATTGGCCAGGCATGGAAGAGCAGGAATATGGTGAAGATTTCATTTGTGACGAACATGCGAATGAGGACACTTCCCAGTCAGAATGCTTGTAGGATTAAGGCAGATGCCATGGGTCTACGATATCTTTCAAGATTTCCGATGCGGGTTTATGTTTGTTATTTGGCCTTCATGGCCCTATCTATGTAAGACTTGACCTTGATGGTCTTTATTTGTGTAAGACGGTATGTATGGATGTAAGACTCTTGATTATCTAGATTCTGTGTGTTAAGTGAGCATTGATCTCTGGGATCACTGTACAAGTGCATTCGGTGATCATGACTTATTTGTCGGGGTCCCCACAAATTATTCCTTGCACTTGGGGATTATCAAGCTCTTTTCCGGCGCCGTTGCCGGGGAGCAATAGTGTGGGGTTAATATTTTCGTGTATGCTTGTTTGCTTCTATCACTAAGTAGATTTTGTTTTCCCTTTGTTTTTGTTACTTTTGTTTTCTTTCTTTAGTTGTGGGTGAACCAAACAAAAAAAATTGACAAATTTAAAACAATTTTTTTTTACTTAGAGAAGCGATTGGAAAGTTATGCATTGAAGAAGTGAGGGTCGACCTTGAACACTTGTGTTCATGCTCATGGAAACAATGTAGAATTTTTCATGGAAGTTTCTCATAAAAATAATTATTCCATTACATATACCACTGTACCATAAAAATAATGTGCTTGTCATAATATTCATGATGCTCTTTTGAACATTTCATCTACCATTCTTATGCGAGCATCATTGAAATCTTCATGCCTAGCTAAAAGGCTTCAAAGAAAAGCGCTTGTTGGGAGACAACCCAACACTTATCATTTCTATTTTTGTGTGTCCACATGATTAATATACTGTATTAATCATATTTGGTGTTTTTTTATTTCAATAAAGTTCCAAGTAAAGCCCATGGGACAATTTGGATGATAGTAGATTTGATCCTGTGCAAAAACAGAAAATTTTGCGTCTGGTCAGAATTTCTCTGATTTTACTGGAATATCTTTTTGATTTGAATTTTTCACACAGTATTTATATACAAATTCTTCAGGTTGTCCTAATTTTCCAGAATTTTTAGAGTTACATAAGTATATGTTCTTTACAGATCTTTACATATTGTTCTGTTTTAGACAGATTCTGTTTTTGCTTGCATAGTTTACTTGTTTTGATGATGCTATGGATTTTATCGGGGGGTATAAGCCATGGAGAATTTAGAGTACAGTACCTTATGCAATAATAAAATAAGAATCAATTTATAACAGTAACTAAAGTATTTGATATGTTTACTATACTAATGGATCTCACGGAGGTTTTGTTGAGTTTTGTGTGATTGAAGTTTTCAAGTGTTGGGTGAGAGGCCGATTTGAGGAGAATAAGGAGCGTCAAGACCCTAATCTTGGGGATGCCCAAGGCACCCCCAAGTTAAAATCCAAGTAAGACTCAAGCATCCAAGCTTGGGGATGCCCCGGAAGGCACCCCCTCTTTTGTCTTCAACACTATCGGTATACCTTACTTGGAGCTATATTTTTATTCGTCACATAATATGTGTTTTGCTTGGAGAGTCATTTTATTTTGTTGTTCTCTTTTAGATTTTATCCATAATCATGTTTTTCAATAAAAGGTTCCAAGAATTTCATTAAGATGTCTCAATTGCATGTTTGATGTGTGACTGTGTAAAAACAGAAACTTTTGCTGTAGTGTTTGAGTTTTCATATTTTACTGGAACGTGAAAAATTTCTGAAATTTTTACACAGTACTTTCATACAAATTATTTAGCTCGTCCTAAATTTTCAGAATTTTTTGAGTAACAGGAGTACACTTTATAAATGAATTGCTACAGACTGTTCTGTCTGGACAGATTGCTGTCATAGTTTTGTTATCTACTTATCCTAGAGTTTTCATGGCTTATATTGGTAGATATAAATTTTGGAAATGATAGTATACAGTACCTGATGTTTGAAAATTATTATGTAACTTGTCTTGGCAGTACATTATGTGTTGATTTATTTTTATGTGTACTAACTTATCTCAGGAGTTCTTCTCGAGTTTTATGTGGATGAAGTTTTTGAGACTTAGGTGAAACCGGGATATGAGAAGATTGAACGAGATACGAAAGCTCAAGCTTGGGGATGCCCAAGGCCTCCCGAGTTAATATTACAAAAAGTCTCAAGCATCTAAGCATGGGGATGCTACGCATCCCACCTCTCATCATCAACAATTATCGGTTAGCCTATGATGATCATAAGTTTTTATCCGTTCACATGTGCTATTCTTGGAGCATCTTTTGTGTTTATTTTTCCTATTTATTTTATGCACCATTCTGGTATGAGATAATCCTTGGCTTATTTATAGAATGCTTCATGTGCTTCACTTAAATCTTTTGAGTATGGCTTTATAGAATGCTTCGTGTGCTTCACTTATATATTTTGAGCTTGAATGTTGGTCTCTCTATATTCATTTAATAATGCTCTATGAACTTCACTTATATCTTTTTCAGAGTAGTTTGATGATCACTCTTGTGCTTCACCTATATCCTAAGAGAAAATGTTGAATGATTTGAATGTCATAAAATGTGAATCATATAGGCTTCATATGCTTGTCCCATGGGGAGTAGTGACTTCACATACTAAGAGTATAAACAATAAAATTTATTGGGGGTTAGAAGATATAGCATTGGTCACTTGAACAATTCATGAATGAGTATTCAAGGAGGAGAGATTTCACATATAAATATACTATCTTGGACATCTTCTATGATTGTGAGCCCCCATTAATTATTTTCAAACATGATCAAGTAGTTGACGTTGACAAGGAAGACAACGTAATGGTTATGTTTGCTTATATTCAGATATAGTTATATTGTGATGGATCCTCTAACATGTGGTGCTTGCTTAGGATCTTTTGCTAGCCCAAAAATTCACACTAAGTAGAGATATTACTTGTGCATCCATAACCCTTAAACCCAGTTTCTTGCCATGAGAGTCCACCATACCCACATATGGATTAAATAAGATCCTTCAAGTAAGTTGTCATCGGTGCACAAAGCAATACAAATTGCTCCAAAACATTTATGATCTTTTATTTTAAGGGAAAATAAGCTTTGTACGATCTTTTGATGGCAAAGAAATAAAAGCGACAGACTGTATAATAAAGTTTGCTATCACAAGGGGCAATATAAAGTGACGTTCCTTTTCATTAAGAGATTGCACATCCAAAAATAAAAAGCGCATGACAACCTCTGCTTCCCTCTGTGAAGGGCCTATCTTTTACTTTTCCTTATTTACTTTTATGCAGGAGTCAATAATGTTCATCCCTATTCCAATCTATTAATTCTTTAGTTGGCAAGCATCATGTGTTGGGGAAAGATCCAGGCACATATATCCAGTTGGATATAGGTGATCATGATTCATTATTCCTGAGATAAATAAGTTGGGAGGCGGAACATTAAGCCCCTATCTTCCTATGTGTTTGATTGAAACTGCTTGTTCCAAAAATATGCCTTGAGTGTCAGCAATCATGGAAGACAAAATGATAGTTGAGTATGTGGAATTTGCTAAACCAAAGCTCTTACATAGACCCTTCCTGAAAATAAGATGAATTTAATTGTTTGATGACTGAAAACATAGTTTGCTATTTTTCAAGAAAGTTTATGGTCTATACTTTAACATGTGAATAACTTGCTACTTGATCATGAGAAGTATTCTGAGAAATACTTCCTGGTATGATGCTAGAAAACTGGCTAAAATTATCCTTGATCAATATTATACATTATGCTAGCATTCACACTTCATAAATTATTTCTTTTATCATTTACCTACTCGAGGACGAGTAGGAATTAAGCTTGGGGATGCTGATATGTCTTCAATGTATCTATAATTTATGAAGTATTCATGCCATATTCACCTATGTTTACAATACTTTTATATGGTTTTGATGCACTTTGTGTGATTTATTTAGAACTAACTCGGACTGATGCTGTTTTCAGCAGAATTACCGTGGTGTTGTTTTTGTGCAGAAAATGAAAGTTCACGGAATCGCCCGAAACTTTTTGATGATTTTTTCTGGAGGAAATAAGCAATATTGGAGCAAGAACCACCGGAGGGGAGCCACCGGTGGGCCACAAGCCATCAGGGCGCGCCCCCCAGGCCGTGCCGTGTTGGCTTGTGGGGCCCACGTGGCTCCGTTGCGCGTGATTCCAACTCTGAAAAGTCCTATAAATCGCAGAAACCGCAGAAATAAAGTGAGACCCTTCGCCTCGCCACCGCAACTCTCTGTATCGACAAACTAATCTGGAGAGAAAACAGTAGCGAAAACAGGAGAGAAATAGAGAGAGAGAGAGAGAGAGAGAGAGAGAGAGAGAGATCCAATCTCGGAGGGGCTCTCGCCCCTCCGGGAGCCATGGCGGCCAAGGACCACAGGGGAGAGCCTCTCCCCATCTAGAGGGAGCCCATGGAGGAGGAAGCCTAAGAGGGGAGACTCTCTCCCCCTCTCTTCCGGTGGTGCCGGAGTGCTGCCGGGGGAACCATCGCCGCGGTGATTGTCTTCATCACCTTCGTCATCTCTTTTCAGCAGTCCACTGTCCCGCACCCCGCTGTAATCCCCTACTTGAACATGGTGTTTCATGCCACATATTATTAATCAATGATGTGTTGCCACCCGATGATGTTTGAGGAGATCTATGTTGTCCTTTGGGTTGATTTATGATCTTGATTGGTTTGAGTGTATGTTTTATTTTGGTGCTGTCCTAAGGTGCCTTCCGTGAGGCACACACGTGAAGGATTCACGCTGGAGGGTGTTGCAATATGTTCATGATTCACTTATAGTGGGTGGCTAGAGTGACAGAAGCTTACACCCGAGTATGGGGATTGTTGCGTATGTGTGTAAATGGGACTTGATGTTTAATGCTATGGTTGGGTTTACCTTAATGATTTCTAGTAGTTGCGGATGCTTCCTAGAGATCCAATCATAAGTTCATATGATCCAAGTACGGAAAGTATGTTAGCTCATGCCTCTCCCTCGTAATAAAATTGCAAGAATGATTACCGATCTTGTTATCAATTGCATAGGATGATTCCGCACACCATACCATCATTATTCCACACTCACTATTTGTAATATATTGTGATATATTCTAACTCTATTTAGTGCAGCAAACATTTTCATATTTTAGTTCTCCAATATCATGCAAAGCTATTCTTATTATACCCACAACGTAGTTTTATTTCTCGTTACTAGATAGAAGCAAACGTTTGGTGTATGTATAGTCGTATCGGTGGCATATAGGACTTGAGAGAATATTGATCTTACCTTTATCTCCTTGTGGGTTCGACACTCCATACTTACCATTTACATCTTTGGAAAGTGCTACGATGATTCCTTGCACTTCGGGATTATCAGAGGACTGCCTGGAGAAGTGTCAGTTTTGCCGACCTCCCGTTTTCCTCTACCACGAGCACTGGGACAAATGACTTCCCGACGAGTTGGTTCTTTGAAGGACCACAGATGGAGACCCTGGTCATCGCAGTCGAGACGGCTGAACGGAAGGCACTTATACACCTTCGAGACATCATCCCCGAGATGGCTGACGAATCAGCTCCTCGCCACCTACCTTCCAGGAAGGATGATATTGGCGAGAGTTGGACGTTGGTCCCATCCAAGGTGGACGAAACACCACTCAGGTTCCAGACCTACTTCAACCTCTCCATCGACAGTCTGGCTCACAACCTGATTAAGGAGTCTATAAAGCTCCGCAAGGAACTTCACCACACCTGAGAGCTACTTCGTCAAGCCAAGATGAAGCCAGATAGGATTAAGAAGGATGGAGCCCCTGAGGGACGACCAGCTATCGCTTACAGAGGAGGTGTACTCGCCGCTAGAGACGCTCCTATTCGTCATCGTCGCATGAGTGCGAAGGAGTACCGTGCGCTCTTTGTTGGGAAACGTTGCATGGGAAACAAAAAAAAATTCTACGTACACGCAAGATCTATCCATGGAGATGCATAGCTACGAGAGGGGGAGTGTATCTACATACCCTTGTAGATCGCTAAGCGGAAGCGTATATCACACAGTTGATGTAGTCGTACGTCTTCACGATCCAATCGCGATTCGTCCCGATCTAGCGCCGAACGAACGGCACCTCCGCGTTAAGCACACGTGCGGCTCGATGACATCTCCGCCTCCTCGATCCAGCGAACGAGGGCCGAGTAGTAGATGGGTTCTCAACCAGCACGACGGCATGGTGGAGATGGTGGTGGAGAAATACCGGCAGGGCTATGCCGAGCGCTACCGAAACCGCGAACGGAGGAGAAAATGATCTAGGGAGAGAGAGGGGCGCCAAGGGCTTGGTGTGTCCTCTTGGGGCGCCCCCTCCCCTCTATATATAGGTGGAGGTACGTGGAGATCAGACCCTCCAAGCCCTAGGGCGCAGCCAAGGGGGAGGAGTTGGACTCCTAGTCCAATTCCCTCCCTTTCCATACACATGTGGACTTTCCACCTCTCCCAAGCCACATGGGCCTTGAGGGACTTGTGCGCCTGGCCCAATAAGGCCAGGGCGCCTCCCCTCAGCCCATGCAAACCCTTGGGACGTGGTGGAACCTTTGGTGGACTTCCAGACTCCTCAAGAAGTTTCCAGAACCTTCTAGAAGCTTCCCGGTACAATACCAGAAAACCTGAAACTTTTCCGGTAGCCAAAATATGACTGCCCATATATAAATCTTTACCTCCGGACCATTTTGGAGCTCCTCGTGACGTCCGGGATCTCATCTAGGACTCCGAACAACATTCGGTCACCAACATACATAACCCAGTAATAGTATATCATCACCGAACATTAAGCGTGCGGACCCTACGAGTTCGAGAAACATGTGGACATGACCGAGACACCTCTCCGGTCAATAACCAATAGCGAGACCTGGATGCCCATATTGGTTCCCACATATTCCACGAAGATCTTTATCATTCGAACCACAATGCCAAGGATTCAATCAATCCCGTATGCAGTTCCCTTTGTCCAGTGGTATGCTACTTGCCCGAGATTCGATCGTCGGTATCTCCATACCTAGTTCAATCTCGTTACCGGCAAGTCTCTTTAGTCATTATGTAATACACGATCCCGTGACTAACTCCTTAGTCACATTGCTTGCAAGCTTCTTGTGATGCTGCATTACCGAGTGGGCCCAGAGATACCTCTCCGTCATACGGAGTGACAAATCACAGTCTCGATCCACGCCAACCCAACAGACACCCTCGGAGTTACCTGTAGAGGACCTTTATAGTCACCTAGTTACATTGTGACGTTTGATACACACAAGGCATTCCTCCGGTGTCAGGGAGTTGCATGATCTCTTGGTCGTCGGAACAGATACTTGACATGGATAAAGTAGTATCAATAAACTAACACGATCAAATCCTATGCTTACGGTTGGGTCTTGTCCATCACATCATTCTCCTAATGATTTGATCCCGTTATCAAATGAAAACTCATGTCTATGGTCAGGAAACCTTGACCATCTTTGATCAACGAGCTAGTCTAGTAGAGGCTCACTAGGGACATAGTGTTGTCTATGTATCCACACATGTATCTGAGTTTCTGATCAATACAATTATAGCATGGATAAAAAACGATTATCATGAACAAGGAAATATAATAATGACCAATTTATTATTGTCTCTAGGGCATATTTCCAACAGTCTCCCACTTGCACTAGAGTCAATAATCTAGTTTGATACGTCCCCGTCGTATCTACTTTTCCTAACGATTTTGCTATTGTTTTGGACTCTAATTTGCATGATTTGAATGAAACTAACCCGGACTGACGCTGTTTTCAGAAGAACTACCATGGTGTTGTTTTTGTGCAGAAATCAAAGTTCTCGGAATTGGACAAAACTTTTTGGAGATTTATCTTACAATAGATAAAAAATACTGGGGCCAAGAACCACCGGAGAGGGTGCCCTGGTTGGGCACGATATACCAGGGCGCGCCACCCCCTTCAGGCTCGCCCTGGTGGGTTGTGCTCACCTCGTGGCCCCACTGACCCTAATTCCGGTGCTATAAAATCCTATTTTCGGAGAAAAAATAGGAGAGAAAGTTTCATCACGTTTTACTATACGGAGCCGCCGCCACCTCCTGTTCTTCATCGGGAGGCCAGATCTGGAGCCCGTTTAGGGCTCTGGAGAGGGGAATCTTCGGTCTTCGTCATCATCAACCCTTCTCCATCGCCAATTCCATTATGCTTCCCACCGGGAGCGAGTAATTATTTCGTAGGCTTGCTGGTCGGTGAGGAGTTGGATGAGATTCATCATGTAATCGAGTTAGTTTTGTTAGGGATTGATCCCTAGCATCCAATATGTTCTGAGATTGATGTTGCTATGACTTTGCCATGTTTAATGCTTGTCACTAGGGCCCGAGTGGCATGATTTCAGATCTGAACCGTTTATGTTATCACCATTATATCTATGTTCTTGATCCAATCTTGCTAGTCATATGCACCTGTTACGTGTTATGATCCGTAAACCCCATAGTGACAATATTTGGGATACTTTCTAGTGATGACCGTAGTTTGAGGAGTTCAGGTATTCACTATGTGTTAATGCTTTGTTCCGGTTCTCTATTAAAAGGAGGCCTTAATATCCCTCAGTTTCCTTATGGACCCAGCTGCCAAGGGAGGGTAGGACAAAAGATGTCATGTGAGTTCTTTTCCATAAACACGTATGACTATTTACGGAATACATGCCTACATTACATTTATGAACTGGAGCTAGTTCTGTGTCGCCCTAGGTTATGACTGTTATATGCTGAATATTATCCAACGAGTTCACCGATTAAGTGCCTACGAGTTTTCCACATATTGTTCTTGCTAAGTTACTACTACTACTGCTACTATTACACTTGCTACAAAACCATTGCTATCACTGCTACCATTACTGTTACTACTACTACTGCTATCAAAACTATCATACTACTGTGCTACTGATCACTCTGCTTCAGATATTTAATCTCCAGGTGTGGTTGTATTGACAACTCAACTACTAATACTCGCAAATATTCTTTGGCTCCCCTTGTGTCAAATCTATAAATTTGGGTTGAATACTCTACCCTCGAAAACTGTTGCGATCCCCTATACTTGTGGGTTATCAAGACCTTTTTCTGGCACCGTTCCCGGGGAGGGTAGGGCAAAAGATGTCATGCAAGTTCTTTTCCATAAGCACGTATGACTATTTACGAGATACATGCCTACATTGCATTTATGAAGTGGAGCTAGTTCTGTGTCACCCTAGGTTATGACTGTTACATGATGAATATTATCCAACGAGTTCACCGATCCAGTGCCTACGAGTTTTCCACATATTGTTCTTGCTAAGTTACTATTGCTACTTCTACTGTTACACTTGCTACAAAACCATTGCTATCACTGTTACCGTTACTATTACTGCTACTACTGCTATCAAAACAATCATACTACTGTGGTACTGATCACTCTGCTGTAGATATTTAATCTCCTGGTGTGGTTGAATTGACAACTCAAATGCTAATACTCGCAAATATTCTTTGGCTCCCCTTGTGTCGAATCTATAAATTTGGGTTGAATAGTCTACCCTCGAAAACTGTTGCGATCCCCTATACTTGTGGGTTATCAAGACCTTTTTCTGGCGTCGTTGCCAGGGAGCATAGCTATATTTGTTGAGTCACTTGGGATTTATATCAATTGGTCACTATGAAGAATCTGAAGGATACAAGAACCAATATTTTTCCCTCGAGAACGAGGAGAGGTAAGGAATTTCCATCTAGCTCTGTACTTGATTCACCTTCGGTTATGAGTAAGCTTGCAACACCACCACATGCTATTAATCCTGATATGTCGCAAGTTATTGATGATGCTACTTCTGCTATGAATGATGCTAGTACCATTCTTGATGATAATGTGCCACTCGGTGAATTTCTTGATGAACAGATTGCTAGAGCTAAAGAGAATGAAATTACTGAAACTGATGAGATTACTGAAACTGATGAAGTCTTTGAAACTGAGAACTATGAAACACCTATTAGACCTAGCTCTCCTAGATTTGAAATGCCTAAGATACCTAAGGGTTATGTTATGAATGGAGAAATAGCTAGAGAAATCCTTTCTTGTAAGGATAGAGGTGATCCTAAGAAATTATTATGCAAGTATAAGGAAAAGACTTTGAATGCTAGAATGAAATGTGATCCTAAGTTTGCTACTTCACCAATCTTTGTTACTGATAAGGATTATGAATTCTCTGTTGACCCAAAGTTAAATACTTTGGTTGAATCTGATCCTTTCCATGGCTATGAAGCTGAAACTGTAGTGGCACATCTTACTAAGCTGAATGATATAGCTACCCTTTTTGCTCATGATGAGAAGATTCGCTATTACTATATTCTCAAATTGTTTCCGTTCTCATTAAAGGGTGATGCTAAGATATGGTACAATACTCTTGCTCCTGGTTGTGTGCGTAGTCCCCAGGATATGATTTACTACTTCTCTGAAAAATATTTTCCTGCTCACGAGAAACAAGATGCCTTATAGGAAATATTTAACTTCATGCAAATTGAAGAAGAGAGTCTCCCACAAGCTTGTGGGAGGCTTCTCCAATTTCTTAATGCTTTGCCTGATCACCCTCTTAAGAAAAATGAAATACTTGATATCTTCTATAATGGACTAACTGATGCTTCTAGGGACTTCCTAGATAGTTGTGCTGGTTGTGTTTTCAGGGAACGAACTGTTGAACAAGCTGAGGAACTATTGAATAATATATTGAAGAATTATGATGATTGGACTCTTCCTGAATCACCGCCTAAACCCACTCTGAAGAAGAGGGGTATCTTATTTCTTAGTCCTGAAGATATGCAAGAGGCAAAGAAATGTATGAAGGAAAAAGGTATTAATGCTGAGGATGTTAAGAATTTACCACCTATTGAAGAAATACATGGGCTTGGCACACCACCACCTCCACAGGTGGTGGAGGTAAATTCTTTATTAAAGTTTGATGAAGGTGATATCCCTTACAATAATCATCCTAGTCAATGCTTATACGAGTTTGATAACTACATTATGAAACAAGATAACTTCAATGCAAATGTTCTGAAACAATTGAAATATAATTATAATATGATTGCTCGCTTGAGTGACTTGTTATTTAGAATTAGTAATGATGTTAGAGGTGTAGGAAAACATGCCTCTATGGTTCAAACTCAGTTAGAACAAGTTGGTAAATCTCAAAAAGAATTGCTTGATGAAATGTATAATAATATGAATGATTTTGCTGCTAGAGTAGTAACTAGAGGAGGTAGAATGACCCAAGAACCTCTTTATCCTAAAGGTCATCCTAAAAGAATTGAACAAGACTCTCAGAGAATTAATACTGATGCACCTAGTCCTTCTAAAAAGAAAAAGAAAAAGAAAAATGATAGGACTTTGCATACCTCTAGTGAACCTGAGATAGAAAAACCTCCTAAAGATAATGATGTCTCAATCTCCAACGCTGAAACTCAATATGGTAATGAACATGCACCTAGTGATAAGGAAAATGATAACGATCATGTTCATGAAGATACTCAACCGAACAATGATAAAGAACCAGATAATGATGTTGAAATAGAACCTGCTGTTGATCTTGATAACCCACAACCTAAAAATAAACAATATGACAAAAGAGACTTTGTGGCTAGAAAACATGGTAAAGAAAGAGAGCCATGGGTTCGGAAAGCCATGCCTTTTCCACCTAAACCATCTAAGAAAAAGGATGATGAAGAATTTGAATCCTTTGCTGAAATGACTCGGCCAGTCTTTTTGCGTACCCGCTTAACTGATATCTTAAAGATGGCCCCTTACGCAAAATACATGACAGACATCATCACTAATAAAAGAAAGATACCTGAAGCTGAAATCTCCACCATGCTTGCTAATTATTCTTTTAAGGATGGATTACCTAAAAAACTTGGAGATCCTGGAATACCAACTATACCCTGCTCCATTAAAGGAAATTATGTCAAAACTGCTTTGTGTGATTTGGGAGCTGGTGTTAGTGTTATACCTTTCTCTTTATATAAAAGACTTGATTTGAATAAACTCTGAAATATCATTACAAATGGCTGACAAATCAACTGCCATACCTATCAGTATTTGTGATGATGTGCCCGTTGTTGTTGCAAATGTTACTATCTTAACAGACTTTGTTATTCTTGAGATGCCCGAGGACGACAACATGTCGATTATCCTTGGTAGACCCTTTTTGTATACTGCATGGACTGTTATTGATTGCAATAAAAGAAAAGTCACTTTTCATATCAATGGTAATGAGCATACGGTGCACCTTCCGAAGAAACAATTCCAAGTGAATAGTATAAATGTTATTGAAGAATTTCCGACACTCACTATTGGAAGTCTCCAACTACCTCTACCTACTACCAAAAAGAAATATGACATACTTATTGCTGGGGATATGCACATCCCCATTGAGGTAACCTAGTGTTTTACGAAAAGTTCTTCCATTTCATGCTAATCGGAAGTGGTTGTTAATAAGACTTGATCAACCTTATTAATGGATCATTTTTGAGAGGTATGAAGTTGATGAATCTAGTAGGCACAACCTTCTGCTCCCACCTTTTGTTTTCTATTCTTCTTAGTCAAATAAAATAAAATGCCATGATTATCCTGTTTTCTGATTTCTCCGTGCAATAAAAAAATGACCCAAAAATAAAAGTTCTCAGAATGTGCTGAAAATTTGATACGATTTTTTCTGAATATTTATGAATTTCTGGTGCAAATAATATCAGAGGGGGGTGCACCTGGTGCCCACAAGACACCAGGGCACGCCAGCAACCCCAGGCACGCCCTGGTGGGTTGTGGTCCCCACGTGGGTCCCCTCACTTATTCCTTTAGCCCATGTCATCTCCTACCTCCAAAAAAATCACCATAGCTCTATCTCTCGTGTTCCTGCTCTCAAACCCGTGGATTTTGATCTCTTTGCTCGAAGCTCCGTTTCCGAAACTGTTTTGGGAGATTGCCACTTGGTATGTGACTCCTCCATTGCTCCAATTAGTTTTTGATTTAGTAGGTTATTTTTAGAATAATTAGCTACTCTTGGTGCTGCTGTAGATGGGCTTGCATGTTGAATTCTTAGAGTTCTAAGTAGTTTGAATGCTTAATATGGCCTCTATGCACTCTTAGGAGTAGTTGCTATCAATCTTACAAAGTTTTGTTGACAAAAAATTTGTGTCCCAATTTTTTTTCAGAAATTTGTTATCAGAAAAAAACAATTCTTTAGGAGTTCTTCGAGGAAGGGGTCCTCGGAGGCCTCATCAAGTGAAAGCTCGGTCCGACAATCTTATGTTGAGCCAAGTGAAATCTCGATGCGAGATGCCTCTACCAAATCATGTTTATGGCCATGTAACGAATTCTTGGAAGGTGCATGTATCAAGGAGGAATTCAAGCAATTTATCCACAATGCAGAACTTGCTCCCTTCATCGCAGATAAGTGCCCTCAACATCTCGAACGCACAAAAACATTCACCAAGAAATTTAAATATTTTCCTGATGAGTCTAGAGTTTCATTCAACCTTTATGACCGTCCCTTTACCATGCCTTTAGAAGTGTTCAGTAGAGCGTGCAAAATTTCATATTGTGGTTTGCTAGATGAACCACCAACATCTGAGTATGAGTCATTTCTGATTAATCTTTGTTTCGGTGATGATAGAGGAATGACACAAGGTAGAATGAAAAGCATCCATTTTCCATCAATACATTACTTTGCACTCTTTAATGGCAAATGCATCTTAGGCAAGCAAGATTGCAGCACACTATGTGCCCCTGCCTTGAGTCTTATACACACTGCTATAACAGGGGATACACGTTATAATCTTGGAGCAATCATTGCGCGGAGATTGCAGCACAACACTGCTAGTGGTCATTTTTATGGAGGGATTTATGCCTCCCATGTAGCTAAGAATTTAAATGTAACACCTTGGCCTAACGATCCCATTTTACCTACTCAGTACTTAGACTTTGAGGCCGTGAAACATCATAGGTTCCTTAAGGGAAGAATCACTAATTATACTTACAACTTGAGGTTCAATAAAGATCCTATTGTACCTGTTACTTTGCCTGCTCCTGCTCTCCTTGATTATTACAGTAGGGGAAGATACTATGTTCTTGAGAGCTAGGCCCGTGCGTACAATGCGGAGGTTGACGCTGCCAGGTGGGCTAAGGAAGCTGCACCAAGAGCCTCGGTGGGCTATCACTCAAACTATTAACCAGGCTACGGATAGTGATTACCGTGCTAGGCCAAAAGCCTAAGCTTGGGGGAGTACGTATATCTACCGACATTATATTCATGTTTACACTTTTCATTCCAGTTGTCGGTGTCTACACTTTTTCATTGTATTATCCATGCTAGATTTATTTTCTCGCTTTCTTCTTCCTTGTTTGAAAAACTTTGAGAAAATCCAAAAATATTTCCTGCTTCTTTTCGGTTTTTCTTTCTTGTTTAAATTGATTGTAGTATCAAAATGAAACCCAAAAATATTTCTCGTTTCTTCTTTTACTTGTTGGGAGCTCTCCCTTGTAAATAGTTTTTCTCGTTTTTGTTTTTCCCTCTTTAATTTTGCTTTCTTCGACAAAACCAATAACTCCAAAAATATTTCAGTGTGTTTCTCTGAAATTCTTTTCCTTTTATTTGAGTCGTACCAAGGAGAAGACTACGACGAAAATGTTGAGTGGCTCTCATATGCATTATTATTGGTCTAACAAAGAGCCCATGTTACTTTGTCTTCTCCTCCCGAATAAAATGTTTGCTGATTCCAGCTTAGTCCACGACACTTTTGCACTATTATTATTTTCTATATCATTTGATCGTGCAAGTGAAAGGCAATAATGACGATATTTGATGAAGTGACGGTGGCAGAGAGAAGTAGGTATGAACTCAACTTGTTTTTGTTTTTGTAAATATTTTTAATCTAGTATCCATGATTTAGCATTTTATGATCAAACATGTTTGCAATGCCAATTAGAGATTATATTTTCTCATGCCATGTTTAAGTAGCTAGGAGTGGATAATGATCTATCTTGGATGTCAACATGCATTAAAATGATTGTGATTTGGTATGATGATATGGTATCCTCCTCTGAATGTTTCAAGTGGCTTGACTTGGCACATGTTCACGCATGTAGTTGAATCAAAACCAACATAGCCTTAATGATATTTATGTTCATGGTGTCCATATCCTACTCATGCTAGTAGTCAATGTTTATTATTCATAATGCATGTTCATGACCGTCTTCGTTCTCTAGCTGGCCGCTTCTCAACCTATTTGCTAGCCTTCACCTGTACTAAGAGGGAATACTGCTTGTGCATCAAAATTCTTAAACCAAAGTTATTCCAGATGAGTCCACTATATCTACCTATATGCGGTATTATCCTGCCGTTCCGAGTAAATTTGCATGTGCCACCTCTAAAATTCAAATGAACATCTGTCTTGTGTGTCTGGACCGCTCATGGAGCGACAGGGGGCGGTCAATATCTTGCATGTTAAGTGGGTTATTCTCATGATGAGTGTTTATTCACTCGTCCTTGCATGAGTGGGGCGGTAATAGGGATTCCCAGTCCCGAAATAAATTTTTTGCAAATAATTAAACAAAACTTCCCCAGGAATGTTGTTGGTATGGATGGTACCCGTGGATTCGGCTAGCCGTGGAGTGTGTTTCTTGGTGGAGGGGGAGTAAACCTTTACTTTTACCGCTTGGTAACCATCGCTAATGTGTTTAGCATGGAAGATATTGATAACTCTTGGTCGTAACGTTGACAGGAAGGGTGTACCTCCCAAAATTATATTTATCTTTGATTTAAGCTTTGAGCTCTGGCACCTCTGCAAATCCCTGCTTCCCTCCGCGAAGGGACTATCAATTTACTTTTATGTTGAGTCATCACCTTCTCAAATAAGCGCCAGATCTGAGAGCACTATTGTCATCCTCATGCATTGTGTATAGTTAATGTTGGGTGCAGCATGACTGGATCTTTTCTACCATGAATTACAATGTTTAGTTGCTGCTTGAACTTTGGAGGTGCTTTGTATTTATGTTTTGCTGTCTCAGAAAGGGCTAGCGAGATACCACTGTTGTCATATTATATCATGATTGTTTTGACAAAGTGTTTGGGCTTGAGATATTTTATTATTGCTCGCTAGTTGCTTATGTCATTGATATGAGTTAATTTAATGTTTAAGAGTTATTGCTAACATGGTTAGTCATAATATTTGCTGAAAACTTGGGTGCTACTTAAGCATATATATGTAAACAAGAACAAAAGAGTTCGTAAAAGTTTTTCTTTATCACTTTCAGTTTGTCAACTGAATTGCTTGAGGACAAGCAATGGGTTAAACTTGGGGGAGTGTAGGATCACTAGAAATGTGTGTATAGAGGGGGGTGAATAGACTACTTGCAGGAATTAAAAACCTAACCTTTTCCCAAGTTAATGTGTTGGCAAATTTTAGCAATACTAACAAGTCTAGCACACCCTACACATGCAAGTCAACAAGTATGGCAGCGGAAAGTAAAGACATTGCACATGAAAGTAGGGAGTTGAGATAGGGAGATCAAACGCATGATGGACACGAAGATTTTTCCCGTGGTTCCGATAGGTGGTGCTATCGTACACCCACGTTTATGGAGTCTTCAACCCATGGAGGGTAACGGTCGCGAGAGTCCATGGAGGGCTACACCCATAAGGGTCCACGAAGTAGCAACCTTGACTATTCCATAACGGCTTCCGTCCACGAAGGACTAGCCTCACTATGGGTAGATCTTCACGAAGTAGGCGATCTCCTTGCCCGTACAAACTTCTTGGTTCAACTCCACAACACGAAGTAGGAGGCTCCCAAGCGACACCTAACCAATCTAGGAGGAACCACCCTCCAAAAGGTAATAGGCTCGGTAATGTCAATGAACTCCTTGCTCTTGTGCTTCAAGATGATAGACTCCTCAACACAAAATCACTCTCTCACAGATTTGGCTTTGGTGGAAGAGATTAATTTGGTGGAAAGCAACTTGGGGAGGCTAGAGATCAAGATTCATATGGTTGGAACGGAATGGCTTGATCTCAACACATGAGTAGGTGGCTCTCTCTCAGAAAATTGGATGGGGCAAGTATGGAATAGTTCTGAGTGCTTCTCTTTTGAGTGGGTGGTGGTGAAGGGGTATATATATGCATCCCCAAAAATCCAACCGTTACACCTAAAGTGACCAACTCGGTGACACCGAAGTGTAAAACTCGATGGTACCGAGTTGCTCCAAAGGTAGCAACTTTTGAATCTCGGTGAGACAGATACATAAATCTCAGTGGTACCGATAAGATGACCAACGGTCAGAATGCACAACTCGGTGAAACTGATTCTCAAATTTTGGTGGTACAAATCCTTGACAACGGCTAACCAGAAAGTTGGTCCAAAACTCGGTGAGACCAATTCACAAAACTCGGTGGTACCAATTCTTGAGAATGGCTAACCAGAAAGTTGGTCCAAATCTCGGTGAGACCGATTGGCAAAACTCGGTGGTACCAATGCTTGAGAATGGCTAACCAGAAAGTTGGCAACTAAACTCGGTGGCACCGATGTGGAAATCGGCTGCACCGATGTGCTAGGGTTTGGCTTAGGATCTGTCTAGGGTTTGAAACTCGGTGAGACCGAATAGGAGTTGTTGGTCTTACCGATTTGAGTGGTAGGGTTCTAGACAGAGTATTTGTGGAAGAGCTTGTGGGTGTTCTTGGTGACTATCATTTGTGCACGTGGAGCATCTTGTTCACCAACAGTACCTTACCCCCTTTTAATAGTATTGGCTTTCCTATGGACTCAAAGTGATTTCTCACAAAGTAAAATGTAGAGTCCCCTTGCTTAAAGCTTTGCCAATCCATTTCCTGGCATCTAGGGGTTTCTCCTCACAATCCTTTTTGCCAACCCATCTCTCTCTATGGACTTTCACCTGAAATACACTAGGTAGAAATATTAGTCCAAGAGACAATGTATGGTGTCATGAATTATCAAAACCACCAAGGGAGCATATTGTGCTTTCAGGGAGTTGATATGTCTCCATCGTATGTACTTTTCCTAACGCTTTTGCTCTTGTTTTGGACTCTAATTTGCATGATTTGAATGAAACTAACCCGGACTGACGCTGTTTTCGGCACAACTACCATGGTGTTGTTTTTGTGCAGAAATAAAAGTTCTCGGAACTGGACGAAACTTTTTGGACATTTATTTTACAATAGATAAGAAATACTGGGGCCAAGAACCACCGGAGAGGGTGCCCTGGTAGGGCACGATACACCAGGGCGCGCCACCCCCTCCAGGCACGCCTGGTGGGTTGTGCCCACCTCGTGGCCCCACTGACCCTAATTCCTGTGCTATAAAATCATATTTTCGGTGAAAAAATAGGAGAGAAACTTTCATCACATTTTACGATATGGAGCTGCCGCCACCTCTTTTTCTTCACCGGGGGGCTAGATCTGGAGCCCGTTTGGGGCTCCGGAGAGGGGAATCTTTGGTCTTCGTCACCATCAACCCTTCTCCATCGCCAATTCCATGATGCTCCCCACCGGGAGTGAGTAATTCTTTCGTAGGTTTGCTGGTCGGTGAGGAGTTGGATGAGATTCATCATGTAATCGAGTTAGTTTTGTTAGGGCTTGATCCCTAGTATCCACCATGTTCTGAGATTGATGTTGCTATGATATTGCCATGCTTAATGCTTGTCACTAGGGCCCGAGTGCCATGATTTCAGATCTGAACCGTTCATGTTATCACCATTATATCTATGTTCTTGATCTGATCTTGCTAGTCATATGCACCTGTTACGTTTTATGATCCGTAAACCCCATAGTGACAATATTTGGGATACTTTTCGGTGATGACCATAGTTTGAGGAGTTCATGTATTCACTATGTGTTAATGCTTTGTTCCGGTTCTCTATTAAAAGGAGGCCTTAATATCCCTTAGTTTCCTTATGGACCCCGCTGCCACGGGAGGGTAGGACAAAAGATGTCTTGCAAGTTCTTTTCCACAAGCACGTATGACTATTTACGGAATACATGCCTACATTACATTTATGAACTGGAGCTAGTTCTGTGTCACCCTAGGTTATGACTATTATATGATGAATATTATCCAATGAGTTCACCGATCCAACGAGTTTTCCACATATTTTTCTTGCTAGGTTACTACTGCTACTGCTACTGTTACACTTGCTACAAAACCATTGCTATCACTGCTACCGTTACTGTCACTGCTACTACTGCTATCAAAACTATCATACTACTGTGCTATTGATCACTCTGCTACAGATATTTAATCTCCAGGTGTGGTTGAATTGACAACTCAACTGCTAATACTCGCAAATATTATTTGGCTCCCCTTGTGCCGGATCTATAAATTTGGGTTGAATACTCTACCCTCAAAAACTGTTGCGATCCCCTATACTTGTGGGTTATCATAGTTCACATCACCATGTGATTAACAACCAATGAGTTCTGGGGTTTGATCATGTTTTGCTTGTGAGAGAGGTTTTAGTCAACAGGTCTGCAACATTCAGATCCGTGTATACTTTGTAAATCTCTATGTCATATTGTAGATGCTGCTACTACGCCCCACTTGGAGCTATTCCAAATGTCTGCTCCACTATACGTATCAGGTTTGCTACTCAGAGTCATCCGGATCGGTGTCAAAGGTTGCATCGGCGTAACCCTTTACATCGAACTCTTTATCACCTCCATAATCAAGAAACATTTCCTTAGTCCTCCAATTACTAAGGATAATTTTGACCGCTGTCCAGTGATCCACTCCTGGATCACTCTTGTACCCCCTTGCCCGACACGCGGCAAGGCACACATCAGGTGCGGTACAGAGCATGGCATACCGTATAGAGCCTATGGCTAAGGCATAGGGGATGAACTTTGCCCTTACTCTTTCTTCTGCCGTGGTCGAGCTTTGAGTTTTACTCAACTTCACACCTTACAAATCAGACAAGAACTCCTTCTTTGACTGATCCATTTTGAACTCTTTCAAAATCTTGTCAAGGTATGTACTCACTGAAAGTCTTATCAGGCGTCTTGATCTATCTCTATAGATCTTGATGCCCAATATTTAAGTAGCTTTATCCAGGTCTTCCTTTGAAAAACTCATTTCAAACAACCCTTTATGCTTTCCAAAAATTCTACATTATTTCCGATCAATAATATTTCATCCACATATACTTATCAGAAATTCTATAGTGCTCCCACTCACTTTCTTGTAAACACAAGTTTCTTATAAACTTTTTATAAACCCAAAAGCTTTGATTACCTTATCAAAGCGTATATTCCAACTCCGAGATGCTTGCTCCAGTCCATAGAAGGATCGCTGGAGCTTGCATACCTTTTAGCATCCTTAGGACCGACAAAACCTTCTGGTTGTATCACATACAACCTTTCCTCACGGAAACCGTTAAGGAAACTCTGTTTTGACATCCATCTGCCAGATTTCATAATCGAAAAATACAGCCAGTGCTAACATAATTCCAATAGACTTTAGCATCGCTATGGGTGAGAAAGTCTCATCGTAGTCAACTCCTTGAACTTGTCGGAAACCTCTTTGCGACAAGTCGAGCTTTATAAATGGTGACATTTACCATCAGCGTCTGTCTTCTTCTTAAAAATCCATTTGTACTTAACGACCTACCGTTCAACGGGAAAGTCTACCAAAGTCCATACTTGGTTTTCTTACATGGATCCTATCTCGGATTTCATGGCTCCTAGCCATTTGTTGGAATCCGGGCCCACCATCGCTTCTTCATAGCTTGTAGGTTCACTGTTGTCTGACAACATGACCTCCAAGACAGGATCACCGTATCGCTCGGGGCAGTACGTGTCTTCATCGACCTACGAGGTTCGGTAGTAACTTGTTCCGAAGTTTCATGATCATAATTAAAAGGGGGTGAGGTATTGATGGTGAACAAAATGCTCCACGTGCACAAGTGATAGTCACCAAAAACACAAACAAGATCTTCCACAAAAGTCTATCAAAAACCTATCATACAAAATCGGTGCCACCAATATTCCCCACTCGGCCCTACCGACTTTCACCTCAGACAGATCCCAGCCAAACCCTAAGTTTTCGGTACAGCCGATTCTGCATCGGTGCCACCGAGTTTAGGTTGCCAACATTATGTTACCCCTTTTCTTCAATTCGGAATTTCCGAGTTGTCTGGATCGGTGCCACCGAGTTTTGCAATCTAACAGTTGGTCACCAGATCGGTACTGCCGAGACTTATATATCGGTCTCACCAAGATTCAAAAGTTGCTACCTTTTTGAGCAACTCGGTACCACCGAGTTTTACACTTCGGTGTCACCGATTTGGTCATTATAGGTGTAACGGTTGGATTTTTGGAGATGCCTATATATACCCCTTGACCACCACTCACTCAAAAGAGAAGCACTCAGAACTATTCCATACTTGCCCCATCCAATTTTATGAGAGAGAGCCACCTACTAATGTGTTGAGATCAAGCCATTCCACTCCAACCATATGAATCTTGATTTCTAGCCTACCCAAGTTGCTTTCCACCCAATCAATCTCTTCCACCAAAGCCAAATCTATGAGAGAGTGATTGAGTGTTTAGGAGTCTATCATCTTGAAGCACAAGAGCAAGGAGTTCATCATCATCATCGAGCCTATTACCTTTTGGAGGGTGGTGCCTCCTAGATTGGTTAGGTGTCACTTGGGAGCCTCCTACTTCGTGTTGTGGAGTTGAACCAAGAAGTTTGTAAGGGCAAGGAGATCGCCTACTTCGTGAAGTTCTACCCATAGTGAGGCTAGTCCTTCGTGGACGGACGCCATTATGGAATAGTCAAGGTTGCTACTTCGTGGACCCTTATGGGTGGAGCCCTCCGTGGACTCTCGTGACCGTTACCCTCCATGGGTTGAAGACTCCATAAACGTGGACGTACGATAGCACCACCTATCGGAACCATGGGAAAAATCTTCGTGTATCCAAATTGCGTTTGATCTTCCTCCCTATCCTCTATTACATATGCTTGTCTTTACTTTCCGCTGCTATACTCTTAGACATGCATGTGTAGGGTGTGCTTGACTTGCTATCATTGCTAAAATCTGCCAACACTTAAAATTGGGAAATGGTAGAATTTTTATTTGTCAAGTAGTCTAATCACCCCCCCCTCTAGACATACTTTCGATCCTACAAGTGGTATCAGAGCTTTGGTCTCCATTACATTGGTTTCTCAACCTAGGAGAGTATGGCGTCTAGCGAGGGAAATTATCACCGTAGAGGTCCATACTTCGATGGTACAAATTTTGCTAGTTGGAAGCACAAAATAAAAATGCATATTGTTGGTCATAACCCCCCCTTTTGGGATGTTGTTCGTGTTGGATTGCAAGGTGAATTCTTTGGTGATGGAAAGGAACCGGATCGTGAAGCGACCGCGGAAGAATTGAAGATGTTGCAATACAACGCTCAAGCATGTGACATTCTTTTCAACTGCCTATGTCCCAAAGAATTCAACAAAATCAGTCGTCTTGAGAATGCCAAGGAAATTTGGGATACTTTGGTTGATATTCACGAAGGTACCGAATCCATGAGAGAATCCAAGTTAGATGTTCATCAAAGTCAGCTTGACAAGTTCAAGATGAAGGATGGTGAAGGAGTCACAGAAATGTACTCTAGGCTAGTTCTCATCACCAATGAGATTGCCGGCTTAGGAAGCAAAGAGATGACTGACAAATTCATCATCAAGAAGATACTTAGTGCTTTGTATGAGAGATACGACACCGTGTGCACATTGATCCAAATGATGCCCAACTACAAAGATCTCAAGCCTACGGAAGTCATTGGAAGGATTGTTGCTCATGAGATGACACTCGAAGACAAAGAAGAGCTTCACAACAAGTCTAGCGGTGCTTACAATGCCACAAGTGATGCCCCCGCAACTTCAAGCGACAACCTTGTCACCAATGAAGAGATAAGCCTCATGGTCAAGAAATTCAACAAGTTCTACAAGAATAGAGGCAAAGAACGAAGCTCCAACTCAGGATATGAAGAGAAGCGTTCGTCAAGTCGTGACTGAAACTGCTACAATTGTGGGATGCCCGGACACTATTCCAATGAGTGCACGGCTCCCCACAAATCGAAGAGAAGAGTCACCTAGAAGACGAAGCTCAAGAGATGGATCACCTCGAAGAGAAATAAGGAGTAGAGATGACCGTTATGATCAAAGACCCTCAAGGAGAAGTAGGGATTCAGAGAAGAAGGACAAGTACACCAAGAGCTACTCAAGAAGAAGACATCAAGCTCACGTTGGTGAATGGGTTTCCGGCTCCGAATCCGACAACCACTCCGAGAGAAGCTATCACTCCAACTCCGACTATAGTCAAGATGAAGGTGTTACCGGACTTGCACTAGTGACTACCAACTCCTATGACATATTTGATTCACCAAATGAAGGAAGTGGAAGTTGCTTCATGGCTAAAGGCCCCAAGGTATCACACCCCGAGTATCTTGATTTCAATAGTGATGAGGATGATTTGCTTGGAGATGATGACTTGCTCTTTAATAAAGCTAGTGGTATTAGTCAAAATGAACTTGATAATTTTCATGTTAGTCAAGATAAGTCGGTTGATGATGATAAGATGGAAATAGAGCGACTAACTAAAGAATTAAACACTCTTAAGTTAGCCCATGAATCTACTCTAGAAGATCATAGAGAGCTTGTAAAGACTCATGAGAAGCTACGCTTCGAGAAAGAAGACTTCATCTTATCCAGCCAAACGATTACTCTTGTCTACATTTATGCCACAAGTTAAACCTAGACAAACTAGTAACAAAGGCAAGAAAGGTTCTTCATCTAGTAGCAACAATAAAAATGCTAAATCTAATGATGTTGCTTCTAGTAGTTCTATTGATTCCACTAATGATGATTCTCTTAGCTAAGTTCCACTTGACCAAGAAAACAATTTATTGAAACGAATTATAGAGAAAGATATCTACAAAAGTCTTGCCGGATGTAAGCAATTTGAGGAGATTGTACGCAAGCACGAAGGATACCGGAAGAACCATGGCATTGGCTACTTCAACGCAAATGGAGTTGAATGGGAAGAAGGTCAATACCCCAAGCCAAAGTTTGTTCCTCAAAAGGAGAAGTATGAACATACTCTCCCCAAGGGAACAAAAGCTCAAGATGACCTTCCACCACAAGACCACAAGCTCAAGGGCAAGGACAAGCTTCAAGAGGCGATTGACTGATATGAAGATGAATCCCAAGCTTTGGTCAAGTGGGTTCCCAAAGCTTCTACAAGCTCAACTTCTACAAGTGCCACTTCAACACCAAGGATTTCCATCAAGTTGATGTGGGTCCCCAAGAAGAAGAACTAGAGAAGGTCTTGAGGGGTGACTCCGCCAATGAAATTCACTCATATTCATTATTGGCAAGGACTAGTTGCAATCAACATCAACACTATGCAATAGTTCAAGGATTCACACATTCCCTCAAAGGTAAGCAAGGGACAAGGTAATTAATGAATCCATGGACATCATCCTATATTCCTTGCACTCCATGTCCATAGATATCCTTGTATTTGTCTCTTGTGCTTGGGACTAACCCATGTAGGTGAGAAGAGTAAGGAAACAACAAGGATGCTCCCAACTAAAGATGATCTTTATCAACCTTGAGCATCCATCACTACATAACCCACATGAAGACATCTACGACAAACCCAAGGTTAGTTTATCCCTCTTATGGGGGGATGTCACATCAAGGGGGAGCTTTACTCTAAGACTTGAGTTAAAGCATCTCTTAAGAATGTGACAACATTAAATGCTTTATGTAAAAGTGGTAACTCCACTTGTGCTTAAACGATGAGTATGACCTATGATCAAGTAGTCTTACTTGGCTCCTAAGTCAATATACTCATATATAGATGACTCCGTCATCGCCAAAATGTTTGGTAGATACTAGAGTGGTTTTGCATGTTTGCCATAATTTCATTGGACATCTTATTGTGTGAGCATGCAGGTTTGCATATCTTTTATCATTCGTGGATATCCAATTGTTGCTATCTGGACTTCGTTTTCTCTTTTGCCAATTGGATGGACAAGAATGACTAGGGCCCCTCTCTAGCTATCTATGCTTTCTCGTCTCATATTCTATTCTTGCTGCATCACAAAATTTGAACAAGTACTTCTCGATCTCTCTGTGTGAGGAGCACTCAGAGTTCCATATCGGTAAGGACTGACCACCAAAACCTCCCAAGTGCATCTCGGTGGAACCAACACAAAAATCTCGGTCTCACCGATGCCTAGGGTTGATTTGTTTTTCCAATCTCGGTAACACCGATTCCATCTTCTCGGTTTCACCGAGTTTCCCTGTCAGCTGACAGTTGAGGAACTCGGTGGCACCGATAATTTTGAATCGGTGTCACCGACAGCGATGGGTACTTAATGTGCCGGACCCGACTTTTGAAATCACTTCTTCAAACGTCCGGTTCCTCCAAACCCTAGCTGTCATTCGTGGACCACTGTTCGTCGCCGTTGTCTTCCCGAGCGCCTCCGCCATTGGAATTCGCCGCCGTCGACGGAATCCTCACCGCCATCGTCGCCGTAGCGGACTCGTCACCAAGTTAGGGTACGAATCCGACCCCTTGTGCGCTCCTCTTTCCAATTCATGCGCATTAGGATCGTTCCATCGATAAGCCAGAGTTTGAGATCATTCTATCCTCAATAATTTTCCATTAGAATAGAGAACAATGAATTTTTATGTTTTGCCATCCGCAATTCGAATCTCAGTGACACCGAAGCGCAAAAATCGGTTTTACCGATTTAGATTTTAGGTCTACTGAGGACAGTCTCGGTGAAACCGAGCACCCACTTTTGGTGAAACCGAAGTGGTTTCCAAGTTTCTGTGAAGCAAACTGTGAGTCTCGGTGGATCCGAAAATTGTGACTCGGTGGTACCGAAATTCCCTTTGCAGAAAGCAAACCTTAAAAATTCTAAGTTCAAATTTGAGAAAACTTCTACATTTTGTGATGGCTCAACCTTTCTGCTCTTCTATGCTCTATTCATAGGGTCAGTATGTCTGGATCAGGTGACAGTCAGAATGATTTCAGAGAGCCCAGTGTTGATGCAGACCTAGGCACTAGTCCTGAGGGTAGCTCATCTTCTTATGATGATGTTCCTAGCTCACCAGATTTGCCCAAAGCTGCAACTACAGCCAGAAGGAAGCTGAATTCAGATGAAGAAGATTCAGATTTTGTGCCAGAAGAGGTCCTTGCCAAGCAGAGGCAAGACAAAGCAGACAAGGCTGCCAAGAAGCCTGCTAATGAGGCTACCTCATCTAGAAAGGTAGTAAGGAAGGAGTATGCCAGTTCAGAGGCTATTCTATCAACATGCTACTCCGTATTGAGCAACACACCAGATTTCGAGTGATGGACTTGATAGTTGAGACCATGAAGAGGACTGCTGCAGATCAGAAGAGCTCATGTGGATACGCTCCATACATTTAGATGCTTATCAACTCCCAGCTGGAGAAGCACGTGTATGCACTTGATCGACCACATTTGCCACTCCTGCCAGAGCTAGAAGACAATGTTGTTGTGATGGATGCAAATCATCCCACCTCAGCTACAGCACAGGCAGAGACAGAGGCAGCCAGAGACACTAGTGCTCAGGTGCCAAAGACCCGGAGTGAGCAGATGGGTCTTCTTCTCAGTTCCATGCTTAGCATGTAGAAGGACATTGGAAATATCTTGAAGAACCGGGAGAGTCTGGGAAGGATTGTTGAGAACAAGTTTCACATTCTCAACAACAAGGTGGATGAGCTCAAAGTGACAGTAAATGAGCTCAAGAGAGAAGTTGATGGCGTGCCCAGTCCCCACACCACAGATGATGATGAGGACAGTCCACCTCTCCGAGCGGACACCCAGTTCAGGACTAAAGCCAGGACTCCTACAGTGACAACTCCAGAGTTGAGGCCTTCTTCATCAGCACCTGCTACAGCTCCTTCAGCTCCGTCAGCTACTCCAGCACCTCCAGTTGCTACTCCAACTCCATCCATGACGTCTGCTGAAGTCTTCGCTGATGCTGTTCTCTCGACTCCTTCATCAGCTACCGGATCAGCCCTAGAGAGACGCTTAGTTCTATATACCTTTGAACTTTTTGGTAACTTGTTGCCAAAGGGGGAGAAGTTGTATAGATCATTAGGGCTTCAAGAGATGAAGAGTGTTGCTTTTTATCGCTCTTCAAAAACATTGATATCTTTTGGTTTGTTTGTGTTAAACCTTGTTTGTGTTTGATCATACACTTGATGTGTGCTGCTACTATTTCCTATCCTTGAGATGCCTATGAGATGATCATTCACTTTTTCTTGTTGTTTTGTGCTATGATGTTCATTCCTATTACTCTCGCACACCACCAAGTTGTATGTGACATGGAAGAGTGCCTCATATACCTAATCGATTGTGCATTTGCATTCAAACGCAAATTCAAAATAGTGCACAAATTTAGGGGGAGCTCTTGCTTATCACATACTTCTCAAAGCGACATTTATATTCATTGATTATATAATATGTCGAAGCTTTGATCTATATGTTGTCATCAATTTCCAAAAAGGGGGAGATTGAAAGCACATTTGCTCCCTTTGTGGTTTTGGTAATTAATAACAACATATATCTCATTGGACTAATGTTTCCACTAAGTATATTTCAGGAAAAGTTCAATGATGGGATGGAAAAAGGATTGTGGAGAGACCCCTAGATGCAAGGAATAGGATTGGCAAAGCTTCAAGCAAGAAGACTCTACATTTTACTTTGTGAGAAATCACTTTGAGTCTATAGGAAAGCCAATACTATTAAAAGGGGGTGAGGTATCGATGGTGAACAAAATGCTCCATGTGCACAAGTGATAGTCACCAAAAACACCCACAAGCTCTTCCACAAAAGTCTGTCAAAAACCTATCATGCAAACTCGGTGCCACCAATATGCCCCACTCGGCCCTAACGATTTTCACCTCAGACAGATCCCAGCCAAGCCCTAAGTTTCCGGTATAGCTGATTCTGCATCGGTGCCACCGAGTTTAGGTTGCCAACATTCTGTTGCCCCTTTTCTTCAATTCGGAATTTCTGAGTTGTTTGGATCAGTGCCACCGAGTTTTGCAATCTGACCGTTGGTCACCTGATCGGTACTGCCGAGACTTATATATCGGTCTCACCGAGATTCAAAAGTTGCTACCTTTCGAGCAACGCGGTACCACCGAGTTTTACACTTCGGTGTCACCGAGTTGGTCATTATAGGTGTAATGGTTGGATTTTTGGAGATGCCTATATATACCCCTTCACCACCACTAACTCGAAAGAGAAGCACTTAGAACTATTCCATACTTGCCCCATCCAATTTTCTGAGAGAGAGCCACCTACTCATGTGTTGAGATCAAGCCATTCCACTCCAACCATATGAATCTTGATTTCTAGCCTCCCCAAGTTGCTTTCGACCCAATCAATCTCTTCCACCAAAGCCAAATCTGTGAGAGAGTGATTGAGTGTTGAGGAGTCTATCATCTTGAAGCACAAGAGCAAGGAGTTCATCATCATCATCGAGCCTATTACCTTTTGGAGGGTGGTGCCTCCTAGATTGGTTAGGTATCGCTTGGAAGCCTCCTACTTCGTGTTGTGGAGTTGAACCAAGAAGTTTGTAAGGGCCAGGAGATCGCCTACTTCGTGAAGATCTACCCATAGTGAGGCTAGTCCTTCGTGGACGGAAGCCGTTATGGAATAGTCATGGTTGCTACTTCGTGGCCCTTATGGGTGGAGCCCTCCGTGGACTCTCGCGACCATTACCCTCCGTGGGTTGAGGACTCCATAAACGTGGACGTACGATAGCACCACCTACTGGAACCACGGGAAAAATCTTCATGTCTCCAAATTGCGTTTGATCTTCCTCTCTATCCTCCATTACATATGCTTGTCTTTACTTTCCGCTGCTATACTCTTAGACATGCATGTGTAGGGTGTGCTTAACTTGCTATCATTGCTAAAATCTGCCAACACTTCAAATTGGGAAAAGGTAGAAATTTTATTTGTCAAGTAGTCTAATCACCCCCCCTCTAGACATACTTTCGATCCTACATTAGCTTCCTCTTCAAGTGGTTTACGCATCACAGGAACACCTTTCTGTGCTGTGCTACTTTTCCAATTCAAGTGAAGGTTCGACAACCTTATCAAGTTCTACCTTCCTCCCACTCACTTCTTCCGAGAGAACATCCTTCTCTGGAAAGGATCAATTCTTGGCAACAAAGACCTTGCCTTTCGATCTATGATAGAAGGTATACTCAATTTTTGCTTTAGGGTATCTTATGAAGATGCACTTTTCTGCTTTGGGTTCGAGCTTATCAGACATAAGTATCGCATTCCCAACCAATAAGAAACGATAGCTTAGGTTTCTGCCAAACCATAATTCATACGGTGTCATCTCAATGGATTTAGATGGTGCCCTATTAAAGTGAATGTAGTTGTCTCTAATGCATAACCCCAAAATGCTAGTGGAAAATCGGTAAGAGACATCATAGTACGCACCATATCCAATAGAGCACGACTACGACGTTCGGACACACCATCACACTATGGTGTTCCAGGTAGCATGACTTGTGAAACAATTTCCACACTGTCTTAAGTTGTATACCAAACTCATAACTCACATATTCACCTCCACGATCATATCGTAGACATTTTATCTTCTTGTCACGATGATCTTCAACTTCACTCTGAAATTGCTTGAACTTTTCAAACGTTTTAGACTTGTGTTTCATAAAGTAAATATACCCATATCTACTCAAATCATCAGTAAAGGCAAGAAAATAACGATATACACCGGACGCTTCAACACTCTTTGGACCACATACATCAACATGTATTATTTCCAATAAGTTACTTGCCCGCTCCATCATATCGAAAAACGGGGTCTTAGTCATCTTGCCTATGAGGCATGGTCCACATGTCTCAACCGATTCGAAATCGAGTGAGTCCAAAGATCCATCAACATGGAGTTTCTTCATGCGCTTTACACCAATATGACCTTAGCGGTAGTGCCACAAGTATGTGGTACTATCATTATTAACTTTGCATCTTTTGGCATAAATATTATGAACATGTGTATCACTACGATCGAGATTCAATAAACCATTCACATTGGGTGCATGACCATTGAAGGTATTATTCATGTAAAGATAATAACCATTATTCTCTGACATAAATGAATAGCTGTATTGCAATAAACATGATCTAATCATGTTCATGCTCAATGCCAACACCAAATAACATTTATTTAGGTTCAACACTAATCTCGAAGGTAGAGGGAGCATGCGATGGTGATCACATCAACCTTGGAAACACTTCCAACACACATCGTCACCTTGCCCTTAGCTAGTCTCCGTTTATTCCGGAGCTTTTATTTCAAGTTACCAATATTAGCAACTGAACCGGTATCTAATACCCAGGTGCTACTAGGAGTACTAGTAAGGTACACATCAATAACACGTATATCAAATGTACTTTTGTTGATGTTGCCATCCTTCTTATCTACCAAGTATTTGGGGTAGTTGTCAGTGCACTAGGAATGGGGTACTCAGTGCCCCTGACTTATGCACAGGGAGTAGTAGAAGAACCCATCAACGTAAGTACAGTCAAAACCAGTCCAAGCCAGAGAAGCCGCTCCATGTGAGATCAAGGAGCGCATCAAGGAGACAAAACCAACATACAAGACCAAGACTCCGGCAGAAGCAACCTACGCTGGATAAGCAACGCCGGCAAGGTCGATGCAACGGGCCCGAAACGGGCTAGTCACGTCCCCGGTGCCTGTCGGGGACCGATGCACGCATCTTCAGGAAGACCCGGCAAGCCATCCCCCAGCAGGCGCGAGCCGATCGGCCACCGCTCCATCGCATCGCAACGCCAGTCATTTGTCGATGCGGTGTCGAGCCCTCAGGTGGCTAAGTGGCTCTCGCCAAGTACGTGGAAGCTCGCTGGAAGACAGATTATGCCCATTTGACACCCGTCCAGAGGCGTGTCCAGATATTAAGCAATGGTTAGCTAAAGCGGTGGTAAAAGCCTGCCGGGAATGCATCCCCGCACGCCACCTAAGCTAGCATTTATGACATTTTGTCTTAAGTGCCAGAGTTTGGTATGATAACACTGTTAACTATCTAATCACTAGATAATGTCTGTTTTGCCACTTTGGTTGCCCCTTGAGCTATAAAAGGAGGCCCAAGGCAACCTAGCTAAATATTCAGACCTTTGGACACTTGTACTCGCGTAGCAGCTCTCCCGAAGGCAACCTTGCTGGGTTTGAGCGTTGCGTGTGCTTCGTGTTCCTCCGATCAATCCACCAAAGCAGGAGTAGGGTTTTACGCTTCCCAGCGGCCCGAACCTGGGTAAAATACTAGCGTCTCATTGTCGTGCTGCCTCATTACCTCTGATCTTTGTGCAACGTGACCTCACCCCTGCCGAACTACAAAGGGGCCCATGACCCCATAGGTGATCGTGTGCATCGTGACCCAATAGTAGTTCTGCTATCAGTGTCCGTTCCCCTTGCAATAGAAGCACTTAGTCTCATGTTTGGGTTCAACCTTGGGTTTCTTCACTGAAGCGACAACTGTTGCCATTCTTGAAGTTTCCCTTCTTGCCCTTGTCCTTCTTGAAACTAGTGGTCTTACCATCAACACTTGATGCTCCTTCTTGATTTCTACCTCCGTGTCATAAAACATCGCGAATAGCTAAGGGATCATCTTCTCTATCCCTTGCATGTTATAGTTTATCACGAAGCTCTAGTAGCTTGGTGGCAGTGACTTGGAGAACTCTGTCAATCACTATCTTATCTGGAAGATGAACTCCCACTTGATTCAAGCGATTGTAGCATCCCAGACATTCTGAGCACATGCTCACTGACTGAGCTATTCTCCTCCATCTTGTAAGCAAAGAACATGTCAGGGGTCTCATACCTCTCAACACGGGCATGAGCCTGGAATACCAATTTCAGCTCTCGGAACATCTCATATGATCCATGGTATTCAAAACGTCTTTGGAGCCCCAGTTCTAAGCCGTAAAGTATGGCGCACTAAACTATCAAGTATTCATCAGAACGTGTCTGCCAGACGTTCACAACATCCACAGACGACACTTGAAGGGGTGGCGCACCGAGAGGTGCATCGAGGACATAAGCCTTCTGTCGGTGCACTAGGAATGGAGTACCCAGTGCCCCTGACTTATGCACAGGCAGTAGTAGCTAACCCCGTCAAGACCAATCCAGGCCAGAGAAGCCGCTCTGCGAGAGATCAACGAGCGCATCAAGAAGACGAAGCCAACATCCAAGACCAAGACCCCGGCAGAGGCAGCCCACACTGGCTAGCAACGCTGGCAAGGATGATAAAACGGCCCAGTACAGGCCCAAGCCGTGCCAGCCACGTCCCCGGTGCCTGCCGAGGAACGAGGCGCGCACATTTTCAGGAAGACCCGGCAAGCCATCTCCCGGCAAGCGCGAGCCGATCGACCACCGCTCCACCGCATCGCAACGCTAGTCAGTTGTCGATGCGGTGTCAAGCCCTCAGGTGGCTAAGTGGCTCTCGCTAAGCACATGGCAATGCGCCGGGAAGCAGATTATGCCGACTTGACACCCGTCCAGAGGCGTGTCAAGATACTAAGCAACAACCAGCCAAGCGGTGGTAGGAGCTTGCCGGGGATGCATCCCCGTTCACCACCTAGACTAGCATTTATGGCATTTTGTCCTAATTGCCAGAGTTAGGTATGATAGCACTGTTAGCTATCTAATCACTAAGTAATGTCTGTTTTGCCACTGTGGTTTCCCCTTGAGCTATAAAAGGAGGCCCAAGGCGACCTAGCTAAAGATTCGGACCTTTGGACACTTGTACTCGCGTAGCAACTCCCCCGAAGGCAACCTTGCCGGGTTTGAGCATTGCGTGTGCTTCGTGTTCCCCCGATCATCCACCAAAGCAGGAGTAGGGTTTTTGCGCTTCTCAGCGGCCCGAACCTGGGTAAAACACTAGCGTCCCATTGTTGTGCTGTCTTGCTACCTCTGCTCTTTGTGCAACGTGACCTCACCCCTGCCGAACCACGAAGGGGGCCTTGGTCCCATAGGTGATCGTGTGCATCGTGACCCGACATCTTTGGCACGTCGGGTAGGGGGAGCGTCATTTGTGTGAACCCGAGTTCGTGAGCAGCGCGTCGATCTTCATCGCCGTCTATTTCATCCATGGCTCCCAGGAAGAAGGTCGGCACGACAGCGCATCCCTCCACTTCGAAGGCCCCCTCGCATGCAGCTGCGGACGCCATCGGTACCGCGGCAGCGGCGGATGAGGAGGGCGTCGTGGGTGATGCGGCTGGCGCAGGCGGTGCCACCGTCGTGTCCCCCGCGACCGAAGCTGGAGTGAGGAACGCCGAAGAGGAGCAACAGTAGCAACATTCCGGCGAGCTCGGTCCTAGTGTCACGGGAGTAGGAAACGTTCGGTCTCCACCTCCCCGCCGCACTGGTGTCCGTGGCCGCAACGGCGGCGCCCATTCTAGGGCAAGTCGTGAACCTTCAGCTCTGCCCGTCACAGGCGTGACTGCTGGGCGTGCGCCTTGTCCGGAGCAAGACGGCGCATCGAGCTGGGCTGTAGACCATCAAGTTCGGCTTCCTCCATGTCAGACCGCCCCGGCGCACGGCGCACGGCGACAAGAACACAACGACGCAATCTGCCTCCCTAGCCATGCCGGCCACGGCAACAGAAGCAATGGCGCGGGCCCAACTACTGCTAAACTTCCCGCTGGCGGCTGACAAGATGGACGAGTGGAGGGCCACTATCCAGAGTTTGGTCGGCTTCGTCGAATCCAGCAAATCGTGGAGGGCCACTATCCAGGCTGACAGTCATGTCGAGGGGGCCGCGCCAACGGTGTAATCCCCTCCGCAACAACAAACCCAGAGGCAGCCACAACAAACTCCACGTGTCGACGGGCCCGACGAGGCATCTATGGTCTCTTCTGGCCCGTGCGATCACCGGGACCAGCGGCGGGACCTGGAAGACCGACGGAGGGAAGACGTGCGCATCACCATAGAGCGATGCCCGGAAGCACACCGCCAATCTGACAGGCGCAACGGCCCAGATGATGGCAACCCTGCGCCCAGTGTTGGCGTGTACCTGCTATCGTGGGAGTAATCCTGACAATAGTACGTGGGGTACGAATGTTTAGGGGGAAGCCTAGCTACGGAATAAGTGTAAAACTCGGAATTTACGAGTTCGGACCCCAATCGGAAGTGGTAACAGTCCTACGTCTCGAGCCCTGGGGCTGTGTGTTTTCCTTGTATGGGTATGTGATTATAGAGAGTTCCTAACCCTTGCTCTGGCGTCAGAGGGCAGCTTATATAGAGTGCGCCGCCATCAGCCAAGCGCCATCACTTGGGCCATTAATGCTAGTAACTACAGGGGTTAATAGAAACTACTAAGTTAACTACAGCCGTTACAGGTAACGTGGTCTTTACAATACTTAAGGCGTATTAAGTCCCTCGAACGTTGCCTCTCCCTCGATGGTCCTGCTCCTTTCTATCCGAGTGTCCTAAAAGGCGCCGAGTGATGAGTGACGTCCGAGTGACTTTCTAGGTTCCGAGTGTCGAGGTGAACCAAGGACTTCCATGAACTTGTAGGACCCCAGGGGTGTCCTAGTATAGAGGTATGTGACCCAACCTAGGGTAGGTGACCTCGTCAGTAGCCCTCGAATCGATTGAGTCTCAGGGGACCGAGTGACCTGCATGTCGTGATGCTAAAACTACCTCAGGGGCATTTCGAAAACAGGTCGGACCTTTACCAGCTCGGTGTTCAAGCCG
Organism: Elymus sibiricus; assembly: GCA_039707655.1. Classification (NCBI taxonomy): domain Eukaryota; kingdom Viridiplantae; phylum Streptophyta; class Magnoliopsida; order Poales; family Poaceae; genus Elymus; species Elymus sibiricus. The sequence goes on from CM077671.1 coordinate 139,960,582, forward strand.
CAATCGATTCAAGGTGTAATGTATTCCGAATGGCCCTCACATCCCGGACTGCCCGGGACACTCTGTTCAAGTTCGATCAACTCTCAGGAGAGATGAACCTCGAGCTTGATGCTGTCATTAGAACTTTTGCCTGATCTTCATTCGGAGGTTTCAGGAGTGTTTGGAGATCAATCCGAGTGTCAATGAAACTTTGTCCAGTCATTGGACACTCGATCGAATTTGGTACGTCGGAATGCCCGAGCAAACACGGAGTCCATTCGAAACGCGGCGTCACGAAATCTCCGGCGATTTCGAAATCGCGGGGAAGCGCGCGCGTGATAGTGATGGTTGTGTCAGAGGCGTGGGAGAGGTGGCCGCGGCGCCTCGATTTCTGCGCCGCCAATTTTGCCATGCGTCCCCACTACTCTACCCCAAAGATTTGGCGGATCTGGGCTCGTCCGTTGATTGCGCGACCTTTCCAAATCCGACGACTGGAAATCAGCCGAATAGCGGTATAAAAAGAGGACCGGGGGAAGGCAAGGAGAAGATATCCTCTCTTTCTCCTCCCGATCTCCACTGTAGCTCCACCGTGAGCTCCGCTAGCACCACCGGACTGCTGATTCGCCGCCAACTCTCGCCTGAGATGTCGAAGAACTCCACAGCCAAGGCCGAGAAGGCGAAGAAGGCTTCGTGCGACTCGTCCTCGAGCGCGGGCGGCTCGGCCCACTTCGTCCAAGACGAATGGTTGGCGCCCCGAGTCGCCGCCAGCCGATTGAAGGAGTACGAGAGCCAAGGACTCCTCGCCCCGGGGAGCTGGCGGCTGCCGGAGAAGGGAGAAGTCGAGCCCGCGCCGTGCGGAGGCGAACGGGTACTCCTTACCACTCATATTGACCGAGGGTTTTCGCTCCCGCCTCATCCTTTCTTCCTGGATTTCTTGGATTTCTTTGGGGCTCAATTGCATCATCTCCCTCCCAATTCCATTACATACTTAGCTTCTTTCGTCTCCCTATGTGAGAACTTTCTTGGCTGTCACCCGCATTGGGGCTTTTTCAAACACTTGTTCACTTGCCGAATGATGACGCTAAAGAAAACCACCCTCTCAGAAGAGAAAACAAACGTAGCTCAGTTATGCGGGGGTTTGGGAATCTAGTTGAGGGGCAAAGGTAGCTTCCCCACAATAAATTGTCCAGATACAGTCAAGGGTTGGCAATCCACATGATTTTACTGTAATGATGTCTCAGTCGGTGAGGGTCAGTCGGGTCTTCCCCCATATTCCACCGAACGCATCCGGCGGCTTCCAAAGCTGACCATTTCCAAGGAGGAGAAGGTCGACGTAGATTTGCTCGTGATCGCACTAGTAGCTTTAGTGAACCAGGGCGTCAACGGGCTAGATTTACTGGAGGTCTTCTTCCAGAGAAGGATCCAGCCACTTCAGCCAGAGCCCATCCCATGTGGCAGTACTCGGGTCCGAGTGATGTCAGTTGCACGCACCCGGAAGAGCTCAGTGCCGAAGCAGTGGCGAACAAACTGAAGGCCATAACTCCTGCTCAGGACAACCCCAGGGGGTCGAGGCTCGTGCCGCCATACTCGGCCAACCATCTGCCGAGTGAGGTAAACTCCGAATGCCAGTACTTTCGAGTGATGTGATTTTCCTTTGAAAAGTTTTGATCTTTGTGACTTCCGTTTCCACAGGGTTACACAAACATGGAGAGCCTGATTCCCGCGGGTGCCAACGCGACCGCAGACGTGGCCAGCGACAGCGAGCGCCGTGGCGACTCGGGCGGGGAAGAAGAGTCTGAAGATGGAAACGACGGTGAAGAAGAGGAGGAGGAGTCTGACCCGGGAGATGAGGCGGAATCTTCCCCTTTAGAAGAGGTGCTTCCAGAGCCCCATTCCAAGGCCCGCCAAGACCCTGGAGTCCGTGGAAGCCGTACGGGTGGTGTCAAGCCTTCCGCGAGCATCCTTCCCACTCGGACTTTGAAGCGTGGACGTAGCGATCCCATCATATCTCCAGAGAAGACTGGGAAGCAAGCGAAGATCACGACCAGTAAACCCCGGAAGGCGGCCTTGCCCAAGACCACGATGAACATGCCAGTGGACTCCACGTAAGTTTCTTCACGCCGATTGACATTTCGAATGATTGAACGATTAGAGTAAGCAATCCGAATGACTTTGATGCAGGGCCGACACTTCATCTGCCTTGCTAGGCAAGGACAAGGCTGAGATTGATGCAGCAACATCAAAAGGTATCACTCGGCTTTGCCTATTTGTGAATTCCGGATCCTTAGTTTCTCCTGTCGGCTCATTTCCGAATGACTGTCGCTTGTTTGCGGATCTGCGTGAGGTGATCCAGATTGACGCGGACGAACAAGTGGACCCGCCGAATCCTGCTGTTGACGCGGACGTCATGATGTGAGATGTTTCGCCTATCCAGGAGCTGCCTTAGGCCCGAGGAACTTCTTCAAGGGCATGATCAACACTCGGAACTCCTCCTTCAACTCCCCCTGTGACCAACATCGTCGGTCTGCAACACGTCCTGGTGGACCAAGTGAGAGCAAGCAAGGAGGCGCTAATCCAGCTAAAGTTGATGAACAAGAAGCTGAAGGAAGCCCGCGATGCCGGCGAGGCTCTGGAGGAGACTGTCCGAGTAAGTACTCTCGTAAGTACCTTCTTTAGACATAATATTTGTGTTGAAAATGTTTTCAGAATCCTGTAGAATCCCGAGTGAGTTTACGTAGATTCCCGAATGGGTTTACATTAGTAGTGGGAGTACACCCACTGGGTGTTTTAGGTAGTAGAATCCGAATGGTGAGATACTTGTCGAAAAGGATGCGGTGATGGTCCATGGACCGGAGCCTCTCGACGTCGACCGTCGGGGTGTAGAACCTGTAGTTCTCCAGTAGGGGCGTGCTGAGCGCACCCACTGGGTGTAGTCCCCAAGGCTGCCGTCGACTGAAGTAGTCGGCGACAGTCTCAAAACCCGAGTGTTGAAGTAGTAGGATCCGAATGATGAGATACTTGTCGAAGAGAATGCGGTGATGGTCCATGGATCAGAGCCTCTCGACGTCGACCGTCGGGGTATAGAACCTGTAGTTCTCCAGTGGGGGCGCGCTGAGCGAACCCAGTGGGTGTAGTCCCCGAGGCTGCCGTCGACTGAAGCAGTCGGCGACAGTCTCAAAATCCAAATGTAGAAGTAGTAGCATCCGAATGACGAGATACTTGTCGAAGAGGATGCGGTAATGGTCTATGGACCAGAGCCTCTCGACGTTGACCGTCGGGGTGTAGATCCTCTAGTTCTCCAGTGGGGACAAGCTGAGCAAACCCACTGGGTGTAGTCCCCGAGGCTGCCGTCGACTGAAGCAGTCGGCGACAGTCTCAAAATCCGAAAAGTGAAGTAGTAGGATCGGAATGACGAGATACTTGTCGAAGAGGATGCGGTGATGGTCCATGGACCAGAGCCTCTCGACGTCGACCGTCGGGGTGTAGAACATGCCGTTCTCCAGTGGGGGCGCGCTGAGCGAACCCACTGGGTGTAGTCTCCGAGGCTGCCGTCGACTGAAGCAGTCGGCGACAGTCTCAAAATCCGAATGCCATTGTACCTCTACATTGTATCTGATTGCCAGCTCTGATACTCTTTGTTATTGTTGTCGTCGTATGTAGGGTGTGTGCGAGATCGTATCTCGCTATAAAACTTTTGAGGTGGAGGTGCAGGAGCTGCGTCGCAACCTCGAAGCTGAGAAGACCAAGAATGCACGTCTGGAGTAGGAGAAATCGACACTCGGAGGTAATCAGATTTCGACCGAGTACTTTAAGTTTGATCCTTTTCCCTGTCCGACTGAAAGTACTCCGCCAGATGTACGTAGTGAAAATCTCTAGCTTGCTAAGAGACTGCGGGTTTCCATTTCTATAGGGACCATGAAGACTGCCTTGGAGAAGAAGGACAATGACCTGGCACTTGCCCAGAAGGAAGCTAGTCGGAAGGCCAAGGAGGCGGAGGACAAACTGAAGGCATTCTAGAAGTGGGAGGAGGAGAAGAAGACGTTGGAGGATGTCGCCAAGAGGAGCACCCTCGAGGCTGTCGAGGCTGAAGCAAAGCTGAAGGGCGTCTCAGCCTAGAATGCTGACCTTGAGAAGCTTGTGGAGGACTACTGCGGTGAAATGAACAAGAGGCTCAAAGGTATGCACTCGGCCTGGTCAAACCATGAATCTTTCCAACTTAACTTGCTTCCCCTCTTACTTTTTCCCTCCCGAATGTCTATCAGATCTGTGCATGAATGAAGAAGAAGAAACTTCCAAGATTGAAAAAGAGCTGGATCCGAGTGCTGGGCTCCTCAACGACAGTGCAACACTTGCGTTGCTTCGGCTAGACGAGCGCACCACGGAGGTAGCTCATTTCCTCAACCGCCTGCACGAAGGCGCCAAGGAGATCGACAAGGAAACTGGCCCCGAGGAAGACCTCCCGAGTGACTTGGATGTTCTCATCAACCGTCTGAAGGATGCGCCCGCCGATTCCAGTTATGGAAGAAGTTTGCAGCTCGGGCTGGGGCAGACATCGCTCTTTCCCTTGTTCGTGTGCACTGCAGAGGCGTGGATGAGGAAAAACTGAAGTCGCTGAAGGTCGTCAACAAAAAGAATGCCAAGATCGATGACTTCATGGAGACTTTCTTGCCAGCCGCCACTCGGATTGCGGACGTCATCGACTTGGACACCTTCACAGACGCAACTTCTCCATCACCATCCGACTGATCGTTGGGAAAATACTTTAAATTTCATTTTCCTCGATATGCCGAGTGGTTCTGTACCGATTCTTCCGCCGTGACTTTACGGCTTTGGCTATCTGCACTTTTGCTTTGAACTTCATGAAATTTGAATGCCTTTGCTTAATCATTTTAGATGCTTGTTTGAACTTTTGTCGAATGCGGATTTTTAACTTAGGCGATACAGAATCACAGTTAAGTCCCCGAGTGCGGATGAAGTCCTCACCTGGTGTAGTTTTTAACTTAGGCGATACAGGATCGCAGCTAAGCCCCCGAGTGTAGATGAAGTCCTCACTCAGAGTAGTTTTTACTTAGGCGATACAGGATCGCAGCTAAGCCCCCGAGTGTTGATGAAGTCCACACTCAGAGTAGGTTTTACTTAGGCGATAGAGGATCACAGCTAAGTCCCCGAGTGTGGACGAAGTCCTCACTTGGAGTAGTTTTAACATAGGCGATACAGGATCGCAGCTAAGCCCCTGAGTGTGGACGAAGTCCAGACTCGGAGTAGTTTTTACTTAGGCGATACAGGATCGCAGCTAAGCCCCCGAGTGTGGAGTCCACACTCGGAGTAATTTTTACTTAGGTGATACAGGATCGCAGCTAAGCCCCCGAGTGTGGACGAAATCCACACTCGGAGTAGTTTTTACTTAGGCGATACAGGATCACAGCTAAGTCCCCGAGTGTGGACGAAGTCGTCACTCGGAGTAGTTTTTACTTAGGCGATACAGGATCGCAGCTAAGCCCCCGAGTGTGGACGAAGTCCTCACTCGGAGTAGTTTTTACTTAGGCGATACAGGATCACAACTAAGCCCTCGAGTGTGGATGAAGTCCTCACTCGTCTCAGTTTTAACTTAGGTGATACAGGCTCACAGCTAAGTCCCCGAGTCTGGACGAAGTCCTCACTCGGAGTAGTTTAGTTAGGCGATACAGGATCGCAGCTAAGCCCCCGAGTGTGGATGAAGTCCTCACTCGGAGCAGTTTTAACTTAGGCAATACAAGATCGCAGCTAGGTCCCCGAGTGTGGATGAAGTCCTCACTCGGAACAGTTTTAACTGAGGCAAATACATGATCGCAGCTAAGTCCCCGAGTGTGGACGAAGTACACACTCGGAGTAGTTTTTACTTAGGCGATACATGATCGCACCTAAGTCCCCGAGTGTGGCTGAAGTCCTCACTCGGAATAGCAAACAGTTTAAACAAAGAACTGAGAAAGTAGATACTTTATTCATCGGGTTCACTCGGAAGTGTGTTACAAAGATGGCAAAGTGTTTTAACACTAGTTATAGAATTTGCAGAGCAAGTCCGCGTTCCACGCTCGGGGCTCTTCCATATCATCAACAACGTTGTACAACCAAGAAGCTCCATTGTTGGGAACTTTGGAGATGACAAAGGGCCCCTGTCGCGGAGGCGCTAGCTTGTGTGGCTTTTGCTGATCCAGTCGGAGGACGAGATCACCTTCCTGGAAAGCCCGTCTTCTGACTTGCCTGTCATAAAGACGCCTCAAGTCTTGCCGGTAAAGCGTCGACCTGATCAGGGCTTGCTCTCTTTCCTCTTCCAAAAGGTCAAGGCCGTCCTGCGCGCCACTTTGGCTTCGTCTTCGTTATAGAGCTCCACCCGGGGAGCGTTGTGGAGAATGTCACTCGGTAAAACAGCTTCGGATCCGTATACCATGAAGAAAGGAGTGCGCTTGGTGGAACAATTCGGGGTCGTCCGAATGCCTCACAAGACAGAGGGTAATTCCTCGACCCACGCACCAGCAACAATCTTCAGGTCTCTCATCAATCGGGGTTTCAATCCTTGAAGAATCATTCCGTTCGCTCATTCTGCCTGTCCGTTCGACTGCGGGTGAGCTACGGAAGCATAATTGACCCGAGTACCTTGAGAGTAACAAAACTCACGGAACTCATACGAATCGAAATTCTTCCCATTATCTGTGATGATGTCATGCGTGACTCTGAATCTGAATATGATCTGCCGAATGAAGCTGACAGCGGTAGCTGAATCCAAACTTTTGATGGGCTTCGCGTCAACCCACTTGGTGAACTTATCCACAGCAACCAACAGGTGGGTAAAACCACTCGACCCTGTGCGTAGACGACCGACCATGTCGAGACCCCAGATGGCGAACGGCCAAGAGAGCAAAATAGTCTTTAGAGCGGATGCTGTTTGTCTGTCTGATACTTGTAGAACTGGCATCCGACACAAAGATCCACCATGTCCTTCGCTGCTGCATTGGCTCGGGGCCAATAAAAACCCGCACGGAACGCCTTTGCGACCAATTTCCGAGAGACGTGTGATGACCGCAGGTTCCCGAATGAATGTCATGTAGGATTTGTAATCCTTCTTGTGGGAATTTACATCTCTGAGCCACGCCAGTAGTGCTTTTTTTGTATAGCTGATCTCCCATCACTTCGAAGGACTTGGATCATCGGATGATCCGTTGGGCTTCCTCTTCATCTTCAGGGAGCTCTTGCCGGAGCAAGTACGCTAAATACAGGTGGGTCCACTCGGGAGTGATCACCAACATCTCTTGGACGAGATCCACTACAGCTGGGATGTCTACTTTAGTCGGATTTGAAGGACCGACTGCTTGTGGGGGCTCTTCGGTAAAAGGATCTTCTTTGACCAAAGGGGAATGAAGGTGTTCAAGGAATACATCTTTCGGTACGACTTTCCGAGTGGAGCCTATTATAGCCAGGTCATCAGCTGCCTGACTTTTCACTTGGGGGATATGATGGAGCTCTAAACCTTGGAAGTTCTTCTCTAGTTTTCGGACTGCATTGCAATATCCAGTCATAGCAGGACTCCTTATGTCCCATTTTGTCATCACCTGATTGACAACAAGATCCGAGTCGCCGAATACCATCAAATGTCGAATGCCAAGTGCGATTGCCATTCGGAGTCCATAGAGGAGTGCTTCGTACTCGGCCTCATTATTGGATGAGTCGAAATGAATCTGTAGGACGTAGCTCAGTCGGTCTCCCCTGGGGGAAACGAGAACTACTCCAGCGCCGGACCCTTGGAGCATCTTGGATACATCGAAGAACATGGTCCAGTGTTCATGGATACTCGGTGCTGGTTGTTCCTGTTCTATCCATTCGTCCAGAAAATCAACTAGGGCTTGCGACTTGATTGCCTTCTTAGCTTCAAAATTGATCTCCAATAGGAGGAGTTCAATTGCCCACTTTGCCACTCGGCCAGTGGCATCTATGTTATTTAGAATTTCCGATAGAGGAGCATCGCTAATAACTGTGACCGAGTGCTCTTAAAAGTAATGAGCTACCTTCTTGACAGTGAGGTAAATGCCATAAACCAATTTTTGGTAATGCGGATACCTTTGCTTGGAGGGAGTCAAGACTTCTGAACTATAATACACAGGCCGTTGCACCTTGAAAGTTTTTTTTCCGATTCATCACGCTCCACAGTGAGGACTGTGCTGACCACTTGGCTAGTAGCGGCGATGTACAAGAGCAAAGGCTCTCGGCTGCTCAGAGCAGCTAACAATGGCTTGGTGGAAAGCAAAGCCTTGAGATAATCGAATGCCACTTGCGTTTCAGGGGTCCACTCGAACATGTCAGACTTCTTCATCAATCGGTAAAGAGGTAAGGCCTTCTCACCGAGACGAGAGATGAATCTACTCAAGGCAGCCAGGCAACCCGTGAGTTTCTGGACATCGTGCAAGTGGACAGGTTTCTTCATTCGGATGATTGCTTCAATTTTATCAGGATTAGCGTCGATCCCTCGTTCGGAAACAAGGAAACCGAGAAGCTTACCCGAAGGGACTCCGAATGTGCACTTTGTAGGATTGAGCTTTATTTGGTAGCGTCGGAGGTTTGCGAAGGTCTCGGCGAGGTCACCTAGGAGGTCGGAATCTTTCCTAGACTTAACCACGATATCGTCCATGTATGCTTCGACATTCTGACTGATTTGTTCCTGCAAACATTTCTGAATCATGCGCATAAACGTTGCCCCAGCATTCTTCAGACCGAATGGCATAGTGATGTACTAGAAACACCCGAATGGGGTGATGAAAGTTGTTTTTATTTCATCTGGTCCATACATTCGGATTTGATGGTACCCGGAGTACGCAACTAAGAACGACATGCGTTCACATCCGGCGGTGGAATCTACTATCTGATCTATGCGGGGAAGGGGAAAATGATCTTTCGGGCAGGCCCGATTGAGGTGGTTGAAATCGATACACATTCGGAGAGACTTGTCCTTCTTAGGCACTTACACTGGGTTGGCCAGCCACTCAGAATGGAAAACTTCCCGAATGAATTCGGCAGCTAGGAGCCGAGCGATCTCCTCACCAATCGCCTTGCGCTTCTCTACGAAGATCGACGCAAGTGTTCTTTTACTGGCTTGATCTTCGGATCCACTCGGAGTCGTTGCTTAGCCAGTCCCCTGGGTACCCCCGGCATGTCAGACGGCTTCCATGCGAAGATATACCAGTTCTCATAGAGGAATTGGATGAGCTCGGCTTCCGATTTGTCGTCGAACGATGTCGAGATGTTGGTCGAAGCCGCACTCGGATCGTTGGGATGAATGTGAACCTGCTTGGTTTCACCGGCAACTGAAACGCCAATTCTGTTGCCGGGCGCTTAGACTTGAGTAAGTCTGCAGCATCCACCGCTTTCTTGTAGCCGTCAAGTTCGGCTGCGAGAACTTGCTCACTGGCTATTTTGGAGCACCGCTGGAGGCACTCCTCGGAAATTATCCGATCACCAGTTATCGTGATCACACCATTCGGTCCTGACATCTTAAGTTTAAGATATACATAACATGGTCGGGCCATGAGACGTGCGTAGGCGGGCCTACCCAGGATGGCGTGATAGGCACTCTGAAAGTCCACCACTTCAAATGTTAGGCGTTCCTTCTGGAAGTTCTTCTCTCCTCCGAATACAACATCTAGAGCGATCTGGCCGAGTGACTCGGCCTTCTTCCCAGGGATGACCCCATGGAAATTCATATTACTCTTACTCAGTCGGGACATCTGAATGCCCATCGCACTGAGTGTATCCGCATAAATTATATCGAGTCCGCTGCCACCATCCATCAAGACTTTGCGCAGTCGGACCCCATTCACAGCTGGATCAACAACCAACGCCTGCCTCCCAGGGGTGGCTATGTGGGCCGGGTGATCAGACAGATCGAAAGTGACAGGAGTCGTCCTCCAATTAAGGTGCTTCACGGCAGTCAGAGCTACCATGTTCACTTCCTGATTGATGACCTTCAATTGGCTCTTACTCTCGACATCTGCAAAGATCATGTTAATGACCCTGTTAATGTGTGGGTATTCTGGATTGCCCTCTTCTTCTTCGTCAGCGTCTTTCTCTGCAAAAGTCTCTTTTCCCATCTCATGTTTGAGCAACCGACACTCCCGAGTGGTGTGCTTCGGGTAAATGATGTTGCCTTCTTCATCCTTCTTAGTGTGAATCGCGCAGGGCTGATCCATCACCTCAGAGTTATACTCGGGTTTCTTCTTGTTAACCCATTCTTTTTTCTTGTTTTTCTTGGCCTTTGGCTTCCCTTGGCCTGGAACAGCTGCCACTTCAGCTTTTCCCGGAGGATCAACCTTTCGCTTCTGTTTCTTTTCCGCGTCCCAGCCGACTGTCGGGCGTCGCCTGCTCGACCTTTGCCGCTACGGAGGCAGTCTTCTTATTCGCCGTTGGCATAGTTGTTGGCAATTTCCATGGCACGGCTAAGAGACAGATCTCTCGATCGGCCAAACTTCAAAATGAGCTCTCGGTAAGATGTACCAGCCTTAAAGGCACAAATGGCCTGATGCTCGGTGACATTCTCTACCGTGTTGTGCAGCGTAGTCCATCGCTGAATGTACTCTCGGAGAGTCTCATCACTAGTAGAGAAATGGCTAGCCAGAACTCTTGTTGGTGGCGTGCCATTTTCCACTAATGCCAGCACTAATATTTCCAAATAGCAATGGCGTTGGACGAAATTGTACGACAGCGTTGTGCAGCTAGTGCTGGCGTCGACATAATGTAGAACGCCACCAGAAAGTGGGCCCTGCTGAGCAGACCGGTTGGGATGCGTTGTTGGCGTAGATCGTTCTGACACGCCATAGATACATTATGTAGTTCTGGCATTCCCTGCTCGTGAATGCCAGCATTATGTTTAGCCCATATAACTTGTTGTTGGAAGCCCCTTGCTTCTCAAAATACATTCACTTCCAATTCTTGTCCCTAATAGCTAGTTAGCTCCTCTTAGTTATGGACCCACGTCGACGGAGTGTGTCGAAAGTTTGGGACTCCGCCGCCCTGGCCGAGCTCCCATCTGGTCCTGTTGGCTACACCATGAGCTCGCCATGACCAATGCAGTCCGGCAAATCATCCCGCCGCAGCAGCGCCACTTCTGTTCAATCCGGCAGCTACGCCACCAGCGTCGAAGATACCGGTCCTGTGCTGCTTTGCGGCTGTCATCGCCCTCTTGATAAGCATATGTCGCACACGGAATGGAATCCAGAGCGAGAGTTGTACATGTGCGCCAACCGTGGAAAGGTACGTATGTACATATTGATTGGCTTTCAGCTAATTTGCACAATTCAACTCCTCTAGCGTCGCTCACATCAATATGCATGTGTGTGTATATTGTGATCCACAGAAAACAGGGGGAAAATATTGCTTCACATGGATATGGGTTGATATCGTCCAGAAGTACGTAAGAGAGGTTCTTGACTACTCCATTGGACCTTTGAGACTACAGATAGACGAGATGCAACTCCAGAACGATGTGATGCGAGGCCAAATAAAAAAAATTCAAGATGCTTCGATATGCTCTTTTAGCCGGTTGCCTGCTTGGCCTATTTCTCCTAGCTAGATCGATGACACCATCTCTTCAGGTGGTCCTCATCACACTGATGATGTTCTTAGTCTAGATCTAGTAGTAGTAAAATATAATTGTTACTTTTTATTATCCTTCTGTAATGTATGTAAGCAGGCCAGATTAATTAATGAAATCTATGTTGTTCATCTATGTGAATTATAATTTGAACTAATTTTTAATTCTGTATATATATATATCTATTCACCAAAGATGAAAATAAAATAATAATGAACTGAAATGGCGTTGGACACGTGGGCCAACGCTATCAAACACATCACACAGCCCGTCAAACCCAACCACTCGTATATACGCAACTGGATCTAATCCCCACACAAACTCCCCCTAATCAATCCCAACCCAACGCCGCCGCCGCCGCCAACGACCAATCCGCCCGGCCGCCGTCGCCATCTCCTACTCCACATCGCCGCCGTCTCCCTCTCCATCTCCACCACCGCCATCTTTGTCTCCGTGCTACCACCGTCGTCGCCGTCTCCGTGCCTCCACCGCCGTTGCCGTCTCCGCGCCTCCATTGCCGTCGCCGTCTCCGCGCCTCCTCCGCCATCGCCGTTTCCTCGCCACCACTGCCGTCGCCGTCTCCGCGCCTGCACCGCCGTCTTGCCGCCTCCATCATGGGTGAGTAATTGTAGTTTCAGATTTTTAGTGTACTTGTGTACTTTCAGGTTTTTAGTGTAGTTTGTGTAGTTTCAGATTTTTAGTGTACTTGTTTAGTTTCAGATTTTTAGTGTAGTTTGTGTAGTTTCAGATTTTTAGTATAGTATGTGTAGTTTCAGATTTTTAGTGTGCTTGTGTAGTTTCAGGTTTTTAGTGTAGTTTGTGTAGTTTCAGATTTTTAGTGTACTTGTTTAGTTTCAGATTTTTAGTGTAGTTTGTGTAGTTTCAGATTTTTAGTATAGTTTGTGTAGTTTCAGATCGAGGAGGAGGAGGAGCATGATGAGGAGGAGGAGGTTCAGTCGCTACTACATCATCCTAGGTCCACCAGGGACGACCACGAGGCCGGCCCCTCTGGCCGTTAGCTTGCTAGAGATGGACCTAGCATTAGCTATTTCGTATATGAATGACTGTTTAAATTTATGCATGTTATTATATGTTTGAACCGTGCTTAATTATGCTAGAGATGGACGTAGCATTAGCTATTTCGTATATGCTTAATTACTAGTGCATATATGTTCTATTTTGATGTGTTAGTTATTTAGTTTAATTATCTATGCTTACTTTGATCAATGATATTGATAGCAAAAAATGGATGCCCCGTGTAAGACTTGTGGTGCTTTGAGATGCCAGAAGGATAGGAAGTTCTTCATCGATCTTCCGAAGGACTTCATTGCTAAGACGGTGAATATAGGGTCGTGCTATTCGTCACCCTGGGTGAGGAATAGTTATTCTTCACCCCCCTCAATTTTAACATCAATGCACCGTAATTTTACGTTCCGTAATTTTTGTCTCATTTCATACGTAAAAAGAAACCGTAAGAAAATTTATAATCAGCGTAAAAAATATTTTATGTCAGGTAAAATTACAAACATACAAAAATAGTGGAAAATATACAATAAATTCAAATTTTTCGGTCTTGTGACCTATATTTTTGTTTTCTTATGTCAAATTTTACGTTGTGATTCAATATAAATGTAACTTTTTGTATTCCAAATGTAATTTATTTATAAATTGATCGTAAGATTATCTCGGGTGAAGAATAACTTATTCTACACCCTGGGTGATGAATAGAGTTTCTATATGTATATATATATATGTATATATATGTATGTATATATATATGATTTAGTTTAACATGTTCTGATTGAGTTTCATATGGTACGTTTGTGGCCGAAATTGTCTAGCTAGTTATTTTTTCAAATTTCGCTCAGGTCATCCCTTGCGGGGCAAGGCGTGACTTCTTAGAGAAGTTTCGAGTTCCGCTTGATGCAACCATCACGTTCCAATGCACCCTAATGAAGATGCTGATGGCCGAACACTTCAATTGCCTTGTCACCAACAAGTCAGACCGCACCTATTTCGGTTGCCCTTGTTGGACAGCTCTTCCAACTGCTTACCAGATGAAAGCTGGGGAGAGAGCCACGTTCTACCTTGACTACGATCGTGACGAGATCATGGTCTACTACAGGCCTGCTGGCAGCGATGATGATGGTCCACTTACTCCAGACTATGACCCTGACTCCGCCCGGCGTATTGTCTGAGTTAGCTGCTAGTAGGGCATGCATGCCATATCACCTCCTTTTAATTTCTCCGAACTTGTGTGTACTTGTGTTATATGCCTCTTTTTGATACTTTTCTGAATAATGTCAATAAATAATGACTCTTGAACTTAGATTTTGGTATTTTCAATGTACTGTTTAATTACTGTCAAAACCTTCGATTATGCTGTCATTTTTGTTGTATCGCGCTGCTGTACAGATTTGGTTTAAATCTGAAAATTACATTGCTGGCGTAGCACTAACGTCCAATGCCACTACTGACGTACATTACTGCTGGCGTTGGACAAGAGCACGCCATAAACACATGGAATAGTGCTGGCGTCGAATCCAACACGACCACTAATTTTTAACTGTGGCGCCATATTGCTAGCGTAGGGTGCCTACGCCAGCAAGGTCCTTTTTGCCACGCCATAGCTAGCCTTTTCTGCACTAGTGCATTGTTCTTCTGGACACAGTGCTGCAACTCGGTCACACCACCTGGACGCTTGTACATGCCTTCAAACGTCTTGATGAACACTCGGGCCAGATCCTCCCAGCAATAGATGCTACTGGGAGGTAACTGGTTCAACCAAGCCCGAGCGGATCCTTCCAGCATGAGGGGGAGGTGTTTCATTGCCACGAAATCGTCGCCACCCCCAATCTAAACTGCCACTCGGTAATCTTCGAGCCAGGTCTCCGGCTTGGATTCACCGTTGAACTTTCCGATCCCGATCGCTAAATGGTAATTGGGGGGTATCTCGGCTTCTCGGATATACCTGCAGAAGCACTCGAGACCCAATGTAACCCAACCGCTCACTCGGTCTCTGATCACTCGGTTCCTATCTACCATCCTTTGTGTGATAGTAGACCTGGCGTTGGGCAGCGGAGGCCGCCGGCCAGCTTCCTCGTAGCCGCGGGGTCGAGGGGGAGTCCGATTGCGATCTTCTCCATAGTGGTGGCCATCGTCGAATGGGCGCTTGCCGTACGAACCACCTCTCGGAGGAGGAGTCCGACTGACGTCGTGCTCGTCTCGCCAACGCCCTCCGTACGGACCTCTCGGAGGACGAGGAGAGCGTATGCGTTTCCCGTACGCATGCGGGCTGTGAGCAGACTGCACTGTGTCTGCCTGCACAGACCGGCCATGAATACGCAACGACGACTGCGAAACTTCTGAATTCTGCTTTAGTGAGGTCTTCAGCAGTGCTTGGATCTACCGAATGCCCTCCCCAGCTGTCGACCCAGAAGCCTGAATAGATTCAGCGATCCGAGTGGCCGCAGCCAGGTTCTCTATCGGTGTGCGCATCACCGGGACTTTGGGGGGTCGGCTGTTCTGGAATAGTGGACGCCTCATGTTGCTAGAACTTGGTCTGTCCCACGTTGCGCGCTCGTCGAGCGACTGCTGGAGACGCTCGAGGCGCTCGTGCTCGGCCAAAGTGGCCAAGTGCGTAGCCTCCAGAGACACTCCTCCGGAGTGGTCCCCGTGATCGAAGTGAGGAGAACCTCGTCGTCCCTCCTCCTCCTATCTTCCCGCAGCTCTTGAGTGGGAGGCCGGGGAACATAGCCGCTTGTGTCGCTAGCGTGACGATCGCCGTCGCGACTATGAGGACCACCCCAGAGTACCTGGGAGGTCCGTTGTTGGTGGTGTTGGCCATCATGACTTCTGCAGTGTCTCCGCTGCTTCCGAATTCCGACTCATCAGACAATTCGTCCCTCGAAGAGGGGAACAAATCGACGGTGGGTTCGTCGAAGTCGATCACAGCCAGTTGAGCGTCTGCCGACTGACGAGCCATGGCATGCTCGACCCACCGTTGCCACCGAGAGCGCCCGGAGCGCCTATAGTGACTCCCGGAGCCGAGAACGGACGAGGAGCCGTAAGGCTCCGACGGCTGTCGCAAGAGGACGTCATGGGCCATAGCACTGAAGTGCGACACTCCCCTCGCGGGGAACGAGTCAGGATCCAGCGGTGCCTCGTGCAACCAAGCTGAACCGTCGGCGACGAAACGCAAGGTGCCGAAGAGAATCTCACCACCGAGTGCCAACATAGTGAATGAGAAAAGGCTTGAATCCACTTACGCCGGAATTCGCTAGATCCTACGCCCACTGTGGGCGCCAACTGTCGTGGGAGTAATCCTGACCATAGTACGGGGGGTACGAATGAGTAGGGGGAAGCCTAGCTACGGAATAAGTGTCACACTCGGAATTTACGAGTTTGGACCCCACTCGGAAGTGGTAACTGTCCTACGTCTCGAGCCCTGGGGCTGCGTGTTTTCCTTGTATGGGTATCTGATTACAGAGAGTTCGTAACCCTTGCTCTGGCGTCGGAGGGCATCTTATATAGAGTGTGACGCCATCAATCGAGCGCCATCACTAGGGCCATTAATGCTAGTAACTACAGGGGTTACTAGAAACTGTTAAGTTAACTACAGCCGTTACAGGTAATGTGGTCTTTACAATACTTAAGGCGTTTTAAGTCCCTCGAACGTTGCCTCTCCCACGACGGTCCTGCTACTTTCTATCCGAGTGTCCTAAAAGGCACCGAGTGATGAGTGACGTCCGAGTGACTTTCTAGGTTCCGAGTGTCGAGGTGAACCAAGGACTTCCATGAACTTGTAGGACCCCAGGGGTGTCCTAGTATAGAGATATGTGACCCTACGTAGGGTAGGTAACCTCGTCACTTTCCTTATGAGGTTGGGTGCCTCGCCTTCACTCGCAAGCTGCGACAGGTCCGCTAGCCATCGGCCCAAGCCTTCAAGCCTGAGCTGATAGAGAAATACGACGGGAAGCTAAACCCGGCGGAATTCCTAGGCATCTACACGATAGCCATTCAAGCCATCGGGGGAAGAGATGAGAAGGTGCTCGCCAACTATTTCCCTTTGGCACTCAAGCCAAATGTGAGATCGTGGTTGATGCACCTGCCGGAGAACTCTATTTCGTCATGGGCTGACTTGTGCAACGAGTTTGTCTGTGCCTTCACGGGTGGCCACAAGGAGCCAGGACAGCCCAGCAACCTGCAAGTCCTTCTGCAGAAGGAAGGAGAAACTGGAAGTACATCTAGAGATTCAGTCGAGTGCACCGCAATATTCCGGAGATACACCCTGCACCCGTGATTGCCGCGTTCCACTCCAACGTACGCAATAGGAGGATGCGGGCCAAGATGCATGTTAAGCTTCCCAAGAGCGTCAATGAGATGTACACATTGGCGGACAAGTGTGCTCGTGCTGAGGAAGGAAGGCGACTCCCCGGAGATGAGGCTGACGTCAAAGTCGACTCCGATGACGACGACGATGCCCCTGGCCCGAAGGGGAAAAGCCGGAGGCGCAACAAGAAGCATAAGGGAAAAGCAGTGTTGGCCGTTGAGAGCTCCGGTAATCTCACTACTGACAAGAAGGCAAGGCAGCTGCCACGAGCGCTAATTGCCGGGAGGCCGCAGCGGAATAGAAAACCAGAAGGTTCGATGGTCCATACTGCAAAATCCACCTCACCAAAGGTCATGATCTCCAAGAATGCCGCCAAGTTGAGCAGCTTGCAAAGAAGCAGAAGGCTGAATACGAGAAGAGTGACAAGGAGAGAGGCCAAGATGGTGCTGCCTGTAAAGGCCGTGGTGGTAGAGGATGCCGCCGCGGCAAGGCCCCGTAGCAGAAGGAAAAACCTGCTAGAGGCCGTGAGAAGAAAGAAGAAGATGATATGAGTGATGATGAGGATGATGAAGAGTCCAGTGATCGGGAGTTCCAGAAGGTGACTAAAGCCATGTGTGTTGACGGGGGTGCATCCTTGCATTCCTCTCATGGCCAGCTCAAGCAGTGGGCCCGTGAGATCAACGCCGTGGAGCCAGCTGCAGAGTCCAGAAGACCACTCAAATGGTCCCGCACGCCTATCATCTTTGATGAAGAGGATCATCCTGACCGCACCACCGCGGTCGGATGTTTGCCGTTGTTTGTCTCCCCAACAATCTGCAACCTCAAAGTAACCAAGATGTTAGTTGACGACGGGGCAGGGTTGAACTTAATCTCCCCTAAGGTGGTTGAAAGGCTGCAGATCCCTGACGGAGAGCTCAAAGCTACGGGTACGTTCCAGGGAGTCAACCCCGGCAGGAGCCAACCCAAGGGAAAGATCACTTTGCTTGTGACGTTTGGCGGGGAGTTGAACCACCGGAGTGAGAAAGTGGTCTTTGATGTGGTCGAACTCCCCCTACCTTACAACGGAATTCTTGGTCGCCCATCTCTGGCAAAATTCATGGCAGCATCCCACTATGCTTACAACACTTTGAAGATGCCAGGGCCTGTGGGAATCATCTCCATCCCATCTGATAAGAAGGATACAGTTATATGTGTGGACAAGATGTATAGAGATGCGGTAGCAGCTGAAGTCGCGGAAGCACCAGCTCCCACCAAGGAATCAAAGAAGGGAAAGAAGTCTAGCAGAGACGCCGACAAGGACTCCGTGAAGCGCGCCTCTTCAGAGTGCGCTGCACCCGTCGATGACCTGCCGGAGAGTTCCACTAGCAAGAGATCCAAGGTCACCTATCCTGTGACGAAGAAGGTCCCGACAGGGCAGGATGGTGCTGGTGGTACATTTACCATGAGTGTCACCCTTAATGACAAATAGGAAAGTGCGCTCGTTGCCTTCCTGTGGGCGAATGTCGATGTGTTTGGTTGGCAACCATCTGACATCCCCGGTGTTCCCAGGGAGGTAATTGAGCACCACCTTGCTGTCTGCCCTCATGCCAGGCCCATCAAGCAGAAGGTTAGAAAGCAAGCCTTGGAGCGGCAGCAGTTCATCGCCGAGGAAATCAAGAAGCTCGAAGCAGCTGGTTTGGTTAGAGGAGTGTTGCATCCGACATGGTTAGCCAACCCGATGGTGGTGCGCAAGGAGAATGGGAAATGGAGGCTTTGCATTGATTTCACCGACTTAAACAAAGCATGCCCGAAGGACCCTTTTCCCTTGTCGCGCATCGATCAAATTGTTGATTCCACTTCTGGGTGTGACTTGCTTTCCTTCTTGGACGCATACTCCGGATACCAGCAGATATTCATGGTCCAGGAAGATGAGGAAAAGACTGCGTTCATAACTCCATGTGGCACGTACTGCTTTGTACGTATGCCCTTCGGGTTAAAGAGCGCTTGTTCTACCTTTGCAAGGGCCATGCATATTGGATTTGAACCTCAGTTGCACATGAACGTGGAAGCTTACATGGATGACATAGTAGTCAAAACCAAAGACGAAGCAACTCTCATACAAGACTTGGAAGAAACTTTTATCAACTTGCGCAAGATCAATTTGAAGATAAACCCTCAGAAATGTGTGTTTGGTGTCCCATCCGGCAAGCTGCTTGGGTTCTTTGTGTCTCAGCGGGGAATAGAAGCCAATCCCGACAAGATCAAAGCGATCGAGCGGATACAAGCACCCAAGTCCGTCAAGGATGTAAGGCACTTGGCCGGGTGCATTGCCGCCTTGAGTAGGTTCATCTCCAAATCCGCTGACCGCGCCCTGCCGTTTTTCAAAGTTCTAAAAAAGGTCGGCCCGATGAAGTGGACCCCGAAAGCAGAAGCAGCGCTGCAAGATTTGAAAGCTTACCTCTCTTCCGCTCCCACCTTGGTCGCGCCAAAACCACAAGAACCATTGCTGCTATACCTAGCGGCAACAAATCAAGTGGTTAGTGCAGCACTGGTGGCGCAGCGGGAAGTTGATGAAGACGCAGCAGCTGCAACTGATGTCACCGGGAGTGGAACCGAAACATTCGTGGTAGGACTTGATGCAGACCAAGGGGAACCTAAGCAAGCAGACGAAGGCGGTTTCAAGGAAGTGGCGAAGAAGAAAGTGGTGCAGCGACCAGTGTACTTTGTCAGCTCCTTGTTACAAGGAGCTAGGTCAAGGTACTCTGGAGTGCAAAAGCTCATCTTTGGCCTTCTCATGGCCTCAAGGAAGCTGCGCCACTACTTCCAAGGCCACGGGGTCACTATTGTCACCCGCTTTCCGCTGCAGCTTATATTAAGGAACCCCGAGGCCACTGGCAGGATAGTTGAGTGGGCGCTAGAGCTGTCAAGTTTTGGTTTGAAGTGTGAGAGCACTTCCACAATCCAGAGCAGGGCGTTGGTGGAATTCATTGCAGAATGGACACCCACTCTAGACAAAGAAGTTCCAGAGACAATGCTCCCCGGCAAAGAAGCGCCTAAAGAATGGATCATGTATTTTGACGGCGCTTTCGGTGCTGGAGCAGGCGTGCTCGTCATCGCCCCTACCGGAGAGCATCTCAAATATGTGGTTCAAATGCACTTTCCCCGAGAGGAAGCCACCAACAACAACGCTGAGTATGAGGGGCTCCTTGCCGGACTCAGGATCGCAGTGGAGTTGTGAATCAAGAAACTGATCATCCGAGGAGATTCTCAACTCGTGGTGAGGCAAGTCAATAAAGATTATCAGAGTCCGTTGATGGAAGCATACGTGGAAGAGGTGAGGAAGCTGGAGGAGCGCTTTGATGGATTGCAAAAAGAGCACGTGCCGCGTGCAGAAAACAGCATCGCTGATCATCTATCGAAGTGCGCTGCGCAAAAGCTCCTTGTGGAACCAGGAACCTTTGTCCTCCACCTCACTCAGCCATCAGTATCCCCATCAATGATGACCAGGAAAAGAAGAAAGCTGAACTCTGGCAAGCATTTCCCGGCAGAGCATCCCGAAGCCGCTGGTAGAGAGGCTGCCGGAGACAGTCTCATTTCGGTTAGTGAGCAGCTCCCTACTGCCGGACCCCAGGTCCTTGCGGTTGAGATAAGCGCTCCCACGAACGAGGATATGCCTTTAGTCCTCGTTGTCGAGCCACAGGCTCTAGCTTGGGCACAACACATAGTCCACATCCTTCAAACAGGAGAACTTCCCGAAGAACAAGAAGAAGCCAAAAAAGTAGCCCGCCAGTCAAGTATGTACCAGTTTGTCGATGACACTCTGTACAGAAAAAGACCAAACGGTGTGAAATTAAGCTGCATTTGCCGGGAAGATGCACTGAAGCTATTGGCAGAGATTCACGGAGGCGTGTGTGGGTCTCACATTGGATCAGGCCCTTGCCGGAAAAGCCTTCCGGCAGGGTTTCTATTGGCGCACTGCCCTCCAAGATGCAACTGAGCTAGTCACCAAGTGTGAAGCCTGCCAGTTCCATTCCAAGAACATCCATCAACCAACGCAAGCTCTCCAAACGATCCCTTTATCCTGGCCATTCTCGGTATGGGGGCTCGATATTTTGGGCCCCTTTCCCCGCACTGTCGGGGGCTTTGAATTCTTGTTCGTAGCAATCGACAAGTTTAGAAAGTGGTCTGAGGTGGTACCAGTGAGGATGGTGACCGCACAGTTAGCTGTCAAGTTCCTGAAAGGATTGGTGTGCCATTTTGGGGTGCCCAACAGGGTGATCACCGATAATGGCACCCAATTCACAAGCTGCACCTTTATGCAGTACATCCAAAGCCTTGGAAGCAAGGTCTCCTTCGCCTCTGTTGCGCACCCAGGGAGCAATGGGCAAGTCGAGAGGATGAACGCTGAAGTGTTGCATGGACTAAAGACAAGAACTTTCGATAGACTGCGGAGATGCAGCAAGCGTTGGATAGATGAGTTGCCGGCGGTTCTTTGGTCCTTCAGAACGACACCGAATCGAGCTACTGGCCAGACGCCCTTCTCCCTAGTATATGGGGCGGAAGCAGTTCTCCCCACGGAACTCATATACGGGTCACCTTGAGTACTTGCCTACGATGAAGTAGTGCAAGAGCAGCTACGGCATGACGATGCCATTCTCCTCGAGGAAGATCGTCTCCGGGCTGCTGTGCGTGTTGCATGCTACCAGCAAGCCCTGCGCCGTTATCACAGCCGCATGGTCCACGCCCGGAGCATTGAGGAAGGCGACCTTGTCCTTAGGCGCGTTTAGTCCGCCAAGGGTACCAACAAGTTGACGCCAAAGTTGGAAGGCCCTTACCGGGTAGCATGAGTCACCAGACCTGGCGCAATCCGTCTGGAGACTGAAGATGGCATCAAAGTGCTTAACTCATGAAATATTGAGCATCTTCGTAAGTTCTACCCGTAAGGCGCGGTTGCCGGGCTCAGTCCCCGGCAGCCACCTTTTGTACAAGCCTTGCCGCAGTTGCATGTAACCCTTTGTACAAAGCCAGGCGCAGACCCCCGTGCATGCAATAATAAAGGTAGGCATTGCATCATATCATCGAATTCCTTGTTTACTATGCATTTTTTATGTTGCAATGTTATCGCTTTTAAGTTTTAGAAATTTGCTAGAGTACATGATGAGCCTGTGATCCTTGTTACTGTGTTCTCTCACCCCAGAGGACAGAGGCCTCTTGTCTTACATGTTTTACCGCCAGGAAACCAGAGAAGAAGGGCAACGGAACAAGGACGGTGGCTCGTCATACTCCAGAGAGGGATACTGCCTGAAAAGATAAGTCTAATCGTGTATCCCAAGCTTGGTGCCATTTACTCCCTTAAGGAAACCCCTCCTTTTTCTTTTGACTGTGTACCATGGAGTTCGTCACGCAACGGAAACCCTTGTCTGGACGAGCCGTCCCCCAGCTCCTGTCGTCCATCAGCTCTGGAGGGCCGCGCCGATACCGACAAGGAGCCTAGCCGGGGTTCAATACCGGCCTGCTGTTGGGGGCTCACTCCCCCTTTGGCACTCGCGGTTAGTACTGACCCGGCAAATAGTTCCATGCGGCAAGGACAAACATGCTGACACGGGGCAAACAAAGGATAAAAGGGATAGTACTTAAGGAAGAGAAATAGCATTCTTTCATTCATTTCCGGTAAAAAATGGATAAATATACATTAGAGGACGCCTCTTTAATAACTCTTTATTTGACTTTCTCCCCTAGGGACAAGCTACAAAAGGAGAAAGGACTAAAGGAGAGCCTAAGCAGAAGCCCAGCCTGACCCCGTCATGACTGGCAGGGCGCAGCTCTGCAGGACCACCGGCAAGGAAGACGAAGCCGAAGTCCACGAGCCTGCCAAGGTCCAGCTGAGGGGAGGAGGCTGCGCCCAAGTCAAGAACCCCCGGCAAATCGCTCTGCCGGGGGGCTCGCTGACAGTGATGGTGCGACCGGCGGTCAGCTGGAGCCCGAGCCGTCGTACTCCGACTTGACGGCCGGGGACGCGCTGCCGCCGTCTTCACCGACATTGTCCTCCTTGTCGCTATCGATCGGGGAGGAGCTTTCGTCATCGCTCGAGCTCTCTTCGCAGCAGCCAAGACGAGCGCCCAAATGCCCATAGATCTTGATGGAGAGCGTGTCGACCTCCACCAACTTGAAGCGGAGGACGTACCCATCCATGATGTCATGGGCACGTGCGAAGGTTTTCCACCCGCGCCTAAGGAACATGACACGGGGCACCGGGAACTCGACGTCAGCCTGCACGGCGCCATTACAGCAGCCGTGCATGCGCAACCACATCATGCGCGGCTTGTCGACCTCCATCACCCTGGCAAAAGGGCGGGGGAGTCGCAAACGGCCGCGGAGAGGACCACGCAGCCTGACGACGAACTCCGGTGCCGTGCTTTCAGTATGTCCCATCGCTGGGGAAGGAACCACCGACGGAGGAGGATCGGGTGTGATAACCCACAAGTATAGGGAATCGCAACAGTTTTCGAGGGTAGAGTATTCAACCCAAATTTATTGATTCGACACAAGGGGAGCCAAAGAATATTCTCGAGTATTAGCAGCTGAGTTTTCCATTCAACCACACCTGAAAGACTTAATATCTGCAGCAAAGTATTTAGTAGCAAAGTAGTATGGAAGTAACAGTAACGATGGCAAACGTGATAGTAGCAGTTTTGTAGTGATTGTAACAGTAGCAACGGAAATGTAACTTAGCAAAGATCAATATGTGAAAAACTCGTAGGCAATGGATCAGTGATGGATAATCATGTCGGATGGCATTCATCATGGAACAGTTATAACATAGGGTGACACAGAACTAGCTCCAATTCATCAATGTAATGTAGGCATGTATTCCATATATAGTCATACGTGCTTATGGAAAAGAACTTGCATGACATCTTTTGTCCTACCCTCCTGTGGCAGCGGGGTCCTAATGGAAACTAAGGGATATTAAGGCCACCTTTTAATAGAGAATCGTACCAAAGCATTAGCACTTAGTGAATACATGAACTCCTCAAACTACGGTAATCACCGGAAAGAATCCCAGTTATTGTCACCCTGGGGGATGCGGATCATAACTCGTAATAGGTGTCTACAACTTGCAAGATAGGATCAAGAACACATATATATTCATGAAAACATAATAGGTTCAGATCTTAAATCATGGCACTCGGGCCCTAGTGACAAGCATTAAGCATAGCAAAGTCATAGCAACATCAATCTCAGAACATAGTGGGTACTAGGGATCAAACCCTAACAAAACTAACTCGATTACATGGTAAATCTCATCCAACCCATCACCGTCCAGCAAGCCTACAATGGGATTACTCACGAACGGCGGAGAGCATCATGAAATTGGTGATGAAGGATGGTTGGTGATGACGACGGCGTCGATTTCCCCTCTCAGGAGCCCAAAACGGACCCCAGATCTGCCCTCCCGAGGAAGAACAGGAGGTGGCGGCGGCTCTGTATCGTAAAACACGATGAACTCTTCTCTCCGATTTTTTTCTCCCCGAATAGGGTTATATGGAGTTGGAGTTGAGCTCGGCGGAGTTGCAGGGGGCCCACAAGCTACCTGGGCGCGCCCTAGGGGGGGCGCCCCATGGCTTGTGGCCAATGGGTGGACCCCCTCCAGTTGATTATTTCGCCAGTATTTTTTATTAATTCCAATATTCTCCGTAAATTTTCATGTCAATCTAAGAACTTTTATTTCTGAACAAAAATAACACCAAGGCAATTCTGCTGAAAACAGCATCAGTCCGGGTTAGTTCCATTCAAATCATGCAAATTAGAGTCCAAAACAAGGGCAAAAGAGTTTGGAAAAGTAGATACGATGGAGACGTATCAACTCCCCCAAGCTTAACACATTGCTTGTCCTCAAGCAATTCAGTTGACAAACTGAAAGTGACAAAGAAAAACTTTTACAAACTCTGTTTGATCATGTTGTTGTAAATATGTCTAACTGATGTTCAGGTTTTAAGCAAAGATTATAGACTAACCACATTCACAATAACATTTCGGTTTCACATTTACTCATATCAATGGCATAATCAACTAGCGAGCAATAATAATAAATCTCGGATGACAACAATTTTATCAAAACAATCATGATACAATATGATATAATGGTATCTCGCTAGCCCTCTCTGAGACCACAAAACATAAATGCATAGCACCTCTGAAGAACAAGGACTGACTAGACATTGTAATTCATGGTAAAAGAGATCTAGTCACAGTCATACTCACTATCAATTAATAACAAAGCATACAAATGACGGTGGTGCTCTCTAACCGGTGCTTTTTATAAGAGGAGGATGACTCAACAGTAAAGTAAAATAGATAGGCCCTTCGCAGAGGGAAGCATTGATTTGCAGAGGTGCCAGAGCTCGAGCTCTTAAAAAAGGGATGAATAATAATTTTGAGCGGTATGCTTTCATTGTCAATATAACAACCGAGAGATCTCGATATCTTCCATGCTAGATACATTATAGGCGGTTCCCAAACAGAATGGTAAAGTTTTTACTCCCCCTCCACCAATCAATCACAATCCACGGCGAGCCGAATCCACGGGTACCGTCCATACAAACAACAATCCTGAGGGAGTTTTGTTTCATTATATTTTGATTTGATTTTTGAGCATGGAACTGGGCATCCCGAATACCAGCCACTTTCTCGTGAATGATAGTGAATCAACACATATCGTGAGAATAACCCACCTAGCATGGAAGATACTGACCGCCTCCAGTCGCTACATGAGTGATTCGGGCATACAAAACAGAATATTATTTGAAGGTTTAGAGTTTGGCAGATGCAAATTTACTTGGAACGGCAGGTAAATACCGCATATAGGTAGGTATGGTGGACTCATATGGAACAACTTTGGGTTTATGGAAATGGATGCACAAGCAGTATTCCCGCTTAGTACAGGTGAAGGCTAGCAAGAGACTCGGAAGCGACCAACTAGAGAGCGACAACAGTCATAAACATGCATTGAGATTAACCAACATTGAATGCAAGCACGAGTAGGATATAAATCACCATGAACATAAATATCGTGGAGGCTATGTTGATTTTGTTTCAACTACATGCGTGAACATGTGCCAAGTCAAGCCACTTGAATCATTCAGAGGAGGATACCATTCTATCATTCTACATCACAACCATTTTAAAATGCATGTTGGCACTCAAGACAAACCATTATACACTCTTAGCTAATTAAGCATGGCATGAGTAACTATAATCTCTAATTGTCATTGTAAACATGTTTCATCCATAATGAGCTGAATCCAGAACGATGAGCTAATCATATTTACAAAAACAAAATAGGTCGAGTTCGTACCAGCTTTTCTCCATCTCAATCACTTCATTATATATTTTCATTATTGCCTTTCACTTGCACGACCGAACGGTGTGAATAATAATAAGAGTGCATGTGCATTGGACTAAGCTGCAATCTGCAAACAATAACTCAAAGGAGAAATCAAGGTAATATGGGCTCTCTGATAGATAAACAATAATGCATATGAGAGCCACTCAACATTTTCATTGTGGTCTTCTCCTTACGACCCAAAGAAAAGAAATTTCAAAACAAGTACGAGAAAAACTATTTACACGGGAAACCTCCCAACAAGCAAAAGAAGAACGAGAAATCTTTTTGGGTTTTCTTTTAATGCTACAACTAAACAAACTAGGAGGTAAAGCTAGAACTAATTTTTTTTGGATTTTCTCAAGGTTAATTAAGAACACAAGAAGAAAGCGGAAAGAAGAAATGAAATACCATGGATGGTACATTGAAAAAGTATAAGCACCGACTACTAAGATGAGTGTATGAACATGAATGTAATGTCTGTGAGAAATACGTACTGGCCTGGTTAATATCCAAAGTCATAGTTGGGGTTGTACTGGGCTGCGGCGGCTACCGCATGAACGGCTGCAGCGCGGAGGCGAGCGGCTTCCGCCTCTCTCTCGTACTCGTTCGCCTCCTCTCTGGTTATAAAGTGTCTCCGTTTTTCCTGAAAGTTAAAGAAGGTAGGAGCAGGAAGGGTAATATGGACAGCACACTGTCTATCAAAAATTAGTCGGTACAGGAAGGACTGTTTGTTCCTCTCAAGAAACTGGTAGCGCACCATAGCCTCATAATCAAGAAAAGTAGGTGGTAATTCGATATCATTTCCCCTTATGGGTACCCCAAGATAATTAGCTACACGAGTGGCATAAATCCCGCCAAAGAAATCTCCATCCTTAGCATTTTTATGTAGTCTCCTAGCAATAATAGCCCCCAAGTTATATCGTCTATCACCCATTACCGCACTCTTAAGAATACTAAGATTAGGTACGCAAAGGTGGCTATGATCATGTTTACCATTAATACATCTACCTATGAAGAGAGCAAAATAATGTATAGCAGGAAAGTGAATGCTCCCCAAGGTAGCCTGTGTAATGTTTCTAGTTTCTCCCACAGTGATGCTAGCAAGAAAATCATTATATTCAGTTTTGTGAGGATCACTATGGCT
Source organism: Elymus sibiricus (assembly GCA_039707655.1). Taxonomy (NCBI): domain Eukaryota; kingdom Viridiplantae; phylum Streptophyta; class Magnoliopsida; order Poales; family Poaceae; genus Elymus; species Elymus sibiricus. The sequence goes on from CM077671.1 coordinate 139,988,018, forward strand.
GCCCCATTGTGGAATTTTGCATGCGCGGTTAAAATCTTCTAGGTCCATCGTATAAGATTCATCATAAAGATTTAATAGAACAGAATGCGTATTACGCCTGGATGAAAATTCAAACCTCCACACGAAGGAATCAGTGAGCTGATAATATTGCTTGCATTGGTCTGAAACGAATCTTCGAGGCCAGCATTTCGTATGTACGCGTAAAATTCTTCCTTGAAACCGGCATGAACCATGAATTGATCTAATGGCCATTCACAAGGCCGCACTTGAGCTTCCCTCGGTGGTTCAAAGTCGGGCTCACATATCGCGAGTCTCGGGGCCTTCTTGCTCGAGGAACCACCTTGGTATATTCTCCTCAACATCTTTCTTTCTCGAAGAACAATCCCCCAAAACAGTTTTGCAAATGGAGCTTTGCACAAGGAGATCGAAAATGGCAGCAAAATGAGCTAGAACACGGGCTTGAGCAATGGTGGGATTTTTTTCTGGCGGAAGACGAAGTGGATGGGTGCTGGAATAAGTGAGGGGGGCCTACGTGGGACCCACAAGCCAGGGGGGCGCGCCCTGTAGGCTTGTGGCCCACTGGTGCAGGCCCCTGATGTGTTCTCAGTGCCAGAAATTCTTAAATATTCCAGAAAAAATCATATTACATTTTCAGGGCATTTGGATAACTTTTATTTTCAGGTCACTTTTTTATTGCACGGATAATTCAGAAAACAGAAAAATAATAGCATTTTTACTTTATTAAATCTAAATAACAGAAAGTAAAAGTTGGGTACAGAAGGTTGTGCCTCCTAAATTCATCCATCTCATGCTCATCAAAAAGAATCCATCAATAAGGTTGATCAAGTCTTATTGACAAACTTTTTTCGAGTGACACGGAACCGGAGAATTTTCGAATAACACTAGGTTACCTCAATGGGGATATGCATGTCCCCAACAATAAGTATATCATATTTCTTTTTGGCAGTAGGGAGAGGGAATTCAAAATCTCCAATAATAATCATTGAAATTTTTCCAATGGAGTTGATACTATGAACTTGAGGTTGTTTCTTCGGAAAGTGCACCGTATGCTCATTACCAGTAACATGAAAAGTGACATTGCCTTTGTTGCAATCAATAACAGCCCCTGCAGTGTTCAAAAAGGCTCAACCAAGGATGATCGACATGCTGTCATCCTCGGGAATATCAAGAATAACAAAGTCTGTTAAGATAGTAATGTTTGCAACCACAACAGGCACATCCTCGCAAATACCGATGGGTAAAGCGGTTGATTTATCAGCCATTTGCAAAGAGATTTCAGTAGGTGTTAACTTTTTCAAATCAAGTCTACGATACAAAGAGAAAGGCATAACACTAACACCAGCTCCAAGGTCACATAAAGCAGTTTTAACATAATTTCTTTTAATAGAGCAAGGTATAGTAGGTACTCCGGGATCTCCTAGTATCTTTGGTATTCCACCCTTAAAGGTATAATTAGCAAGCATGGTGGAAATCTCAGCTTCCGGTATCTTTCTTTTATTAGTCACAATATCCTTCATATACTTAGCATAAGGAGACATTTTCAGAATATCAGTCAAGCGCATACGCAAAAAGACAGGTCTAAGCATTTCAACAAAGCGCTCAAAATCCTCATCATCCTTTTTGTTGGATGGTTTAGGAGGAAAGGGCATGGGTTTCTAAACCCAAGGTTCTCTTTCTTTACCATGCTTCCTAGCAACGAAGTCTCTTTTATCATATCTTTTATTCTTAGGTTGTGGGTTATCAAGATCAACAGCAGGTTCAATCTCCACATCATTATCATTACTAGGTTGAGCATCAACATGAACATCATCATTAATATTATCACTAGGCTCATGTTCATTACCAGATTGTGTCTCAGCATCAGAAATAGAAATATCATTTGGGTTTTCATGTGTATCTATCACAGGTTCACTAGCAGCATTCAAAGTCCTATCATCATTCTTTTTCCTTATATTACTGGGACGACTAGGTGCATCAGTAATAATTCTCTGAGAATCTTTCTCAATTCTCTTAGGATGGCCCTCAGGATACAAAGGTTCCTGAGTCATTTTACCACCTCTAGTCACAACTCTAACAGAATGATCATTGTTCTTACCATTCATCTCATTAAGCAAATCATTTTGTGCCTTAAGTACTTGTTCTACTTGAGTAGTTACCATGGAAGCATGTTTACTAATAAGCTTAAGATCATTGATAGTTCTACTCATATAATCACCTAAGCGATCAAGCATGTAAGCATTATGTTTCAATTGTCTGCTAACATAAGAATTGAAATTTTCTTGCTTAACAATAAAGTTATCAAACTCATCCAAGCATTGGCTAGCAGACTAATTATAAGGAATATCACCGTCATCAAATCTACGGAGAGAATTTACCTCTACTACCTGTGTCGGGGTATCAAGACCATGTATTTCTTCAATAGGTGGTAGATTCTTAACATCTTCAGCTTTAATACCTTTTTCTTTCATAGATTTCTTTGCCACTTACATATCTTCAGGACTGAGAAATAGAATACCTCTTTTCTTCGGAATTGGCTTTGGAGGTGGTTCGGGAATAGTCCAATCATTATCATTGCTCAATATATTATTCAATAGTAGTTCAGCTTGTTCAACAGTTCGTTCCCTAAAAACACAACCAGCACAACTATCTAGGTGGTCCCTAGAAGCATCGGTTAGTCCATTATAAAAGATATCAAGTATTTCGTTTTTCTTGAGAGGATGATCAGGCAAAGCATTTAGTAATTGGAGAAGCCTCCCCAAAGCTTGTGGGAGACTCTCTTCTTCAATTTGCACAAAGTTAAATATTTCCTGCAAGGCAGCTTGTTTCTTATGGGCAGGAAAATATTTTTCAGAGAAGTAATATATCATATCCTGGGGACTACGCACACAACCAGGAGAAAGAGAATTAAACCATATCTTAGCATCACCCTTTAATGAGAAAGGAAACAACTTAAGAATATAGTAATAACGAATTTTTTCCTCATGAGTAAATAGGGTGGCTATATCATTCAATTTAGTAAGATGTGCCGCAACAGTTTTAGATTCATAACCATGGAAAGGATCAGATTCAACCAAAGTAATTAACTAAGGATCGACAGAGAATTCATAATCCTTATCAGTAACAAAGATAGGTGAAGTAGCAAACTTAGGATCATATTGCATTCTAGCGTTCAAAGATTTTTCCTTCCACTTGCATAGTAATTTCTTGTGACGCCCTGGATTAAGTGCTACAGTAATCCTTGTAATGAAGCTACAGTAATCTGAGGATTATGCTAATCCATTTTGCTAATCCGGATATGATCAAGTTGAAATTCATATCTCATTTCAAATTCCATTAAAAGGGGCATTGAATTTTATGGTGATAAAATAAGTTGGCAAACAGCAAAGGTAAAATGTTGCACGCTTGTGATAACTCACAAAACAATTGGTGTTATGGGGTACAACATCACCAAACATATGGTGCGGACCCCACCTTCAATAACATCACCAAATTGCAATTTAAAGTGCTCTTAAATTCAATTGGAAATTGCAAACAGATTCTTAAAATCCCCAAAGTGTGCGTGGCCATGCAAAATATTGCAAGATGTTTATTGGACCAAGTCACACGTTTTTGCTAAAGGAAATTATTGCTAAAAAGAAATAAAACTAAAACAGAAAACAATTTAAAAGAAAAAGTAAAACAAAAATAAAAATAAAAAGAAAAAGGAACCCCCCCACTGGGCCGGCCCAAACGAACCATTGCCCGGCCTGCCCCCCCACCGGCCCAACCGGCCCACCCCGGAGGCCATAACCCCCCCACCCCCCGAAACCCTAGCCACCCCGTCTCCCCACTCGCTCCCCCCCCCCGATCCGCTCTCTCTCTCCCCTCCCGATCTGGATCGGGACCAGATCGGGCCGGTCCTCACCGCCGCCGCCCCGCTCCCACACCGGCGGCCTCCCCCCTCCGCTCCACCGGCGAAGTTCGCCGTCGGACCCCGCCACCACCGCGCCTCCTCATCCTCCTCCCCATCGGACCCCCCCCCCCCCCCCCCCCCCCCCCCCCGCCGGCGCCACACCGCCCGCCTCGGCCTCCTCCTCCTCCCGTCGCGCCGCCTCGCCCCCTACACCGAGCCCACTACCCCTCCCCTGCAGGCCACTGTAAGCCGCCGCGCCGCCTCTGCCTTTCCTGGCCTCGCCCGCTCCATGCCGCGCTCCGCCCCGCCCCTGCACGCACACCCCCGCCGCTCGCGCTGCGCGCGTCCACACCCGCACGCAGCGCGCACCGCGCCGCCCGATCGCCCGCTCGCTGTGCGCGCCTGCGTCGCCGCTCGCGCACCCGCCGCGCCCGCCCCTGCTCGCCGAGCGCCGGCCGCGCCCGCACGCTCCCCGCGTCCCCGCTGCGCTCCCATCGCCCCGCGGCCCTCCTTCCCCTCGCCGCTAGCCCCACCGGCCGCCGCTGGCCCGGCCGCGGCCAGCCCCCGCCGCCGGCGAGTCCCTGGCCTCGCCCTGGCCGTTCGGTTAGTGGGGGTGCTAACCACCCCACTAACCGCACCCCCCCCTGAGACGCTGACAGTGGGGGCCCACGCCCCCTACAAACGTTTTAATAAAAGTGTTAAAAATAATAATAATTAGTTTAATTAATTAATTCATTAATTAGTGAATAAATTAATTAAATGATTAAGATTAATTAGATTAATTAATAAAAAAATTAATTAATCTGTTAATTAATTAGTGTTAATCAGCGTATGACAGGTGGGTCCCACCCCATAATTAATTTGTTTAATTAATTATTAGACCTAATTAAAACTGTGTCAATGAGATGTGGGGCCCACTGGTCAGTTTGACCAGTCAGCCCCACTGTTGACTGCTGATGTCAGCATGACATCATGCTGACGTCATAAATGCTTTTTCGAATTAAAATTAATCTGTTTTATTCCAGGATATTAATAAAACTTTAAAAATTAATATAAAATAATCCGTAACTCGGATGAAAATAATTTATACATGAAAGATGATCAGAAAAATCCCACAAATCCGTATACGCAGTCCGTTAGTCTGTCACGTGCTCCTAGCATAGCAAACATGGAACTTTTCCATCGATTTCGCCTGTCCGGTAGTAGCCCGAGACCCGAAAAATATCGTCAGGTATTCTTCCGACCCGTCTGCAATGTGTAATACTGCGTTAGTGCATACCTAGCTCTGCATATTGCCATGTCATGCATCGTGTTGCATCTGTGCTTTATATTTATATTTTCTCCCCCCTCTTCTTACCGGTAGACCCCGAGACCGACGCTGCTGCCGGGTACGACTACACGACTGACGGTCAGGCCTTTGCCGCAGAGCAGCAAGGCAAGCAACCCCCCTTGAGCATTCCGATATCGCCCATTTCTTTCCCTCTCATTCTTGCATTAGATTTTGCTACTGTATTAGCTAGCTCCTATTCTGATGCATAGCCTGTTTTTGATGAACCGCTATTGTACCTACGGCTTTCATAAACTGCTTAGTGTAGGTTGATCAGTGAATCCCCTGTGCCCCCCTTAGTCCCAGTTGCCCCTGCTTCTTCATCGACGACTCGAAGACTCGGTCAACTGACCGACGAGCCAGGCCCCTCACAGCACCGCACACCCCTTAGTTGTACGACTCTGCAGAGCTACTATCGAGTACCGAGGGTGACACCTCGTGAAGTACTCATGATGCTAACTCTGTAGTGCAGCTAGTCGGTCGTGGTTATCGAGGGTGATTCCTCCTTCACCACTCCCGACGATGACTCTGTCGTGCAACCCCTCAAGTGTGGGACCCTCGAGGGTGATTCCTCTAAGTCCACCTTGACGGTTTCATCGAGCGGGACCCTTTGAGGGTGATTCCTCAGGTTCCGTCTTGATGTTTTATACACACAGTTACTATGACCTGGTTACAGAAACATGTTGGTGATGGGTCGGCCCTGAGGGGTACCCACGGTTTGATGATGAAGAGGTGTGGACGGGCAGGAGAGGCCCTTGCCACACATCCTCGAGGCGGGGCGACGGGACCGCACTTCATGGGTCGCGCTTGCCCCACATTAATAAAATGCTAATGGGTTGGGTATTTGATCTGATTTGATCATTTGGCCTATTACGCACTAACCTTCACGTGGGGAAGTTATGGGTACTCAACGTCGTTGTATCAGCCGAAGCTCTTCGGACGTTAGCAATGGAGCGGCGCGCGCCCGAGTGGTCCGCAACGGCACTGCGCTTATTATAAGGGGTGCTAGGACTGACCTCGGCCGCGTTCGCATCGTGCAGGAGTGCAAAGGGCGATTGGCCCATGACCCCTGCGCTCTTAGGACTTAGATCGGCGGGCTGGCCTCTTCGTTGAGCCTAGGTAGGGCTACGACGTGTTGATGTCCCGAGGCCGGGCATGACCCAGGGAAGTGTGTCCGGCCAGAGGTATCAAGCGTTTTGGGGAATGTGGTGCACCCCTGCAGGGAAGAATTTATCTATTCGAATAGTCGTGTCCACGGTAACAGGACGACTTGGAGTTGTACCTTGACCTTATACAACTATAACTGTGACTTAAATTTGAGATGGATGTGGCTCCGAGATTGCTTCCTCGCAGGGAGTCGAGGAAGAATCTCTGAGCGTGGTTACTTAATAAAATTGCTATAATCATATGACTATATATGAGATACCAATCTACTCTCTTCTATTGCTGCAAGATGCGGAAGATGCTAGTCTTCGATAAAACTAGGCCTTCCCCCCCTACTCTTGCTTTCTGCAGTCAGCCCAGAAATAACCCCATACCTTGATACTGATGCATACTTAGCATAGTTCTGATGTCAGTCTTGCGAGTACTTTGGATGAGTACTCACCGCTGCTTTGCATTCTCTTTCCCCCTCGATACGATTACCGTGTTCAGATGATGGAGCCCAGGAAATGGAGTACGCCGGAGACGACTACTACACCACCGTTGGAGCCTACTACTACGTGGAGAGTGCCGACGCTCAGGAGTAGATAGGAGGTTCCTAGGCAGGAGGCCTCGCCTCTTTCGATCCGTTGTTATGTTTGTGCTAGCCTTCTTATGGCAAAACTTGTTTAACTTATGTTTGTACTCAGATATTATTTGCTTCCGCTGACTCGTGCCTTGTCGAGCTTTGTATTCGAGCCCTCGAGGCCCCTGGCTTGTAATATGAAGCTGTATGACCTTAATTTGTGTCTACTGTTGTGTTGGGATACCAATCAGTGAGTCCCTAATCTTGGTCGTACGCATTGTGTGTATGATTAGCGTACGGTCGAAATCGGGGGCGTCACAAGTTGGTATCAGAGCCGACTGCCTGTAGGTAGCCCCCTTTCCAACTCCTTGGCCGAAGTTGAGTCTAGTCATTCAAAAACTTTTACTAACATTGCTGTGTGGCTTACGGGCCCACATCTTAATCGGGTGGTATTAGGATCTTTTATTCCTCGTCTATACTCTGGGTTCTGATCTCTCTTCTCTTTTGGGTTAAAGATTTTGCTAACTCTAACATTAGGCTCTCTTGATCACATCCACCGGAGATTTGTTTCGTCGACAATTGTTTCCTTTGAACTTATGATGCACACACTGTCATTTGACATCTTAAAATCTTCTTGTTACAGATGCGTCCCGCTAGGCAGGTCGTTTGTCTGACTTTGGCTCACGATACGACTGGGTTCCCGGCCATTCTGATCAACCTCTTGATCAGGCTAGGATATCGCTGGTACCCCGAGTACACTGTTTATGAGGACTACCGCGAGTTCAACCAGGAACAGTATGAAGCTGAGATGGTTATCTGGGATCCACGGGACCTCTCCATCACTGAGCTGCACACCTTTCGTGGCATTGGAGTGACCGTCGAGATGGAAGTACAGGATGCTGCTTATGCTGCTATTGTTCGTCTCCGTGCAGCGAACCCCTGTTTGGAGGAGACGGCATACAGATACATCCCGTATGTTCCTGCTGGAGTTGATACTGCAGCCGACGCTAAGGTCTTGACCCCTTTCGCGTGGCAGCGCAACGACCGGTCCTACACTGCTGTCTGCACCCCCTACGTGAGTCGTCGTTACGACCCACAGGTTCTGGTTCAGTACATTGAGGCACTGGATCGCACTGTCAGGGCTCTTAACGTCGAGCTGTACGCCACCCGTGCTCGTCTTTATCTGGCTATGGAGCAGTTGTTGCCAGCAGTCACCGCGGGGATGCACCCGGAGTACATTCTTCACCCGCGCCGGACTGAGTTACCCCCAGGTCTTGAGTGGCCTACGGTTGGAGGTCGTACTCCGGCACGTGGACCTGCGCTCCCGGTTGATCACTAGATTCTGCATCAGGGTGTGCACGGGATGCAGAACCCTGTCCCCAAGTTTCACATTCAGGGCCACGTGCAGTTCCGTGGGTTCTTTCGTTGTCCCCGACGTTGATGTAGCGTATCGCTATGCCTCATTGTTGTATCCCTCCACCGCATGCCTGCGTGCCGCCTAGTTGTCTAGGTTATTTTCATGCCGGACATATCGTCTATTTCGTAACGAACTTATGGTTTGTAATAGACCTATGTATGGATCTGTATGTTGATTTCGAACTACTATGTTGAAATTCGAACTACTATGTCGTATCTATTGCACTTCCTTCTTTGTGCAATTTACTTCATGAATGATTCTTTGTCTTTGCAATTGCCAAATGCTAAACTACCACTGTTAAAATTTGACAGAATGGTTAGGCCAGCTGGTCATGGTCGTGGTGCACCTGAACCACCACCACCACCGGAATACATGGCTGGTATGATGCAACAGTTTGAGCTGAATCGCCAGTTTATGCAAGGGCTTATGGACCTGTTCCCGAGGCTGAATATGAATCAGCAGCCAGCCCCGATGACTCTGCAAGACTTCATGCGTCTCAACCCTGCGATCTACTGCAGCTCAACTCAGCCGCTTGACGCAGATGACTGGCTCCGTGACATCACTTATGAGCTGGAGTCTTCAGGCGCCCCAGAGGCTAGCTATGTCACCTTTGCCTCGTACTTTCTGATGGACCCCGCTGCTCAATGGTGGGACAGCCACAGGCGCTCTCAGCCTGTTGGAACAATCATCACCTGGCAGGAGTTCCAAGCTACGTTCAGTGCTCGTCACGTTCCTTAGGGACTGATGGATAAGAAGAAGCGTGAATTCCACAACTTAGTCCAGGGCAACAAGACTGTGGATGCTTATCAGCGGGAATTTCTGGACTTATCTCGCTATGCTGAAGAAAGCGTTGCAACTGATGCTCGTAGGCAGGAGAAGTTCCGTGAAGGCCTCCACCCGGATATCAAGCTGGCACTCCTTGTTCAAGACTTCGATAACTTTGCCACCTTGGTGAACAAGTCTATTATAGTGGAAACGGGTCTGTAGGACTACAAGGACAGCAGCAAGCGCAATCGTGACATGGGCTCATCTTCGGGCTCATCTGCTCAGAAGCGCAAGATCTGGATCCCCCACAACATGTACCATGCACCGCCTCCTGCTCCGAGGCCGTCCTATGCTGCACCTCGTCTACCGCCACCCCCACCTAGGGAGCCGAGGCTCCCAGCTCCGCCACCACGAGCTCCTGTTCCCCCTTCTCGTCCTGAGGATGGGCTGTGCTTCAAGTGTCGTCGTTCAGGACACCATGCTACAGACTACAGGCAGAATCAAAATCAACTTGCACTGCCTACCAACCAACCCCGCAACAACAATGCCAGGCCTTCTCAGGGTCGTGCTCAAGCTAACAATGCTGAACTGAAGGAAGCTCAAGACCAGCCTGCTACTGTGATGGTTACTCTTCTCGTCAACTCAGAACCAGCTTCTGTATTGTTTGATACAGGAGCATCGCATTCCTTTATGTCTGAAGATTTTGCATACATGCATGGCATTAAGTACGAGGAGATGAACATTCCAATAGTGGTAAACACCCCCGCTGGCCAATGTCAAACCTCCATGGTTTGTCCAGATGTCCCCATTGAAATAGAAGGACTGGAATTCCATGCTTCCCCCATTATACTGAAGTCTTCAAAGATCGACCTTATTCTGGGAATGGATTGGTTGAAAGCACATACGGCTTCCGTCGTTTGCGCCACCAAAACTGTCCACCTTCTCCATCCTTCGAATGAGATAGTCAGCTACCATGCTCATCTTGTTCGAGATGCTGAAGCCCGACTATATGCCTTGAATGCATTAAACGAGTCACCTCTTGAAGGGATTGAAAACATTCCAGTTGTCCGGGATTTCCAAGATGTTTTTCCGGAAGAACTTCCAGGGATTCCCCCTGCCAGAGTTGTCGAGTTTGTCATCGACTTGGTACCTGGTACCACTCCTATAGCCAAGCGACCATATAAGATGCCACCACATGAACTCCTTGAACTAAAGCAAGAAATTGACAATTCGCTTCGTCTGGGTTTCATCCGCCCAAGTTCCTCTGCTTGGGGAGCACCTTCCCTCTTTGTCAAGAAGAAAGATGGTACGAATCGATTGGTCCAAGATTACCGTCCCATCAACCAAGCAACGATTCAAAACAAATATCTTCTTCCTCGGATCAACGATCTGTATGATCAACTTGCTGGATCATCAGTGTTTTCGAAACTCGACTTGAGGTTGGGTTACCATCAGATCCGGGTACGTGAAGAGGATATTCCGAAGACTGCATTCGTTACTCGTTACGGTTCATACGAGTACACCGTCATGTCCTTTGGCTTAACCAATGCTCCAGCAATCTTCTCTCGCCTGATGAACTATATATTCATGCATTACCTCGATAAATTCGTCGTGGTTTATCTGGATGATATCCTGGTTTTCTCGAAGAATAAAGAAGAGCATGATGAGCATCTTCGTCTTATACTGGAGAGGCTTCGAGAACATCAACTTTATGCAAAGTATTCAAAGTGTGAGTTCTGGATGGACGAAGTAACCTACCTTGGTCATGTGATCTCCAAGGATGGTATTGCGGTCAACCCTGAACGAGTTCAGGCTATTCTTGACTGGACTCCCCTGAAGAATGTCAAGCAAGTCAGAAGTTTTCTCGGACTCGCCAGCTATTGCCGTCGATTCGTCGAGACCTTCTCCAAGATTGCAAAGCCCTTAACCAGTTTGCTTCACAAAGGTGTTAAATATGAGTGGACAGAAAAATGTCAGGAAAGCTTTCAGGCAATTAAGGACAAACTGACGTCTGCTCCAGTGCTTGCTCCTCCGGATACTCGTAAGGACTTCGTCATCTATTGTGATGCTTCACGTCAAGGAATGGGCTGTGTCCTAATGCAAGAACGCAGAGTGGTTGCTTATGCATCTCGTCAATTGCGTCCTCATGAAGAGAACTACCCAGTTCATGACCTTGAACTTGCTGCAGTAATTCATGCACTAAAAGAGTGGCGGTAGTACCTGGTTGGTAATCGTTGTGAGATCTACACCGACCACCAAAGTCTGAAGTATCTGTTTACTCAGCAAGATCTGAACCTCCGTCAACAGAGATGGATGGAGCGCATAGCAGATTAGAATGTGGGTATTTCTTACACACCTAGGAAGGCTAATGTGATGGCTCATGCTTTGAGCCGCAAGTCGTACTGCAATCACTTTCAGGTTCATAAGGTTCACCCCCTTCTTCAAGAAGAATTTCGCAAGCTGAACCTCCATATTGTTCCTCAGGGTTATCTCGCTCCCCCTCCTGAAGGGTCCTACAAAATGAACCTCCACGTTGTTTCCCAGGGTTCTCTTAATACCCTGGTTGCTAAACCAGATCTAGTGGACGTCATCAAGTGGATCCAGAAGTGTGACAATGAAGTCGAAAGGATTAAACGCTACCTGGCGGAAGGTAAACCCTCATTCTTCACTATTGCTGAGGATGGCTCTTTGTACTTCAAAGGCCGCCTAGTGGTAGCAAGTAAGGAGAAAAACAATGATATGACTCAGGAGGTCATGAAGGAAGCACATAACACTCCGCTGTCTATTCATCCTGGTAGTACCAAGATGTACCGAGACATTCGTCAAAGATTCTGGTGGTCTAACATGAAGCAAGACATTGCACGCTATGTTTCAGAATGTGACATTTGTCGTCGGATCAAAGTAGAACATCAAAGGCCTGCCGGAACTCTGCAACCTATTACGGTCCCTGAATGGAAATGGGACCATGTTGAAATGGACTTCGTCACTGCTTTTCCCAGATCGCAGAAAGGTAATGATGCTATTCTTGTCGTCATTGACCGACTGTCCAAAGTTGCACATTTTCTGGCTGGCAAGGAAACTATTACTGCGAGTCAGCTAGCAGATCTTTACATGTCCAGAGTTGTTTCGCTCCACGGTATTCCATTGTTGATTAGTTCAGACCGTGGCAGCTTATTCACTTCAAGATTCTGGGCAAGTTTCCAGGAAGCTATGGGAACTCATTTGTCATTCAACACCGCTTTTCACCCTCAATCCCAGGGACAAGTTGAAAGGGTCAATCAGATTCTCAAAGACATGCTTCGAGCTTGTGTCATTTCTTTCGGCAAGAAATGGGAGGAATCTCTCCCGTAAGCTGAGTTCTCCTAGAACAATAGCTATCAAGCTAGTCTGAAGATGGCTCCTTTTGAAGTATTATATGGACGTAAGTGTCGGACTCCTCTGAATTGGTCAGAAACTGGGAAACGTACACTTATCGATCTGGATATCATTCAACATGCTGAAGATCAAGTCCGCATTATTCATGCAAATCTGAAGGCTGCTCAGTCTCGTCAGAAAAGTCAGTATGACCGTCATCACAAAGATATAGTCTATCAACCTGGCGAAAAGGCTTATCTTCGAGTCACGCCAATGAGAGGTACACACCGTTTCGGGATCAAGGGCAAGCTGGCTCCTCGATATATTGGTCCTTTCACTGTTCTCGAAAGGCGTGGTAAAGTGGCATATCAACTGGAGCTACTGCCAAACCTTTCACAGGTTCACGATGTGTTCCATGTGTCACAACTTTGTCGATGCTTCAAGGATCCTATCCGAGCAGTGGATCATGATATGCTTGAGCTACAACAAGACCTCTCTTACAAAGAGCAACCAGTCCGCATTCTCGATGAAACTGAACGTCGGACTCGTCAGAAGGTTACCAAATTCTTCAAAGTGCAGTGGGCAAATCATTATGAAGATGAAGCCACTTGGGAACGCGAAGATCATCTTCGTGCAGAATACCCCGGGCTCTTTCCTTCTACTTCTTAATTCTCGGGACGAGAATTTTTTTAGTAGGGGAGAATTGTGACGCCCTGGATTAAGTGCTACAGTAATCCTTGTAATGAAGCTACATTAATCTGAGGATTATGCTAATCCATTTTGCTAATCCGGATATGATCAAGTTGAAATTCATATCTCATTTCAAATTCCATTAAAAGGGGCATTGAATTTTATGGTGATAAAATAAGTTGGCAAACAGCAAAGGTAAAATGTTGCACGCTTGTGATAACTCACAAAACAATTGCTGTTATGGGGTACAACATCACCAAACATATGGTGCGTGCAACACCCCAAAAATTTGACCATATTTTATTAATTAAAATTTTGCCAGGAAATTAAATTTTTTTTTGGATCATCTTTAGATTTCAGGATCACTCCTTTCTTCTGAGTTGTGGAGTTTTCCCTCCTAGTAGAAACTTTTCTAAAATGTTTTTGGACTTGAGTACCTACTCAAGAGCATTTCATTTTCATTATATATGATCAGTGGAAATATTTCTACAATTATTCTCCTAAGCTTTATTCCTTTAAAAATGGTTTCTCATAATTTTGAGAGCCCCTTTTTGCACTACAACCATTTGGTAACTTCACTTAAAAATTCTACAAAAATTTGTAGAATACATGTGATGTTCCTACATCACTTTTATGCAAGAACCTCTCTTAGTCATTTGGAGATTTTGAGCCTTACCTCAAGTTTTCAAACCTGGTTCAGTTTGTGGTTTGCACTACAACCTATGTATATATTTCTTTAAAAATTCCATAAAAATTTGTAGATGTTAGTTGAAGTATATAATTCATTTTTATGCAAAAATTCATTTGTGTTCTTTGGAAAAGTTGAGCAAACCATCCACATTTGTATTCTGGTCCAGTTTGGTAATTTGTACTGTGACCCTATTTTATTTTGCTCTAGTGATCTTGGGATTTTTCCTGCTATTAGTACTTGCTACCAAACCCTTAAGTCCAGGATATTGGACCCATTTGAATAATTTTGGTCCATGCAATAATAGCCTTTCTTTTCTGTCCAGATTTGGTTTTCTCAAAAGCTTGCACTAACTAGTTTCTGTTTTTGTCAAAATGACTTTGCCATCATCACCTACACCTAAAGAGCCCCAACCTGTAGTTTCTAGCCACCAGAAGAGATGCCTAGATGCTCTTGGCATTTCATCAAACAGGTTAGGTGCATGGCCAGATTTGGCGTGCTCTTGAACTTGCATTATGAAAGTGCTCAACTCGCATAATCAACATGTCCACTAGTTCCCTAGAACCCACGTTAGTGAACCTGTTTAGTTTGTGGTGAACCAGAGCTCTGCAAATGTCTCTGTCATTTCGTCGAGCACATGGCGTGCGTGCTCTGGGCGCGGCAAGAGCGCACGTTTTGCACGCGCGCGCGACCGAGCCGCCGCGACCAGTTGCCGCCTCCCCCGCTCGTCCTGATCCGTCCCTGCGCGCAGAGGTACGTCCGCCCATCTCGCCCAGAGTCCCTGCACCTGCTGTAGCTCATCGCCTCCATCGCTAGCCGCCACTGTCGCCCCGCCCGTCTCGGCCATGGCCGGCGCCGTCCAGCCTCCTCTCGGCCGCCAGCTGCCCTTGGAACAGCTCGAGCCTATCCGCTCGCGCTGACCAACCTCGCCGTCTAGCGCCTCGTCGCCCTGCAACCACAGAAACGGTCGGCCGGCATTCTTATCCGCGGCCGCCTCCGAACCGCCATTGCTCGCCTATTTAAGGAGCCCCGGGCTCAACTCGACCCTCAGAAGACCCCTGCCAGCTCTCTAGATGCTCCCATAGCGAGCAATCGACCAGGGGAGATCATCTCCCCTGCCTCCGGTCAGGATTCGGCCGCCACCGTCGTGGTCAAATCCGGAGCCCCTAGTGCCTTCCTCCTCACTTAGTGCTTTCCAACCGAGTCCCTAAGATGCAGAGGACCCGTTCCCATTCCCTCCTTCCACCTAAATCCAGCGTAGGAGGAAATTCCCCAAGGCCCGAAGCCCCCTTCCGCCATGGATGAGGGTCTGCTCACCCTCGAGCTCCCCCGTGCTCCTAACCACCACGAATGGATGCGGTGCCTCCTCCCGATCATCCCCATATCAAGGGCGCATCGAATGGTGGCCTATGTCGCCGGGGATCGCCGTTGGAAGCAGCCTCTGTCCCGGTCGAGGCGCGCGCATGAGGAAGAGGACGAACCCGACAGGTGGGTTCCACCTGTCGGTGAGACAGCCGAATCCTTAGGCGGCGCACTCCCTTTAGTGCGCTTTTTCATCGGGGAAGGCGTAATCCCCCGAAGTACGCTTTCACTATTAGGTAAGCGTATTCCTCCCAAACCGTTTTTCTTTTCTCTGTTTTTATTAGAAACAATTTTGACCTTAAGTTTGACTGCTTCTATCTTTTAAACTAAAACTCCAATGGAGTTGATTCTTTTTCCTACCTCTCTAAAATTTCACCTAGTTTATTTTAGGATTTATTTGAAAAAATTTCCAACAACTTTTCAGTACTGTTTTGGACTATGTGTTAATTTGAACATTTTCAAAACTAGGATTTGGAGGGAAGATTAAAACTTTCAAAAAAGTTTTGGAGTGCGCCTCATCTCCCTGCACCTTGAAGGCAAGCATTCTAAACCTTGGTATAATAGATGTTGTGTGTTGTTTGATGTGACAAGGAAAACTTTATTCCTTATTAACATGAAGTAAGTGTTATTTCATGTGAAGATATGATCATGCTCATGAGTGCATGATGAAGATTCCTTGCTGTTGGAATTGATATGCTTGTGACAGTATCCACCCTTGTATGCCTTTCATGACCACCGGAAGGAATCCGGAAAAGCCTCTGTCTTGGGTAGACACGAGCTTGATACTGGTATTTCGTTGAGACAAGTATATTCAGTAAGGCATGGGAGGTATGACGAGTGGTGATTTTGTCTATTGGTGTGGAACATAATTGTTATACTAATCATGCAGGAAACACTTTAACCTCCTGAGTCGACCGTAGATCGAGTCTTGTGCCAGTAACCCTCACACTTGTTTCGTTCTACCACTTGTCCCTGCTGCAGGTAGGGTACAGTTCAGTAAGTTGTCAACCCCTTTCTTAGGACACACCGTACAGAGAGGCCATAGTGAAAGATACCAGTGGCCCCTGGTAGGCATGTCACTTGGTCCGGGGGCATGGGTGTTTCCGGTTGGGACCGAGGGGGTCACTCCCCTGTTTTGCGCACGATATAAATTTTGTGATCCCATGCTAATCGAGGTTGGAGCCTCCCCACTTAGAGTTTTTCTTAACGAGTGTCGTGGGTGATTCCAGGCACCGGTAAGTTAAGCTGGTGTGTGCAGGTCAGGTGTGTTTTCAATCCAAAGACCGTAAACGGAATTAGTCCCGGTGGACTAAAGGAATCCGTTACTCGTGGGTAAAGAGTACACCCTCTGCAGAGTTTATATCTATTCGAATAGCCGTGTCCGCGGTTAAGGACTACAGTCTGGGATGGGTAAAGTGTCGGTCTTAGAGTCGGTCTTCAGAGGAAAAACTTCTAAACCGGAACA
The DNA here is from genome assembly GCA_039707655.1 of Elymus sibiricus. Classification (NCBI taxonomy): domain Eukaryota; kingdom Viridiplantae; phylum Streptophyta; class Magnoliopsida; order Poales; family Poaceae; genus Elymus; species Elymus sibiricus. The sequence continues at coordinate 140,004,725 of CM077671.1, forward strand.
TTGATCATGACACGTGACATATGATAATTATGATTATTATTATTGTGGACTAACCATTTATATTATTTGAATTAGTGAGTATTCCTGGGACGGTTCTACCTCCTGGATATTCACTGTGATTATTCTTATATAAGCCCTTTATGTGGTGTCGCTCAGACGCCCGACTGTGGCATGCTTGTTATTTATTTTTTTATAAGCCCTTTATGTGGTGTCGCTCAGACGCCCGACTGTGGCATGCTTGTTATTTATTTTCTTTATAAGCCCTTTATGTGGTGTCGCTCAGACGCCCGACTGTGGCATGCTTGTTATTTATTTTCTTTATAAGCCCTTTAGGTGGTGTCGCTCAGACGCCCGACTGTGGCATGCTTGTTATTTATAAGCCCTTTATGTGGTGTCGCTCAGACGCCCGACTGTGGCATGCTTATTATTTATTTCCTTTATAAGCCCTTTATGTTGTGTCGCTCAGACGCCCGACTGTGGCACGCATGTTATTTTTTTTTCCTTTTAAGCCCTGCGTCATGAATTTTATTTTGTGACGGACTAAGTGATCGTGGATCATTTTAGTGCATGATTACCATCTGTTATATTATTCCCGTTTTCATGATGTTTGCGAGTACATTCAAAGTACTCACTGGCTTGTCCCTGGCTATTGTCTTGGCTAGATTTCTTGCTTGGAGAGGAGCGCAACGACGACAGCCCGGAACCTAGGCATCGAAGATAGCTGATACGCGAAGATATGAATTAACCAGGTCAGCTGTTCCTGTGGGAAATGGAGTCCCATAGACGCTGATGACCCCGAACCGCTTCCGCCATCAACCACTAGAAACCTTTTGTTGTACTCATAGGCCATAATGGTCTTGTACTGGATTTTCTTTTGTATTTTGCTTGGAATTCTGTATCAAGATTGTGCCTCATCAGCTAACAGTAATCCTGGGGCGGGTGAGCACAAGGGCCATTTCCTGGGAAATTAATATCCTGGAAATCCGGTCCTGACAGTGCGGACCCCAGCTTCAATAACAGCACCAAATTGCAATTTAAAGTGCTCTTAAATTCAATTGGAAATTGCAAACAGATTCTAAAAATCCCCAAAGTGTTTGGCCATGCAAAATATTGCAAGATGTTTATTGGACCAAGTCACACGTTTTTGCTAAAGGAAATTATTACTAAAAAGAAATAAAACTAAAATAGAAAACAATTTAAAAGAAAATCTAAAACAAAAATAAAAATAAAAATAAAAATAAAAAGGAACCCCCCCCACTTGGCCGGCCCAAACGGACCGTGGCCCGGCCTGCCCCCCCACCGGCCCAACTGGCCCACGCCGGAGGCCATAACCCCCCCACCCCCCGAAACCCTAGCCACCCCATCGCCCCACTCTCTCCCCCCCGATCCGCTCTCTCTCTCCCCTCCCGATTTGGATCGGGACCAGATCGGGCCGGTCCTCACCGCCGCCGCCCCGCTCCCCCACCGGCGGCCTCCCCCCTCCGCTCCACCGGCGCCGTTTGCCGTCGGACCCCGCCACCACCGCGCCTCCTCATCCTTCTCCCCATCGGACCCCCCCCGCCGGCGCCACACCGCCCGCCTCGGCCTCCTCCTCCTCCCGCCGCGCCGCCTCGCCGCCCTGCACCGAGCCCACTGCCCCTCCCCTGCAGGCCATAGTAAGCCGCCGCGCCGCCTCTGCCTTTCCTGACCTCGCCCGCCCCGTGCCGCACTCCGCCCTGCCCCTGCACGCACACCCCCGCCGCTCGCGACGCGCGCGTCCACACCCGCATGCAGCGCGCACCGCACCGCCCGCTCGCCCGCTCGCTGTGCGCGCCTGCGTCGCCGCTCGCGCCCCTGCTCGACGTGCGCCGGCCGCGCCCGCACGCTCCCCGCGCCCCCGCTGCGCTCCCATCGCCCCGTGGCCCTGCTTCCCCTCGCCGCTAGCCCCACCGGCCGCCGCTGGCCCGGCCGCGGCCAGCCCCCGCCGCCGGCGAGTCCCTGGCCTCGCCCTGGCCGTTCGGTTAGTGGGGGTGCTAACCACCCCACTAACCGCCCCCCCCTTGAGACGCTGACAGTGGGGGCCCACCCCCCCACTCCCTATGACAGAGGGGGCCCACGCCCCCTTAAAACGTTTTAATAAAAGTGTTAAAAAATAATAATTAGTTAAATTAATTAATTAGTGAACTAATTAATTAAATGATTAAGATTAATTAGATTAATTAATTAAACAGTTAATTAATCTGTTAATTAATTAGTGTTAATCAGCGTATGACAGGTGGATCCCACCCCATAATTAATTTGTTTAATTAATTATTAAACCTAATTAAAACTGTGTCAATGACATGTGGGGCCCACTGGTCAGTTTGACCAGTCAGCCCCACTGTTGACTGCTGATGTCAGCATGACATCATGCTGACGTCATAAATGCTTTGTCGAATTAAAATTAATCTGTTTTATTCCAGGATATTAATAAAACTTTAAAAATTAATATAAAATAATCTGTAATTCGGATGAAAATAATTTATACATGAAAGATGATTAGAAAAATCCCACGAATCCGAATACGCAGTCCGTTAGTCTGCCATGTGCTTCTAGCATAGCAAACATGGAACTTTTCCATCGATTTCGCCTGTCCGGTAGTAGCCCGAGACCCGGAAAATATCGTCAGGTATTCTTCCGATCGGTCTGCAACGTGTAATACTGCGTTAGTGCATACCTAGCTCTACATATTGCCATGCCATGCATCGTGTTGCATCTGTGCTTTATATTTATTGTTTCTCCCCCCTCTTCTTACCGGTAGACCCCGAGACCGACGCTGCTGCCGGGTACGACTACACCACTGACGGTCAGGCCTTTGCCACAGAGCAGCAAGGCAAGCAACCCCCCTTGAGCATTCCAATATCGCCCATTTCTTTCCCTCTCATTCTTGCATTAGATTTTGCTGCTGTATTAGCTAGCTCCTATTTTGATGCATAGCCTGTTTTTGATGAACTGCTATTGTACCTACGGCTTTCATAAACTGCTTAGTGTAGGTTGATCAGTGAATCCCCTGTGCCCCCCTTAGTCCCAGTTGCCCCTGCTTCTTCATCGACGACTCGACGAATCGAAGACTCGGTCAACCGACCGACGAGCCAGGCCCCTCACAGCACCGCACACCCCTTAGTTGTACGACTCTGCAGAGCTACTATCGAGTACCGAGGGTGACACCTCGTGAAGTACTCATGATGCTGACTCTGTAGTGCAGCTAGTCGGTCGTGGTTATCGAGGGTGATTCCTCCTTCACCACTCCCGACGATGACTCTGTCGTGCAACCCCTCAAGTGTGGGACCCTCGAGGGTGATTCCTCTAAGTCCACCTTGACGGTTTCATCGAGCGAGACCCTTTGAGGGTGATTCCTCAGGTTCCGTCTTGATGTTTTATACACACAGTTACTATGACCTGGTTACAGAAACATGTTGGTGATGGGTCGGCCCTGAGGGGTACCCACGGTTTGATGATGAAGAGGCGTGGACGGGCAGGAGAGGCCCTTGCCACACATCCTCGAGGTGGGGCGACGGGACTACACTTCATGGGTCGCGCTTGCCCCGCATTAATAAAATGCTAATGGGTTTGGTATTTGATCTGCGTTGGTCGTTTGGCCTATTACGCACTAACCTTCACGTGGGGAAGTTATGGGTACTCAGCGTCGTTGTATCAGCCGAAGCTCTTCGGACGTCAGCAATGGAGCGGCGCGCGCCCGAGTGGTCCGCAACGGCACTGCGCTTGTTATAAGGGGTGCTAGGACTGACCTCAGTCGCGTTCGCATCGTGCAGGAGTACAAAGGGCGATTGGCCCATGACCCCTGCATGCTTAGGATTTAGACCGGCGGGCTGGCCTCTTCGTTGAGCCTAGGTAGGGCTACGACGTGTTGATGTCCCAAGGCCGGGCATGACCCAGGAAAGTGTGTCCGGCCAGAGGTATCAAGCGTGTTGGGGAATGTGGTGCACCCCTACAGGGAAGAATTTATCTATTCGAATAGCCGTGTCCACGGTAACAGGACGACTTGGAGTTGTACCTTGACCTTATACAACTATAACTGTGACTTGAATTTGAGATGGATGTGGCTCCGAGATTGCTTCCTCGCAGGGAGTCGAGGAAGAATCTCTGAGCGTGGTTACTTAATAAAATTGCTACAATCATATGACTATATATGAGATAGTAGTCTACTCTCTTCTATTGCTACAAGATGCGGAAGATGCTAGTCTTCGATAGGACTAGGCCTTCCCCCCCTACTCTTGCTTTCCGTAGTCAGCCCAGAAATAACCCCATCCCTTGATACTGATGCATACTTAGCATAGCTCTGATGTCAGTCTTGCGATTACTTTGGATGAGTACTCACCGCTGCTTTGCGTTCTCTTTCCCCCTCGATACGATTACCGCGTTCAGATGATGGAGCCCAGGAGATGGAGTACGCCGGAGATGACTACTACACCACCGTTGGAGCCTACTACTACGTGGAGAGTGCCGACGCTCAGGAGTAGATAGGAGGTTCCCAGGCAGGAGGCCTCGCCTCTTTTGATCCGTTGTTATGTTTGTGCTAGCCTTCTTAAGGCAAAACTTGTTTAACTTATGTCTGTACTCAGATATTATTTGCTTCCGCTGACTCGTGCCTTGTCGAGCTTTGTATTCGAGCCCTCGAGGCCCCTGGCTTGTAATATGAAGCTGTATGACCTTAATTTGTCTCTAGTGTTGTGTTGGGATACCAATCAGTGAGTCCCTAATCTTGGTCGTACGCATTGTGTGTATGATTAGCGTACGGTCGAAATCGGGGGCGTCACATTTCTTAAGATCATCTCTATCCTTACAAGCAAGAAATTCCCTAGCTACCTCTCCCTCCATAACATAACCCTTAGATATATTAGGCAATTCATATCTAGGAGAGCTAGGTCTAGCAGGTGTCTCATAGTGTTCAGTTACAATAATTTCATCAGTTTCAGCATTGACTCTAGCAATTTGTTCATCAAGAAATTAACCCAGTGGCACAGTATTATCAAGCAAAGTATCTTCATACGCATCATGCATAGCAGAAGTGGCATCATCAATTACTTGAGACATATCACAATCAATAGCAGGTGGTGGTGTCGCAAATTTACTCATAACAGAAGGTGAATCAAGTGCAGAGCTAGATGGCAGTTCCTTACCTCCCCTCGTAGTAGAAGGATAGATCTTGGTTTTTGGGTCTTTCAGATTCTTCATAGTGATAAACAGATATAAATCCCAAGTGACTCAGAGAACAGAGCTATGCTACCCGGCAATGGCACCAGAAAAAGGTCTTGATAACCCACAAGTATAGGGGATCGCAACAGTTTTCGAGGGTAGAGTATTCAACCAAAATTTCTTGATTCGACACAAAGGGAGACAAAGAATATTCTCGACTATTAGCAGCTGAGTTGTCAATTCAACCACACCTGAAAGACTTAATATCTGCAGCAAAGTATTTAGTAGCAAAGTAGTATGGAAGTAACGGTAACGATGGCAAACGTGACAGTAGCAGTTTTGTAGTGATTGTAACAGTAGCAACGGAAAAGTAACTTAGCAAAGATCAATATGTGAAAAGCTCGAAGGCAATGGATCAGTGATGGATAATTATGTCGGATGGAATTCATCATGCAACAGTTATAACATAGGGTGACACAGAACTAGCTCCAATTCATCAATGTAATGTAGGCATGTATTCCATATATAGTCATACGTGCTTACGAAAAAGAACTTGCATGACATCTTTTGTCCTACCCTCCCGTGGCAGCGGGGTCCTAATGGAAACTAAGGGATATTAATGCCTCCTTTTAATAGAGAACCGGACCAAAGCATTAGCACTTAGTGAATACATGAACTCCTCAAACTACGGTAATCACCGGAAAGAATCCCAGTTATTGTCACCCTGGGGGATGCGGATCATAACTCGTAATAGGTGTCTACAACTTGCAAGATAGGATCAAGAACACATATATATTCATGAAAACATAATAGGTTCAGATCTGAAATCATGGCACTCGGGCCCTAGTGACAAGCATTAAGCATAGCAAAGTCATAGCAACATCAATCTCAGAACATAGTGGATACTAGGGATCAAACCCTAACAAAACTAACTCGATTACATGGTAAAGCTCATGCAACCCATCACCGTCCAGCAAGCCTACGATGGGATTACTCACGAACGGCGGAGAGCATCATGAAATTGGTGATGAAGGATGGTTGGTGATGACGACAGCGTCGATTTCCCCTCTCTGGAGCCCAAAACGGACCCCAGATCTGCCCTCCCGAGGAAGAACAGGAGGTGGCGGCGGCTTCGTATCGTAAAACGCGATGAACTGTTCTCTCCGATTTTTTCTCCCCGAATAGGGTTATATGGAAGAGGAGAAGGGGATGGATGAGGATCGCCCGTTGTGACCCCCTAATTTTAGGGGAGGGCACGGGGGCTGGCTCTCCTCCGCTCCAAGGCAACCGCCCATCTCCACCAATCCCACCATCCACGATCACGGGCGAAGAGGTAACCGCCCCATTGCACCAATCCCTGGCGTTGCGGTTTCTGCCACTCCCACGCCTGTGAGACATGCGCATCCACCGCAAACTCCCCGCAATGCATGCGGCACACGTGGCGGAAACGGCCTGGGGTAGCAAGTAAGTGTTGGCTTAAAAGCCGACAGTTACTCCCTCATATTGCGCGCTTGAGCATAAATTTTGGGCCTGACCGAACAACGCCGAGCGAGCGCGTTCGGGCCAGACCCGCGGGCTCCTGTCGGTGCACTAGGAATGGGGTACCCAGTGCCCCTGACTTATGCACAGGCAGTAGTAGCATAACCCCTTCAAGACCAATCCAAGCCAGAGATACCGCTCTGCGAGAGATCAAGGAGCGCATCAAGAAGACGAAGCCAACATCCAAGACCAAGACCACGGGAGAGGCAGCCCACACTGGCTAGCAACGCCGGTAGGGACGATACAATGGTACAGTACATGCCCGAGCGGCGCCAGCCACGTCCTCAGAGTCAGCCGGGGACCGAGGCGCGCACATCTTCAGGAAGACCCGGCAAGCGCGAGCTGATCGGCCACCGCTCCACCGCATCGCAACGCCAGTCAGTTGTCGATGCGGTGTCGAGCCCTCAGGTGGCTAAGTGGCTCTCGCTAAGCACGTGGCGACGCGCCGGGAAGCAGATTATGCTCACTTGACACCCGTCCAGAGGCGTGTCAAGATACTAAGCAACAACCAGCCAAGCGGTGGTAGGAGCTTGCCGGGGATGCATCCCCGCTCGCCACCTAGACTAGCATTTATGGCATTTTGTCCTAAGTGCCAGAGTTAGGTATGATAGCACTGTTAGCTATCTAATCACTAAGTAATGTCTGTTTTGCCACTGTGGTTGCCCTTGAGCTTTAAAAGGAGGCCCAAAGTGACCTAGCTAAAGATTCGGAACTTTGGACACTTGTACTCGCGTAGCAGCTCCCCCGAAGGCAACCTTGCTGGGTTTGAGGGCTGCGTGTGCTTCGTGTTCCCCCGATCAATCCACCAAAGCAGGAGTAGGGTTTTACGCTTCTCAGCGGCCCGAACCTGGGTAAAACACCAGCGTCCCATCGTCGTGCTGTCTCGCTACCTCTGCTCTTTGTGCAACGTAACCTCACCCCTGCCGAACCACAAAGGGGCCCTTGGTCCCATAGGTGATCGTGTGCATCGTGGCCCGACACCTTCTGTGCAGCAATGAGGAAAATCCTCAAATCACGGACCCAGTCCGCATAATTGCTACTATCAACTCTCAACTTTGTTTTCTCTAGGAACGTATCAAAATACTGGGGAGCTACAGCGCAAGCTATTGATCTACAACATAATTTGCAAAGACATTTTGACTATGTTCGTGATAATGAGTTCAACTAATCATATTACTAAAGAACTCCGACTCTAATCAACATCGCTCAGGTTGTCTAAGTGTGACATGATCCAAATCCACCAACCCAAGTCCGATCATCACGTGAGATGAGGTGGCTTCAATGGTAAACATATCCATGTTGATCATATCTACTATATGACTCATGTTTGACCTTTTGGTCTCCTGTGTTCCGAGGCCATGTCTATACATGCTAGGCTCGTCAAGGTTAACCCAAGTATTCCGCGTGTGTAAATCTTGCTTACACCCGTTGTATGCGAACGTAGAGTCTATCACACCCGATCATCACGAGGTGCTTCGAAACGATGATCCTTCGCAACGGTGCATACTAGGGGAGAACACAATTTATCTTGAAATTTTAGTGAGGGATCATCTTATAATGCTACCATCGTCCTAAGCAAACTAAGATGCATAAAGGATAAACACCACATGCAAATCATATAAGCGACATGATATGGCCGTCATCGTCTTGTGCTTTTGATATCCATCCCCAAAGCACCGACATGATCTCCATCGTCGCCGGCATGACACCATGATCTCCATCATCGTGTCATCACGTGGTTGTCGCGCCAACTATTGCTTCTACAACTATTGCTAACTCATAGCGATAAGGAAAGCAAAAAAAAGGGCAAAAATAATTAAAGACAACCCTATGGCTCCTGCCGGTTGCCGTCCTCATCGACATGCAAGTCGTGATAATCTATACAAAACATGATCATCTTATACATCACATATATCATATAATGTCTTTGGCCATATCACATCACAACATGCCCTGCAAAAACAAGTTAGACGTCCTCTACTTTGTTGTTGCAAGTATTACTTGGCTGTTATGGGCAACTAGTAAGAACCGTTCTTACCTACGCAAAGCCACAACGGTGATAATCAAGTTGCCTTTTAACCTTCTACAAGGACCACCTCTGTCAAATCCGATTCAACTAATGTGGGAGAGACACACACCTGTCAGCCATCTTTATGCAACAAGTTGTCTGTCAGTCGATGGGACCTGTCTCTCTTACATGGACGAGTAAGTTTCGTCCAGGCCACTTCATCCCACAATACCTCTGAATCAAGATAAGACTAAGGAGGTAAGAAATTTGAACATCAACGGCCACAAACTCTTTGTGTTCTGCTCGTGCATATCATCTACGCATAGACCTAGCTCATGATGCCACTGTTGGGGAACATTGCATGGTAAACAAAAAATTTCCTACGCACACACAAGATCTATCCATGGAGATGCATAGCTACGAGAGGGGGATTGTATCTACATACCCTTGTAGATCGTTAAGCGGAAGCGTATATAACGTGGTTGATGTAGTCGTACGTCTTCACGATCGAATCGCGATCCGTCTTGATCTAGCACCGAACGGATGGCACCTCCGCGTTCAGCACACGTGCGGCTCGATGACATCTCCGCCTCCTCAATCCAGCGAGCGAGGGCAGAGTAGTAGATGGGTTCTCAACCAGCACGATGGCGTGGTGGAGATGGTGGTGGAGCAATACTGGCAGGGCTAGGCCAAGCGCTACCGAATCCGCGAACGGAGGAGAAAACGATCTAGGGAGAGAGAGGGGCGCCAAGGGCTTGGTGTGTCCTCTTGGGGCACCCCCTCCCCTCTATATATAGATGGAGGGGCGTGGAGATCATCCCCTCCAAGCCCTAGGGCGCAGCCAAGGGGAAGGAGTTGGACTTCTAGTCCAATTCCCTCCCTTTCCATACATAGGTGGGCTTTCCACCTCTCCCAGGCCACACGGGCCTTGAGGGACTTGTGCGCCTGGCCCAATAAGGCCAGGGTGCCTCCCCTCAGCCCATGCAAACCCTTGGGACGTGGTGGAACCCTTGGTGGACTTCCGGATTCCTCCGGAAGTTTCCGGAACCTTCTAGAAGCTTCCCGGTACCATACCGGAAAAACCTGAAACTTTTCCGGTAGCCAAAATATGACTTCCCATATATAAATATTTACCTCCGGACCATTCTGGAGCTCCTCGTGATGTCCAGAATCTCATCTGGGACTCTGAACAACATTCGGTCACCAACATACATAACCCAATAATACTATATCATCACCGAACATTAACGTGCGGACCCTACGGGTTAGAGAATCATGTGGACATGACCGAGACACCTCTCCGGTCAATAACCAATAGAGGGACCCGGATGCCCATATTGGTTCCCACATATTCCAGGAAGATCTTTATCAGTCGAACCACAATGCCAAGGATTCAATCAATCCCGTATGCAGTTCCCTTTGTCCAGCGGTATGTTACTTGCCCAAGATTCGATTGTCGGTATCTCCATACCTAGTTCAATCTCGTCACTGGCAAGTCTCTTTACTCGTTATGTAATACAAGATCCCGTGACTAACTCCTTAGTCACATTGCTTGCAAGCTTCTTGTGATGCTATATTACCGAGTGGGCCCAGAGATACCTCTCCGTCATACGGAGTGACAAATCCCAGTCTCAATCCACGTCAACCCAACAGACACCCTCGGAGATACCTGTAGAGCACCTTTATTGTCACCCAGTTACGTTGTGACGTTTGATACACACAAGGCATTCCTACGGTATCAGGGAGTTGTATGATCTCATGGTCGTAGGAACAGATACTTGACATGGATAAAGCAGTATCAATAAACTAACACGATCAAATGTTATGCTTATCACATCATTCTCCTAATGATGTGATATCGTTATCAAATGACAACTCATGTCTATGGTCATGAAACCTTGACCATCTTTGATCAATGAGCTAGTCTAGTAGAGGCTCACTAGGGACATAGTGTTGTCTATGTATCCACACATGTATCTGAGTTTCCGATCAATACAATTATACCATGGATAATAAACGATTATCATGAACAAGGAAATATAATAACAACCAATTTATTATTGCCTCTAGGGCATATTTCCAACACTCTTCACTGACCCACCGGCGAAGCATCATCGGGATGGGCCTCCTCATTCTGCGACCCCCTCAACCGGAGACGACACCCGTACGAATGATGACATGGAGGAAAACCCGGAGAAGAGTGAGTACGAGGCCGAGCACTCCACTCCTGAGTCCGAGAACCCCTAGGGTAGTACAAGTCATGTATCCCACATGCGAAGTCGAGTCCGTGTAATGATTCATATGAAACCATGTGTGCTTGTTGTTTGTTTTGTTGTTTGTGTCTCGATGTAAGTCGCGCTTTTACCTTAGGCAACATGTAAGTGACCACATCATCTATCTTATCTTAATATTAAGTGTCGGTCTTTCGACCTCTGTTTGATCACACTTGCACTATACCAACCCCTTTAGGCATGCTTCCTCTATTATTGCTCCCCGTCTCTTCTATCCTAGTTATTTGACTTGGTTGCTCCAAATAGGATGGTGACTGCAACCTGCACTAGCTCTTTTGGCAACCCCGACGCCGGCAACTCTAGCCGGTAGCAGGGGCTGGTGTGTCTGCTCAGGCCGGAGATCACCAAGAGCAGCCACATGGAGACATTCCCTCGCCACAACCTCCACCGGAGAACATGACCATAGCTCAGTTTCTCCAAGTTCTTCGGGAGGAAGGCCAAGCCAACTCTGCTTCTATTCAGCAGATGGCTCAGGTTCTTGTGAACAACCAGTAGCAAGGAAGGAAATGGCCACTCCACTCTGTCAGAGTTCATGAGGAATTCGCCCCCAACCTTCACCGAGACTGCTGACCCTCTGGATGCCAATGACTGGATCCGCACCATCAAGGACCTCCTTGCACTGGTCAATTGCAATGAGGATCGTGAGAAGGTACTTTATGCCTCTCACTACCTCGGAGGAACCGCAAGAGCTTGGTGGGATGGATTCAAGGTCATGCAAGGCGACCATGTGATCACTTGGTATGACTTCTAGGATGGTTTCCTCATGGCCCACATTCCTTTTGGGATTATGGTTATCAAGAAGCATGAGTTCCGAGCGGTAAAACAAGGAAGTGGCTCTGTCAAGGAGTACATGTAGAAGTTCAAACTCCTGTCAAGGTATGCACCGGAAGATGTCAATAGTGAGGCGGTTAAGACGGAACGCTTCGTGGAAGGACTCGAGCAAGCCCTGCAGTATCAGCTCATAGTCTGCGACTGCCGGATCTTCTTCGACCTGGTGAACAAGGCCCTCATGCTTGAAGACAAGCGTCGCGCTATGGAAGACACCCGCAAGCACAAGATGATCAACAAGGGTAGTTCTATCAACCAGAAGCCTCGCCCCTGGCAGCCAGCCCCAGCCAGGCTAACTTATTAGCCTCAGCAAGCCAGGACTCCTGCACCTCGTCTGAGCTACCAGCCTCAGCAGTTTGCCAGTCCCAGGCCTGCCTACAACAACCCCAATAACAACAATGGCGGCAAGAACAACACCAACTCAGGCCAAGTCACTTGCTTTGGATGTGGTCAGCCTGGGCACATCTCTAGGCAGAGCCCCAACAAGAAGCCAGATGCACCTTGCCCCAATGCACCGAACCAAGGTCAAGGCCGTGGAGCGCCACCAAGGAACCAAGCTCCCCGCAACCAACCCAATAACGGCAAGGGTCGTGTGAATCACGTCACCGTTGAGGAAGCCCAGGACGACCCGGACGTCGTACTGGGTACGTTCCTTGTCAACTCAACCCCAGCAACCGTACTGTTTGATTGTGGAGCTTTGCATTCTTTTGTTACCCAAATGTTTGCAGTAGAGAGTGGCATGAAGCCTACACCTCTGGGTAGTCATATGTTGGTATAAACCCCGGGTTCAGTTTTGAGAACCAAGATAGGATGTAAAGGTGTTGGGATTGTCATCAATGGAATAGAATTCCCAGTAGACCTTATTATCCAAAAGTTGCAAGGCTTGGATGTGATCCTAAGTATGGATTGGTTAACCAAGCACCAAGGCTTGTTAGACTGCACCAAGCGGACTGTTACCATGACTAATAGCCAAGGAGTTGAAGTCAAGTATGTTGTCGGTGTCAAAACCGGCGGATCTCGGGTAGAGGGTTCCGAGCTGTGAGACTAGGATCGATGGTAACAAAGGGAGAACACGGCGCCGGTCTATGGGACCAACCCAAGAGTTAACCCCGCCGGCGGTTGCTGCCACAATTCGACGACGAGCTCCCCAATACGCCGTCCCCCAAGCACACTCCATACAACCAGCCGGACCGCCCTCCCCGAGGACGAGATAGGACGGCTGGCGAGGCCGATTATAGGCCGGCGATACCCCACAGAATGGGAAAGAGCCAATGGAGCCTGAGGACAGGTATGACCTGCGACGCGACCTGGATGATAGAACAGGCCGCATGAGATCCATCTACGGATCCAGAGGGTACTCCCCTGGTAGAAGGGACGAGTACCGGCCCTGGCTCGACCGAACCAACAGAGTTCGGGACCAAAACCGGGCCAGAATAGACGCCGACTACCGGCGTGATATAGCCCGGGTCAGAGGCGCTGCCCACCCACTCTGCTTCACTGACGAGGTGATGCAACATCAGTTCCCGGAAGGGTTTAAACCTGTGAACATCGAGCAATACGACGGAACAACTGACCCAGCAGTGTGGATCGAGGATTTCCTCCTCCACATTCATATGGCACGAGAAGACGACCTCCATGCCATAAAGTACCTACCCCTTAAACTTAAGGGGTCAGCTCGGCACTGGTTAAACAGTCTCCCTGAAAACTCTATCGGGAGCTGGGAGGACCTCGAGGATGCATTCCGATCTAACTTCCAGCGCACCTATGTACGGCCCCCGGACTCCTCCGACCTAAGCAATGTCGTGCAAAAGGCAGAAGAGTCCGCTCGACAATTCTGGAATCGGTTCTTGACCAAGAAAAACCAGATCGTCGATTGCCCAGATGCGGAAGCTATAGCCTCTTTCAGGCACAATATTCGGGACAAGTGGCTGGCTCGCCAGCTCGGTCAGGATAAACCTAGGACTATGTCCGCCCTTACATCACTCATGACCCGCTTTTGCGCGGGCGAGGATAACTGACTAGCGAGGCGAAGCCACAACCCCGAAGACCCCGGCACTTCCGAAGTCCGGGATGGAAACGGGAAACCATGACGCAACAAAAACAAACGCCGGCACGGCACTAGCGACGCCGATGACACGGCCGTTAACGCCGGTTTCCGCAACCCAAGATCCGGGCAGCGGAAGAAGCCTCCTAAAGGCAACCACGACGGACCTACCCCGCTGGACAAGATCATCGAGAGGCCTTGCCAGATCCATGGCACTCCAGACAAGCCCGCCAACCACACCAACCGTAACTGTTGGGTGTTCAAACAGGCTGGCAAACTCGCCGCCGAGGAGCAGGGCAAAGGCCCACGCAGCGAGGACGACGAGGAACCCCGCGGTCCGAGCAATGGAGGTCAGAAGCAATTCCCTCAAGAAGTAAAAACTGTGAACATGATATACGCCACACATATATCGAAAAGGGAGAGGAAGCACGCCCTTCGAGAGGTCTACGCCGTAGAGCCTGTAGCCCCAAATTTTAACCCATGGTCGGCCTACCCGATCACCTTTGATCGATGAGATCACCCGACCAGTATCCATCATGGAGGTTCGGCGGCCCTCGTCTTAGACCCCATTATCGATGGGTATCACCTCACTAAAGTCCTAATGGATGGAGGAAGTAGCCTCAATCTGATCTACTCAGATATGGTGAAAAAGATGGGTATAGATCCATCAAGGATCAAACCCAGCAACACTACCTTTAAAGGAGTGATCCCAGGCGTCGAGGCCCGGTGCACGGGCTCTGTGAGCCTGGAAGTGGTGTTTGGCTCGCCCGATAACTTCCGTAGCGAGGACTTGATCTTCGACATCGTACCTTTCCGCAGCGGCTACCACGCCCTGCTGGGCCGTACAGCGTTCGCTTGCTTTAACGCCGTCCCACACTACGCATACCTCAAGCTCAAGATGCCGGGGCCCAAGGGGGTCATCACCGTCAACGGCAACACAGAGCATTCCCTCCGAACTGAGGAACATGCATTGGCCCTGGTGGCCGAATTCCACTACGAGGACGGTCGGCAAACACGTAAATCTGCCATAAAGGCTCGTAAGGTCGACAAACGAGTTCGGTTTCACTCCGAACTCCCAGATTCCCCTTCTCCCCAGGAATAGGGACACGCCCCCCATTGCACAGCCCTAACGACCGCCAAATACGTGCCAAGAAGGCATAACTTCGCACTCAAGATTCCATGGGCAGCAATGGGGAACAACCATCAAAGGGTAAGTGTTCGGCCGGACCGAACCATTGGTACAAGTCCTCGGACAAAACACAGGTACCATCAAGGACCTGCTATAAGCGTAAAGCTCATCCACACTTCGGCGACTTCTCAAGACCTTCTTCCCAAGGTCCGCTCGGCGACAGCATCACCCCTACAGAGGAATATGAACGGACAGGCGACATGACACATCGAGGGTGTCATGTCACCAATCGAAGACCCCTGGTACAGCCTACCCTCTGTAAATTTTATATTTCATCTTCAAAAACCTGTAAACAGTTGCCTCGGCAATCCAAGTTATAAGAATTATTGAGCAAGTACCAGACAATCATATATGGCCACTTCGTTGTCTTTTATTCATCCTCTGTTCTTCCCTTGGTAACGCTTCTTGCGAAAACTATTCGGTATATATTGTGATGCAACCGGCTAATAGACCGGGGGCTCCAATTTAAAAAAAAAATCACCTTGAACATCACCCCAGCACAACTGGTCGTGTGTTCGGTGTCTTGGATTTTGCTTTATATGCATCGGATCCGAACTATGTCTTGGGTCAATAGTTGGGTTGCCCGGCTCCTGTGATTGCCCCCTTACGTTCTGCTTGTTCGGCTAAAGGGGCAAAGGGAGAACCACTGCGATTGTGTTTCCAGTTCACCTGGTCAAGCACCTCAGGGGACAAAGCCGAAAACTGACTTTCATAGTAAGCGAGAACCGGTCTGCAATTCCGAGCATAAGTGTCATACTAAAAGATCGATAGAGGTTATTCCATGTTACACGATGGGTTTCGTTCTTGTACAAACCATGTGATGCTGGCTTCGGCCCCGAACATCACACTGGGGGCTGGTTATCAGCCCCCGCATTTTTTTCTACGCTCCTACGGCTAAGTGAAAGCGATAAAGCATCATAGTCTGATTGCCTTGTCCCCCCCCCCCCCCGCACTACCGCCTTCGGGCACCGATACCTCGGCTAAGGGTCACAGTGCGGATACAGAGACACCCCGTGTAGTATCTACGTGGGGGCTGAAGCCGACGACTCGCAACTTTCAAATAAACCAGCCACACAGGAGTCAAAATAAAAATCAAATACTTATAAGACATGATAAACCTTGCATCACTAGTTATAAAGCGTTAAAAATCTTCGGACATATTACAACGCGCTCATTCATACAAAACGTCCTTGGAGCATTGAGCCTCTATTGCCCGAGCACCATCCATCACTGCTGGGAAGTATCGCTCGGGGCGCCTATACTCCTTTCCAGGAGGCGGAGGTGCGGTTGCCATCTCGGTTGGCTTGAGCTTCGGCCAATGCACCATGGTCTTCGCAAAGGCCATCCGCGCGCCCTCGATGCACGTAGAACGCTTCAGCACATCCACCCGAGGCGCAGCTTCGCATAGTTTCTACACTAAGCCGAAGTAGCTGCTCGGCAACGGCTCATCGGGCCACAGACGGATGCAGAGGTCCATGGCCGGCTCCGCCACTCTGTACATCTCCATCAGTTGCTTCATTTGCTCTATGAGGAGAGGAGAGCGCTCGGCGGACTCAAGGTGCGCCCAGAATAGCCGGGCCTCATCATCCTCCGCCCGCGAAGCATAAAGCTTGTTCGCGTCCGCTACACTCTTCTGGAGATCTGCACAGACGCCTAAGGAACGCCACACCTGTGTGAGCAAAGCAAACTTGCTACCACCAAAGGCGCATTGTAGTGAATACGGCTTACCATCGATGACAGCCTTGACTTGGCAAAGTTCCTCTTCAAAGGACCGCCTATCCACCCGCTCCTTTTGGAGCTCGGATTTTAGCGTGGCTAGCTCAGCGGCTTGCTCTTTGCCTTTCTGCTCAAGGGCCTCGCACTTCTTGCCGGCATCCTTGAGGTCTTGTTGCACTTCCTCCACTCGGGCCTCATGCTTGGCACTCGTGGCCTTCAAAACGGAAAATGGATCATTAAACCGCCCGGATATTAGAATTCGGCTTACCTTGTGCCTCGTCGAACCTCTTGTTCAGGCCATCAAGGTCCTCTTCGGAGATCTTGAGCTTCCGATTTAGCTTGGTCAGCTCAGCGGCATTAACGGCCGCCGCCGATGACGAGGCCTACAAAAAATGCATCCAGTTAAGTGCATTCAAACCCCCGAACTATCAAGGATATGACTCTATGTTCGGTCCTTTCAAGGACTTTTAGAACATTGTAGGACTAAATGGTGACTTGTGCGTCATTGTTCATTCCCTCTTGTTTGACCCCCGGATGCGTTTTTGCAAACCCATCCGGGGCTCAGGGGCTACTACATATATAAAGATAGTACAAACTTAAAATTAACGTTGTTCGGGAAAAGGGTATTACGTGACTCACCTTGAAGCCCGCCAAGAGACCTTTGAAGGCCTCTTTCAGTCTGTTATCAACAGACTGAATTCCTTGTAAAACCGCACCCATAAGAGTGCGGTGATCCTCGGAGATGGAGCCGCTTGCTAGCACCTCCTCCATATCTGGCCACCCAGCCGTTGGTGGCATCGGTGGTGACCGGACAGTCCGATCTATGACCGGGGACTGAACCGGTGTCTCTGGAGGCACAGCGTGCTCCGGAGACGTCCTCGGAGGGGACTGGGCATCTCTTCGCCCTTCCCCTTCGGCGGCCAGGGGATTATTCTCCTCCTGGTCCTCTGCAGCCTGGGGAATTTCTTCTCCCTGACCTTCGGCGGCCGCGGCGTCAGCCTCGGCCATGGTGTGGTCGACCCTGCCGCCTGTGTTCGGCTCCAACAGAGCCTGGCTGGATGACACCTCCGCGGCATCATTCGCGACCCCTGGAGGTGTGGGGTGCGATGAAGTCCCACTCTCCGCCAGCTCGGCGGGTGGGGATTCCCCGTCCGATATTTGGTCAGTGGGGAGAACATGCGGTGGGCTGCAAATCAAAAGACGCGCTTGTGTTTAAAGCATTGAAAAACCCTGCATAAATGACCGGGGAGTCTTCGAATTCATACCTTTGAGCGGGGGGCTTGACCCTTAAGCTCCTTCGGGGAACCCTCTCAAATTCCTCAAATTTTGCGTCATAATCCGAGCTGTCATCGGGCAAGATCAACCTCGCCCGGCGCGCCCTCTTCAGGGCAGGAGGAGCTGCATCCTCCGCGGCGTCCGATGACGCTGCCCTCTTCCTTGTGAGGAGGGAGACGCCTTCCCCCCCGTCTTCATGCTCTTCCTCATGACTAGAGGAGGCATGGGTCTCTTCGGACGCGGCGTCTGGCTGGTCCTTTATGCGGAGACCCTCTCTGCCCTTCTTTTTCTTCTCCTTCTTCTCGGGCACCGAGTACGGCACCACAACGAGCATCGCCGCTAACAGCTCCGACCGGGGGTCTTCGGGTTGTGGTGCCGGGCAGTTAACTTTCGCGGCTTTGCTCAGCCACTTCTGTGAAGGTAAGGGAGAAGGCGTTCAGTCTTTTGGTCAAAGAAACAGAGTCAGCGGATTAAAATTATGCCATACCTTGGTGGGGGGGGGGTTATCGGTGCTTAGGCCCGAATCCTCTTCCGTGGCCGGCCAGCTTTTTTGAGGCTTGAACAAAGCCTTACACAGCTTCTCAGGGGTGGTGCGGAAGAATTGACGCACGGTAGGCTCATCATTAGGCCGGTAAGCCCACATGGGGGATGCCCGGCACTGGCAGGGAAGAACGCGGCGGTGGAGCATAACCTGGACTACGTCAACCAGCTCCACCTTGGCCTCAATCACCGAGGTGATGCGCTTCTGCAGCAGCTTAACCTAATCATCCGACCCCCAGTCGAGGCCCTTTCTGAGCCACGAGGTGAATCTCGTAGGGGGTCCGGATCTGAATTCGGCGGGCGCCGCCCAACTCTCGTCCCTTGGCTCAGTGATGTAGAACCACTCCTTCTGCCAGATCTTGATCGTGTCGATGAAGGTGCCGGATGGCCACTCGATGCGGGGGAGCTTGCTGATTACTGCCCCTTCGCAGTCCGCGTGCTCGCTTGCCACGGTCTTCGGCTTGACGTTGAATACCTTGAGCCACAGGCCGAAGTGCGGTTCTTCCCGCAGAAAGGCTTTGCAGACGATGATGATTGCCGATATGTGCATGAAGGAGTTCGGCAGAAGGTCATGGAAGTCCAGCCCATAAAAAAACATGAGACCCCTGACAAAGGGATGGAGCGGAAAGCTTAGTCCCCGGATGAAGTGGGCGACGAACACCACCCTCTCGCCTGCCTTGGGGGTGGGAATCACCTGGTTCTTCTCCGGGGCGCAGTGGAAGACGTTGGCGAGGAGGTAGCCGGCCTGCTTTAGGTCTCGGATATCCTAGTCAGTGACCGTGGAGGCCTCCCACTTGCCATTGGATCCCGAACCCGCCATGGCTAAGCTCGGAGGAGAGGGCGAGGAAGAACTGGATCTGGGCTCTCGAATCTTGGGGAGATTGAGGAGGCGGAGGATGCGAATGGGAAGCATGAATGGGCCTTGGGGTTTTTTCCCTTTTTATGAGAAGTGCCGTCGATTAGCCTCCCTTATCGCGCCGCAAATCCCTCCGCTTCCCAAGACGTGCGTGCCGTTATGCGCACATGAAGATTAATCATATCCCGTGTGAAACGGAGCACGATCTGCGCATTGATAAGTCGTGTCACTGTAAAAATGGCCTCGAACCGCGAATCGAGTTCTCATAACTGGTTCAGCGGTCGTGGTAGGCCACGACCCTTCGTCAGAGGGGGGTGTCAGAAAACAATGTTTACACTTTGACGAGTGGCCTTAGGGGCTAAGCAATTCATGGTGTTCGGTCAATTATATGATCAGATGAAATACGTGTCATCGGAAGCCGAACTAGTCTCAGCCGATCATTGAAAGGGAAGAAGAACTCACCCCGCAAGCCGAAGACTCTGATCATTTGAAGCAGCTGGAGCTGAGACTCTTGGCGTTGGGGGCTAGTTCGGGGGATACTGAGGGAGTCCCGGACTTGGGGGTCCTCGGGCCGCTGGCCCATCTCTTAATAGGCCGGCTCGATGGGCCGTTCTCTGGCTATCACAGGAAAGGCCGGTTACATGGAGACTCCACGTTCCAGAAGGAAGTCCCGAAGGCGCGTCGTGCACTCCAAGTCAAGATGAGGAAATCGAAATTTCCATCCCCGGGAGGAGGCCCATCATGTGTAAACCATAGGCACCCCCCCGGTGTATATATAAACCAGGAGGGTTTTAGAATGTAGCACACAGAAACTCATCTAGGGTTTTAGCTAGTCGATCTCGAGGTAGATCAACTCTGTAACCTTCATACCATCAATATAATCAAGCAGGACGTAGGGTTTTACCTCCATAGGAGGGCCCGAACCTGGGTAAACATCGTCTCCTTCGTCCCTTTGTTACCATCGATCCTAGTCTCACAGCTCGGAACCCCCTACCCGAGATCCGCCGGTTTTGACACCGACATATGTCCCCAACCCTCCTTCCGCTCAAGCCCCTCAGGTCAATAGTCTGTGAGGGGTTGAGTTGGACCAAGTGCCAGTGGTACGTGAATACCCAGATGTCTTTCCAGATGAGCTGCCCGGAATGCCTCCTGATCGTGACATTGAGTTCATCATTGAGCTAATTCCTGGGGTAGGACCCATCCATAAGAATCCCTATAGAATGGGATCCAAAGAGTTAGCTGAATTGAAGAAGCAACTGGCTAAGCAGCTTAGAAAAGGATTTATCCGCCCTAGTGCCTCCCCTTGGGGATCACCTATTCTGTTTGTGGAAAAGAGGGATGGTACTATTCGACTTTGTGTCGATTAGCGATCTCTCAATGAAGTCACAATCAATAACAAGTACCCACTCCCCAAGATTGAAGATCTGTTCGATCAGCTGAATGGAGCCAAGGTGTTCTCCAAGATTGACCTTAGGTCTGGGTACTACCAACTGAAGATTAGACCCCAAGACATTCTGAAGACGGCATTCGTAACCCGGTATGGACTGTACGAGTACATGGTCATGTCATTTGGGTAAACCAATGCCCCTGCCTACTTCATGTATCTCATGAACAAAGTTTTCATGGAGTACTTGGACAAGTTTGTTGTCGTCTTTATTGATGATATACTTATCTTTTCCAAGTCTGAAGAAGAGCATGAGCAAAACTTGAGATTGGTCCTGGATAACCTTCTAGAGCAACAGCTTTATGCCAAGTTCAGCAAGTGTGAATTCTGGCTGCACGAAGTTGGATTCTTGGGTCATGGTTTGACTACAGAAGGATTGTCAGTGGAACCTGCCAAGATTGAAGCCGTGACTGAATGACAATCCCCAAGAAATGTGAAGGAAGTCATCAGCTTCCTCAGAATCGCGGGATACTACCGCAAGTGCGTTGAAGGATTCTCGAGCATTGCTAGATCCATGACTCAGCTCTTGAAGAAGGACAAGAAGTTCGAATGGACGCCAAGTGTGAAGAAAGCTTCCAGGAGCTCAAGAAGAGATTGACAACAGCCCCAGTTTTGGCCACTCCAGATATTCACAAGAGTTTGTGATATATTGTGATGCATCGAGAACCAGGCTTGGTGGTGTTCTGATGCAAGAAGGAAGAGTCATAGCCTATCTATCTAGACATCTACATCCTCACGAAGAGAACTACGCTACTCATGATCTTGAGTTGGCAGTTGTGGTTCATGCCTTGAAGACATGGCGACATTACCTTCTATGGAAGCGATGTCAGATATACACAAATCACAAGAGTTTGAAGTATATTTCCACTCAAAGGGAATTGAACATGAGGCACAAAGATGGTTGGAGTTGATCAAGGACTATGACCTCAGTGTTCAACACCACCCTAGAAAGGCTAACGTGGTAGCAGATGCCTTAAGCAGGAAGGCTTGTTCCTTGAATTCTATGATTAAGGAAAGGCTACCCGCCTTGTATGAAGAGCTTGAAAGCTTTGGCTTGGAACTAGTTGCACCTGGATATCTGGCCAACCTCGAAGCAAAGCCTACCTTGATGGATGATATTAAGGAAGCTCAGAAGGGACATGAAAGCATTAAAGGCATCAAGATGAAGATCAAGGTAGGCAAGGGCCCATGATTCTTAGTAGATGAACAAGGAGTCGTATGGTTTGGGAATCGCATTTGTGTACCCAACAAAGTTGAGCTCGAGAATTTGATCTTCCAAGAAGCCCATGACACTCCGTATTCCATCCATCCTGGA
The DNA here is from genome assembly GCA_039707655.1 of Elymus sibiricus. Classification (NCBI taxonomy): domain Eukaryota; kingdom Viridiplantae; phylum Streptophyta; class Magnoliopsida; order Poales; family Poaceae; genus Elymus; species Elymus sibiricus. Next base: position 140,026,945 of record CM077671.1, read on the forward strand.
GGAACCAAGATGTACCAAGACCTCAACGCAAGATTCTGGTGGCATGGCATGAAGAGAGAAATGGCCACTTTTGTCGCTAAGTGTGACATATGCCAGAGAGTCAAAGATGAGCATCAGCAACCCGTTGGATTACTACAACCTCTCAAAGTGCCTGAATGGAAGTGGGACAAAGTCGGGATGGACTTCATCACCGGGTTGCCCAGGTCAAGCAAGGGACATGATTCCATTTGGGTCATTGTCGATCACTAATACGTCTCCAACATAACTATAATTTTTGATTGTTCCATGCTATTATATTATCATTCTAGGATACTTTTTGAGTAATAATTTACAAATTTATATTATTTTTGAGCACTAACCTTTTGACATAGTGCACAGTGCCAGTTGCTGTCTTCTGCGTGTTTTTTACTTTTCAGGTTTATAGAAGCAAACGAAGTCCAATTGCCCTGAAACCTTTTTATGTTTTTTTCTGGACCAAAAGAAGACTTGGAATCTTCGGGAGAAGACCGGAGGCTGCACGAGGGAGGCACAAGCCAACAGGGCCCGCCTAGGAGGTGGCCGCGCCTTGATGGCTTGTCCCTCCTTGGTGGCCCTCCTACCCTTGTTCTCTTGTCTGTAAATTCACATATATTCCAAAAACCCTAGAGGGCATCCCGAAATACTTTTTCCGCCGACGCAAGTCTCTGTTCCGCTGCGATAACATCTGGAGCTCCGTTCCGGCACCCTGCCGGAGGGGGGATCCATCATGGAGGGCCTCTTCATGAACCTTTCTGCCCTCATGATGATGTGTGAGTAGTTCACCACAGACCTACGGGTCCGTAGTTAGTACCTAGATGACTATCTCTCTCTTTTGATCTTCAATACAATGATCATTGCATCTTTGCTTTGATCTATCCGATGTAATTCTTTTCTATGGTGTGTTTGTCGAGTCCGATGAATTGTGGGTTTATATTGCAGATTATTCATGAAAATTATTTGAGTCACCTCTGAATATTATGATTCTTATTTGCTTGATCACTATAGCTTCGTAAATCTCTCCGATCTATTGAAATAGCTTGGCCAGCTAGATTGATATTTCTTTAGTGAGAGGGGTGCGTTGTAGTGGGTTCAATCTGGCGGTGCTCTATATCCCAATGACAGAAGGGGACAAGACACGTCTTTGTACTGTTGCCACTAAGGATAAAACAATTGGGTTAGTTCATATTAATTGAATTCTCTTTGTCTACATCATGTCAATATTCTCCAAGCATTACTCAATTTTACTTAATACTCTAGATGCATGCTGGATAGCGGTCGATGGGTGGAGTAATAGTAATAGGTGCAGGCAGGAGTCGGCCTATTTTCTTATGGAGTGATGCCTATATATACATGATCATTGCCGTCAATATCAGATAACTATGCGCTTTTCTATCAATTGCCCAACAGTAATTTGTTTACCCATCGTATGTTCCCTACATGAGAGATGCCGCTAGGGAAAACTATGGCCCTCGGGTCTATTCACTTATATCTTTAGAAAACCTATCATTACCTTGTTTCCATTATTTACTTTCTATTTTATTTTGCATTTTACAATTATCTACCATTATCTACACACTTCACTTGCTTGCAAAGAACGAGATCAAGGGGATTGACAACCCTCTTGCCGCGTTGGCTGCAAGTTGTTTGCTCTTTTGTGTGGAGCCGCTGAACACGGTTGTGGATTGATATTCTTATTGGTTCGATAAACCTTGGTTTCTTAACTAAGGGAAATACTTATCCGTATTGTGCTGCAATTACCCATTCCTCTTCATGGAAAACCCAACGCAGATCACAAGTATCAGGAAGGATTTCTGGCGCAGTTGCTAGGGAATATCATCACCAACTATCAAGTAACTTCATACAAATTATCATTCACTTGTTCTTCTTTTTATTTGATGTTATATTTAGTTTGCTACATAAAAATCAAATATACAAAATTATTTATCTTTGCTTGTTACTAGTTTACTCCTTTGCTTGCTAGTTTACTTGTCCTGCTTGTTACTTTACTTGCTCGGTCGCCATGTCTCAAGATAGATTCCACAACATCTCTTACTACCAAATAATGTCAAAAATATAAAGCTCTATGAAAACTTTCATGACTTCACAATATGAGCATAATAAATTCTTTGCTTTTGAAATAAAGGAACATTCAATTTTGCTAGACGCTATTAGTAAGCAACTTGATGAAGTCAATAAGGAAGTGTCTAATCTCCAATCACAATTTGCTCAAACTGAAGAGTTGTTAGGAAATATCTTTGATAAGCAAACCACTCTAGTGAATAGGATGGCCGCTAAACCGGAATCTTTCCCTATTAATAATCACGATGAAGCTCTTAAAATGATTGGTACTTCTCCTATTGAATCTTTATTCACTTCTCTGAATATAAATGAAAAAGGGATTGAAGATGAGTTGACTCTAGCTAAAGAGCGTCCCTTTTTCTTGGAGGGTGACGATTCTAATGCTAAAACTGAAAAAATGGGTTTGGAGAGGTTAAGACATTAACTAGTGATGTGCCCACTATCTTGGATTACAAGGACTTCAATTATGAAAGTTTCTCTTTAGTAGAATGTATTTCCTTGTTTCAAACTAGCCCAATGCCTATGAACAAAATAAGGCTTTCACTAATCATATAGTGGAAGCGATGATAAAAGCTTACGATGAGAAACTTGAGCTTGAAGTTTCTATTCCTATAAAATTAAATGATGAGTGGGAACCTACTATTATAATAAGGATAAATAAATATGAATGAAATGCTTTGTGTGACCTTGGTGCTAGTGTTTCAACTATACCTAAATCTCTTTGTGATGTGCTTGGTCTCACTAATATTCAAGATTGTTCCTTGAACTTGCATCTTGCGGGTTGTACCATTATTAAACCTTTAGGTAGAATAAATGATGTTCTTATTATTGCAAATAAAAATTATGTGCCTGTAGATTTCATTGTGCTTGATATTGATTGCAATACTACTTGTCCAATAATACTTCGAAGACCTTTCTTACAAACTATAGGTGCAATTATTGATATGAAAGAGGGAAAGATAAGGTTTCAATTCCCATTAAAGAAAGGGATGGAACACTTCCCTAGGAAAAGAATTAAACCACCTTATGAATAAAACATGAGATCCACTTATGGATGGAGTGTCAAAGATGACAACACTTGAAACTATGCATTATGCCTAGCTAGGGGCATAAAACAATAGCGCTTGTTGGGAGGCAACCCAATAGTTATCTTTATTTTTGTTTTTTACTTTCTGTTTGTATGTGAGAACATTATTATTGCCTCTAATTATTATGTTTTTATGTTTTAATTAGTGTTTGTGCCAAGTAAAGCCTTTGCGATGACTCACAAGATGAGTAGAATTGATACGGTGCAAAAACATAAACTTTAGCGTCCAGTGCAGAATTTCTATGATTTTATTGGTATGTCTTTTTGATCTGAATTTTTTACAAGGTATTGATATACTAATGTTTCAGAATTTTTAGAGTTACATAAGTATAGCTTCTCTACAGATCATTATAGACTGTTCTGTTTTAGACAGATTCTGTTTTTGCTTGCATAGTTTGCTTGTTTTGATGATGCTATGGATTGTATCATGGGGTATAAGCCATGGAGAAGTTAGAATACCGTACCTATTATGCAATAATGAAATATGAATCAATTTATAGCAGTATCTAAAGTATTTTATATGTTGCTTATACTAACGGATCTCACGAAGTTTTGTTGAGTTTTGTGTGATTTTAGTTTTCAAGTTTTGGGTGTTATGACGATGGACGAAGGAATAAGGAGGGGCAAGAGCCTAACCTTGGGGATGCCCAAGGCACCCCAAGGTAATATTCTAGGAAGACTCAAGCGTCTAAGCTTGGGGATGCCCCGGAAAGCATCCCCTCTTTCGTCTCAATCCATCGGTATGTCACTTGGAGCTATATTTTTATTCGTCACATGATATGAGTTTTGCTTGGAGCGTCGTTTGCTTTTGTTTGCTTTTATTTTTAGTTTGCCACAATCATCATTTGCTGGACATACCTATTTGAGAGAGACACACCTTCATCATAATTTGTTAGAATACTCTATGTGCTTCACTTATATCTTTTGAGCTTAGCAGTTGCTCAAGTACTTCACTTATATCTTTTTTAGCACGGTGGCGTATAGATTTTGTAGAAATAATTGCACTCTTGTTCTTCACTTATATTTTCTTTAAAGTTAATAAATAGTGATGGTAATTTGCATGGGTCATATGACTAGTCCAAAAATAATAGGTATTCAATGAGTGATAATCAAAACCATCATGTAGCACATAAAAGAGAAATTGTGGGTTAATGATATTGATGTGGTAATATAAAAATGTGTTATTGCATCATTGTTGATTCTTAGAAGTATCGGTATTAAGAGGTGTTAATTTCCTGTTTGTCTAAATATTAAAAAGGTATGGTGGGGATGTGTGAGCATTTCTATTCCTCGTTAAAATCCTAGTGTTGTTTCGGGTCGGAGGCTCGCCATGGTTAACTCCTCCCAACCTCCTCCCTCGGGGCATGTGTATAGTACTTTGATTTATGATAAAACTAATAAAATTTTGCAATAAGTATATGAGTTATTCATGACTATTGTGAACCCGTGGACATACGCAATCTCACCACCTCATATTTTGCTAGCCTCTTCGGTACCATGCATTGCCCATTCTGACCTCGAGGATCAATGCAAACTTCGCCGGTGCATCCAAACGACGTGACATGATACACTCTATCACACATAAGCCTCTTTATATCTTCCTCAAAACATCCACCATACCTACCTATCATGGCATTTCCATAGCCATTCTGAGATATATTGCCATGCAAATTCCACCGTTACATCATATGACTAGTTCATTCATCATCATATTGCTTTGCATGATCATATAGAGCTGACATAGTATTTGTGGCAAGGCCACTGTTCATCATATTTTTGATACATGTCACGCTAGATCATTGCACATCCTGGTACACTGCCATATGCATTCATATTGAGTAATATTGTTTCATAAGTTCTTCATATCGAGTTTTCATGTTGAGTTGTAAGTAAATAAAAGTGTGATGATCATCATTAGAGCATTGTCCCAGTGAGGAAATAAAAATGAGGGAGGCCAAATGACCCTACCATAATAAAAATGGTTTTCTATTCCTACGCCCTAGGTTCCTTAGTTGTACACACTCATCCCCACGCTCTTAACGGTTGCTCACTTTTCCCCACTCTCTTGTCCAAAATCCTCAAAAATGGTCATAGTGGAGGATGTCGTCGGGTCAATGGTTTGACTGTTAACTCACTAGTGCAGAAAAGACTGGTTATGGTGTGGCAAAAAGGGCCTTGCTGGCGTAGGCACCCTATGCCAGCAATATGGCACCATAGTTAAAAATCAGTGGTGGCGTTAGAGCCCACGCCAGCACTATTTAGAATACCTATGGCGTCGGGTTATGTTGTACGCCGGTATTATTGCCTGCATCTATGGCGTACACATTATTCTGACGTCACAAATAACTGAAAAACACTGCAGGCGTTGTACCTTCTAAGCACGCCATTACTTAATTTGTAAGCATCTGAAAATCGCTGCCATGACTGCGGGAAAGGGCACCGTTTGCATGGCAGAATAAGGTAACAAATAAAGGCAATTGAAAGACATTTTAGATTCATAGATAGTGCTTAAATAATTAGTTAAGATAGCTAGTGATCAAGTTTTGAAGTACTATAACAGAAAACCACACGAACATGTAGTTCATCGAGCTAGAAGTATTGTAGAACCAACATCATAGGTAGCTGACACTATCCTATTACATATTCGGCATAAGGATCATTAATGTATTTCTTCGCCGGATCCGTGATAGACATAGGACCGTCAGCATCAAGCCCCTGCTTCCAAAGGCGAGCTTTTATCTCCTCCGGGCCGGAAGGTGCGCCGCCGTTGAAAACCCCACAATGGTCGATGACATCCTTGTTGAGGATGGTAGCAAACTTCACCTGGATGCGTCTGAATTCATCTCTGTTATTTCCCGGGCTAATTTCCTCCATTTTCTACCCCAATGTGATGACGTCTGAGTTCTTTTTAAGGCGTTCTCCCTCCTGTATGTACTCCTCCATGTGGTGGGCAACGTAGTAGCCGTCTATATCACTGTTTTCCGGCTGCTGCATGCAACAAAAGTCAGTTTTGTGGTCGAAACGTATCGCTTTAAACTTGTCAAACTTGCGATATCCGTCTCTGATCACTCCTTCCCGTCTGGTATACTCAAAAAGTGCTTCATCCAGGACCTTCTTGATGCCTCTATAGTCTTTTTTCACTTTCCTCGTCGAATCCAAGAAATAAGTTTCGGCGAACTTCGGGGTAATAACGATGAGGACACAATGTTCTCTGCATACAAAGTCGATCGAGTTAATTAATGGTGTTACGTGAAAGCATGCATAACGAGATTGTACGAAATAGTAATCTAGCTAGACAGAATGACTTAATTACTTCGGATAGTAGGGCACGAGAAGGCAGTCTTTGTCCATGTTGGCAATCATGAAGTCTGTCAAATACTTCCGCATAGCTTGTCGGTGCTCAGGGTGATTGGTGTTGGTCTCGTGCATGAGGTAAGGGTCCGCTACTGCGACATCCTTGTTGAGCTCACATTTGGCAGTGTAGGCAGCATTGATTGCCCATAGGCGTACTAAGGAAGAACTAAGCTTCATTAGACGAAACATGTTGAAGAGGTCTTCGAACGGCACATAGAATATTTCCGCTGGGAAATCATCGCAGAAACCAAGATTTGGTGCCACCATCACTGAAAAAACAGGGCGAAACCCACCACCAGCAGAGAATGCATACCTCTCCCTAGTTAGAACTGTGTCATGCAGAATCCTCAACTCTGTTTACAGAAGATCGCTGAGCTCCTTCGAAAGGATGGGATCACCTGGGGAATGGTAATCCCGCCATTGAACGACATGCGGAACTTGTTTACTCTTCTAAACCGGTTGGCTGGCAGCATGTGCCTTCGTCTTATTACCAGCTGGTCTCTTTCTCTTTTTCTTGCGTGTCGGGTTAGGCTGGCTGGCCGACGACCCTTGCGAGCTATGAGGTTCTGCATGCTGCCTTGCCAATTCTTCTTCTAGTTTCCTTGTTTGGTGATCCGTGGTAAATTCCCCTGTCTTTTGATCATAATGGTACCGCCCCTTGACATAGTTATATTCAAGGGGGTCCTTGAATTGCGCGAAGTGGTTTGGGATGCCCTTTGCTGCAAGTGCAGCATCCTGCTTGTCCCTTACGGGCTTCTTCCCAACAAAACCACGGCTGCCGAGGGTGTGGTTACTTAATGTCTTCGATCGCATTTCCTTCCCCCATGATGACTGGGTCATCACTGAGTTCTCCTGATTTTGCATCTTGAAAATGTTCCAATCATCTACACTAATGGTAGGCCACTTCTGCTGGATCTCGGAGATATCTATGTCGGGTTTCGCTGCAATATCTTTTCTTGCTGCAGATTTCCAAGAACTCAAATTCTTCAAGAACTTATGGATTATATGGTTGTTTACCTAATTTTTTGGGTACGATAGGTTGTCATACTCCTCGAGAAACTTGAATCTTGCGTGCACCCTTCTTATGAGGAGTTCTCGCAGATTAGCTTTGTCCATATCCCTTCAATTTGTCTTGTTGATGGAGCAAACTTCTCCAAGGATAACACCTAGGGCGTTGCCATAGTGAGCAGCGGCTTTCCGCGGACTAACAGGCTCACCAGTCTCGTTAACTCGTGTGACGACGAGCCTGTCGGTGCCTATAGCATTTCGGCTCCTAGGTTTCCACTGCTTCTTGGATTTTGAAACATGCTCATCAACCTCCACATCCTCCTCTTCCGCGGGAGAACACTCCTCTGTGTCCTCTCCATCAGTGTCGATATCAGGATTATTTTCCGCACCAGGAGGAACACTGTAGCCTCTGCCTTTCATGTAGTAGTCATCTGGATTAAGCTCATCATCATAATCTTCCTGTCCATGCGCGTCCGTAAATGCATCACCCTCGTGTGCCGAATGTGTCGAAGAAGAGTCCTGCGCGTCATTCGTTTGATTGGACATCTACAAAAACAAAACATTGGCAACCTTATTCATTCATATATAAAATACAATTTTTTGGCATGACCTTTGCTAAAAATAGGCATCTTGGTTGCCAGAAATTTGACGAAACAGAAATTAATCAACGTTTCGCCAAAACATTGGCAGCCCTATGCATTCCCTGCAAACAATACACAAGCAACCACATTTCCATCGAAACAAAATTTGAACCACAACATTTCCTCGAACACATTTCGAGCACTTTTCGAGCACTTACCGGAGGAATCGAGGTGGCGGCAGGGGAGATTGAGGTCGACGGCAGGGGAGGTTGAGGTCATTCGGGCCGGCGGCGGGAGGGGATAAAGGCGGCTTGAGGTCGACGCGGTTGGGGGCGGACGGAGAGGTCGAGGCGATTGGGGTCGATGGCGAGTCGAGGAGCGGCGACCGGAGGGGAAGGTGGGCGACGGCAGCGAGAGAGGGGGGTGGCGGCAACGACAAGAAAGGTGGCGGCGGCGCCGGCGCCGGGGGAGGGGGCTGACGGCAATGACGACGAAGGTGGCGGCGGCACACGGAGCGGAGGGTGTACGAGGGCGCGAAACGAAAGTTTGGGGTGAACATTTCCCCCCAAACGGGCAAAGATAATGGGGAAAAATAGCTATGGCGTTGGTGACGTACGCAACGCCATAGATATATTAGTTATGTCATTGGTGGCGTCACCAACGCCCTAGCTATTTTTCTTCCAAAATTACATCAACCTAATTATTTCAACTTCCGATGGTCAATACAAAGGGGTTCGATAAGGTCACTCCGGAAGAAGATTTATTGCACGTACATACGCATCAATATTAAAATTATATCGAACTGCCGAATTAAGAATAAATAAAAGATAGATAAAAATCAACTACGACGTTGTTTCTCAGTTTCTCTTGTTTGTGTGCAGGGGCTCTGAACCGATATTTTCCTCTTGTTTGTGCGGAGGCTCTCAACAGAAGCTTTTCTCTTATTTCTGCGGGGGCTCTCAATGGAAGTTTCTGCATCCGTCGTGCTTCTATGTCTTTTCTTACACTTCTCCTTCCGAATAACGTCATCTTCTTCTTGATAGATGTCAGATTGGTCATAGTCATCTAGATCTTCTTTGACAATTCTTTACCGTTGCGTTTTTTCTGCCCGTCGAGGTGATTTTCATGTTCTGCAACATTCTTCACACCTCCTTCTAGATCATCATCATGTACCTTCCCTTCGACTTCGACATCCTCCTCTTCCTCACCATGACTTGTCCACCGTGTGTAACCAGGCATGAAATCATATTTCAACAAGTGCATCTTCACACGACCAGTAGAAGGGTCAATCAAAACTATGTTTTCGCACTTCTTACATGGACATAATATTGTTGTTTCCCCTTTCCGTTTCATATCTTCCAACGCGACCTTGAAGAACCCATTTATATTTCGATGCATATATATATTCCAGCATAAATCATTCACTTCCACAATGCCTATGAATAAAAGGTCAAAAACAATTTCAGCATATTATGTACTATATATAAACACACATATGCGGGCATTACATACCTAAATTAATGATATACACACACAAAAAAAATTCGCCTAGTTCTCTCAATGGATCGAAGGCAGAGTCCGCCGGTCGTGTATCTCTATACACACATATATATAGATGCCTATGATAAACCAGGCTGGCCGGGTCAGCTATATGTAGATGCACCTACTAATTAATGGCGTTCTACATTTACGAATTCCGCCACAATGTTTGTGGCCTCCACAAAATATACCTATGGCGTGCCATACCATTTGAACGACACAAGTGCTGTGCATAGTCCTGGCGTGGAAACATTAGCCACGCCAACAATAATACGTGAAAGGGGGGAGCGCTGGGGTCCACATACAAGTGGCGTTCGGTCGAATTTACATGCCACCACTAAGTCTGTACCAATAACGTACAAATTTAGGCAACGCCAGCACTATTTGAAAATATTGGTGCTGGCGTCGGCTGAAAATGGCGCGCCACCAACAAGAGTTGTTGCTAGCCATTTCTCTACTAGTGACTACTGACGAGTGGGGCTGTGCTGGACTGTTTTGCCCGTTGGACCTGATAAGTTGGGCCGCGTTGGATGGTGGCGCTGGTTGGACTGTTGGGCCCTGGTTTCATCGGACTGTTGGGCCATTGCATGCGCCGATGCGCGCCGCCACGATACAAAAGCCTGCTATGCATGCCACGTGATCCAGCTAGCCTGCCTGCATGCGCCGATGCACGCTGCCACGGACGCAGCGACGGTCGTTGCCGCTGGTTCCTCTCTTCTCGCACGCGTCTCCACCTTCCAGGTGCCACAGACCGAGGCGAGGGTGCTGTACTACATGCGAGCTTCGCCCACCTTATTTACCCACCCCCATATATATGTTATGCTTGCTTCTTTTATGAGGATGAATGCCACTACCTCCATCTAGAAATATGTCACTCCCTTGGTCCCTCCATCTATGTTATTCTTGCTTCTTTTATGGGGATGAATGTCACTACAGCTTCCAGCTGCCATAGACCGAAGAAGGACTGCCGCCGCAGGTCATGCTCGTCTAGAAAAATGTCACTCCCTCCATCAATTTTGTGCATACAAAAGCATGCAATATATATCATCCCTTATATCCATAGTTCCATACAAAAGCATGCAATATATATCCTACGTACTACCTAGTGCACTACGCGTCTTCGTCGTCATACATGGCCAGATCCGCGTGCGCCGGAGTCTGATCTGCCTGCGTCGCCGCCTGCGCCTCCTTCTGCGCCGCCCACGCTGCCTCCATCTACTGCTGACGAAAATGCCGGGCCTCTGCAGCTGACTCCGAGCGGATGGATTTCAGGATGGCCAGCTACTCGGACCACAGATCCACGACTGTCGGTGCCTCCTCGTCCGGCTCCTCCAGCGGCGCCTCCTCCTCCGGCTCCTGTGGCTCCTCCTCTGGCTCCTCGTCCCTCATCTCCTCCCCCTCCTCAAAATCCTCCTCCAGTTCTAGAGGTATCCTCGCTTGCCTCAAGATTTTGACCTGTCGAAGGAGGAATAGACGGTGTTCGATTGTGTAGTATTGGCGGCGTGGTGGCATGGCTGAGGGGCTTGGAGAGGGGAGTGCTCGGGTGCCGGTGGAGAGAGGGAGCAGGCCGATGAGCTAGGGTTGGGGGACGCCGTCCGGCTTAAATAGCCTGCTATGGATAAGGACGGGGAGCCGGAGCGGTCTCTCCTCCCTCGATAGTCAATGCCTAGTGAAGACCCAACCAGGACTTGGTTTATTTTGCGCGGATGAGTGGGCGAGCAGAACCAACCTCTCGTGGATCGCCCAACGATCCAACGATGCAGACCCGTCCATGTGATCCAACGGCACGGAGCCTACATGCAACCTGGCCTCGGAAATCCTTCTAGAAGACCATATTTGAAAGTTGTCGCTTGGCGCTAGGGTATGATCGGACGACTGCAGTTCGACGTTAGGACTTGGTTTTGAGCCGGTCAGCGGGGTTATCTTAGGTTTGACCAACTCTCAAATGACCTTAACTAATTCAAAAAAAATCAAAAAAATATGAAACCTTCCCTGTTCGTGGTTTTATAAGATATAGTTACCCTAAAAAAATATAAACTTGGTTTAGGGACATTTTTAAGAAAACCTTTCTTTTGAGGTGAGCTACCATTTCCAAGTTCAAATGAGCATAACTAAATTCAAAAAAAATAAAAAAATGTAAGATCTGCTCACAATGCTGTTGTATGCGACATGGTTATGGCAAAAAAAATCTTGGTTTATGGACATTTCCAAGAAAACTCCTTCACACATACGAGCTATCACGTACGGGGTTGTATAGAGTTCGAGAAGAGAGTGGCAGTGGGTTTATGTTTATGAAAAATAGAAAATAAAATAAAAAAATCACCAGAGCTCAATTTCAGTGTGAGTAAGAAGAATCTGAACTTTTTTTTCATTTTTGAAAAATTAAGCTGTCTTTATAATAATGGGGTTTGCAATAAAAAGTTAGGGTTAGGGTTTAGGGTTAGGGTTTAGGAGTCTATTTTTGTTTTGTTTGATGTTAGATCATTGCAACATAGGGTAACATGATCATTACAACTTAGGATCAACTTAGGCCTCTTCCAATCCAAAGCTGCTAAGTGCATTAAATAGCTTAGCAACTCCAATGGATAGGTGCTTCGCTTGTTGTTGCTAAGCTCACTTTATTTAATGATTTAGCACCTACTGTAAGCTCTTTTAGCACGGTGGAGCACTGGGAAGGGCCTTAGGATCAACATGTCGCTTATAATTCAAATGTTAGTTCAAATTCAAGTTTTGCCTTAATTAAACATCAAATCAAATCATATTCAAACATCACATCACATCACCATGCATTAGCTTTAATTAAACATTAATGCTGACCACAAAGGCCGGCGATAGTTCTAGGGCACCCTAGTTCATAAGTCTGCCATGCATTTATTAGCCAAGTTTAAATATAAAACATAGATAAAAGGGTAAAAATATACACAAGGCCAGTAGCAACTAATATAAAAACACAGATAAAAATATAAAACACACATTAAATATAGACAATGCCGCCTGCCGGTGAAGCCGCCGTCGTCTTTAGGAGTGCCGTCCTACTCCTCGTCGTCGGTGGTGAGGTCGACGTAGGGAGGCGGCTGCCAAAGGTGGGCTGGCGGCCCCTGCCAGGTCGGAGGCGCTTGCGGTGCCTGCAACACCTCCTCCCGTGGCTCCTGCTCCGGTTCGGTTGACCGCGGCGGCATGGGTTCCCACGGTTGGACAGCCAGCACATCGGCCATCTCTGACGCAGTGGCCGATCACCCCCACTTCTGGCCCACCAGCCAGGGGTTCCACACCGCAAGGGGCGGCTCCTCCGCCACCTCCTGTTTCACCTCCTCCTTGACGACGACGGCCATCTCTAGCTCAGGGATGGCCACGTCACCGGCCGCAAAGAGGGACATCGCCCTCTCCATGTCCGCCCATTGACGCTCATCGTGCGTGCGTGTGGATTCCTCCATCTCCTCCTCCTAATGAGCTTGGCCTCCTCCTCCTCGGTCATCGGAGGTGGTGGGGGCTGGGACGGAGATGGTGTCGGGGTGAGGCCACGGACACGCCTACGACCGCGCACTTGGGGTGGGCTAGCAGCACGTCGTCGGCGTGGGCTAGGTGGACGACTGACAAAAAATGACTATCGCCGCAGGTCGTGCTCGTCGAGGAGCCACGTATCACACAACAGCGAGTTGATGCCGTACCTTGGGTCATGGAGGAGATCCGGAGGCAGGCGCGCGCGATGTCGGTTGATCTCCTCACGGCGGGCGTGACCGCTCACCGGCACCGGAGGGATTGAAACCCGATCCGTGGACAGGTGCAAGTTGTCGGGGAGGTGGGCATCTCCCTACGGCAATGGCGTCACCGTCTCCCAGTACCTCCGGCATATTTCCATGCCATCGTATACGCGCATGCGCTGCGGGGCGGCCGGCGGACCGATTGCAAGTGCGGGCGGAGCAGGCAGAGCAGGTGGTGGTGGTGGTGGGTTATCACAACAGTTTTTGAGGGTAAAGTATTCAACCCAGATTTATTGATTCGACACAAGGGGAGCCAAAGAATATTCTCGAGTATTAGCAGCTGAGTTGTGAATTCAACCATACCTGAAAGACTTAATATCTGCAACAAAGTATTCAGTAGCAAAGTAGTATGGAAGTAATGGTACGATGGCAAAGTAACAGTAGCAGTGTTGTAGTGATTGTAATAGTAGCAACGGAAAATTAACTTAGCAAAGATCAATATGTGAAAAGCTCGTAGGCAATGGATCAGTGATGGATAATTATGTCGGATGGCATTCATCATGCAACGATTATAACATAGGGTGACACAGAACTAGCTCCAATTCATCAATATAATGTAGGCACGTATTCCATATATAGTCATACGTGCTTATGGAAAAGAACTTGCATGACATCTTTTGTCCTACCCTCCCGTGGCAGCGGGGTCCTAATGGAAACTAAGGGATATTAAGGCCTCCTTTTAATAGAGAACCACACCAAAGCATTAGCACTTAGTGAATACATGAACTCCTCAAATTACGGTAATCACTGGAAAGAATCCCAGTTATTGTCACCCTGGGGGATGCGGATCATAACTCGTAATAGGTGTCTACAACTTGCAAGATAGAATCAAGAACACATATATATATTCATGAAAACATAATAGGTTCAGATCTGAAATCATGGCACTCGGGCCCTAGTGACAAGCATTAAGCATAGCAAAGTCATAGCAACATAAATTTCAGAACATAGTGGATACTAGGGATCAAACCCTAAGAAAACTAACTCGATTACATGGTAAATCTGATCCAACCCATCACTGTCCAGCAAGCCTATGATGGAATTACTCATGAACGGCGGAGAGCATCATGAAATTGGTGATGAATGATGGTTGGTGATGACGACGGCGTCGATTTCCCCTCTCCGGAGCCCAAATCAGACTCCAGATCTGCCCTCCCGAGGAAGAACAGGAGGTGGCGGCGGCTCCGTATCGTAAAACGCGATGAACTCTTCTCTCTGATTTTTTTCTCCACAAATAGGAATATATAGGAGTGGAATTGAGGTCAGCGGAGCTGCAGGGCCCCCCCAAGACAGGGGGCGCGCCCTAGGGAGGGGGCGCCCCCTGGCTTGTGACCAGGTGGTGGCCCCTCTCCGGTTGATTCTTTCGCCAGTATTTTTTTATTAATCCCAAAAATATTCTCCGTAAATTTTCAGGTCAATCCGAGAAATTTTATTTCTGCACAAAAATAACACCAAGGCAATTCTGCTGAAAACAGCGTCAGTCCGGGTTAGTTCCATTCAAATCATGCAAATTAGAGTCCAAAACAAGGGCAAAAGAGTTTGGAAAAGTAGATACGTTGGAGACGTATCAACTCCCCCAAGCTTAAACCTTTGCTTGTCCTCAAGCAATTCAGTTGATAAACTGAAAGTGATAAAGAAAAACTTTTACAAACTCTGTTTGATCTTGCTGTTGTAAATATGTCTAACTGATATTCAGGTTTTCAGCAAAGATTATAGACTAATCATATTCACAATAACATTTAGGTCTCACATTTACTCATATCAATGGCATAATCAACTAGCAAGCAATAATAATATGTCTCGGATGACAACAATTTTATCAAAACAATCATGATACAATATGATAAAATGATATCTCACTAGCCCTTTCTGAGACCGCAAAACATAAATGCAGAGCACCTTTGAAGAACAAGGACTGACTAGACATTGTAATTCATGGTAAAAGAGATCCAGTCAAAATCATACTCAATATCAATTAATAACAAAGCCTAAATGACGGAGGTGCTCTCTAACTGGTGCCCTTTATAAGAGGAGGATGACTCAACAGGAAAAGTAAAATAGAAAGGCCCTTCGCACAGGGAAGCATTGATTTACAGAGGTGCCAGAGCTTGAGCTTTTTAAAACAGGAATGAATAATGATTTTGAGAGGTATACTTTCATTGTCAACATAACAACTAAGAGTTCTCGATATCTTCCATGCTAGATACATTATAGGCGGTTCCCAAACAGAATTGTAAAGTTTTTACTCCCCCTCCACCAATCGATCACACTCCACGGCGGGCCGAATCCACGGGTACCATCCATACAAACACAATCCTGGGGGAGTTTTGTTTTATTATATTTTTATTTGATTTTTGAGCATGGAACCAGGCATCCCGAATACCAGCCACTTTCTCGTGAATGATAGTGAATCAACACATATCGTGAGAATACCCCACCTAGCATGGAAGATACTGACAGCCCCTAATCACTACATGAGCGATTCAGGCATACAAAACGGAATATTTATTTGAAGGTTTAGAGTATGGCACATGCAAATTTACTTGGAACGGCAGGTAAATACCGCATATAGGTAGGTATGGTGGACTCATATGGAACAACTTTGGGTTTATGGAGATGGATGCACAAGCAGTATTCCCGCTTAGTACAAGTGAAGGTTAGCAAAAGACTGGGGAACGACCAACTAGAGAGCGACAACAGTCATAAACATGCTTTGAGATTAACCAACATTGAATACAAGCATGAGTAGGATATAAATCACCATGAACATAAACATCGTGGAGGCTATGTTGATTTTGTTTCAACTACATGCGTGAACATGTGCCAAGTCAAGCCACTCGAATCATTCAGAGGAGGATACCATCCTATCATACCACATCACAACCATTTTAAAATGCATGTTGGCACTCAAGACAAACCATTATACACTCTTAGCTAATTAAGCATGGCATGAATAACTATAATCTCTAATTGTCATTGCAAACATGTTCAATCCATAACTAGCTGAATCCAGAACGATGAGCTAATCATATTTACAAAAACAAAGTCAGTCGAGTTCATACCAGCTTTTCTCCATCTCAATCACTTCATCATATATCGTCATTATTGCCTTTCACTTGCACGACCGAACGGTGTGAATAATAATAAGAGTGCACGTGCATTGGACTAAGCTGGAATCTGGAAACAATAACTCAAAGGAGAAGACAAGGTAATATGGGCTCTCTAATAGATAAACAATAATGCATATAAGAGCCATTAACATGTCATCGTGGTCTTCTCCTCACGACCCAAAGAAGAAAGGAAAACTATTTACACGGGAAAGCTCCCAACAAGCAAAAGAAGAACGAGAAATCTTTTTGGGTTTTCTTTAAATACTACAACTAAGCAAACTAGAAAGCAAAGCTAGAACAAATTTTTTGTTATGGATTTTCTCAAAGTTAATTAAACACACAAGAAGAAAACAGAAAGAAGAAATAAACTACCATGGATGGTACAATGAAAAAGTATGAACACCGACAACCGGAATGAGTGTGTGAACATGAATGTAATGTCGGTGAGAAATACATACTCCCCCAAGCTTAGGCTTTCGGCCTAAGTTGGTCTAGGGCCACGGCTGGAAATAACCCTCTCCTGGATACTTCGGAGGATACTGAGGGTTCCACTGGTTCGCGAGCTCCTGTGGCTCCCACTGAAAAACTGGAGCCTGATACGGATCAAAGGCTGGTGTCGGCTCAGGTGCTGGGGGTTGCGACAGACCCCAATATCTGTAGATGTCTCCGGGAATAATAGTGTACCTGCCTGAACGGATATCGAACAAAGAAGAAGCTGGCAAAGCAATAATCTCACAAGTACCCTGACTAAATACTAAGTTATAAAGCAGCCTCTTATCATTATCTTTCCTAATAAAATCATGTGCTACCATGCTATCATAGTCTAAATATCTCGTAGGTAGCAGCATTTCCTCTTCCTCGTCAAGCCTAATAGGTATCTCGAAGTGTTTGGCTAGAAGAGATGCATAAATACCTCCGAATACGGGGCCCTTCGAACGGTTTAAGTTCAACCGTTGGGCCACTATAGCACCCAGACTAAATGTTCTATCAGCAAGTAAAGCATGGCGCAGAATGGTGAGGTCGGGAGCACTAAGGCTTCCACTCTCCCCCCGACCAACGAGACATCTTCCCGCAAATAAAGAGTAATAGCGTAGAACAGGAAAATGTACACTAGCTGCTCTGGCCTTTGACACCCCTCTCTCTTCCCCTACAGTGATTGCGGCAATAAAGTCCTCCATGTCTCTAGGACGTGGTTCAATGATACTGCCCTCAAAAGGGATTTTGCAAACATTGCAAAAATCGTAAAGTGACATTTCCTTAGGCACATCATATAAGTAAAATTCTACCATGGGAGGATTCTTCCTAGGATAAAAATGAAAACTTTGCACAAAAATATTAGTGAGTAGGAGGTACTGGTCACACTTATCGTTGGGGAAGTCGGTGATGCCTGCATTTTCTGCTAGATAATAGAAATCTTCATAAATTCTGGCTGCCTTCAGGAATGCATCGCTTGGCCATTCACAAGGTCGAACCTCCGCGGTGTGAGGAATATTGTATCTGGGCTTTTCATTTTCATTTTCTTTAGAACCCCGGCTTGAAGAGCCTCTTAACAATCTGCTCATCATTTCTTTTTCTACAAAATAATTCTGAAATTTTTAGTGACTCACAAATAAAGTGAGCAAAGCTCAACAAAACTTATAGCAACTGCTCCCACAAGTGCCTAGAGGCTATATCATGCATCAAAACTACTTGGGACCATACAAATTTGACATGCAAGCTCAAGAACAAGGTCACCACAGCAACAAAAATTTGCAATATATAAAGCACTAGAACAAAAACTAATTGGACCATTGGAGGAGTCACATACCGATGAACAATCCCCTAAAACAGTTCTGCAAATGGAGCTTTGAGCAAGGAGATCGAAAATGGCAGCAAGATGAGCTAGAACACGGGTTTGAGCAATGGTGGGATTTTTTCTGGAGGAAGACGAAGTGGATGGTGGCTGGAATAAGTGAGTGGGCCCCACGTGGGACCCACAAGCCAGGGGGCTCGCCCAGGGGGGGTGGGCGCGCCCCACAGTCTTGTGGCCCACTGGTGCAGCCACCTGATGTGTTCTCAGTGCCAAAAATTCTTAAATATTCCGGAAAAAATCATACTAAATTTTCAGGGCATTCTGAGGATTTTTATTTTCAGGTCATTATTCTATTGCACGGATAAAACGGAAAACAGAGAAATAATAGCATTTTCACTAAATTAAAACTAAAGAATAGAAAATAAAAGTTGGGTACAGAAGGTTATGCTTTCTGAATTCATCCATCTCATGCTCATCACAAAGAATCCATCAATAAGGTTGATCAAGTCTTATTGACAAACTTTTTTCGATTGACACGGAACCGGAGAATTTTCGAATAGCACTAGGTTACCTCAATGGGGATATGCATGTCCCCAACAATAAGTATATCATATTTCTTCTTGACAGTAGGGAGAGGGAATTCAAAGTCTCCAATAATAATCGTTGGAATTTTTTCAATGGAGTTGATACTATGAACTTGCGATTGTTTCTTCGGAAAGTGTACCATATGCTCATTACCATTAACATGAAAAGTGACATTGCCCTTGTTGCAATCAATAACAGCCCCTGCAGTATTCAAAAAGGGTCTACGAAGGATGATCGACATACTGTCGTCCTCGGGAATATCAAGAATAACAAAGTCCGTTAAGATAGTAACGTTTGCAACCACAACAGGCACATCCTCACAAATACCGATGGGTAAAGCAGTTGATTTATCAGCCATTTGCAAGGAGATTTTAGTAGGCATCAACTTATTCAAATCAAGTCTACGATATAAAGAGAAAGGCATAACACTAACACTAGCTCCAAGATCACATAAAGCAGTTTTAACATAATTTCCTTTAATAGAGCATGGTATAGTAGGCACTCCGGGATCTCCTAGTTTCTTTGGTATTCCACCCTTAAATGTATAATTAGCAAGCATGGTGGAAATCTCAGTTTCCAGTATCTTTCTTTTATTTGTCACAATATCTTTCATATATTTAGCATAAGGAGACATTTTCAGAATATCAGTCAAGCGCATACGCAAAAAGACAGGTCTAAGCATTTCAACAAAGCGCTCAAAATCCTCATCATCCTTTTTCTTGGATGGCTTAGGAGGAAAAGGTATGGGTTTCTGAACTCAAGGTTCTCTTTCTCTACCATGCTTCCTAGCAACAAAGTCTCTCTTATCATATCTTTTGTTCTTAGGTTGTGGGTCATCAAGATCAACAGCAGGTTCAATCTCCACATCATTATCATTACTAGGTTGAGCATCAACATGAACATCATCATCAATATTATCACTAGGCTCATGTTCATTACCAGATTGTGTCTCAGCATCAGAAATAGAAATATCATTTGGGTTTTCATGTGAATCTATAACAGGTTCACTAGCATCATGAAAAGTTCTATCGTCATTCTTTTTCCTACTATTACTGTGACGACTAGGAGAATCAGTATTAACTCTCTGAGAATCTTGCTCAATTCTCTTAGGATGGCCCTCAGGATACAAAGGTTCCTGAGTCATTCTACCACCTCTAGTCACAACTCTAACAGAATGATCATTGTTCTTACTAATCATCTCATTAAGCAAATCATTCTGAGCCTTAAGTACTTTCTCTACTTGAGTAGTTACCATGGAAGCATGTTTACTAATAAGCTTAAGATCATTAACAGTTCTACTCATGTAATCACCCAAGCGATCAAGCATGTAAGCATTATGTTTCAATTGTCTACTAACATAAGCATTGAAATTTTCTTGCTTAACAATAAAGTTATCAAACTCATCCAAGCATTTGCTAGCAAACTTATTATAAGGAATATCACCTTCATCAAATCTACGAAGAGAATTTACCTCTACTACCTGTGTCGGGTTATCAAGACCATGTATTTCTTCAATAGGTGGTAGGTTCTTAACATCTTCAGCTTTAATACCTTTTTCTTTCATAGATTTCTTTGCCTCTTGCATATCTTCAGGACTGAGAAATAGAATACCTCTTTTCTTCGGAGTTGTCTTTGGAGGTGGTTTGGGAATAGTCCAATCATTATCATTGCTCAATATATTATTCAATAGTAGTTCAGCTTGTTCAACAGTTCATTCCCTGAAAAACACAACCAGCACAACTATCTAGGTGGTCCCTAGAAGCATCGGTTAGTCCATTATAAAAGATATCAAATATTTCATTTTTCTTGAGAGGATGATCAGTCAAAGTATTAAGTAATTGGAGAAGCCTCCCCCAAGCTTGTGGGAGACTCTCATCTTCAATTTGCACAAAGTTAAATATTTCCTGCAAGGCAGCTTGTTTGTTATGGGCAGGAAAATGTTTTTCAGAGAAGTAATATATCATATCCTGGGGGCTACGCACACAACCAGGAGCAAGAGAATTAAACCATATCTTAGCATCACCCTTTAATGAGAAAGGAAACAACTTAAGAATATAGTAATAACGGATTTTTTCCTCATGAGTGAATAGGTTGGCTATATCATTCAATTTAGTAAGATGTGCCACAACAGTTTCAGATTCATAACCATGGAAAGGATCAGATTCAACCAAAGTAATTAACTCAGGATCGACAGAGAATTCATAATCCTTATCAGTAACAAAGATAGGTGAAGTAGCAAACTTCGGATCATATTGCATTCTAGCATTCAAAGATTTTTCTTTCCATTTGCGTAGCAATTTCTTAAGATCATCTCTATCCTTACAAGCAAGAAAGTCCCTAGCTACCTCTCCTTCCATAACATAACCCTCAGGTATATCAGGCAATTCATATCTATGAGAACTAGGTCTAGCAGGTGTATCATAGTGTTCAGTTTCAATAATTTCATCAGATTCAGAGATATCATCAGTTTCAGCATTCACTCTAGCAATTTGTTCATCAAGAAATTCACCCAGTGGCACAGTAGTATCAAGCAAAGTATCATCATAAGCATGATGCATAGCAGAAGTGGCATCATCAATTACTTGCGACATATCAGATTCAATGGCAGGTGGTGGTGTCGCAAGTTTACTCATAACAGAAGGTGAATCAAGTGCAGAGCTAGATGGCCGTTCCTTACCTCTCCTCGTAGTTGAGGGGTAGATCTTAGTTTTAGCATCTTTGAAATTCTTCATAGTGATCGACAGATATAAATTCCAAGTGACTCAAAGAATAGAGCTATGCTCCCCAGCAACAGCGCCAAAAAAAGGTCTTGATAACCCACAAGTATAGGGGATCGCAACAGTTTTCGAGGGTAAATTATTCAACCCAAATTTATTGATTCGACACAAGGGGAGCCAAAGAATATTCTCGAGTATTAGCAGCTAAGTTGTCAATTCAACCACACCTGAAAGACTTAATATCTGCAGCAAAGTATTCAGTAGCAAAGTAGTATGGAAGTAACGGTACGATGGCAAAGTAACAGTAGCAGTGTTGTAGTGATTGTAAGAGTAGCAACGGAAAAGTAACTTAGCAAAGATCAATATGTGAAAAGCTCGTAGGCAATGGATCAATGATGGATAATTATGTCGGATGGCATTCATCATGCAACGGTTATAACATAGGGTGACACAGAACTAGCTCAATTCATCAATATAATGTAGTCATGTATTCCATATATAGTCATACGTGCTTATGGAAAAGAACTTGCATGACATCTTTTGTCCTACCCTCCCGTGGCAACGGGGTCCTAATGGAAACTAAGAGATATTAAGGCCTCCTTTTAATAGAGAACCGGACCAAAGCATTAGCACTTAGTGAATACATGAACTCCTCAAACTACGGTAATCACCGGAAAGAATCCTAGTTATTGTCACCCTGGGGGATGCGGATCATAACTCGTAATAGGTGTCTACAACTTGCAAGATAGGATCAAGAACACATATATATTCATGAAAACATAATAGGTTCAGATCTGAAATCATGGCACTCGGGCCCTAGTGGCATGCATTAAGCATAACAAAGTCATAGCAACATCAATCTTAGAACATAGTGGATACTAGGGATCAAACCCTAACAAAATTAACTCGATAACATGGTAAATCTCATCCAACCCATCACCGTCCAGCAAGCCTACGATGGAATTACTCACGAACGGCGGAGAGCATCATGAAATTGGTGATGAAGGATGGTTGGTGATGACGACGGCGTTGATTTCCCCTCTTCGGAGCCCAAATCAGACTCCAGATCTGCCCTCCCGAGGAAGAACAGGAGGTGGCGGCGGCTCCGTATCGTAAAACGTGATGAACTCTTCTCTCTGATTTTTTTCTCCGCAAATAGGAATATATAGGAGTGCAATTGAGGTCGGCGGAGCTGCAGGGGCCCCACAAGACAGGGGGGCGCGCCCTAGGGGGGGCACGCCCCCCTGGCTTGTGACCAGGTGGTGGCCCCTCTCCGGTTGATTCTTTTGCCAGTATTTTTTATTAATTCCAAAAATATTCTCCGTAAATTTTCAGGTCAATCCAAGAACTTTTATTTCTCCACAAAAATAACACCAAGGCAATTCTGCTGAAAACAGCGTCAGTCCGGGTTAGTTCCATTCAAATCATGCAAATTAGAGTCCAAAACAAGGGCAAAATAGTTTGGAAAAGTAGATACGTTGGAGACGTATCAGTGGGCTCCTAGAGCGACCAAAGCGGTGCCTACCAGAGGATGAGCCGGCCTCATGGCCATGCTTCCCCTTCCCGGACGACGGCCAGGTCATGGCGACGGCGGCGGGCTTCGGTTTCTAGAACCTCCCGGGGGTGGATGGGGCAGGATTGCCTTTGGAAGCGGAAGCTACTATGGAGTGTGGACTGGCCGGTCCACGGGTTTCCACTTAAAGAAGGACGACGACCCGAAGGCGGGTGGCTGACGACCAGGGCCTATCACGCGTGCGCATTTTCTTTGGGCAGTGGGGGTAGGTGGGACGCCGCTACGCATCCCCGAGGCGACGACGTGTCTGTCCGTTTTGCCCCAAGCGGACGTGGGCGTACGATTTGGAGTTTCCCTTATGACGCGGCCCCACTCGTCAGAGTTAACGGTCAAACCATCGACCCAACGGCATCCTCCGCTGTGACCATTCGTGAGGGTTTCAGACAAGGGAGTGGGGAAAAGTGAGCAAAAGTTAGGAGCGTGGGGATGAATGAGTACAACTAAGGAACCAGGGACACAGATGTAAAAAACCCTAATAAAAAATGAAAAAGAGAGAACAAGAGAGAAGGGACTTTGCTACTATCCTTTACCACACTTGTGCCTCAAAGTGGCACCTTGTTCTTCATATAGAGAGTCTCATGTTATGTCATTTTCATATGCTAGTGGGAACTACTTTTTCATTATTATAAAAAACTTGGCTTCTATATTCCGATGACGGGCTTCCTCAAATGCCCGAGGTCTTCTTGAGCAAGCAAGTTGGATACACACCCCACTTAGCTTCAGTTGAGCTTTCCTACACTTATAGCTCTTGTGCATCATTTGCATGGAAATCCCTACTCCTTGCATTGACATCTGTCGATGGGCATCTCCATGGCTTGTTGATACGCCTAGTTGATGCGAGACTTTCTTCCCCACTTTTTACCCCTTTGATATCTAACACCATATTCTATTTCCACCTTTATGCAATGTCCATGGTTCACGCTCATGTATTGCGTGAAGAATAAAAAGTTGATGCACATTGAAAAAGTACGATCCAATTGCCTGACTTGGACACTGTGGTGCCTGACATTTGTATTAATATGCTGAAGACGGAGCCATGCCTTGCTAATATGATAAAATGAATGGGGGTAAACATTCTTTTAGGATCGTATACTTTGAAAGATTGATGATTTTGTTGCTTGAGCTTATAAATATTACTATATTAATATTTGTTAAATCATCATTTCTCAATGATCATACATGCAAAATATTACATATTGGGTAGCATGTCACATCAAAAATTCTGTTTTTATCATTTACCTACTCGAGGACGAGCAGGAATTAAGCTTGGGGATGCTGATACGTCACCAACGTATCTATAATTTTTTATTGTTCCATGCTATTGTATTATCATTCTAGGATACTTTTTGAGTAATAACTTACCACTTCATATTATTTTTGAGCACTAACCTATTGACCCAGTGCCCAGTGCGGGTTGCTGTTTCCTGCGCGTTTTTTTACTTTCAAGGTTTACAGTACCAAATGAAGTCCAATTGCCCCGAAACATTTTTATGATTTTTTGTGGACCAAACAAAGACCTGGAAGCTGTGGGAGAAGACCGGAGGCTTCTTGAGGGAGGCACAAACCAACAGGGCGCTAGGGGGGTGGCCGCGCCCTGATGGCTTGTCCCTCCCTGGTGGCCGTCCTACCCCAGTTCTCTAGCCTATAAATTCACATGTATTCCAAAAACCCTAGAGGGCATCCTGAAACACTTTTCCCGCCGACGCAAGTCTCTGTTCCACCGCGATCCCATCTGGAGCTCTGTTCCGGCTCCCTATCAGAGGGGGGATCGATCACAGAGGGCCTCTTCATGAACCTTGCTGCCCTCATGATGATGTGTGAGTAGTTCACCACAGATCTAAGGGTACGTAGTTAGTACCTCGATGGCTATCTCTCTCTCCCTCTCTTTTGATCTTCAATAGAATGATCATCGCATCTTTGCTTTGATCTATCCGATGTAATTCTTTTGTACGGTGTGTTTGTTGGGATCCGATGAATTGTGGGTTTATGTTTCAGATTATTCATGAAAAGTATTTGAGTCACCTCTGAATAGTATGATTCTTATTTGCATGATCAGTATAGCTTCGTAAATCTCTCCGATCTATTGAAATAGATTGGCCAACTAGATTGATATTTCTTCAGTGAGAGGGGTGCGTTGTAGTGGGTTCAATCTGGCGGTGCTCTATATCCCAGTGACAGAAGGGGACACGAGACGTCTTTGTATTGTTGCCACTAAGAATAAAACGATGGGGTTAGTTCATATTAATTGAATTCTCTTTGTTTACATCATGTCAATGTTCTCCATGCATTACTCTATTTTACTTATTACTCTAGATGCATGCTAGATAGCGGTCGATGGGTGGAGCAATAGTAATAGGTGCAGGCAGGAGTCGGCCTATTTGCTTGCGGACGTGATTCCTATATATACATGATCATTGCCGTGAATATCACATAACTATGCGCTTTTATATCAATTGCCCAACAGTAATTTGTTTACCCATCGTTTGTTGCCTAAATGAGAGATGCCGCTAGGGAAAACTATGGCCCCCGGGTCTATTCACTTATATCTTTACAAAACCTATCATTACCTTGCAGCCATTATTTAATTTTTATTTTATTTTGCAATTTACAATTATCTACTATTATCTACACACTTCACTTGCTTGCAAATAACGAGATCAAGGGGATTGACAACCCTCTTCCCGCATTGGGTGCAAGTTGTTTGCTCTTTTGTGTGTAGCTGCTAAAGACGGTTGTGGATTGATATTCCTATTGGTTCGATAAACCTTGGTTTCTTAACTGAGGGAAATACTTATTCGTATTGTGCTACAATTACCCGTTCCTCTTCACGCAAAACACAGATCACAAGTATCAATCACCTGACCAAAGTAGCCCACTTCATTCCCGTCAAGACCACCTATGATGGAAGCCAGCTAGCCAACCTCTACATCAACCGTATCGTGAGCCTTCACGTAGTTCCAAAGGAGATTGTGTCTGACCGAGGTACCCAGTTTACCTCGAGGTTCTGGAAGAACTTTCAAGAAGCTATGGGAACCAAGCTATCTTTCATCACTGCTTTTCACCCGCAAACCGGAGAACAAACGGAGCGAGTAAACCAGATACTCGAAGATATGCTTCGTGCTTGTGTCTTGGCATATGGAGCCAAGTGGGAAGATTGCTTACCTTTCGTTGAGTTCTCCTACAACAACAACTATCACTCCAGTCTTCAGATGGCACCATTCGAGGTGTTGTATGGACGCAAGTGCCGCACTCCCCTCAATTGGTCAGAAACTGGAGAAGGACTAGTCTTTGAACCGGATATCCTCCGCGAAGCAGAAGAGCAAGTTCAACTCGTCAGAGAGCGTCTAGAAACCGCCAAGTCAAGACAGAAGAGCTACGCCGACTCCCACCGCCGAGAGGTGAATCTCAACGTCGGAGATCATGTCTATCTCCGAGTCACGCCTCTCAAAGGGACCAAGCGATTCCACGTCAAAGGAAAGCTTGCACCAAGATACATCGGCCCCTTGAAGATCATCGCAAGATGAGGAGAAGTTGCCTACCAACTAGAGCTACCTTCCGAGCTATTCGATGTGCACAAGGTATTCCACATGTCACAACTCCGAAAGTGTCTCCAAGTTCCCAACCGCCCCGACCTCTACAAGGACATCGATCACCAAGCCATCGACCTTCAGCCAAACCTCACTTATCGCAAGAGACCAGTTCACATCTTGGATGGAGCCGAGCATTGCACCCAGAGCCGCACCATCAACTATTTCAAGGTCCAATGGAGCAACCACACTGAAGTAGAAGCAACCTGGGAGCATGAAGACTACCATAGATCCGAGTTCCCTTATCTCTTTAACGCCTAGCTTAGGAATCTCGGGGACGAGGTTCTTGTAAGGGGGGTAGGTATGTCACACCCTGTGTTTGCACCACTTTGCTATGATAATCAGTTTTTAAAAATTTGGATCAATTAAAACTTTGTGTGTGCTTGTGTATGCTTGAATGGATAGCTATTTTCTTGTTTGCTTTATTGTGGTTGATTCAAAAAAATCCTTCTTCTCTCAAAACTCATCTCCTTGATCCAAAATCTTTGCCCAATGATCATGCCATGTGTATAGGACCTAAAACTATTTTTACAAAATATTATTTTGGCCACAAAGCATTTATTCAATTTAGGTTTTCAAAACCCCCTGAATTGAGGTTTGTGCTAAAAGTCCTGAAATTAGGGAGAATGTTTTGCCCCAAAGACTTTATTTGGATCCTATTATCTATAAGACTTCGCAAAACCACCAAATATTATTTTAAAGAATATTTTCATATTTTATTACAAGGGCTTTTTCTTAAGGCCAGAAATGGTCTTTTAATAGGGAAATTATTTTCTTGTTTCCAAAATATTTGAGAAAATTTAGGGAAACTCAGTGGACACATATTTTTATATATGAGTTTCAACACATGGTCATGTTCAAAATATTGGACAAAACCCTTCAAAGCCCTTTCTGCATATTTCAAGCATTTGAAATATTTCTATAAGAAATATTGTCAAATAAATCCAGGAAAATTCCAGCATGTCACATATGCCTAATGTGATGATCTTGCAAAATTTCATCTCTATCCCAATAATTTTGGTTCACCAAAATACCCCAAAACCTTCTTTGTCCAGAACCAAATTTGAGTAACTTTACATTGTCAAGTTTCTGCACTTGATCCCAAACTTTTTGTGAACGCTCTAATCCCCAAATGGTGACACTACATCAAGTGGTGCATCAAGGAGAATGGATTTTCATAGTTAGATCTAATGAAACCTCATTCTGTTGATTTCTAGGGTTTATAAAGTTTGCATTTACAACTTTCTTCAAATGGGCTCAAACTTGGTGATCAACCTCAATTCTACCTACCATTTGATCCTATTAAATCTCATGGAAAGTAGAGTCTTTTATCTTGCCAAAACCAGCATCAAACACCTTCTTGTGAATTGGTAAAACCCTTGTTCTGACCCCTTCCACTGTTCTCCTTCACTCCAAAATTTTACCACATATTCTTATAGTTACCCTGCAACCCCAGTAACAATCTCAAGGTAGCAACCAATCATAGGTGGGGTAAAACCCCAGTTTTCCCCTCTGTTTTACCAAGCCAACACCTCTCTCCCTCCATTTCCTTTTACCCCTCCTTTCTCCTTAGCCTCTAAGCTACCAAAAGAATCTCCAGGACCTCCAGGGTCTAGTGAACAAGAAGGGGCGCGTCCAGAACGCGTGGACATGTTGTGGCATGCAAGAAGCACGCTCTGGATTGCACTACAGTGCACCCCGCACTGTAGCCGACGCCCATCCCGAGCCCCCGATACCTAGGGACGCGGGAGCCTGTCCCCCGGCGCGTTCTCGATGTCATGAAGCGTCGAGACAATCGCCCCCTCCTCTCTCTCCCCCGACGACCATTGTCGCGTGTGCCGATGCCCCCCAATTCGGCCAACCCCTGGCCTCGCACGCGCGCATGCCGAAGCTGTCCCACGCTCTCTCTCTATCCCCCTGGTCGTGGACCACCCCCACAAACGCCTCGGACACGACCCGAAGAACCTCGTGGCCCCTGTGAACGGCCATAACCTCACCGAGCCACTGTCCACGATGCTCCGGTGGGCAGCCTATAAAAGCCACCATCGCGACCCTCTCCCCCCTCGGTCCCTCTCTCCGAACCCAATCGCAGGCCCGAACCCCTCAAGCCACCTCCCGAAGCCCCTATGCTCGGGATCGACTGGAGCTCCGCCGCGTCGGGACACTGTCGATCTCCGGTTATAGCCCCTCTCCGGTGCTCATTTCTATCCCCCCCGGTCCTCCTTTGCTCTCCTGACGCGAGTCCGCCCCTCTCTCGTGCAGGTTGCGATCGGAAACGCCGACTATGACCCCCTCCCAAAGCTCTCCGCCGCGGCCATCCTCGTCGCCGGTGACTAGGGCCATTCAGGCGACCCCCTCGACCACCACCCGTACGGCGGCAGCCCCCTGACTCCATTCCCTTCCTCAGCTCGCCTCGCTGATACATCCATTTTGCATCATGATTTCTTATTGATATTTATGATATTATTGTCCATTATTCCTTATTATCATACAATTCGTATGCCTTTTCTCTCTGAATATGCAAGGTACATCACAAAGAGGGAAATATCTGGAAACTGGAATTCTCGACCGGGAAACCAAGAAAAAGGCAGAAAAATCACCAGACTCAAAATGACCTGAAACTTCACGGGGAATTTTTATGGCACATTTAAGAATTATTGGGCCAAAAATATACCAGAGGGGGCCACCTGCTTGCACAAGCCAACAGGGCGCGCCCACCCCCTGGGCTAGCCCTGATAGCTTGTGGGGCCCCAGCAGGCCTCTCAACCCCCCTCTTCTCCTATATGGTGTGTTTTACCCTAGAAAAAAATCATCATCAACCATTCGGGACGAAGCGCTGCCGTCTCAAGGAGGAAACCTAGGTAGAGGCCCTTTTGCACTCCGATAGGCTGATTTTGCCGGGGAAAGTTCTCTTCGGGAGGGGGAGATCGAAGCCATCGTCATCACCAACGCTTCCTCCTTCATGGGAGGACAAATCTTCATCAACATCTTCACAAGCACCATCTCGAGTGAGACCAAGCACATCGCAAAGAGATTTAGGAATAGTTGAAACACTAGCACCCAAGGTCACAGAAGGCATTACATTCATATTTATTTATCTTTATTTTGATAGTTGGTTCCCACTCACAATGCAATTTTCTAGCAATAGAAACTTCAAGCTCAAGTTTCTCATCATTAGCTTTTATCATGGCTTCCACTATATGTTTGGTAAAAGCCTTGTTTTGTTCATAAGCATTGGGTGAACAAATATGGTTTGCAACAAGAAAATACATTATACTAAAGAGCAATTATCATAATTAAAGTCCTTGTAATCCAAAATAGTGGGCACATCACTAGTTAAAGTTTTGACCTCTCCAAACCCACGTTTTTCAGTTTTAGCATCAAAACCATCACCTCCAAGCAAACGGGACGCTTCTCAACTAGAGTTGACTCATCTCCAGTCCCTTTACCATTTATATTCAGATAAGTAAACAAACATTCAATAGGACAAGTACCAATCATTTTACGATCTTCATCATGATTCCTGTAAAACCGGGTGGAAGAGCTTTTTCTAAGAATTCCCGCTTAGCTTTCAAGTTAGCGGTCCTCTCCTTACTTTCATTAATAAATATTTGGATAGATTTAATAGTCTAATTAAAATCATGTTTGGTTGGCAAAGCATCACTTTTAAGAATTTCTACATCAAGACCAATTATATCCATGTTTTTAGCCAAAGCATCAACTACATGCAATTTTTCTTCTACCATAGTGTTGAAAACCTTTTGAGAATTAATAAATTCTTTAATTGTGTTCTCTAGATAAGAGGTTATCCTATTAGAATTTTTAGTAGAATTTCTATAAGAATTCCCATAGTTGTTAGAGGAATTACCGGGATACGGTCTAGAACTGAAGTTTCCTCTATAAGCATTATTGTTGAAATTATTTCGCTAGACAAAATTCACATCAATAGCATCATTATTTTGTTCAACCAAAGTAGACAAGGGCATATCATTTGGATCAACCTGAGCATTTTTACTAGCAACCATATTCATAAGAGCATCCACTTTTTTCACTCAAAGTAGCGATTTCTTCAACATAATTTACCTTCTTACCGGTTGGATATCTTTCGGTATGCCATTGGGAATAATTTGTCATAATCTTGTCTAGAAGTTTTGTCGCCTCTCCAAAGGTCATATCCATAAAGGTACCACCTGCAGCAGAATCTAGAAGATTTCTAGACACAAAGTTTAGTCCAACATAAAAGTTTTGGATAATCATCCACAAATTTAAGCCATGAGTAGGGCAATTTCTTATCATCAATTTCATTCTCTCCCAAGATTGTGAAACATGCTATTGATCCTGTTGGTAGTTGATGATGATATTCCCGGTAACAGCGCCAGAAATCCTTCCTGATACTTGTGATCTGCTTTGGGTTTTCTGTGAAGAGGAACAGGTAATTGCAGCACAGTGTGGGTAAGTATTTCCCTCAGTTATGAAACCAAGGTTTATGGAACCAATAGGAATATCAATCCTCAACCGTCTTCAGCGGCTGCACACAAAATAACAAACAACTTGCGCCCAACACGGGCAAGAGGGTTGTCAATCCCCTTGATCTCGTTATTTGCAAGCAAAAGAATTGTGTAGACAATTGTAGATAATTGTAAAATGCAAAATAAAATAAAAAGCAAAGAAAGACAGCAAGGTAATAGTAGCATTTGTAAATTTATAAGTGAATAGAAATGGGGGCCATAGTTTTCCCTAGCGGCATCTCTCATGTAGGCAGCATACGGTGGGTAACAAATTACTGTTGGGCAATTGATAGAAAAGAGGATGGTTATGCGATTTTCACGGCAATGATCATGTGTATATAGGCATCACGTCCATAAACCAATAGGCCGACTCCTGCCTGCACCTATTACTATTACTCCACTCATCGAACGCTATCCAGCATGCATCTAGAGTATTAAGTAAAACGGACTAATGCTTGGAGAACGATGACATGATGTAGACAAAGTAAACTCAAGAAATATGAATAAACCCATTGTGTTATCCTTAGTAGCAACAACACAAACACGCAACTTGTCCCCTTCTATCACTGGGATATAGAAACTCGTCAGGTTGAACCTACCACAACACACCCCTCTCACCGATGAAATATCAATCTTGTTAGCTAAACTATTTCAATAGATCGGAGAGAATTACGAAGCTATAATGATCATGCAATTGAGAGACATAATATATATCAGAGATATCTCAAATACTTTTCATGAATAATCTGAACATAAACCCACAATTCATCGGATCCCAACAAACACACCACACAATAGGATTACATCGGATAGATCAAGGCGAAGATGCGATGATCATTGTATTCAAGATCAAGAGATAGAGAGATTGCCATCTAGGTACTAGTTATGGACTCGTAGGTCTGTGGTTTACTACTCACACAACATCATGAGGGCAGCAAGGTTGACGTAGAGGCCCTCCGTGATCGATCCCCCCTCCGACAGTGTGCCGGAATGGAGCTCCAGATGGCCTCGCGACGGAACAGAGACTTGCGGCGGCGGAAAAAGGGTTTCGGGAGATCCTCTAGGGTTTTTAGGATATTAGAGAATTTATAGGCTAGAGAGGGGCATCGGGAGACGCTCGAGGGGGCCAGCACACATCAGGGCGCGCCCCCTGCGCGTGCCCTGTTGTGTGCTGGGGACCTCGTGCGGCCTCCGGTCTCCTCTTGACTCTCGCAGGTATGCTTTTGGTCCAGAAAATCCAGAAACTATTATCAAAAGTTTTGTGGCAACTGGACTTCGTTTGGTATTGTAAACCTGAGATGTGAAAGACATGCAAAAAACAACAACTGGCACTGGGCACTGGGTCAATTGGTTAGTGCTCAAAAATATTATAAATTGGTAAATAAAGACCCAAAAAGTATCCTAGAATGATAATATATCAGCATGGAACAATCAAAAATTATAGATACGTTGGAGACGTATCATAAGCTTCTGTCACTCTAGCCCCCCACTATAAGCGAATCATGAACGTATTGCAACACCCTACAGCGAGAATTCCCTCATTTGTGCGTGGCACAGAGGGCACCATAGGACGTCACCAAAATAAAACATACACCCAAACCAATAAATATCATCAATCAACCCAAAGGGCAACATAAATCTACTCAAACATCATAGGATGGCAACACATCATTGAATAATAATATGTGGCATGAAACACCATGTTCAAGTAGGGGATTACAGCAGGGTGCGGTAGAGTGGACCACCATAGATAGATGAGGGAAAGTGATGGAGACGGTGATGTTGATGAAGATGATCACCGCAACGATGGTTCCCCCGGTGGCACTCCGGCGCCACCAAAAGAGAGGGGGAGAGAGTCTCCCCCCTTAGGCTTCCTCCTCCATGGCCTCTCCATAGATGTGGAGAGGTTCTCCCCTCCGGTCCTTGGCCTCCATGGCTCCCAGAGGGGTGAGAGCCCCTCCGAGATTGGATCTCTCTCTCTGTTTTCTCTCTTGTTTTCGCTACTTTTTTCTCTCCAGATTGGTTTTTCATCGATACAGAGAGTTGCGGCAGCGAGGCAGAGATTCTCTCCTAATTTCTGAGGGTTTCTCTATTTATAGGATTTTTGGCGTTGGAATCACGCAAATGCTATGATAGGGGTGACCTAATGCAGTGCTACATATTACAGACGGAGCGGGAAAATATCTGTGGATATTTCCCGGGCTTTAGGGATTTACTGGACAAACCATCTGGAGGGGAAGGTTCCATGTTTGTAGTGTTATGGGCATGTGACAGGTATGTGGATGGCATATTAAAATTCGTTATATTTTTCTGATCAATTTTCATATAAAAAATATTTTTATCCGAGTTATAGATTATTTTATATTATTTTACAAAGATTTAAACATTTTCTTAAATTACTAGATTTAATTTAATTCGAAAAAGTACTTAAGGAGGACGTCAGCAGTAAACCCAACCGGTCCAGGTCAAACCTGACCGCTGGGACCCACATGTCAGTGACTGAATTAATTAACACAAATTAATTTCAACTAATTAGGTTAATTAGCCTCTAGGGCCCACATGTCAGTGTCATTTAAATTTAACTATTTAATTTAATTAACTTTTAGTTAATTTAGCGGGGTGCCCATCGGTCAGTGACTGTGGTGCCCAGTCAGCACAGTTCACCGGGGTCAACAGGTCAGCTGGGCAACTGGGACCCACTAGCAGTGACCCAGGGGTGGGCCCTAGGGTAACCACGTCGACGGTGGCGCCAGAGAGAGCTTCGGCGACCAAACTAATGGCGGAGCGGCTCGGGCACTCATCAGGATTCGTCTACAGGCCGCCGTTTCGAGCGCGGTCGGTCGTGTTCGAACATGCGCTCGATGGCGCGTCGAAAGTTGGCAGTGGCACGGCCGGACTTGGCCGTAATCGACGCCGGCGACAAGCGAGGTGGACGACGAGCGTCGAGTGAGGTCGGGAATAGGGCTAAGGGCACTTGGGGGTGCGTGCGCATGCATGTTGAGCTCCTACGGGCGTGTTGAGCATGCCTATGCACTCGGTCAAGCTTGACGACAATAGCAGCGATGGCGATGAGCGGCGCGGCGGTGCTGAGCTCAGCCATCCATGGCGGAGCGAGCTAGGGGGCGAGTGGGACGGTGCTGAGAGAGGGGAAGGGAGCAGAGGGTCACCAGGAGCCTGCAGGTGTGCAAAGAAGGGCTCAGGGGAGGCTCGAGGCGGTGGCGACGGCGACCGGTGAGGCAGAGGAGGAAGAAGGGTCGGGGGGCGTTGTATTGGTCCCTGGCTCCAGCTCAAGGTAGAAGACGGCATAGCGGACAGCGGCGAACCCATGTGACACAGAGAGGCGGCAAGGAGGGCATGGTGGATGCGGCTCCTACGGCGGTGAGGCCATGGCTACGCTCGGCAAGGTGGGGCAGGCGGAGCGAGTGAGGTGGAGAGAGGAGGAGGAGCGAGTGGGAGTAGGTGGACGGGGAGGAGACCGAGGGGCCGCGGAGTAGCGTCGTTATCCTCCCGTGGCGGAGGTCGCGAGGTGGTTCAGCAGCGACGCATGGGTGCGCGCCCTGGGTCGTCCCACTTTAGCGAGGTGGGGGACGACCGGGGGGTTTGCTGGGCCGGGCCGGCTGGGCCTGTCCCTGTGGCCTAATGGCTAGGGGCAGGGGGTTTTCTTTTCTTTTTTATTATGTTTTATTTTATTTCCAAAACCAATTGACTTTTATTTAATATGAGACTTGGCCCAATAAATACCATGCCATATTTGGCACTGTTATAAAAAGGGTTGGGGTAATATTTGAATTCATTTCATTTTTCAATAAATGCAAAAAGGATTAAAGTGGTTGTTTTAGTCACCGTTTTAAACGCTAGGGGCCAAACAAGCAATTAGCTGATGTTGTTTTCCTTAACAATATTTGTTATGGAATAGTGGCTAAATGGTGAACTATTTTCTAACCATGCTGGTGAATTTAATTCTCTCTTTAAATTTATATTGAAATCAGAGGTGGATTTTTAAATGAGATTTGAACCCAAGTGATCAAGCATTACAAATCAAAGTGACTTAGCATAATCAATAGGGATCAGTGTAGCTTAATACATGGGGGTGTTACAATCCTCCTCTAAAAGAAATTCTCGTCCCGAGAATTAAGAGGTAGAAGGGAAAAGATCAGGGTATTCTTCTCTAAGATGATCCTCGCGTTCCCAAGTGGCTTCTTCTTCAGTATGATTCGACCACTGTACCTTAAGGAACTTGGTGACCTTCTGACAGGTTCGACATTCAGTTTGATCAAGGTACGGATTGGGTGCTCTTTGTAGGAGAGATCATCTTGCACCTCGAGCTTCTCATGATCCACTGCCCGTTGTGGATCCTTGAAACAACGACGAAGTTGCAAAACATGGAAGACATCCTGGACATGCGAGAATTGCGGTGGCAGTTCCAGTTTATAAGCCGCATATCCACATTTGGCGAGAATGCAGAAAGGACCAATGTTGCGAGGAGCTAACTTTCCCTTTACACCAAAACGATGAGTGCCTCTCATAGGAGTGACACACAGATAAGCTTGTTCACCAGGGTGATAGGTAGATCCCCTGTGTTTACGGTCATAGTTGCTCTTCTGACAGGACTGGGCCGCCTTAAGGTTTTCCTGTACAATGCAAACTTGCTCTTTTGCTTGTTGGATAATATTCGGACCGATTAGTGGTCGTTCCCCAGTTTCTGACCAATTCAGAGGGGTTCGGCACTTACGTCCATATAATACCTCGAAGGGGGCCATTGATACGTCTCCGTCGTATCTACTTTTCCTAACGCTTTTCTCTTGTTTGGACTCTAATTTGCACGATTTGAATGAAACTAAGCCGGACTGACGCTGTTTTCAGCAGAACTACCATGGTGTTGTTTTTGTGCAGAAATAAAAGTTCTCGGAACTGGACGAAACTTTTTGGAGATTTGTTTTATAATAAATAAAAAATACTGGAGCCAAGAACGACCGGAGGGGGTGCCCTGGTTCAGCACGATACACCAGGGCGCGTCACCCCCTCCAGGCGCGCCGTGGTGGGTTGTGCCCACCTCGTGGCCCCACTGACCCTAATTCCAACGCTATAAAATCCTATTTTCGGAGAAAAAAATAGGAGAGAAAGTTTCATCGCGTTTTACGATACGGAGCCGCCGCCACCTCCTTTTCTTCATCGGGAGGCCAGATCTGGAGCCCGTTTGGGTCTCCGGAGAGGGGAATCTTCGGTCTTCGTCATCATCAACCCTTCCCCATCACCAATTCCATGATGCTCTCCACCGGGAGTGAGTAATTCCTTCGTAGGCTTGTTGGTCGGTGAGGAGTTGGATGAGATTCATCATGTAATCGAGCTAGTTTTGTGTCGCCCTAGGTTATGACTGTGATATGATGAATATTATCCAACGAGTTCATCGATCCAGTGCCTACGAGTTTTTCACATATTGTTCTTGCTAAGTTAATATTGCTACTGCTACTGTTCCAACTGCTACAAAACCATTGCTATCACTGTTACCGTTACTGTTACTGCTACAACTGCTATCCAAACTATCATACTACTGTGCTACTGATCACTCTGCTGCAGATATTTAATCTCCAGGTGTGGTTGAATTGACAACTCAGCTGCTAATACTCGCAAATATTCTTTGGCTCCCCTTGTGTCGAATCTATAAATTTGGGTTGAATACTCTACCCTTGAAAACTGTTGCGATCCCCTATACTTGTGGGTTATCAGCCATCTTCAAGCTAGCTTGATAGCCGTTGTTATAAGAGAATTCATCATAGAGGAGTGTAGGACCGAAAGTATGTCTAGAGGGGGGGTGATTAGACTACTTGACCAAATAAAAGTTTTGCCTTAGTTTTGCCTTTTCACAAATTTTAGAGTTGGCAATTTTTAGCATTTCATGGCAAGTCAAGTACACCCTACACATGCAAGTCTAAGAGTATAGCAGTGGAAAGTAACAACAAGCATGAGTAGAAAGGATAGGGTAGGAAGATCAAACGCAATTGTCGACACGATGATTTTTCCCGTGGTTTCGATAGGTGGTGCTATCGTACATCCACGTTTATGGAGTCTTCAACCCACGGAGGGTAACGGTCGCGAGAGTCCACGGAGGGCTCCACCCATAAGGGTCCACGAAGTAGAAACCTTGACTATTCCATAACGGCTTCCGTCCACGAAGGACTAGCCTCACTATGGGTAGATCTTCACGAAGTAGGCGATATCCTTTCCCTTACAAACTTCTTGGTTCACTCCACAACACGAAGTAGGAGGCTCCCAAGCGACACCTAACCAATCTAGGAGGCACCACCCTCCAAAAGGTAATAGGCTCGGTAATGACGATGAACTCCTTGCTCTTGTGCTTCAAGATGATAGACTCCTCAACACACAATCACTCTATCACATATTTGGCTTGGTGGAAGAGATGGGATTGGTGGAAAGCAACTTGGGGAGGCTAGAAATCAAGATCCATATGGTTGGAGTGGAAATTCTTGACCTCAACACAAGGGTAGGTGGTTCTCTCTCAGAAAACTGGATGGGTCAAGTATGGAACTGTTCTGAGTGCTTCTCTCTCGAGTAGGTGGTGGTGAAGGGCTATATATAGGCATCCCCAAAAATCCAACCATTACACACAAAATGACCAACTCGGTGACACCGATGTGTTAATCTCGGTGGAACCGAAGTGACCAAAAGGTGGCAACTTTCGAATCTCGGTGAGACCGATATAGGAAACTCGGTTGCACCGATAAGGTGACCAACGGTCAGATTCCCAATCTCGATGATGCCGATCCAACAATCTCGGTGGTACCGATATTGTGAATTTGCGTAACAGAAAGTTGGCAACCTAAACTCGGTGGCACCGGTATGGTATCGGTTGCACCGAAGTGGCTAGGGTTTGGCTGAGTCTGTCCGTGGTTGAGAATCGGTGGCACCGGGATGGAAATGTTGGTTGCACCGATGTTGAGTATATGGCTATGGACAGACTTTGGTGGAAGAGTTTGTGGGTGTATTTGGTGACTATCACTTGTGCACGTATGAGCATTTTGTTCACCAACAAAACCTTACCCCCTTTTAATAGTATTGGCTTTCCTATGGACTCAAAGTGATTTCTTACAAATGTAAAATGTAGAGTCCTCTTGCTTGAAGCTTTGCCAACCTATTTGCTTGCATCTTGGGGTATTTCCACAATCTTCACAATCCTTTTGCCATCCCTATCATTGAACTTTTCCTGAAATATACTTAGTGGAAAACATTAGTTCAATGACTTATATGTTGTTATAAATTACCAAAACCACCAAGGGAGCAAATGTGCTTTCAAGGAGGGATTCTTCCCGCTTCTTGCCAAAGGAGATGACACAAGCACGCAACATATCTTCAAGCACTTGGTTAACTCGCTCAATTTGACCTTGGGACTGTGGATGATAAGCAGTGCTCCAGGTTATATGAGTTCCCATAGCTTCTTGGAACTATCCTAGAATTGCGAGGTCAAAATGCTACCTCGGTCTGAATGATCTCCTTCGGAATGACGTGGAGTGACCAAATTCTGGAGATATACAAGTTTGCTAACTGACTAGTAGTGATAGTTTCCTTGACTGGCAAAAATTGTGCTACTTTGGAGAATTGGTCGATAACGACAAAAATAGCATCGTGACCCTTTTGTGATCTGGGGAGGCCAGTGATGAAATCCATCTGAACCTTATCTCATTTCCATTCAGGAATAGGCATTGCTCGCAGAAGTCAAGTAGGTTTCTGATGTTCTGCTTTGACGCGACGGCAAACATCACATTATTCAATATAGCGAATAATGTCTTGCTTCATCTTAGACCACCAATATTTCATAGGAATGTCTAGATACATCTTGGTACTTCCTGGGTGAATATACAGGGGTGTGTCATATGCTTCTTTCATAACTTTCTCTGTCATAAGGTCGAATTGGGGTACCACAAGGCGATCTCTAAAGAACAAAGCTCCCCCTTCATCCAGTGAGAAGTCATTGGCCTTCTCAGAGGCAAGATCACTATTAATTCGATCAATTGTTGTATCTTTCTCTTGTGCGGACTTGATAGCTTTCTGAAGAGTCAGTTCTAGGACAAGGTTATTAAAAGAACCTTGTGGAACAATGTGAAGGTTCAACTTGCGAAGTTCTTCATGAAGGCAGGGTTGACCTTTCTGAACCATGTGGTTGTTACAATAATATTTTCTACTCAAGGTATCGGCCATCACATTAGCCTTGCCAGGGGTATAAGAAATTCCGCAGTCATAGTTTGTAATTGCTTCCATCCATCGCCGCTAATAGAGATTCCGATCTGGCTGTGTAAACAGATACTTCAGACTTTGATGGTCGGTGTAGATCTCACAACGATTACCAAGAAGGTAATGTCACCACCACTACAGGAATCAGGTTCTTCGCCATCTTCCATGGCAGACGGCAAAGGACAGGTCCACGGATGTCAAAGGTCTTTGCCCTCAGCCGGCAGACGGCACCAGTTTTGGCACTGCTAGCGCTGGCAATGCGGCTGTTTGCCATCTGCCAAGACACAGC
The DNA here is from genome assembly GCA_039707655.1 of Elymus sibiricus. Taxonomy (NCBI): domain Eukaryota; kingdom Viridiplantae; phylum Streptophyta; class Magnoliopsida; order Poales; family Poaceae; genus Elymus; species Elymus sibiricus. The sequence goes on from CM077671.1 coordinate 140,066,780, forward strand.
GGACGACAAAGAATCTTGGCCATCAGCTGGCGGACGGCAAAAGACGTTGACGGCAGCGTATGGCTGTTAGCCCCGTTAGGTGGCTAACGACATACTTTGCCATCCCAAGCCCTTTGCCATTTGCCTGACCAACACCTTTGCCATCCGCCTGCCCAACACCTTTGCCATGTGCCTGCCCCAAGCCCTTTGCCATCAGCCTTCCCCAAGCCCTTTGCCATCAGCCTGCCCCAAGCCCTTTACCATCTGCCTGCCCCAAGCCCTTTGCCATCTGCCTTCCCCAAGCCCTTTGCCATCTGCCAGCAGATGGCAAAGTGACCAAATGGGTCAGAGCTGATGCTCCCAGGTTGCATAGGCTGCTGCCATCTGGCAATTGCTGTCTGCTAGCAGATGACAAAGAGCCTGTATTGCCCCTTTTTTGTTTGTTTTCTTTTATTTCCCTGCATTTTCACAGCACATACATATATATATATATATATATATATATATATATATATATATATATATATATATATATATATATATATATATAGTTCAGACATCTTCAGCACATATATTTCCAACATCATCGTGAAATATTTAACAAGCTAGAGAACACATAGGCTAGCACAATACATAGTTTCGCATAGTTCATCCATATATACATACATAAGTTTCACATTGTTTGTCAATACAAATGAAAAAAAATTAACACTAGCAGTCCATCAATGCCAGCTTCCATGAAGTGAATCAATCTGCAAAAATGTGAGTAATTAAGAAAGTTAGAAGAAGAAGAAGAAGAAGAAGAAGACTAAAAGAATAAGAAGAAGTAAATGAAGAAGAAGAAGTAGAAGAAGAAGAAGAAGAAGAAGAAGAAGAAGACTAGAAGAAGAAGAAGACTAGAAGAAGAAGAATAAGAAGAAGAAGAAGAAGAAGAAGAAGGAGTAGAAGATGGAGAAAAAGAAAGAAGAGAAAAAGGAAGAATAAGAATATATTTCCTTCTTCTTCTCTCTTCTATCTTTTTATCCTTTTCCTTCTCATTCTCCTTCTTTTGTTATTTCTTCTTCTATTCTTTCTTTTTCTCCTCCTCCTTGTTTTTCTTCTTATTATTCCTTATTTTTGTCATTTTAGAGCTAACTTAGGTAATTATGCCATTTTTGAGCTAACTAAGCCTATTATGTCAATTTGGAGGAAAACAAGCTAAGTATATGACATTTATGAGCTAACCAAGGTTATTATGCTATTTTTAACCTAACTTAGCTAATTATGTCATAAATGAAGTAAATATGCTAATTATGTCATTTTGGAGGATAATTAGCTAAGTATGCCTTTTTTGGGAAAATGAGCCATGTAAGTGGCATATTAGGGCTAACTAGCACGTACGAAGCTAAGTATGCATTTGTTAAGCAAAACACTAGAGAGAACTTACCGTCCTCGTCATCATGGAGGTGAAGCATCGGGGTTGCTCGGGCCGATTTCACCTTCAGAAGGATGCCCTGAAGAAGGGTTGTGCGATGCGGCTCGGGAGTTATGTTGCACCAAATATCATTTGCAATGTCTCATTAGCATGATGACACTCAAATGTTAAGACTGGTAACTAATGACCATTCAAATGAAACTCACCATTCCCGTCACAGTAATGACTGGCATCGGCGGAGGGGTCTGACCGGTCTTCTCACACATAGACTGCACATTTGGTTTTGACAAGTCAGTCATGTTAGTTAGTAATGAAACGAACATTACATGCATGATTTGGCTAATATGAAGAAGATACTTACCACGAAGAGCTCGTAAATCGCTTGGTGATAAGCCTCGTTCCATTCCCTCTCCTCCTCCAACAACCGAGCCATCTTCTGCTCCGTGGCCAGTTGATGCTCCGCCGCCAACCGGTCCCTCTCCTCCTGAAGCGCCTGGGTTTTCGCCCTCTCGCTCTGAATAGCAGCCTTCAATAGCACTCCTCGTTAGCATTGTAGTCATCGATGTCCACACACATAATGTAATGGAGGAAATATAGCTGAGTCCATATAACTAACCTTGATGGCGAGATCGACTGGCCATGGACGAGGCTTTATCTCAGCACAGGAGCTCGTTTGACGCGCCTTGATCTCCCGGAGAGTGAGAGGACAACATATCAGTCCATCTCCAATGGCTAGCGAGCCATGGGACCTCCCGCCACCAGATATCATCACCAGCTCTGGATCGAAAGGTTGCTGGCTCGGGTTAAAGTCCTCCCCTTTCCTCTCCTTCCCCTCCTCATTGTACCTCACGAGCTTTTGGTGGAAGGAGATGTTGGTGAAGTTTTCCGGATGATCGAGGTCAAACTCAGAGAATGCCTTGGCCTTCTTGTATGAGGCAGTATGGGCCATGGCATAGAGATCATACACCTCTGGCACCCCGTGTTATTGTGATTCGCCTAGAAAAGTGGAACAAAGTATTAGTAAAGGGCTCAATCTAGCATGAAGAATGAATTGCATGAAAAATGAAACAAAGCACACACCCAGTGACGCCCGAACTGAAATAAGTTGGCGCCGCCTTGATGGTGTGGCACACCAACCATTTGGGCATGCCGGTCCTTCGCATTATCATGGACGGCTCGCCAATGGCCTGTGCACCACTCATCCACCAAGGCGTCCCAACAATCCATCTTATCCGCACACCATCTCGGGGTACCTAAGGTAGTAAAGAGAAATTTGAGCGCTACGCCTACTAATAAAATCAAGGAAACTAAGTACAAGGCCTTAAGAATAGGTAATTACCTTCATGTATCGATGCTTCTTCAGATACTTATCGCGGCACGACATCTTGTCCTTCTTAATACCACGCGTGGCGTAGTAGTCTCGAACAGCCTACACCCGAACCTCGTGGCATAAGTTCTGTAATAGGCGCTTGCACTCGGCATCGATAACTATTGCAGCGGCCTCCTCGTATCCCTCCTCACACTTGTAGAAGGTCTGCAATCAAACGAGACAACACTTACTAGTACAATAACTAGCTACTTTTATTTTTTAATTGCGTAAAGGAGAAATTACCCAACATCTATTGATCACCATGTCGGCCCTCGTGTGGCACAAGACATCGTCGAGCACCTCCCCCGGCGGGGCCTGGGCAGCCTTGTAGTGGTCCCAGCTTAATCCTAACTCTGGACGTTGTCCCTCACCGGGCAACTTGACAAACCCCAGGAAATCTTGCCGGCAAAGCACACCAAGGACAGTGTTGGGCCTGCGGACTCCATCGGCGTGATCCCAACCCCTGCAGTATGACAAGGCCAACGCATTAGATATTTGAAGAAATGTGAAGGCAAAAGGTACAAAAAGAGTAAATGCACTTACATCTCCGCATTAGGCCAAATCATTGGCCTCTGATCGCAGGTCGCCGGCAGGGGCGGGAGCCGTGTACCACCACGCTGGTACACTTTCACCCCCTCAACCACCTCGCCCTCACTATCAGTAGACTCAGCCACGCCACCATCAGCATGGCCACCCGACCCCTCAGACGGATCCGGCCAGGTATCCCATCCGGACGTCTCCTGGGACGTAGCCCTTGTAACTAGAGTCTCGTGGGCCGAAGCCTCTGGGACCGAAGTCGCGTGGGATGTAGCCCCTAGGACCGGAGTCGCCTGGGACGTAGCCCCTCGGACCGGAGTCTCATGGGCCGAACGCCAGTCGACCCGAGGCTCGTGGTCCGGAGTCCCCGTAGCCTCCACCTCAGACGGGTCCACCCTAGCAGTCCTATGCTTAGGTGAATGAGCTGGGGGTGGCGGCGAGGAAGGCGTATCAGTCCGCCTACCTCTCCCGCGGCCACATCCTGTACCTTTCTTCTTCCCTCCCCGACCTCCTCTCCCGGTGGCCGACAACGTAGCCGATGAAGAAGAGCCCGCTGGTGTCCCAATACTGTCTATCAAAGCACTCCGGAGAGATAGGGGTGGAATTGAAGTACCCCTCACGCGGGTCGTCGCCCCCTCTGGACCTGCGGCCACCATCTTTCAACACCTGCCATGACAGAGTAAACAAAATTAGTACAACATTAAAAAAATGAATACCTGACATGAATAATAATATGTACATAATTATAGTTGAGATGCATACGAACTAATAATAGTCTGGATCGTCGTCATCAATAAATGCATCATCATCATCACTATCACGCATGTCGTCATGAATCTCGTGCTCATCAGGTTCGGCGGCATCAACATGAGGAAGGCCTTTCTGCAATCGGTCAAGCATTGGCAGGTCATCCGCAACAGTAACCTCTTCTTCTTCCAGCTCTTCTTGTTCTGGCTCAGAGGTGAAGTAGGATTCACTGTCGATGTCTACTTCCATGTTCTGGGGTAAAGCAGAGCGGTTCTTGAAACATTTTTTGGAAAGACGTGTTTCTTGGAAGAATTCTCCTTCATATGTGTCTGGGTTAATGTGAGGTTCATAATCCTCTTCATTGGGGGGACTTGGTCTAGCATGTGGCGGCACTTCATACACGACATCCCAACCATTCAGATTTTTATCAGTTTGGCAGGCCCATGGTAGATAGAAAACTTGGGTCTCCTGTTGAGCCGTAATATAAACATCGGGAACCTCTAAATGGGTGCTTTGATTGATTTCTACTAGCCCTATATGTTCATGAGTCCTTCTAGTCTCCTTCGGCTGGAACCAATAACATTTGAAGACTACGACGTTCGATGGATTTTCACCATAGAATAGAAGTTGATAAATTGCTTCAACTCTTCCATAATACTCGGTACCTCCTTCACTAATATTGGAGACACCACAATTTGTAGTTTTTCGGTTGGCCATAGATTGCTCTTTGCCATAGGTACGAAAGCGATACCCGTTAATGGTGTATTTCTCAAATGAGCGGACCTTATAGTCAAAACCATTAGCGGCTTGTCTCAATTCGGCGTCCATAGGCTCTGAATTAGCCTACAAGTTTAATATGAAATGATAGTTGTTTTAGCCACAAATTAGACCAAGAAATGAAATGGTCTATTAATGGTAATTACCGTTTGTTTGAACCAAGAGATGAAACCGGGATAGCCGCCTCCATGCTTTGCCAGAAGCTCATACTATTCGATGGAATCCTTTTGGATCACCGCTCCATCCGAGAATTTGGCGACGTATCGACTGTATCAAATATCCGGGAATAAGAGCAGTTCAAAGGAATTAGAAGTTGCGAAACAATGTACCGAGAACTTACTCGATATACGGCCGCACTTCTGCTAGGTCGTTGAAGATATACAACGTAATGGTCCGCCATTCTTCGACATCCAACACTAATGGTTTCCAAGCACCGGCTGGTGCGAGCTTCCCTTTGAATAGGCTGAGGTTGGATCCACCTTTTCAAGGGTCTTCAGCATTGTACCGAGGCTTCGGATTATGCAAATGACGATTTTTGGCTTCGTAGTGTGCTGTCACAAAGTTTGCCGCCTCTTTAGTAATGAATGCCTCGGCCATTGATGCTTCAATTCTATGTTTATTTTTAGATTTTGCTCGAAGTGTCTTCTGCATTCTCTCAGTTCCATAGCACCAACGATTTTGCAAGGCCCCCCCCAATCATGCCTCGGTCGGGAGATGTAAAATCAAATGTTGCATTGGATTAAAGAAGACCGATGGAAAGATCGTCTCTAACTTGCAGAGCAACTCCGGCGCCAACTTTTCCATGTCATCTAGCACGTCAGGCGATATTCTTTCGCACAAAGAACACGGAAGAAATAGCTCAGCTCTGCAAGCACTAGCCATTCAGCCTCAGGGATAAAGCCACGCAACATCACCGGCATTACCCACTCAAGCCATATGTGCCAATCATGACTCTTGAGATCAAATATTTTCAATTTTTCAAGACTCTCTCCCCTCTTTAGATTCGCTGCATACCCATCGGGAAACATCAAGTGAATTTTCACCCACAAGAGAATTTCCCTCATAGCTCCTCTTGAAAGATTGAACCAAGCATTTGGCTTCGACCAGTTCTTCTTTCCTTTCGGTTGTCGCATGTTCTATGACGGTCTATCACATAGAGTCTGCTGATCGACTCTAGCCTTAGGATTATCCTTTGAGTTCCCCTCTATGTTGAACAATGTACCAAAAATGGCCTCTCCGATATTCTTTTCAGTGTGCATCACGTCGATGTTGTGTAGAAGAAGGAGGTCTTTGAAGTAAGGTAGATCCCAAAAGCATGTCTTGTGAGTCCAGATGTGTACCGAATTATACCCCTTGAAATAACCTGGACGCTCTGGATCAGGCTCGAGAGCGTTTAACTGATCCAGGATCTGTTGGCCTGTCAACGCAGGTGGTGTAGAGTTTTTGACAACTGTACCTTTGATGAAGTTCTTCTTGTCTTTTCTGAACTCATGGCGAGGATCCATGAACTGCCTATGCAAGTCGAAGCAACAATACTTCTGACCCGCCTGCAGCCAATGAAACTGAAGAGCTGCCTTGCATGTGGGGCATGGGAACCTTCCATGCGTACTCCAGCCAGCAAATAGCGCATACGCCGGCAAGTCATGCATCGAGTACATGTACATGCATTTTGATGTTTTCTTTTCTAGCGGCGTCGTATGTCTTGAACCCATTATCCCAAGCTTCTTGCAATTCATCGTTAAGCGGCTGCATGAACACATTCATATTCTTCCCCGGATAGTTGGGCCCTGGAATTATCAACGTCAGGAAAATGTTCTTTCTTCTCATAATCTGTCCGGGGGAGATTGAGTGGAATGACAAATACAAGCCAACAACAATATTGAGTTGACGTCATACCAAACACATTGAACCCATCTGTGCTGATGGCGACTCGAGGATGCCTTGGATCTGCCGCTTTATCCTCATGTAATGCATCGAAGTGCTTCCACGCAAAATCATCCGATGTGTGTACCAACATCTGATTCCCATCCGCATCTACTTCAGTTCTTTTGCCCAATTTGTTCCATGTCATCTGTCTGGCCGTCTCTTCGACCATGAAAAGACATTGAAGTCTTGGTACGATTGGCACGTACCGAAGAACATTAACTGGGATTTTGGTCTGCCTCTTCTCACCCATACCGTTGTCTACCACAACATACCTAGAAAACTTGCAAATGGGACAATAGTTCAAGCACGCATACTCAAGCCTAAATAAGGCACATCCGTTCTCACAGGCATCTATCTTCTCATAGGGCATCTTAAGTACACGGAGGATTTTGTCCGACTGGTATAGGTTTGCAGGCATGACATGGCCTTTGGGTAGAAAGCTTCCAAATAGTGTCATCATCGCGTCATAGCATTCTCTGCCCAAGTTGAACTGAGCCTTCAGAGCCATTACTTGCGCGATGGCATCCAACTGATAAAGCTCAGTGTGCTCGTGGAAAGGACGTTTTGAAGACTCCAACATTTCATAGAAGGCCTTTGCATATTCCTCCATCTCATCGTCCGAATCCCGAGCATCATCAAAGTCTTGCACCATGTCTTCGATCCCGGTACCACGCTCGTCGGTGCGACGACGAACAACCTCAGCTCTGGTACGTTGGGCAGACTCACCATGAAATGTCCACACCGTATAATCAGTCGTAAAACCCATCCTCTGCATGTGTTTACCCATTTCATTCTCTGTTTGCTGTTTAAAGTTGTCGCACCCACGACAGGGGCACCAGTTTTTTCTCTGGCCATTTGCAAATGCAGCTTTCACAAACACCTTGGTTTTTGTTAACAATTCGTTGGTCATGTCTTTCTGACTAGTGTGACCGGTGTACATCCACGCACGATTAGTCATCTTGCCTACCTACTAAACACACAAGAAATATATATATATATATATATATTCATCGCTTAATCAAGTTTGTTAGTTTTATTACGCCCCTGCAACCTACACGCTAATAGGTAAAGATAGGTCCTAATCCCACCCGAGTATGTGTAGATTGGGTTCATTTTCCCATGCTCTACTCCCGATCCGACGCAAAATTTTGGCAGCACCTCCCCGCTGTTCCCCTGATACACGTTTCGGCAATAAACAGAGAGGATGTGTACCCGGAGAATAACAGGGGGGCACTGACGAAATTTTGCATTGGATCCGGAGCAGAGCGTATGGGAAAACGAACCCAATCTACACATACTCGGGTTGTCCATGGATAACGTTGGACAATTCGAAAGAATCACGGTTATAAATATGCAAATGCATGCATATTTATAACTGTAACCCTTTCGAACGGGAGACGCATACTGGTCACGCATACTAACGATTTAATCTACCTATAGCTAGCAAGTTTCATCAGCACGAAGACCGGAACAGAGGAAATGAAGGGGGAGGAGGAGATGTCATTTGTTCTCACCCACGAACGTAGGGGCGGAGCTCGTCAACGCACGAGGAGGTCGTCGAACACCAGACCCTCGCAGCGATGAAACAACTGCACATTTAAATCCACCCGATCAACACAAATATGATGTTTTTATAACAAAATCAAAAAATATATAACCTAACTCATAATTTACAAAACTAACAGTAATCTAAACTACTAACAAGTAGTATAAACTAGTAATATAAACTACTAACAAAACTAGTGATATTTGATCATCTGTAAGATTACCGTTTAACCTGTCAAGAAGTGATATTTGAATGAAATGTTAGATTGGGAAACCCTTCAAACCTCAGCATGAGTATAAACATTGCAGGTACTATTTCTCCCTCCACGGCCTTAATGATGTCCCATCCCAGAACAGTTATTCTCCCACTAATGATATTTCTATCTCTATTTTTCTTTAGATTTTGATCCCTAAACATGCTACATATGGATACCCCTTGGGCAAGGCATCAGATTGCGTACGAATTAGGAATACATGCTGTCTTCTTCTGTTTAGCAAGTGATGCATTATATCCTCTATGACAACAATTTTATGACCATCATTGATTCAATATACTTAGTTACTTGAAAGATGTTTCATGAAATGCCTCTACTATCTACCAAATTAAAAGAGGTTTGACAGGGTAAGAAGTTTCAGTGTCTTTCGTGTTAAGGTTAACTCCCTATATATCTAGCTATATATCCAACAAGTTTCTGGTAGTGCGACAACGAAATGATTCAATCAAATTCACTCTATTTCTTTTTTTGCGGGTAAAATTCACTCTATTTCTATAATGGTTCCATCAGATTCACCAAATGGTTTGTGTGTCTCAAGTATGGCTTCGCATTATAGTAATAGTAATAGTGTTTCATCAATTTTTTCAAACAGGTACATCTGTACATGCAGCAACTATAAACCGAATTAAAGGACACACAAGTAGCAGCCGAAGGAAATATGAGAGGAAGCATTTTGAAAATACTATATGCTGGTAATGATTAATTTTTTTCTTGATATATGAAACTCTGAAAACCTCCCTCTCTCATATTTACTGCAGTGTTTAGTAAAGAAATTTGGAGATAGAAAATAAACTTGGTTACGTTTATTTGAGCACCACACACAATGTGTATGTGGAACTCAAGTATCCAACCTGCCGATTGTATCTCTCTTTTTAGGGGCACCTACAGGTTGAGGTTAACATGACTAGGTCTTGCTATTTTTTCACTCTACCTATTTTCTCCTTCACAATTTTTTATAAGCTTAATACTAGATGGAGAAAAGCAAAGAATGTGGTAAAGAAGGCTCTTGACGCATGGACAATCTTTAATCACTACCAAGCTATACGTGGAAAATGTCAACGGTTTAGATATATTTATTCCTTTGTCATATACTATGTCCTTAATCTACAAAATAATGTTCTAGTCTGGCGCAAAACTCTGTCCTGCGATGGAGAAATGGCAATCTTATGTGATAAGCATTAGGAACAGCCCACAAGCTTGTATACATGATGGTTACAGACGCACATGATGCTTATAAAAAACACAAAACCATATATCAAAGTATTATAAGACTAATGGCTGTACATCAGGAAACCATCTTCATTTAGAAAGACTCCAACTGCATCAGAGAGACAAAGACACGCCAGCCTGTCTTTCATACAAAGTTATGAGGCCGACAGTAACTGAAAACAACAACTTCCTTGAACATGGCTTTAGAAAATGACTGGACTATACCCTAAAAAAGAAAGACCAGATCACAGAGCCATTCCATTTTTTAACACTGATAAATAACATGTTTTTGTACTAAAAATTTGAAATAAACATGGCAAAGCAAGTGCTCACCCTGGGGGGGGGGGGCAGATGGGGGCAGAGGAGGAGGAGGTGCCCGGCAGCACATACCTGCAGCGGCGGAGCTGGTGCCCGGCACGGCGGCGCTGGAACGGTGCTAGGGCACAGCGACCATTGGAAGAGGGGTTAGGGGGCGCGGTGTAGGAGGGGGCGGCAGCGCGGGAGATCAGCGGGGCTGCGGGAGACCTGTTCGATCTGGTGGTGCGGGTCGATGTGGTGGGGGCAGCAGCGTTCAGCTGTTTTTTTTGTGCGGGTCGATGTGGTGCTGGGCTCTTTGTCTTCTTGGCAGTGGGTTGGGCAGATGACAATTTTTTTCATGCGCGCGTCCGACCTCGATAAGTATTTGGGAGCTTTGCCGTCTGTCGGTGGGGAGATGGGGTGGCCGTTATGTGCCCATCCCCTTTGCCGTCTGCTAGCAGACGGCAAAGAGGGGGAGGCAGAGGGCAAAGAGGGGGCGGCGGATGGCAAAGATGTAGCTGACGGCAACCATGTCGTCCATGGTGCAGTGGGGCCCGCTTGGTCTCTTTGCCGTCTGCCTGGCGCATCTTTGCCGTCTGCCAGTGGACGGCAAAGAGTGCACTGATGGCAAACAGTATCTTTGCCATCAGTGTGTTCTTTGTCGTCTGTTTTTTGGCAGCTCACGGCAAAGATGTTCTTTGCCATCTGCCAGCAGACGGCAAAGATCAGGCAGATGGCAAATTCTCTGATTCCAGTAGTGCACAACAATAGTGCATAGATAACTACAACGAGTTCGAGGTCATGAACTGGATAGTTCTCTTCATGATGGCGCAACTTCCGTGAGGCATAAGCAATCATCCTGCGCTCTTGCATTAGGACACAACCTAATCGTTGACGGGATGTGTCGTAATAAATAACAAAGTTCTTACAAGAATCTGGAGGAGCAAGCACTGGAGTGGATGTTAGCTTGTCCTTGAGTGCCTGGAAACTTTCCTGACATTTTTCTGTCCACTCAAATTTAACGCCTTTGTGAAGCAGATTAATCAAGGGTTTGGCAATCTTGGAGAAGTTCTCGACAAAACAGCAGCAATAGCTGGCGAGTCTGAGAAAACTTCTGACTTGCTTGACATTCTTCGGGGGAGTCTAGTCAACAATAGCCCAAACTCATTTTGGGTTGACCGCAATTCCATCCTTGGAGATCACATAACCAAGGCAAGTCACTTCGGGTAACTAGAACTCACACTTGGAGTATTTGGCATATAGCTGATGCTCTCGTAGCTTTTCCAGTACAAGATGAAGATGTTCAACATGTTCTTCTTTATTCTTGGAATACACCAGGGTATTATCCAGATAAATCACGACGAACTTGTCGAGGTATTCCCTGAAGATATAGTTCATCAAACGAGAGAATGTTGCTGGAGCATTGGTTAAACCGATAGACACGACGGTGTACTCCTATGAACCATAACGAGTAATGAATGCGGTCTTTGGAATATCCTCTTCACGAACTCGGATCTAGTATTAACCCAACCTCAAGTCGAGTTTAGAAAATACGAAGGAACCAGCAAGTTGATCATACAGATCGTTGATCCGAGGAAGTGGATATTTGTTCTGAATTGTTGCTTGGTTGATGGATCGGTAGTCTTGGACCAAATAGTTGGTACCATCCTTCTTCTTGACAAAGAGAGAAGGTGCTCCCCAGGCAGAGGAACTTGGACGAATGAAACCTTTGCGAAGTGAATTGTCGATTTCTTCCTTAAGTTCAAGGAGTTCACGAGGAGGCATCTTATAAGGTCGTTTGGTGATTTGAGTGGTTCCTGGTTTTAAGTCGGTGACAAACTCGACAGCTCTAACAGGGGGAACTCCTGGAAGTTCTTCTGGAAAGACATCTTGGAAGTCACAAACAACTGGAATGCCTTCAATCCCCTCAAGAGGTGATGCATTCAATACATTTAAGAAATAAATCCGGGCTTCGACATCCCGAACAAGATGAGCATTGTATCTTACTATCCCATTCGAATGATGTAGGAGATGGACGTTTTTTGTGGCACAAACGATTGAAGCAGTATGTGTTTTCAACCAATCCATTCCGAGAACGAGTTCAATATTGGAAGACTTGAAAATAATGGGAGAGACATGGAATTCCAACCCTTCAAGTTCAATGGTGACGTTGTGGCTAACCATGGAGGTTCGACATTGGCCCGCGGGGGTGTGTACCACTAGTGGAGTGTTCATCTCTTCGTATTTAATGCCTTGCATGTATGCAAAATCTTCTAATATGAAAGCATGCGATGCTCCTGAATCAAATAAAACAGAAGCTGGTACTGAATTAACAAGAAGCGTACCCATCAGAGTAGCAGGCTGGTCTTGAGCTTCATTCAGATAAATGTGGTTAGCCCGACCACGACCATAAGAAGGCCTAGCTTTGTTGTTGCAGGGTTGGTTGTTACCATGGCCAGTTGAAGGCAGTGCAAGCTGATTCTGATTCTGATTGCATTCTCTGGCACAGTGACCTGGACGATCACACTTGAAGCACATCCCGTCATTGGGATGGGGAGCAGGAGCTCGGGGTGGTGCAGCTGGAAGTGTCGGCTGGCTAGGTGGTGGAGGAGGAAGACGAGGCGCAACATAGGACAGCCTTGGAGAAGTGGCCGGTGGACGGTACATGATGTGCGGAATCCATATCCAATGCTTCTGTGATGATGAGCCCGAAGATGGGCCCACATGACGGTTGCGCTTGAGACCTTCCTTGTATTCTTGCAGACAAGCCTCAACCTGAATGGCCTTGTTCACCAAGGTGGTTGTCGCGCCCGTGGGACAGGGGGTACCCACGCCTTTCTGTCTACGGCTCAAGACGCGGCGCAAGCCATGAGCCCAACACGGCCCACCGCTGGACTTCACGAGCAAGATCCTCACGAGGGCCCCCGCCTCGCGAGGCATACGTGTGCAAGCATCGTCAAGAGCCTCGCGAAGCCCCCCTCGCGGTGTCTGTCGGTGTCAAAACCGGCGGATCTCTGGTAGGGTGTCCCGAACAATGAATTTGGGATCGATGGTTAACAGGGGACTAAGGAGACGATGTTTACCCAGGTTCGGGCCCTCGTGAGGAGGTATAACCCTACGTCCTGCTTGATTATATTGATGAGTATGATGGTTACAAAGTCGATCTACCTCGAGATCAAATGAGCTAAACCCTAGATGAGGTTACCTGTCCTCTGCGAACTAAACCCCCTGGTTTATATAGACACCAGGGGTACCTAGCGTTACATGTAGTCGGTTGCTACAGAGGGTTTAAACACACCCATCTATTACTTAACGGACGCACCATAACACCTGAGGTTTCCTTCCTGACCACGGAGCCCCGTATAGTTCGGTCTCCCCAGAGCGGCCACCGAGTACCTTATTAGTTCGGCCCACTCGAGATAGGTCGGCATCCCGAGGACCCCTTAGTCCCGGACTCCCTCAATAGCCCCCGAACTTGCCTCCAATGCCGAGGTACTCCGTCTCCTGTAGCTTCTCCCCCCCAAGGTCTTCGGCTTGCGAGGCGAGTTCTCTTCTCCTCTGGTTCGTCGGACTATAACTTGGCCACTGATAAACCTTCATCTGCCGAAAACGTCACAGGCCCACAATATTAATTTCTCTGTCCAAGGGTCAATGAAACCCCTCGACACTTGCGCACCAATAGAGGGAAGTTACCCCAACAGTCTTTTACAGAATTGTCCTTAACAGTCTGAGGGAGGAAACGCCTATTTTAAGCAAGTTAAATCTGCCGCGGGCAACACTTCCTTCCCCCTCACCACCAAGAGGCCCTAGAATCAACGAACTTGGAGATATGGCGAGCGCTCCAGGTTCCTCCTCGCGCCCTCATGGTCCCCTTCCAGGTGACTGGGCAAGCTGTTCCGTTTCCCTTCCTCAGTTGCGCAATCTTGAGGTATGGGGATATCTCCCTACTTCGGATCTGGCACCCACTCTGTGGGGACTCCGACTCATAAGTCATGATCACCATATGCATGTGTACAGTGATTCCAGAGATCAATGCTCACTGAACACACAGAAGCTAAATAACAAGAGTCTTACATCCATACTTATAGCGTCTTACACAAATAAAGACCATGAAGGTCAAGTCTTACATAGATAGGGCCATGTAGGCCAAATAACAAACACGACTAGCAGCGGAAATCTTGAGCGAAAGCTTGAACCCATGCCATCTACCTTAACCCTACAGGCATTCTGACTGGGAAGCGTCCTAGTTCGCATGTTCGTCACCATCGAACTCTTCACCATATTCTTGCTCTTCCATGAATGGCCAGTTAAATAACCAGTGGCAAGCCAATGAGTACTTTGAATGTACTCGCAAGAAACCCATGTTTTGGAACAAGGTATAACAATGCATGATATAGCACTAAGTAGGTAAGTTTTGCAGAAAGCTAATTTTGAGTGCAATGTCATGTTAAAAATAAATTGTGATAGCGTGGAGCAACAAATAACAGGTATCCGTATGAACAGGTTACTAATATCAATATGAATCAAGGTTTGAACATCACATATTCGACCAACATGTCAAGTCATCTGACTTAACTTACGTATCATCTCTATATCATCCTCAGACACCCACACACACACACCAAGTTTAGTGAACACTGGACATAGCACAAGAACGGTCATCCAACTGTCCTTGACCGTGGACACGGCTATTCGAATAGTTTTACACTCTGCAGAGGTTGCACACTTTACCCACAAGACTCGGGAAACTTCCGTGTCAAGCCACGACTCGCGATATTGTTCATACCCGAGGTAAGTACCCGAACATTGCCTTTCCCCTAGCGATACTAGACAAAGAGTCCACTCGGTGGTGCCATCCCTCATGATATACATCACACGTATCATCCATGAGGGCACGCAACGGTGTGCCCAGTGCCTGTGAAGACAGCGCATGGTCGCCCTACCAGGCACGACCCCGTATCGAGAGTGACCACATCACTCCCGCCACTAGTAATGCAGGCTCTATGCTAGTACCCACCAAGGTAGTCAACAAAGTCCCGTCCCATAAGGGGTATCGTGGTTGTACATGTAAGGTTGGAAAAACGATCGCAACTTACACCAATCCGTTTTCGAAGACCACACACACTAACTTGCTCCGGTACACCACTTCTTTATCAAGTGGTTACCTAGCTCAACATTATCTCCCTCGGGCATTAGTGGCACCCGATGGGGTTTCGAAAAGTCTTTGAAAGCATTTGTTTCCAACATCATGCATATCCCCGTCCCATTTGCGTAGCAACTACTTAAGCATCCTATCTACTTCCCACCCGCACAACCCTCATAGGAAGGTAGGGTCATGCACGATGCAAGTATCAACGAAAAGGTAACAGAGGCATCCACCAAAGTGGTCACCACATCCTCATGATCAACATAACAAAATGAAGTGCTATATGCCATGCAATAAAATAGTTTCTTAAACACGGTCAAAGGGCTGCTTGCCTGGCTCAACAAAGTCTTTGGGGTCTTCAAAGTCTTCAGGTCCAACTCCCTCGTCAACAGCGCAATCTATCGTCGCGATAATAACGGCAATAATAAGAATCATGACAAAAACAGAGCACAAAACTCACTTCTAAAATGTTACCCTACTTTGTAAAATACTACAATATAAACTAAAAATATTTGCCTAAAGTTTTGTTGTGAAAAAGATTTTCAAAACTATTTTTAACAGAGGTTAAAATGGCAAAAACGAGGTTTTAAAATAAAACAGTACATAAAACTTTTTCAAAGATTTTTACAAGTGGCACTATAAAATACTACAGATTATTACAAGAATTGTGGTGGAAAAATAATTGGAATTGGACAAATATTAAGTTCTATGGGATTTTTGGAAAATGTTAGAAAACAGAAAAAGAAAAAGAGCTCTGTACCCTGGGCCAGAGCCAGCTAGCTGGTGGGCTGGCCCAGTGGCCAGCCAGGCCAGGCGAACCAGGCGCGCGCACCCACGGGGTTCATACCCGACAGGCGGGTCCTAGCCGCCAGCGACAGAGAGGAGGGCGAGAGGGGACGGGAGGCTGACAGACGGGCCCCACATGGTAGGTTGTCGTCAACCTCTCGCGAGAGGGGTGGCGAGGCTCACCGGCGGCGACTGGGGTCACGGCGATGGGAGCTGAGGGCAGGAACGGGTTCCTTTCACTCCCGCCGTTCGGATGGTGGTCGGGGTGGTCGCCGGAGCACAGGGAATCGCCAGCGGCGAGGTGGCCGCGGCGGAGGCGCTTCAGGAGGTGGTCGGAGTTGAAGATTCCCGTAGCATTCCGAGCGGAGAGGAGGGGGAAAAGGACCAGGGGCCTGCTGCGGTCACGATGGAAGAGAGAAGAGAGCCGGAGCGGGCCCGTTGTCGGTGTCAAAACCGGCGGATCGCGGGTAGGGGGTCCCGAGCTGTGAGACGGGGATCGATGGTAACAGGGGACGAAGGAGACGATGTTTACCCAGGTTCAGGCCCTCCTATGGAGGTAAAACCCTATGCCCTGCTTCATTATATTGATGATATGAAGGTTACAGTGTTGATCTACCTCGAGATCGACTAGCTATACCCTAGATGAGTTTCTGTGTCCTATGATCTAAAACCCTGCCGGTTTATATAGACACCGGGGGGTACTAGGGTTTACACATGGTGGGCCTCCTGCCGAGGATGGAGGCGGTGATTTCCTCCTCTTCACTTGGAGTGCACAACGCGCCTTCGGGGCTTCCTTCTGGAAAGTGGAGTCTTGATGTGTCCTGCCCTTCTACAGAGAATGGCCCATCGAGCCGGCCTATTGAGAGATGAGCCGGCAGCCCGATGACCCCTTAGTCCGACACTCCCTCAGTAGCCCCCGAACTAGCCCCCAATGCCAAGGGTCTCAGCTCCAGCTGCTTCACATGATCAGAGTCTTCGGCTAGCGGGGCGAGTTCTTCTTCCCTTTCCATGATCAGCTGAGACTAGTTCGGCTTCCGAAGACATGTATTCCTTTCGATCATAAGATTGACCGAACACCATGAATTGCTTAGCCCCGAAGGCCAATCGCCAAAGTGTAAACAGTGTTTTCTGACACCTCCCTCTGACGAAGGGTCGTGGCCTACCATGACCACTGAACCAGTTATGAAAACTCGATTTGCGGTGCAGGACCATTTTTTTAGCGACACGACTTATCAATGCGCAGATCGTGCTCCGTTTCACACGGGATATGATTAATCTCCACACGCGCATAACAGCACGCATGTCTTGGGAAGCGGAGGGATTTGTGGCGCGGTAAGCGAGGCTAATCGGTGACACGTCCCATAAAAAGGGAAAAAAACCAGGCCTATTCATGCTTCCCATTCGCATCCTCCACCTCCTTAATCTCTCCGAGCCTCGAGAGCCCAGATCCAGTTCTTCGACACCCTTTCCTCCGAGCTTAGCCATGGCGGGTTCTGGCTGCAACGGCAAGTGGGAGGCCTCCACGGTCACTGACCAGGATATCCAGGACCTGAAGCAGGCCGGCTACCTCCCCGCCAACGTCTTCCACCGCGCCCCGGAGAAGAACCAGGTGGTTCCCACCCCCAAGGCAGGCGAGAGGGTGGTGTTTGTCCCCCACTTTATCCGGGGACTGAGCTTTCCGCTCCACCCCTTTGTCAGGGGTCTCATGTTTTTCTACGGTTTGGACTTCCACGACCTTTCGCCGAACTCCTTCATGCATATATCGGCATTCATCATCGTCTGCGAAGCCTTTCTGCGGGTCGAGCCACACTTCGGCATGTGGCTCAAGGTCTTCAACGTCAAGCCGAAGACCGTGGCTAGCGAGCACACGGACTGCAGAGGGGCGGTCATTAGCAAACTCCCCCGTGTCGAGTGGCCATCTGGCACCTTCATCGACACGATCAAAACCTGGCAGAAGGAGTGGTTCTACATCACCGAGCCAAGGGACGAGAGCTAGGCGGCCCCCGCCGAATTCAGATCTGGGCCTCCCACGAGATTGACCTCGTGGCTCAGGAAGGGCCTCGACTGGGGGTCAGATGCTGAAGTTAAGCTATTGCAGAAGCGCATCTCCTCGATGATCGAGGCGAAGGTGGAGCTGGTCAATGTGGTCCAGGTCATGCTGCACCGCCGTATCCTCCCCTGCCAACGCCGGGCATCCCCCATGTGGGCTTACCGTCCTGACAACGAGCCTACCGTGCGCCAATTCTTCCGCACCACCCCAGAGAAGTTGTGGAAGGCTTTGTTCAAGCCTCAGAAGAGCTGGCCGGCAAAGGAAGAGGATACGGGCCTAAGCACCATCAATCCCCCGACCAAGGTATGATATAACTTTAATCCGGTGACTCCGTTTCTTCGGCAAAAAGACTGAGTGCCTTCTCCCTTACCTTAGCAGAAGTGGCTGAGCAAAGCCACGAAGGTTAACTGCCCGGCTCCACAACCCGAAGACCCTAGGTTGGAGCTGTTGGCGGCGATGCTTGTGGTGGCGCCGTACTCGGCGCCCGAGACGAAGGAGAAGAAGAAGAAGGCCGGAGGGTGCCTCCGCATCAAGGACTAGCAGGACGCCGTGTCCGAGGAAACCCACGCCTCCTCCAGTCATGAGGAGGAGCAGGAAGATGGGGGGGAAGGAGTCCCCCCCCCCCCCCCCGCAAAAAGATGGCGGCGTCATCGGACGCCGAGGAAGAGGCAGCCCCTCCCGCCCCGAAGAGGGCGTGCCGAGCAAGGTTGATCCTGCCCGACAACTCGGATTCTAACACAGAATCCGAGGAATTTGAGAGGGTCCCCCGAAGGAACCCAAGGGTCAAGCCCCCCGCTCAAAGGTAATGAATCCGAGGACTCACTGAGTTATTTACACAAAGTCTTCAATGTTTTAAGTATAAGAATATCTCGCAGCCCCCCGCGCGTCCTCCCTACCGACCAAATATTGGATGGGGAGTCTCCACCCGCCGAGCTGGCAGAGAGCGGGACCGCGTCGCACCCTACACCTCCAGGGGTCGTGAAGGATACCGCGGAGGTGTCATCCAGCTAGGCTCCATTGGAGACGAACACGGGCGGGGGGGGGGGGTTGACCATGCCATGGCCGAGGCGGATGCCACGGCCGCCGACGTCCAGGGAGAAAAAACTCCCCAGGCTGCCGAGGACCTGGGGGAGAATGCTCCCCTGGTCGCCGAAGAGGAGGGGCGAAGAAATGCCCAGTCCCCTCCGAGGACGTATCCGGAGTTACCATCTCAATCCCCGATCAGAGATCGGACTGCCCGGTCACCACCGATGCCACCAACGGCTGGGTGGCCGGTTATGCAGGAGGCGCTAGCAAGCGCCCCCATCTCCGAGGATCACCGCACTCTTATGGGTGCGGTTTTGCAAGGAATTCAGTCCGTTGATAACAGACTGAGGGAGGCCTTAAATGGTCTTTTGGCGGGCTTCCATGTGAGTCAAGTAATACCCTTTTCCCGAACAATGCTAATTTTAAGTTTTGTGCTATCTCTTTATATATGTACTAGCCCCCAAGCCCTGGATGGGTATGCAAAAACGCATCCGGGGGTCAAATAGTGAGGAATGAATCAGTGATGCACAAGGCACCATTTGGTCTTGCAATGTTCGGAAAAGTCCTTGAACGGACCGAACAGGGAGTCATATCCTTCATAGTTCGGGGGTTTGAATCGCACATAACTGGAAGCATATATTTTTTTTGTTTTTTGCAGGCCTCGTCATCGGTGGCGGCCGTTAATGCCGCTGAGCTGACCGAGCTAAATCGGAAGCTCAACAGGAGCTGGATAGCCTCAACAAGCAGTTCGACGAGGCACAAGGTAAGCCGATTTGTATTTTCCGAGCTATATATCGGTAATGATCCGCACTGGTAACCCAGCGTAATTAGTTAGCTATTGCTCCTACAGCTTCAGCTGCAGAGGTTGAAAAACTCAGGGTCGAGCTCCAGGACATGAAGTGAAAGGCCGAGGAGGAGAAGACGGCCGCCGAACAAGCGGCAGCCGCGCTGTCCACTTTGAAGGCTACAAGCGCCAAGCACGAGGCTCGGGTGGAGGAGGTGCAGCAAGAGCTTAAGGATGCCGGTGCGAAGTGCGAGGCCCTTGAGCAGAGAGGCAAGGAACAAGCCGCCGAGCTACCCGCGCTAAAATCCGAGGTCCAGAAGGAGCGGGTAGACAGGCGGTCTGCACAAGAGGAACTTTGCCAAGTCAAGGCTGTCATCGATAGTAAGCTGTATTCACTGCAATGCACCTTTGGTGGAAGCAAGTTTACTTTGCTCACCCAGGTGTGGCGTTCCGTAGGCGTCTGTGCGGACCTCCAGAAGAGTGCAGCGGACGCGAACAAGTTTTATGCTTCGCGGGCAGAGGAGGATGAGGCCCGGCTATTCTGGGCACAGTTTGAGTCTCCCGAGCACTCGTCTCTCCTCGTCGAGCAAATGAAGCAACTGATGGAGATGCGCAGAGTGGCGGAGCCAGCCATGAAGGACCTCTGCATACGCATGTGGCCCGATGAGCCGTTGCCGAGCAGCTACTTCGGCTTAGTGCAGAAGTTGTGCGAAGCTGCGCCTCGGGTCGATGCGCTGAAGCGTTCTACGTGCATCGAGGGCACGCGGATGGCCTTTGCGAAGACCATGGTGCATTGGCCGAGGCTCAAGCCAACCGAGATGGCTACCGCACCTCCGCCTCCTGGAAAGGAGTATAGGCGCCCCGAGCGGTACTTCCCAGAAGTGATGGAAGGTGCTCGGGCAATAGAGGCTCAATGCTCCAAGGACGTTTTGTATGACTGAACGCGTTGTAATATGCCCGAAGACTTTAACGCTTTATAATTAGTGTTGCATGGTTTATCATGTATTATAAATAGTTTATGTTTATTTAGACTCCTATGTGGCCGGTTTATCTGAAAGCAGTGAGTCGTCGGCTTCAGCACCCACGTAGATACTACGCGGGGTGTCCCTATAACCGCACTTCTATTCTTAGCCGAAGTATCGGCGCCCGAAGGCGGTAGTGCGAGTGGGACAAGGCAATTGGACTATGGTGCTCTATCGCTTTCACTTAGCCGTGGGAGTGTAGAAAAATGCGGGGGCTGATAACTAGCCCCCAGTGTGATGTTCGGAGCCAAATCCAGCATCACATGGTTTGTACAAGAACGAAACCCATCATATAACACGGAAGAACCTCTATCGATCTTTTAGTATGACACTTATGCTCGGATTCGCAGACTGGTTCTCGCTTACTATGACAGTCAGTTTTCGGCTTTCTCCCCTGAGGTGCTTGACCAGATGAACTGGAAGCACAATCGCAGTGGTTCTCCCTTTGCCCTTTTAGCCGAACGAGCGGAACGTAAGAGGGCAAACACAGGAGCCGGGCAACCCAACTATTGACCCAAGACATAGATCGGATCTGATGCATATAAAGCAAAACCCAAGACGCCGAACACATAACCAGTTGTACTGAGGTTCAAGGCGATTTGAAATTTGAGCCCCCGGTCTATTAGCCGGTTGGATCGTAATATATACCGAACAGTTTTCGCAAAAAGCGTTACCAAGAGAAGAACAGAGGATGTATAAAAGACAACGAAGTAACCATATATAATGGTTTTGTACTTGTTCAATAATTCTTATAACTTGGATTGCCGAAGCAACTGTTTACAGGTAGGTGAAATATAAAATTTACAGAGGGGAGGCTGTACCAGGAGTTTTCGATTGATGACATGACGTTCTCGATGTGCCTTGTCGCCTAACCGTTCATGTTCCTCTGTGGGGGTTGCATCCTATTAAGAGTGATGTGGTCGCCGAATGGACCTTGGGAAGAAGGTCTTGAGAAGTCGTCGAAGTGTCAGTGAGCTTTACGCTTTTCCGCAGGTCCTTGATGGTACCTGTGTTTTGTCCGAGGACGTGTATTGGTATTGGTCGGTCTAGCCGAACACTAACCATGTGATGGTTGTTCCCCATTGCTGCCCATGGAATCTTGAGCGCGAAGTTGTGCCTTCTTGGCACGTGTCTGGCGGCCGTTAGGACTGTGCCATGGGGGGCATATCCCTATTTCTGGGGAGCAGAGGAATCTGGGAGTTAGGATTGAAACCTAACTCGTTTGTCGACCTTACGGGCCTTTATGGCCGATTTGGGTGTTTGCCGATCGTCCTCATAATGGAATTCAGCTGCCAGGGTCAACGCATGTTCCTCAGTTCGGAGGGAATGCTCTGTATTGCCGTTGACGGTGATGACCTCCTTGGGCCCCGGCATCTTGAGCTTGAGGTATGCATAGTGTGGGACGGCGTTAAAGCGAGCGAACGCTGTACGGCCGAGCAGGGCGTGATAGCCGCTGCGAAAAGGTACGATGTCGAACATCAATTCCTCGCTGCGTAAGTTGTCGGGTGAACCGAACACTACTTCCAGGCTAACAAAGCCTGTGCACCGGGCTTCGACACCTGGGATCACTCCTTTAAAGGTAGTGTTGCTAGGCTTTATCCTTGACGGGTCTATGCGCATCTTTTTCATCGTATCTGAATAGATCAGATTGAGGCTACTTCCTCCGTCCATTAGGACTTTAGTGAGGTGATACCCATTGATAATGGGGTCTAGGACGAGGGCCGCCGAACCTCCGTGACGGATACTGGTCGGGTGATCACATCGATCAAAAGTGATCGGGTAGGCCGATCATCGGTTAAACTTCGGGGCTATAGGCTCTATGGCGTAGACCTCTCGAAGGGCGCGCTTCCTCTCCTTTTTAGGTATATGAGTGGCGTATATCATGTTCACGGTTTTTACTTCTGGAGGGAATTTCTTCTGACCTCCATTGCCCGGACCGCGGGGCTCCTCGTTGTCCTCGCTGCGTGGGCCTTTGCCCTGGTCCTCGGCTACGAGTTTGCCGGCCTGTTTAAACACCCAACAATTATGGTTGGTGTGGTTGGCGGGCTTGTCCGGAGTGCCATGGATCTGGCAAGGCCTCTCCAGGATCTTGTCCAGTGGGGTGGGTCCGTCACGGTTGCCTTTAGGACGCTTCTTCCGCTGCCCGGATCTTGGGTTGCGGAAACCTGCGTTAATGGCCGTGTCATCGGCGTTGCTAGTGCTGTGCCGGCATTTGTTTTTGTTACATCGTGGTTTCCCGTTTCCATCCCGGACTTCGGAAGTACCGGGGTCTTCGGGGTTGTGGCTTCACCTTGCTAGCTAGTTATCCTCGACCGCGCAAAAGCGGGTCATAAGCGATGTGAGGGCGGACATGGTCCTAGGTTTATCCTGACCGAACTGGCGAGCCGGCCACTCGTCCCGAATATTGTGCCTGAAAGAGGCTATAGCTTCGGCATCTGGGCAATCGACGATCTGGTTTTTCTTGGTCAAGAACCGGTTCCAGAATTGTCGAGCGGACTCTCCTGTCTTTTACACGACATTGCTTAGGTCGGAAGAGTCCGGGGGCCGTACATAGGCGCCCTGGAAGTTAGATCGGAATGCATCCTCGAGGTCCTCCCAGCTCCCGATAGAGTTTTCGGGGAGACTGTTTAACCAATGCCGAGCTGGCCCCTTAAGTTTAAGGGGTAGGTACTTGATGGCGTGGAGGTCGTCTCCTCGTGCCATGTGAATGTGGAGGAGGGAATCCTCGATCCACACTGCTGGGTCAGTTGTTCTGTCGTATTGTTCGATGTTCACGGGTTTAAACCCTTCCGGGAACTGATGCTGCATCACCTCATCAGTGAAGCACAGTGGGTGGGCAGCGCCTCTGACCCTGGCTATATCACGCCGGTAGTCGGCGTCTGTTCTGGCCCGGTTTTGATCCCGAACTCTATTGGTTCGGTCGTGCCGGGGACGGTACTCGTCCCGTCTAACCGGGGAGTACCCTCTAGATCCGTAGATGGATTTGGTGCGGCCTATTCTATCATCCAGGTCGTGTCGCAGGTCATACCTGTCATTAGGCTCCATTTGCTCTTTTCCCCTTTTGCGGGGTATCGCCGGCCTATAACCAGCCTCGCCAGCCGTCCTATCTCGTCCTCGGGGAGGGCGGTCCGGCTGGTCATATGGAGTGTGCTTGGGGGATGGCGTATTGGGGAGCTCATCGTCGAATTGCGGCAGCAGCCGCCGGCGGGGGTATCTCTTGGGTTGATCCCATAGACCGGCGCCGTGTTCTTCCTCGGCTGATAGAACCCTTGTCCATCTATCGTTGAGGGTGTCTTGTTCGGCCTTGAGTTGCCACGCTTTTGCCTTTAGGCTTCGGGCAGTCGCTAAGAGCTGTTGCCTGAACCGTTCATGATCCCCAATGGTCTCGGGGATGATGATGTCCTCGTCGTACGGGCTATCCTCCTCCTCTACAGGGGGGAGGTAGTTGTCATCCTCAGAGTCGTTCGGATCTTCGGGGTCGCGCTGGTCTTCCGGCCTTTCCTGGTCCTCTAACGGATATTCAGGGATATCGGGATCGGCGAGGTCTTCCGGGGTATCGTTTTCCCCGGTGCCGGCAATAGCTTCCCTTCCCTTTTTGGTCTTTGATCGCTTACGCAGCTTCCGGCGTCTTGACGGCGCCTCACCCAAGTCATCACCATTGTTCGCTGGTGTGCGCTCGCCGTTACCGGATGGCGTGTCCACCATGTAGACGTCGTAGGTGGAGGTGGCGATCCTCTTCTTCCATGTCGTCTGCCTCCTTGGAGGCGTAGTCCAACATATCGGTTAAGTCTTCGATAGTGGCTACTAAGTGGGTGGTGGGTGGGACGAAAAATCCCTCTTGACCCGCCTCAAGACCGATCTGCGTGTGGATCGGGATTGGGTCATCGGTAGTTTTAATCAAGGAGATCCGATCAAGAGCTTCGCAAAGTGTCGAGAACTCGATCGGGTCAATCTGCCCGGTGCGTCTGGAGTTAACCTCTGACGAGTCCGCACGAGAAGTGTATTCGGTATGGGATGATGCCCGGCCATCCGGCGCTATAGCCGGATCCGGACCTAAGTCCAGATCGTCATCGGGATTAGCCTCGTGACCGGAATTGAAAGCGACATCTGGGGTTAAGGCCTCGGAGTCTGCGAGCCTGCGAGCCCGGTGAGCAAGAGATCGCCCCGAGGGTCGACGGAGAACTCTAAGTTCCCGAATCTGACTTCTTGATCAGGGGCGAAACTCCCGACCCGGCCAGGGCGGCCGGTCGGGTCAGCGTGCAGCACGATGCTGCCTAAAGCGAAGATCTGTCCAGGGACAAAGGAGTCCATGCTGCGGACTTCTTCGTTGATGAAGACGGGAGCCATCGATTCTTTGGGCGATCACAGCGGAACTCTCAATGAAAGCATCAATGTCGGTGTCAAAACCGGTGGATCTCGGGTAGGGGGTCCCGAGCTGTGAGACGGGGATCGATGGTAACAAGGGACGAAGGAGACGATGTTTACCCAGGTTCGGGCCCTCCTATGGAGGTAAAACCCTACGTCCTGCTTGATTATATTGATGGTATGAAGGTTATAGAGTTGATCTACCTTGAGATCGACTAGCTAAACCCTAGATGAGTTTCTGTGTCCTATGATCTAAAACCCTCCCGGTTTATATAGACACCGGGGGGTACTAGGGTTTACACATGGTGGGCCTCCTACCGAGGATGGAGGTGGCAATTTCCTCCTCTTGACTTGGAGTGCACGACGCGCCTTCGGGGCTTCCTTCTGGAAAGTGGAGTCTTGATGTGTCCGGCCCTTCTACAGAAAATGGCCCATCGAGCCGGCCTATTGAGAGATGAGCCGGCAACCCGATGACCCCTTAGTCCGGGACTCCCTCACCTGTGTCCCGAGATCGACAAAGCCCCGAGGCGGCTGCGCCTCGGTCGATCTCGAGCACTGGTGCTCCGGGAGTTTACTTGGGTGGCGCAGGGGTATGATTGGGAGTGGGAGAGGGTCAACAGAGGGGAGAGAGGGCTCGGGGAGGCCTTATATAGGCGGGGGTGCAGATGCACCGTGGACAGGGGCTCGGCTCCGAGGTAATGGTGCTGGCGACCGTTGGAGGAGGGGGGTGCGCCTGGGGTGCTCGTGGGAGTCGTCCACCACGCGGGAAAGAGAGAAGGAGGCGCAGGGTGAGGCAGATGCGCGTGCACGGGCGAGGCCCTGCATTGGTCGAACGGGGCGACGTCGGCATGCGCTGGGAAGGGTGAGAGAGAGAGGGAGAGGAGGCTCCCGACACGGCAGCATGTCGCGGACGCCGAGGCGCCTCGACTGGCGCGAGGGGGCGGCCCGAGGTGGTCGGGTATGGGAAGGAGAGGGAGGTCAATCCTCTGGAGCGCGGCTGCGCGCTCCATAGCGCAACTTTGGCCGGCATGCCCGAGCTTTTGACGCGCTCTGGCGTGTCCACTTGTGTCCAGGCATTGCAGCAGGGAGTAAACAAGTGGGAAAGTGCCTTGGATGCTCTGGGGTAGCCATGAGTGAGAGAGACAAGTGAGAGAGGAGAGAAAAGATGTTGTCCAGAGGGGGAAATGGGGCTTTTCCCCCATGGAATCATGGACTTGGGCGCCAGGAATCTTACTGGAGGTGCTGGGGGACTAGGAGGAGCTGTGGTAAAAATTTGAGGTGAAGGAAAGTGGTGGAAGGGACTCAATTATTGGTTTTAGTATTCTGGCAGAAGGTCTTTGATCACTGGTTTGGTTACCTCTGGTGCTCTAATGGATGTAAAATTTAACAGGATCAAATGGTGATAACAAATAAGCTTGATCACCAACTTTGAGCTCATTTGAGGAAAATTGACAATGTAGACTTGGTAAACCCTAGAAATCAACAGAATCAGATTTCTGTAGATCCAGGCATGCAATCCTATTCTCCCATATCCACCAGTTGGTCTGGTTTTATTATTTGGGGGTTAGAACATGCCCACAAAGTTTGCAGTCAATAGCAGGTACTTCACAATGTAAAGTTGCTCAAACTTGACTCTGGACAGGAATGGTTTTGGATTATTTTGGTGGATCAAATCAATTGGGATTTGAGATGAAACTTTGCAAGATCATCACCTATATCCTGTGTGACGTGCTGGAATTTTCCTGGATTTTATTGAGAATATTTCTTATAGAAATATTTCAAAAGCTTGATTTAAGCAGAAAGGGCTTTGAGGGGATTTGCCCATTATGTTGAACACGACCATGTGTTGAAACTCATGTATATGGAATATATATGTCCACTGAGTTTCCCTAAACTTTCTCAAATATTTGTAAAGCATTTAAATAATTTTTCTCTATGAAAACCCATTTCTGGGCTTGAGAAAAAGCCTTTAAATAAAATAGTAAAATAATCTTTAGAAATAATATTTGGTGGTTTTGGGAAGTCTTATATATAGTAGGTTCCAAATAGAGTCTTTGGGGAAAAAGGATCCACCCAATTTGAGGACTTGTAGTGCAAACCTCAATTCAGGGGTTTTTGAAAACCTAATTTGAATAAGTCCTTTTTGGCCAAAATAATATTTGATAAAAATAGTTTTAGGTACTATACACATGGTATGATCATTGGGCAAGATGTTTGGATCAAGGAAGATGAGTATGGAGAGGAGTAGAATCTATGAGTGCCATACACAATCAACCAAGCAAGCAAGCATCAAACAAATCAAACAAGCTCATACACTCAAAAGTTTTAATTGGTTCCAAATTTTGTAAATCCATAGCATAACAAAGTGATACAAACACAGGGTGTGACACACTCGGGCGGGATTGACTTTTGTAAAAGGCGAGGCCTTTGCGAAGAACTTCCCTGCTCCCCGCCAGGACGAGAGGGTATGCTTCACCTGCTTCCTTCTACGAGGCCTAGGCTTCCCCATTCACCCCTTCTTGAGGGGTTTATTGGAGTTCTAAGGGATCAAACTCCAAAACCTCACCCCTGGGTCTATCCTGCATATCTCGGGCTTCGTTGCCCTCTGCTAGATGTTTCTAGGCTGCGAGCCCCACTTTGATCTATGAAGAAAGTATTTTTGCCTCGTCCCCCGCACTCGGGGATGGTTAATCAGGGAAGTGGGTGGAGCCGAAGTGTGGCCCATAGCCGGGACGGGGTATCCCATCGGGACCCCAAAGAAGGAATCCAAAGAATGGACTTCAGAGTGGTTTTATATAGAGGACGTCCCCTTATTCGACCCAGCTCGAAGGGTTTGCCCGAATACTCCGACACTCCTTTAGAGAAACGATTTAATTGGCGTCCGAAGACCTCTACCCAACAGGAGAGCGCTGAGGTAAAGAGTCGAGCCACCCAGGTGAAGCTTCTAGCTCATAGCAAGCTAACCCTTGTCGACGTGATGGCTGCTGCCATTACCCGTTGTGTTCAACCTCTGCAATAGAGTTATCACCCCCTGAGGCGCTACATTGGGACAGGCGACACAACCCGTTCCCGACGACAAGGCCCCGCCGATCAGGCAGCGTTGGCGGCCATATTGGCCGATCTCTTTAAAGGAGAAAAAGAAGATTTTGCTCGCCTGAAGATCAGGGAAGGCTACTCAACTCATAACCCCATTGAATGGGTAAGTTCATTCACACTTCCCTAACTCGGACAATTAATTTTTGATTTTAGTGATCAGAACTCCGTGTCTTTCTGAACAGCAATGGAGGTGTTAGATCGAGACAGTTAACTGCCCCGCTCAGCAACCGTAGGATTATTCACGTAGCGATGACCCCGGATTTCATGATGATCCAGAGATTTCAATTGATTTTGAGGACGGGACCTTTTACCAAAGGAGTATCAATGAATCTAAGGTGGCCCTTCAGACCGATCACCCCGGATCTCTCCCTTCCTCCGTAATAAGAAAAAAGAAGGCTTCTTCTCCGAAAAGACGCGTGCCTCCCGTCATTCCATTCATACCGACTTCTACCCCCAAGGGTCGCCGGACTACGCGCCGGACACCCTTGAGGGCTACGCCGGGAAGATCCGCGCCAAATAGCGGCAAGACTCCCAAGCGAGGGACGACGGCAGGAGTCACATCCACCGCTCCCCCCACCAAGAGGTGTTTAACCTTGCAATCTGATCTTTGTTTTATCTGTTTTAAACACTCAAGGTGTCTGACCGACATACTCAGGAGGCGGGTACTACCACCTCCATCTGAAGACGTTGAGAA
This sequence comes from Elymus sibiricus, assembly GCA_039707655.1. Taxonomy (NCBI): domain Eukaryota; kingdom Viridiplantae; phylum Streptophyta; class Magnoliopsida; order Poales; family Poaceae; genus Elymus; species Elymus sibiricus. Next base: position 140,095,824 of record CM077671.1, read on the forward strand.
GGTGTCAGACATTCCTCATGGGCCGAGGTCATCAGCATGCACCGAAGTGGATGCGGGAGTCCCTATTACTGGCCAACCTCCCGACGACTCGGGGGATGTCTCAGTTACCAATTCCGAGGTTGAAAGCGCGATGAATCATCGGCGGCGGAGGGAGTCATTGCGTCACCCAATATTTTCTGACCAAGAGTTTAATGCTCTTAATTGATGGGACTCATGCCTCGGAGCCACTCGAGCGGGACTCGATGAAACCGCTAGAATAATGTCCACCAGCCTGCAGGTGAGTGGACGGCTTTGACAACCGAACACAATTCCTAACCCAGTAGCCCCCGAGCCTTAATTTGGATGGGACGGCCAAATTTAAGGGTCTAAATATTGTTTTCGTGTATATGTAGGCTTTGAAGCAACAAAATAAGAAGTTGTCAGCAGACCTCGAGTCGAGTCAAGCGGAGCTGCGAGATATTAAGGCCAAGCTTGAGTAGGTGAAAAAGTTCACCGGGAGAGGCGCACGATGAGTAAAAAGTATTGCTTATGTGCGGAAGTTGTTTAGGATATATTTTCTGACGAAAGATTGTTTCGTAGCAGAAGGATTTGGATGCTTCCCGAAAATCTCAAAGGTATGCTGAGTCCCAGCTGGAGGCCAGACATCGTGTATTGACTCGAAGTCTAGAGGATAAGAACCAGCTCAAGGCAGAAAATCAGCGACAAGCTGAAGAAATTGAGAGCTTGAAAACTCAATTGACACAAGCCCGCGAAGAGAACCAGATATTAAAGGGTGGCATGTTCTGTAAGCGAAATTCTAACCTAGAACTCAGCAAAGTATTTTTATCGTGTCGAGTGTAAGGAGCATCTTTTGATTTCCTGCCTCGGTCTCCTGACCGGGCGTCCCGAGGAAGAAATCAGCTCATTCGGAGGGGACCTGTTAAAGGAACTGTCCGTTGTGCACGAGCGGGCTAGGAAAGCTACGAAGAGCATGATCAAGGCACTCTGGCCATCTCAGATGCCTCGGAAGGGATGGCAAAGCTGGTCGATAAATTTAGAGGTGCTCGAAGTCGTTTTGAACTATGGAAGACCTCGGCTTGTCGAGAGGGAGTGCGAGAGGCGTGGGCCATGGTGAAGGCCCGCTTTACCAAACTCAACCTAGAGCACTTGGCTCGGGTTGGCCCGGTAGAGCCGGATGGTCAAGAGGTACCTCTGCACTTGGTTTATGACCAAGTGATGCCCGCCGCTCGTATGTCACAAGAGGATTGCGCCCTGGACGACATAATAGATCATCTGGACTGACGGCCTAGTGTTTTATTCTATGTAACTATGTACTTTATATCAAACCGACACCACCCGTGTTGTAAACGTTCTCTTAACCGGCCATCGGCTTCTGCCTCCATCGCCAATAGCTAGGGAGTGTTCCGTACTATGCATCCTGCCATAACAGGGAATCATTTCGGAGAACTAGGCAATCCAGCCTTCTGGTGCGAACAAACGAAACACGCATAGGGAGGTATGTTATATTACTATTTAACGTAAGAAACATCTTCCAAAGCAAATAGTTCCTCTATGGGTAACTTTCTTCAGGTTACTATGTCGATCGTAGAAGTCATAGCCATGTATCCTTATTATGCGGATAGATTGCTACTTTGGGGGAATAACCCCTGTTTGCGGCGAAGAGCACCAACTATATATTCTTCCTCTATGACCGACCAATTTGTTTCTTAAGAACGCTAGCCTTCGGCTTCACCCATCTGAGGTATGTATCTGGGCAATCCGGTCGTAACAATCGCAGAGGTGCTCCCTTTACCCCCTAGCAGAACAATTGGGAACGTAGGGGGTAAGCATCGGAGCAAGGCAACCCGTATTGGCTAAATCTTAAGCCCAATTTGGTGCATAAAACGGCGCAAAACAATGCTAGAAAGGTGCATACAAGACAAATAGCTGGAGAAAACAATATAGCTTTGCTTCATTAAGAAGCCCCCAGGCGTTACCAGGTAAAACATTTAAGAATGTATGCCAATGAAATCTTAACATAGTTTGGTATAACTGAACATAGACTGAGAAAATCTAACCAATCATGTAGAAGAAAACAAGGAAGGGGAGGAAAATACAAGGGTTTTAGAGAAGGTGATGACACCGGTCTAGCCGTAGAAGCGCCGAGGCGAGCTGCGTTCCATGGGTTCGGTTCGAGGCGATTGTCCTGCGGGTTGTGAAGGCGATAAGCTCCTCCTATCAGTACTTCATCAATTATGAAAGGGCCCTCCCACTTGGGGTTGAGTTTATGCTTCCGTTTCTCTCGGAGGCGTAAGACCAACTCGCTTACATTATATACTTTTGCTCGAACCTCCCTGCTTTGGTAGCGCCGAGCCTGGTGTTGATAGAAAGTAGATCGGGCCCGAGCTATATCACGCTCTCCTTCCAAGGCATCTAGCTCGTCCTGCCGATCTAGCTCGACCTCTTTTTCTTTGTACATGCGCACCCTGGATGCGTCGTGGATGATATCACAAGGGGGGACCACTTCGGCCCCGTACACCATAAAGAATGGTGTGTATCCCGTTGATCGATTCGGGGTGGTACGCAAACCCCACAGCACGGAATCAAGTTCCTCCACCCAGTGACAGTCATATTCTTGAAGGGATCGAACCAGACAAGGTTTAATACCACTCATAATGAGGCCGTTGGCCCGTTCGACTTGTCCATTGGTCTGCGGATGATACACTAAGGCATAATCGAGTTTGATGCCCAAGTTAGCGCACCAGTCCTTTACCTCCTGGGTGGTGAAGTTGGATCCATTGTCCGTTATTATACTGTGTGGGACACCATAACGGTGCACCATGCCGGATATGAAGTCGATGACCGGCCCCGACTTAGCTGAACTTACTAGTTTTGCTTCGATCAATTTAGTGAACTTGTCGACCATGACCAGTAGTTATTTCTTTTTCTTTGTCACCCCTTTAAGTGGTCCGACCATGTCTAAACCCTAGACCGCAAAAGGCCATGTAATGGGTATTGTGCGAAGAGCCGTAGGAGGCATGTGGCTTTGATTTGCAAAGAGCTGATAGCCGACACAATGTAGGACGAGTGTGTGGGCGTCCGCTCGAGCGGTGGGGCAGAAGAACCCAGCTCGAAAGGTCTTGCTTACAAGGGCCCGCGTTGCTGCGTGATGGCCGCCCATGCCTGCATGTATCTCTGCCAAGAGCTGCCTTCCTTCTTCTTCAGATATGCACCGTGGGAGGACCCAAGTAGTACTTTTTTTTGTATAATTCTCCTTCATGGACCTTGTAGGATTTAGATCGCCGGATTATGCGTCTCGCCTCCGTGTGGTCATCGGGGGAGTTCTTTGCATAGAAGGTAGGCAAGGAAGGGTTCTGTCCATGGTGCGATTACTGCCATGACCTCGTGGGCCGAGGGTGTTTCTTCAATTGCGGAACCGCCGATGATTTGCTCATCTGGTTCGACTGTGGGGGGGTGACCTGTTCTGCTCCATTAGCTACAGCGTCCTTGCCGTCGTCCTGCCATACCACGGAGGGCTTGAAGAGCTTCTCTAGGAAGGTGTTCTTAGGGACGGGGTCACGTTTGGCGCCCATGCGGGCGAGGACGTCAGCATCTTGATTGCTATCTCTGGAGACATGGTGGAATTCTAGCCCTTCGAACCGTGCGGATATCTTGAGGACGACATTTCTGTAAGCTGCCTTTTTTGGGGTTTTTACCATCGAATTTGCCATTGATTTGCGAGATGGCGATATTAGAGTCTCCTCGTACTTTGAGCCATTGTAGACCCAATGATGTTGCCCTCCGAAGTCCATGCAATAGTGCCTCGTACTCGTCCGCATTGTTTGAGTCGGCGTACATGATCTTTAGTACATATCGGATGTTGTCTCCGGTGGGGGATGTGAGGATAACTCCAGCCCCCAGTCCGGCAAGTGTCTTGGATCCGTCGAAGTACATTGTCCAATGTGAGTATCTGATGTATTCTCTGGGGAGCTCGGCCTCCGTCCATTCGGCTAGAAAATCGGCCAACACCTGAGATTTCATAGCTCGGCATGGCTTGTAAATGATTTCGAATGGAAGGAGTTCGATGGCCCATTTGGCTATGCGGCCGGTAGCGTCCCTGTTGTTGATTATATCATTCAGGGGTGCCTCAGAGGCCACCGTGACCAAACACTCTTGAAAATAGTGTCTTAGCTTGCGTGATGCCATGAACACTGTGTAGGTTATCTTCTGATAATGTGGGTATATGGACTTGCACGGAGTAAGCACTTCTGATACGTAGTAGACTGGTTTCTATACCCGGAATTTGTGGCCCTCGGCCTCCTGTTCTACCACGAGGACAGCACTGATGACCTGGTTTGGGGCTGAGTTGTATTGCAGCATCGGTTCATCGGTACCAGGGGCTGCTAGTATGGGGTTACTGGCCAGCAGTGTCTTGATTTCCTCCAGCGCGGCTACAGCCTCATCGGTCCACTCAAATTTTTTTTGTTCGTTTCAACAGCCTGTAGAGTGGCAGAGCCCTTTCACCAAGGCGGGAGATAAAGCGGCTTAACGCCGCCACGCAGCTTGCTAGTCTTTGAATGTGTTTTAGCTCCGTGAGGATCGCTAGTTGGGATAGAGCTCGGATCTTGGCCGGATTGGCCTCTATTCCCCTGTGGGAGACAATGAATCCGAGCAGTTTACCGGCAGGGACTCCGAAGACACACTTGTCTGGGTTGTGCCGTATATCGTACTTCCACAGACTAGCGAAGGTTTGACTGAGGTCCTCCACCAACTCACAGACGTGTTTAGTCTTGATGACCACATCGTCTACGTACGCCTCGACTATTTTGCCGATTTATTTTTCCAGACATGTCTGAATCATGCGTTGGTATGTGGCGCCTGCATTTTTTAACCCGAAAGGCATTGTGTTAAAGAAGAATGGCCCATACGGGGTGATGAAGGCGGTTGCAGCTTGATCATACTCCTTCATCTTGATCTGATGGTATCCGGAATAAGCATCGAGGAAGCAAAGTGAGTTGTGTCCAGCAGTGACGTCGATGATCTGGTCAATGCGGGGTAAAGGGAAAGGATACTTCGGGTAGGCTTTGTTGAGGTCTTTGAAATCGACACAAAGCTGCCAGGATTTGTCTTTCTTCGGTACCATGACCAGATTTTCCAACCACTCGGGGTGTTTGATTTTTCTGATGAATCCGGCTTCAAGTAGTTTGGCGAGTTCTTCGCCCATAGCTTGACGCTTGGGTTTGGAAAATCGGCGTAGCGCCTGTTTGACCGGCTTGAAGCCGGCGATTATGTTCCGACTGTGTTCTGCCAGCCTTCGTGGGACTCCTAGCATATCTGAGGGGTGCCAGGCGAATACATCCCAATTTTCGCACAAGAATTTGCGCGGTGCTTCATCAACCATGGGGTCCAGCTGAGCTCCGATGGACGCCGTTTTGTTGGGGTCCATTGGGTGTAACTGAAATTTTATGATTTCATCTGCAGTTTTGAACGATGTGGATTTTGGCCTTTTGCCGAGGATCACGTCGTCCTTATCTACAATAGAACGGGGTGTGCTCAGTTCCTCTGCAGCGAGGGTCTCAGCTAGTGCCTCGAGGGCAAGCGATGCTGTTTTATTTTCGGCTCGAAGGGCTCTATCCGGGTCGCTTATAACTATGATCACACCGTTGGGTCTCGACATTTTGAGCTTCATATAACCATAATGTGGTATGGCCTGAAATCTTGTGAAGGCGTCACGCCCTAAGAGGGCGTGATAGCCACTGCGAAAGGGCACGATATGAAAAAGAAGTTCTTAGGATCTGTAGTTGTCGGGAGTGCCGAATACTACATCGAGGGTGACTCGTCCTGTACAGCGTGCCTCTTTTCCGGGGATGATTCATCGAAAAGTTGTGATGCTTCGTTCGATTCGAGATCTATTGAAATGCATCTTGTCTAATGTATCCTCGTAGATGAGGTTTAGACCACTTCCACCGTCCATTAGCACCTTGTGCAACCTGAATCCATCTACTATTGGGTTGAGGACCAGGGCAGCAGCTGCTCGCTCTGTGCGGGTTATCGGTTGGTCATCCTCGCCGGAAGTTATCGGTGTATCTGTCCATGATTTCCTTGCTTCCACCTATTGTATCTGCTCGAGTTCTCGAAGAGCTCTCTTCCTCTGACCTTTGGAGGAAAACGTCTCGTAGATCATTAGGACCTCGGCGTTGTTTTTGGGTGGCGTTGCTGAACGTCTGCCTGGGGGTGAGGCAGCAAGGATGGCCTCTCCGCTCTTCTTGACTTGCCTAACGACCCAGCAAGCTCGGAGGCTGTGAGTCGGGCTTGCGTTTAGCGAAGCGGAGTGTATGGGGCATGGCGTGTCTAGTAGTCCATCAAGGACGGTTCTTTCATTTGTATGGTATTTATTCCTTTTCTCGGTGGGTGCATGTTTGGCCGGCCGTTGCGGTGGTATGAGCCTCTTCCGAACTCCTCTAGGTTGTTCGACATGGACTGGCTCCATGCACAATTGTTGTGCTTTCCACGCGCTTTCCATGGCGCAGTACTTTCGCACCAGGTCCGACAGCTCGGAGAAGTTTTGAATGTGGCGACTGGTGAGGGCGTTGAGAATTCCTTCATCATGGGAATTTGCGCCGGAAGGTTGCAATCATCTCCTGGCGGTTACGGCCCCCCTCCTGTCTTTGTTGAGGAGGAATCTGCACCAAAAATGATGGACCGATTCCCCTGGCTGTTGTTTGACCTCCCGTATGCCCATTGTGCCGGGCTCTCCTGCCCTTGGAAAGTGCTCGATTTGGGTGGTGGGTGGGGAAAAATTTCACGCCTCAGCGAGGTGCGCGTCCGGTGCACTGACGGCCGTGTTTAGTATCATTGTGGGGTTAGGCGCGACGGGTTTGGAGTGTGTGGCACCGGCGGGGCCTTGCTTCGTGGATTCCGGATTGTGCGCTAGATCGGCTGCCGGTCTCAAATTTGTACCTGGGGGGAGTCTGGATTCCAAGTCGTGAGAAGGATCCAGGTGACCGGAGATCGGGATGTAAACCGTTTTTAACTCCGTTTGTTGGAGGGACATACTTCCGGCCGGGCACTCTACGGTGGCGACCAAGTGTGTTATCGGTGGGACGTGAATTTCCCTGTCGTCGGGCCTCAGCCCGATCTGGTCGTAAACCGAGGGCCGGCCGTCGATCATGCCCAAGGCTTGAATCCGACCGAGCAGCTCTTCCAGCGATGGGACTTCCACGGAGTCGGTGTTACACGCGCGCCCGGGGTTGGCTTGCGGCGCCATCACCCTGGGGTCGTTCGAGGACGCCCCCGGCTGTATGTGGCCGTGGCTGACTCAAGCATATCGACCGGGTTAGGTTTTAAGGCCGAACTAGAGACCAAGGTCGCCCCGGTGGCGGGGTTTCCCGCTCCCGAAGTCAAGGCGTCGGGGCTCGTGGGCCCTTCAAGGAGGGCAGAGGGCTTTGTTAAAACAAGATCTCCCCAGGAGTCGGCGATGAACTCTAGGTTCCCGAACCTGACTTCTTGATCGGCGGTAAAACTTCCGATCTAGCCGAGGCAGCCGACGGGATCGGCATGGAGCACGACGCTTCCGAAAGCAAAGATCTGACCAGGAACGAAGATGTCCTTGTCACAGACTTCATCGCTAATGATTAAGCGAGCCATCGATCTTTCGACGATTCACAGCAGAACTCTCAATGAAAGCACCAATGTCGGTGTCAAAATCGGCGGAACTCGGGTAGGGGGTCCCGAACTATGAATCTGGGATCAATGGTTAACAGGGGTTGAAGGAGACAATGTTTACCCAGGTTCGGGCCCTCGCGAGGAGGTAAAACCCTACGTCCTACTTGATTATATTTATGAGTATGATGGTTACAGAGTCGATCTACCTCGAGATGAAATGAGCTAAACCCTAGATGAGTTGACCTGTCCTCTACGAACTAACCCCCCTGGCTTATATAGACACCAGGGGTACCTAGGGTCACATGTAGTTGGTTTCTACTGAGGGTTTAAACACACCCATCCGTTACTTGACGGACGCACTATGGCACCTGAGGTTTCCTTCCTGACCACGAAGCACCGTATAGTTTGGTCTCCCCATAGCGGCCACCGAGTACCTTATTAGTTCGGCCCACTCGAGATAGGTCGGCATCCCGAGGACCCCTTAGTCTCGGACTCCCTCAGGGTCGCCCCCCGAGGCTGCCCCTGGGGCCTTCGCGGGCCGGACTGACCTAGGACGACTCAACGGGGCCACGCAGTCCTGCTCCTTCACATGGGCGACGCGCACCATGCCAAGCGGCACCAGCAGCCGTGCCAGTAGGCACGGATGAGGAGGATTTCCTCGTTTGTGCTAAGGGAGCGGGGCCAGCTCGCCCACTCCCAAAGCAACCCCAAAGGTTTCTTGTTTGGTGCAAGAAGACCGGGGTGGGGGGACTCGCCAGGACGGAGGTCATCCCCGAGGCCACCAGCACGTCATGGCAAGAGGCTTTTACAGGCGTAGACTACTTTTGTCAGGATATGCCGCAGTCGTGTCCCCCTTCAAACTGGCCGTTGTGGCAACCCTTCCTGCCATGTGTTTTCGGGGGAAAGAGGACCAGGGCCAGTATAAGAGAGGATAGGCTGCCACCGTAGAGGAGGACGGACCTCAGTTAGCCAGAACCTACCTTTGTACTCGCTTTGATTGTCAAGCAATCCAGACAAGCAGGAGTAGGGTCTTACACCGCGAGGTGGCCTCAACATGGGTAAACTTCCGTGTCCACCATTCTTCTTTCTTAGCTCAGGCACGCCGAAGAGTCGCCGTGAGATTGCAAGGCAGAGTAGGGCAGGAGAACTAGCACACCCCAGAGTTCGAACCTCTTTGGGTCCCCGGAGCCCCCATTAAAACATTTGGTGCGCCAGGTAGGGGTGCGTCGTGGTTCTCCAGCTCCATTTTGGCTATAGCTTCGCCAACCCTATGGCCGACGCTCGCCGTGTGTGTGACGAGCGACGGGCAGCCCGCGTCGCCCAAAACACGCCTGCAGGCCGCGATGGTCGCCACCACCTCGCCGGCGCCGAAGCTCCAACCGCCACCGACCCTGCTGCCCGCGAAAAGCAGGACTCCTCCTTGCACCCTTCCGGGCAGCAAGATGGCCACACCGCTGCGGCTTCCTCCCCTCGCCCAAAACGGCACATGAACGCGCAAGACGTGCTGCTCAAGGCGTGCGAGCTGCTCCGTCACCGCCCGGCGGACGGTGGCTATGATGCCTAGCTAGGCCACATCGCCGAGCTCATTACCGTTGCCAGAGGTGCCCTGGCACCCTCTAGCTCACTCCACGCCCCTCGTCTCATGCTAGGAACATGGCGCACGGAGCGCCCCTACCACCTCCCCTGCGTAGCGACCCAGTCAAGCCTCGGCGCCATGCACGCCCACGCAACCAGCCCCGCGTCTCCTCCTCGTCCAAGTCCCTGTGGCGGAGCTTGGGCAGGGAAGCGGCCGAGACCATGATGTGCCCGAGAGGGCCTGCTGCTTGTTTTGTGCCTACCACAACATGCGCACCCACAACACCGAAGACTACCAGGCACTCAAGCCCCCCTATGATGAGCGCGTTGGCCGATGTCCAGACCGCAACAACCGTGGCACCAACCACAGGGGTGGCCACGACGACGACAGGTGGGACAACCGCAATCGCAACCGCCGCCAGGGCTGGCGTGAACAGCCTATCCAGGACGGCAGGTGCGGTCCGCCTCGCGAAGGCGCCAGGCGTGAACAACCACACGAGGCGCGCCCTCAGGACAACACTGCTATTTCGCCACCGTCGCCGCCGCCCATAAGGAACGGCAACAACCGGCACGACGAGGGGGCTGGGGGCTATCAGGAACCTCGCGCGATAGCCTGTATACTCGGCGGAGCATATGCCCCTACGTTGAACCACCTGTTCAAGCAGCTCTCTCGTGAGGTGAGTGACGCCCTCCCGAGGCCGGAGGCCGCGTGGCCCCTCAAGTGGTTGTAGTACGCCATCTCCTACGACTCCAGGGATAGCCTCAAGTCCACACCTGCCACGTGCGCGCTTCGCATGTTGTGCACTCCTATCATCAGCAGCATCTTAGTCACCAAAACCCTCATCGACGGAGGCGCCGGCCTCAACGTGCTCTCGGTCGAGACCTTCGAGACGCTCCAGGCGCTCGGCGACCAGCTGATGCCTACTAGACCATTCTCTAGGGTGACCGGTGGATCCACTATTCCCCTAGGGAAAGTTTGCCTCCCTGTCACCTTCGGCATGCGTAGCAACTACCACACCGAGCTCATCAACTTCGATGTGGCACACATCGGCCTCCCGTACAATGCAATCCTGGGATACCCGACGCTGGCCAAATTCATGGCAGTGATCCACCACGACTACAACGTCCTCAAGATGCCTGGTTGCAGCGGCGTCATCTCCATCGCTTGCGATGAGAAGGATGCGGCATGTTCCCTCGAGTGCGCCTACAAAGCTGCCTCGGTTGGGTATTCAGATGACGAAGAAGATGATGGGTCTCGCGAGGCTGTGCCCCCAAGAAAGAAGTAGTCATTGCCCGTCCAAGGCCCCACCAAGGCAATGAATGCAGCACCTGACGCTAACACCGTGAGCCCCGCGCCCGCTGCCGGCGCCTGTGTCCTCCCCCCCAGCATAGGAAGGCTCGCCTAGCGCCACCCTCAGATCAGGCTCGAGGCTCCCACCTGGAAAGCATCTGACCTGACTAGTGTAACGAGGGAAGTTCTTGGGCACCACTCGGAGGAGTGTGGCGACGCGCGCCCCTGCGGGCAAGAAATACGGCGCCAGGCGCCAAAGGAACGAGACCTCATCACCCAAGAGATGGGCAAGCTGCGAGAGTCTCAGACCATGTGCTGCAAGCACCGTCCTGGGACGCGCCATCAACTCAACTACCATCCCCGGGGAGAACAACAAGGGCAGAGGCGTCGCCACCAGCTACGTCTGCATGCCCTCTTGCTTGGAGAACGCCGGCGCCACCTTCCAAAGGCTGGTGCAGCTCGCGATGGCGCCTCGCGAGACAACCGGCCCTCGTGAGCCCTCGAGACCTGATAACCCACAAGTATAGGGGATCTATCATAGTCCTTTCGATAAGTAAGAGTGTCGAACCCAACGAGGAGCAGAAGGAAATGACAAGCGGTTTTCAGCAAGGTATTCTCTGCAAGCACTGAAATTATCGGTAACAGATAGTTGTGTGATAAGATAATTCATAATGGGTAACAAGTAACGAGTGTAACAAAGGTGCAGCAAGGTGGCCCAATCCTTTTTGTAGCAAAGGACAAGCCTGGACAAACTCTTATATAAAGGAAAGCGCTCCCGAGGACACATGGGAATTACTGTTAAGCTAGTTTTCATCATGCTCATATGATTCGCGTTCGTTACTTTGATAGTTTGATATGTGGGTGCTTGGGTGCTGTCCTTACTTGGACAAGACTCCCACTTATGATTAACCCCTCTCGCAAGCATCCGCAACTACGAAAGAAGAATTAAGATAAATCTAACCATAGCATGAAACATATGGATCCAAATCAGCCCCTTACGAAGCAACTCATAAACTAGGGTTTAAGCTTCTGTCACGCTACCAACCCATCATCTACTTATTACTTCCCAATGCCTTCCCCTAGGACCAATCAATGGTGAAGTGTCATGTAGTCAACGTTCACATAACACCACTAGAGGAAAGACAACATACATCTCATCAAAATATCGAACGAATACCAAACTCGCATGATTACTTATAACAAGACTTCTCCCATGTCCTCAGGAACAAACGTAACTACTCACAAAGCATATTCATGTTCATAATCAGAGTATTAATTATCATTAAGGATCTGAACATATGATCTTCCACCGAATAAACCAACTAGCATCAACTACAAGGAGTAATCAACACTACTAGCAACCCACAGGTACCATTTTGAGGTTTTGAGACAAAGATCGGATACAAGAGACGAACTAGGGTTTGGAGAGGAGATGGTGCTGGTGAAGATGTTGATGGAGATTGACCCCCTCTCGATGAAAGGATCGTTAGTGATGACGATAGCTTCGATTTCCCCCTCCGGGAGGGAAGTTTCCCGGCAGAATGGCTCTGTCGGAGCCCTAGATTGCTTCTGCCCAGGTTCCGCCTCGAGACGGAGGCGCTTCGTTCCGAAAGATCTATCTTGATTTTTTCCAGGTCAAAACACATCATATAGCAGAAGATGGGGACCGGAGGCCTGCCAGGTGGCCCACAAGCCACAGGGGCGCGCCTAGGGGGGTAGGGCGTGCCCCCCATGCTTGTGGCTGCCTGGTGGGTCCCCTCTGGTATCTTCTATTTTTTATATATTCCAAAACAATTCTCCGTAGATTTTTAGGACTTTTGGAGTTGTGCAGAATAGGTCTCTCATATTTGCTCCTTTTCCAGCCAAGAATTCCAGCTGCCGGCATTCTCCCCCTTCATGTAAACCTTGTAAAATAAGAGAGAAAAGGCATAAGTATTGTATCATAATGTGTAATAACAGCCTATAATGCAATAAATATCAATATTAAAGCATGATGCTAAATGGACGTATCAACTCCCCCAAGCTTAGACCTCGCTTGTCCTCAAGCGAAAGCCGACATCGACAATCATGTCCACATGTTTAGAGATAGAGGTGTCGATAAAATAAAATACGTACATGAAGGCATCATGATCATCTTTAGAATAGCAACATATATTGACATATAATTTCTTATGCTAAAGTGACAATTCATTCACAAGGTAAAGTATGAATCAGAAACTTTATTGAAAACTAAGAAACTATGACCTCCGTCATTGAAGCAATTGCAATTTATCATAACATCGGCAAGAGTCAATATAAGAGCTTTTCAGCAAGTTCACATACTCAACTCTCACTTAGTCTTTTACAATTGCTAACACTCACGCGATACTTATCAGATCAAAGTTTCAATCGGACATAGAGAAAGATAGGGGCTTATAGTTTCGCCTCCTAACTATTTACCTCAAGGGTAATGTCAACAATAATAGTTTATGATAACCTACATCCGAGTGGATATATATGTCTAGATCATTCCCCAACACATGACGCTTGCCAAGAGAAAAAGGCAATAAAAAGGAAGTGGTGAAGATCACGAAGACTCTTGCATAAAGGTAAGTACTAGAAAGTAAAAGTAAAAGATAGGCCCTTCGCAGAGGGAAGCAGAGGTTGTCATGCGCTTTTATGGTTGGATGCATAATATCTTAATGCAAAAGAACGTCACTTTATATTGCCGCTTGTGATAAAGAAATTTATTATGCAGTCCGTCGCTTTTATTTCTTCCATATCACAATTTCATATAAAGTTTGATTTCCTCACACTAATAGATCATACATATTTAGAGAGCAATTTTTATTGCTTGCACCGATGACAACTTACTTGAAGGATCTTACTCAATCCATAGGTAGGTATGGTGGACTCTCATGGCAAAACTGGTTTAAGGGTGTTTGGATGCACAAGTAGTATCTCTACTTGGTGCGGAAGTTTTGGCTAGTATGAGGTGGAAGCAAGCGTCACATGTTGGAGGATCCATGACAATATAACTTCTATTCGGAAATAAGAAAACATAACTCATTATGTTGTCTTCCTTGTCCAACATCAACTTTTTCGCATATAATATTTTGATGAGTGCTCACAATCACAAAAGATGTCCAAGATAGTATATTTATATGTGAGACCTCTCTCTCCTTATTACTTCCTATTAATTGCAACAATGACAAAAACTATGTTTGTCAACTAACAACAAGTTTCATGCGACATACTTCTTATATGTGAAGTCGTCACTTCCCATAAGATCATTATATAATCTTTTTACTTCTTTTACTCTTTATTTCTTTTTCTCCAGACCATAGCAAGAAAGCAAAGCCCTCAATTCAAACTAATATTTATTATATAACTCTCGGACTCGATTACATAGAGGGAACATAAGGCAAAACTCAAGGCTAGATCATACTAAAAACTTTTATTCTACTAGATAAAGATGTAACCAAAAGTATCGACCTAAGCAAAACGATAAAGATAAAGGTGTGATGATGATACGATACCGGGACACCTCCCCCAAGCTTGGCACAAGCCAAGGGGAGTGCCCATACCGATGTGTTTAGTTGTCTTTCTTCGGAGGTGGTGATGATGGAGTTGTTGATGATGTTGGAGGCTCATCCTCCGACTTCCAAGGCATAGGTTCACCATCGTAAAAGATGCTCGAGTCTCCGGGATCCTCAAATCTGCAGCCAAACTCATCCTCTTAAATATGTATTCATACTCACAATTTTGGTTTTGCAGGTCATAGATCTGGGCTTGGAGTTGCTCGATTTTCTCATGAATCTTGAAGATGTCCTCCCTGATGTCCTTGGCGTCCAGCTTGTGATTATGGGTGAACTCCGCGATCATCATGTGATTGGCATTGAGTCCGCGTTCCACCATCCCTTGGCACTTGAAGAATTGCTGCTCCATTGCTTTGAGTCTTGTCTCCACGCTTCCGGTCTTCTTTGGCCCTTCAACATCGCGGATGTGCACCACCCGCTCGCGCATCTCAATGGTTTGAGGGTGTTGCAGCACCTCCGCGAGGTAAGGGTTGATGACCCTCTCGAAAAACTTGTCCTTGGGTGCGCTTGGAGACATCATGGCGATCTAGATCTGTCAGAAAAACAACTCAAAACAAGAACAGAGGATTTTTCCATGGTACGGTGGTCAAAACCTTCGGGAAATTATATAATGAATTTTTACCTACCAAAAGAAGTATTCTACAAGGAAACGGAGTCCGGAGGGCACACGAGGTGGGCACAAGCCACAGGGACGCGCCCAGGGGGGTAGGGCGCGCCCTCACGGCTTGTCGCCTCCTCGTGTACTATTCGGACTACTTTAAATTTTCCTAATTTATTAAATATTCCAAAACGGAGAAAAATTGCTATTGGAAGAGTTTTGGAGTCGGTTTACTTACCGTACCACATACCTACTCCTTTTCGGAGTCTGAAACATTCTGGTAGACATCCCTTATGTACTCCTCCGGGGTTATGGTATTAATAATATTGGTTTCTAAATTTACGGGAGTACCTGAGATATAATGTTTGATTCTCTGCCCGTTTACCACCTTCGGATTTGTGCCTTCAGCGTTGTTGATCTTGATGGCACTGAAACTATATACTTCCTCGATAATGTAAGGCCCTTCCCATTTAGAGAGAAGCTTTCCTGCAAAAAATCTTAAACGAGAATTGTATAGCAAGACATGGTCACCTACATTGAATTCATGCTTTTGTATCCTTTTATCATGCCATCTCTTAACTTTTTCTTTAAATAACTTGGCATTCTCATAGGACTGGGTTCTCCATTCATCAAGTGAGCTAATGTCAAATAACCTCTTCTCACCAGCAAGTTTGAAATCATAGTTGAGCTCTTTAATTGCCCAATAAGCTTTATGTTCTAGTTCAAGAGGTAAGTGATATGCTTTCCCATAAACCATTTTATACGGAGAGATACCCATAGGGTTTTTATATGCAGTTCTATAAGCCCATAATGCATCATCAAGTTTCTTAGACCAATTATTTCTAGATCTATTAACAGTCTTTTGCAAGATCAATTTAATTTCTCTATTGCTCAATTCTACTTGACCACTAGACTGAGGATGATATGGAGATGCAATTCTATGGTTGACATCATACTTAGCAAGCAATTTACGGAAAGCACCATGAATAAAGTGTGAGCCACCATCAGTCATTAAGTATCAAGGGACTCCAAACCTCGGGAAAATAACTTCTTTAAGCATTTTAATGGAAGTGTTATGATCAGCACTACTAGTTGGAATGGCTTCTACCCACTTAGTAACATAATCAACAGCAACCAAAATATGTGTATACCCATGGGAGGAAGGAAAAGGTCCCATATAATCAAAGCTCCAAACATCAAATGGTTCAATAACAAGTGAATAGTTCATAGGCATTTCCTGACGTCTACTAATATTACCAATTCTTTGACACTCATCACAAGACAAGACATACTTACGAGCATCCTTGAAGAGAGTAGGCCAATAAAAACCAGACTGTAGTACCTTGTGTGCAGTTCTATCTCCAGCATGGTGTCCTCCATAGGCCTCGGAGTGACACTTACGTAGGATCTGTTCCTGTTCATACTCAGGTACACAACGTCTAATAACACCATCTACTCCTTCTTTATAGAGGTGTGGGTCATCCCAAAAGTAATGTCTTAAATCATAGAAGAACTTTTTCTTTTGCTGGTATGTGTAACTAGGTGGTATAAATATAGCAACAATGTAATTAGCATAATCAGCATACCATGGAGTATTACGAGAAGCATTTATGACAGCTAATTATTCATCAGGAAAGCTATCATCAATAGGTAGTGGGTCATCAAGAACATTTTCTAACCTAGACAAGCTGTCTTCTACGGGGTTCTCAGCTCCCTTTCTATCAATAATATGCAAATCAAATTCTTGTAGCAAGAGAACCCATCTAATAAGTCTAGGTTTAGCATCTTTCTTTTCCATAAGATATTTAATAGCAGCATGATCAGTGTGAACAGTTACGTTGGAATCAACAATATAAGATCTGAACTTATCACAAGCAAACAAAACTGCTAAAAATTCATTTTCAGTGGTAGCATAGTTTCTTTGAGCACTGTCTAGAGTTTTACTAGCATAATGGATAACATTTAATTTCTTATCAACTCTTTGTCCTAGAACAGCACCAACGGCATAATCACTAGCATCACACATAATTTCAAAGGGTAGGTTCCAATCAGGTGGTTGAACAACCGGTGCTGAAATCAAGGCTTTCTTAAGGATTTCAAATGCTTCTACACAATCATCATCAAAAACAAAAGGAACATCTTTTTGCAAGAGATTTTAGAGAAGTCTTTAATAAATCTCCTATAGAAACCAACATGACCAAGGAAACTTCTTATACCTTTGATATCCGTGGGACACGGCATTTTTTCAATAGCATCAACTTTAGCTTTATCCACCTCAATACCTCTTTCGGAGATTTTGTGCCCCAAGACAATACCTTCATTAACCATAAAGTGGCACTTTTTCCAATTCAAGACAAGATTATTTTCTTCACATCTCTACAAAACTCAATCAAGGTTGCTCAAGCAATCATCAAAAGAAGTTCCGTAAATGGAGAAATCATCCATGAATACCTCAACAATCTTTTCACAAAAGTCAGAGAATATAGCAGTCATACATCTTTGAAAGGTAGCAGGTGCATTGCATAAACCAAAAGTCATACGTCTATAAGCAAAGGTACAGAAACCGCAAGTAAAAGTTGTGTTTTCTTGATCCTCTTTTGACACAGGTATTTGAGAGAAACCAGAATAACCATCTAGAAAGCAGAAGTGTGTATGTTTGGATAATCTTTCTAGCATTTGATCAATAAAAGGTAAAGGGTAATGGTCTTTCCTGGTAGCTTTATTTAATTTTCTAAAATCGATTATCATTCTATAACCTGTAACAATTCTTTGTGGGATCAATTCATTTTTATCATTAGGAACAAGAGTAATACCTCCCTTCTTAGGGACACAATGAACAGGACTTACCCATCTACTATCAGTGATAGGATAAATTATACCTACTTCCAGAAGCTTCAGTATTTCATTTCTTACCACTTCTTTCATTTTAGGATTTAACCGTCGTTGGTGATCAACAATTGGTTTAGCATCAGGCTCCATATTAATTTTATGCTGACATAAAGTGGGACTAATGCCCTTAAGATCATCAAGAGTATATCCAATAGCGGCACGGTGCTTCCTCAGAGTTTTCGATAGTCTATTTTCTTCATGCTCTGAAAGGTTAGCACTAATAATAACAGGATATATCTTCTTTTCATCAAGATAGACATATTTTAGAGTATCAGGTAATTGTTTAAGCTCAAACACGGGGTCACCCTTGGGTGGAGGAGGATCCCCAAGAATCTCAATGGGCAAGTTGTGTTTCAAAATAGGATGCTAATCAAAGAAAATCTTATCTATTTCATTACTTTCATTCATATGCATATCGTTTTCATGGTCTAGCAAATATTGTTCTAAGGGATCAGTGGGAGGCACAGCAATAGAAGCAAGACCAACAATTTCATCTTTACTAGGCAATTCTTTGTCATGGGGTTGTCTATGAAATTTAGAGAAATTGAACTCATGAGACACATCCCCAAAACTTACAGTAACAGTTTCTTTCTCGCAATCTATCTTAGCATTAACGGTGTTCAAGTAAGGTCTACCAAATATAATGGGACAAAAATCATCCTGTGGGGAACCAAGAACAAGAAAATCAGTAGGGTATTTTACTTTCCCACACAAGACTTCAACATCTCTAATAATCCCAATTGGTTATATAGTATCTCTATTAGCAAGCTTGATACTAACATCAATATCTTCTATTTCAGCAGGTGCAATATCATTCATAATTTCTTGGTATAAAGTAAATGGAATTGCACTCACACTAGCACCCACATCACATAAGCCATGATAACAATGATCTCCTATTTTAACAGAAACAACAGGCATGCGAACAATAGGTCTATGTTTATCTTTAGTATCAGGTCTAGCAATTCTAGCAGCTTCATCACAGAAATAAATAACATGCCCATCAATATTATCGACCAAGAGATCTTTAACCATAGCAATACTAGGTTCAACTTTAATTTGTTTAGGGGGTATAGTTGTTCTAGTATAACTCTTAAGAACCACAGTTGAAGCTTTGGCATGATCCTTTATTCTAACAGGGAAAGGTGGTTTTTCAATATAAGCAGTAGGAACAACAGGATCAACATTATAAGTAATGGTTTCTTCTACAACTTTAATACGTTCTACTACTTTCACTTCAATGGGAGGATGATATTTAAACCACTTCTCCTTGGGGAGATCAACATGAGTAGCAAAAGATTCACAAAAGGAAGCTACTATCTCAGAATCAAGTCCATATTTAGTGCTAAATTCACGAAAAGCATCGGTATCCATAAAAGATTTAACACAATCAAACTTAAGGTTTATACCTGACTCCTTACCTTCGTCGAGCTCCCAATCTTCAGAGTTGCATTTAATTCTTTCCAATAAGTCCCATTTGAATTCAATAGTCTTCTTCATAAAAGAACCAGTACAAGAAGTATCGAGCATGGATTGATTATTACGAGAAAGCCGAGGATAAAAATTCTGAGTAATAATTTCTCTCGAGAGCTCATGATTGGGGCATGAATATAACATTGACTTAAGCCTCCCCCAAGCTTGAGCGATACTTTCTCCTTCACGAGGCCAAAAATTATAAATATAATTCCGATCACGATGAACCAGATGCATAGGATAAAACTTCTGATGAAATTCCATTTTCAATCGGTTGTAGTTCCATGATCTAGTATCATCACATAGCCTATACCATGTCAATGCCTTCTCCTACAAAGATAAAGGCAAGACCTTCTGCTTGACTTCATCCTCGGGCAAACCTGCAAGCTTAAATAATCCACAAACTTCATCCACATAGATTAGGTGCATATCCGGATGTAATGTTTCGTCTCCTGCAGAATGATTAGCTAGCAGTTTCTCTATCATACCCAAAGGAATTTCATTATAAATATTTTCACTAGGTTCAGTAGGTTGAGGGGCAACACTTTGCTCTTCCGGTAGGGGTGAAGATACCCCGAACAAACCCCTCAAAGGATTATTTTCCATAGTAACAAGTGACAGTGAATTTCAGCACACTATATAAATTTTTCCTTACCAAATTCCACTCACCAAAGGCGCTTCACTCCCCGGCAACGGCGCCAGAAAAGAGTCTTGATGACCCACAAGTATAGGAGATCTATCATAGTCCTTTCGATAAGTAAGAGTGTCGAACCCAACGAGGAGCAGAAGGAAATGACAAGCGGTTTTCAGCAAGGTATTCTCTGCAAGCACTGAAATTATCGGTAACAGATAGTTGTGTGATAAGATAATTCGTAACGGGTAACAAGTAACGAGTGTAACAAAGGTGCAGCAAGGTGGCCCAATCCTTTTTGTAGCAAAGGACAAGCCTGGACAAACTCTTATATAAAGCAAAGCGCTCCCGAGGACACATGGGAATTACTGTCAAGCTAGTTTTCATCATGCTCATATGATTCGCGTTCGTTACTTTGATAGTTTGATATGTGGGTGGACCGGTGCTTGGGTGCTGTCCTTACTTGGACAAGCCTCCCACTTATGATTAACCCCTCTCGCAAGCATCCGCAACTACGAAAGAAGAATTAAGATAAATCTAACCATAGCATGAAACATATGGATCCAAATCAGCCCCTTACGAAGCAACTCATAAACTAGGGTTTAAGCTTCTGTCACTCTAGCAACCCATCATCTACTTATTACTTCCCAATGCCTTCCCCTAGGCCCAAACAATGGTGAAGTTTCATGTAGTCGACGTTCACATAACACCACTAGAGGAAAGACAACATACATCTCATCAAAATATCGAACGAATACCAAACTCACATGATTACTTATAACAAGACTTCTACCATGTCCTCAGGAACAAACATTACTACTCACAAAGCATATTCATGTTCATAATCAGAGGAGTATTAATTAACATTAAGGATCTGAACATATGATCTTCCACCGAATAAACCAACTAGCATCAACTACAAGGAGTAATCAACACTACTAGCAACCCACAGGTACCAATCTGAGGTTTTGAGACAAAGATCGGATACAAGAGATGAACTAGGGTTTGGAGAGGAGATGGTGCTGGTGAAGATGTTGATGGAGATTGACCCCCTCTCGATGAAAGGATCGTTGGTGATGACGCTGGCTTCTATTTCCCCCTCCGGGAGGGAAGTTTCCCCGGCAGAACGGCTCTGCCGGAGCCCTAGATTGCTTCTGCCCAGGTTCCGTCTCGAGACAGCGGCGCTTCGTCCCGAAAGCTCCGTCTTGATTTTTTTCCAGGTCAAAACACATCATATAGCAGAAGATGGGGACCGGAGGCCTGCCAGGTGGCCCACAAGCCACAGGGGCGCACCCAGGGGGTAGGGCGCCCCCCCCAGGCTTGTGGCTGCCTGGTGGGTCCCCTCTGGTATCTTCTTCGCCCAATATTTTTTATATATTCCAAAACAATTCTCCGTAGATTTTCAGGACTTTTGGAGTTGCGTAGAATAGGTCTCTCATATTTGCTCCTTTTCCACGCCAGAATTCCAGCTACCGGCATTCTCCCCCTTCATGTAAACCTTGTAAAATAAGAGCGAAAAGGCATAAGTATTGTACCATAATGTGTAATAACAGCCCATAATGCAATAAATATCAATATTAAAGCATGATGCAAAATGGACGTATCAAGACCTCAAGGGGCAACCGGTCCCTAAGAGATGAACCTCCGCGGCACGCTTCGCCAAGCAGCCCGACGCTTCCGCAGCATCATGATTGCCAGGTAACTCTTTGGTTTGTTCAAATTGAGGGCGCCCTTTGGGCTGCATCATCATCAAGCTGGCGCAGGACCGTCCCCGCAGCATCCTCACTTTTGGTTTTTGTAGTGAATCTGGTTAACTTTTGTTGAGCTTATGTCGTTTGCTTAAGCCTTGTGTTTGGTGCCTCGTTACCGCCTGAAATCACCTCGCCCTTGCGACCACTCCCTCGGCCGCCTCATGACTGGGGGCTGGACACGGCATCTGTGCTCGGGTCCATCCCTGCAGCGTTGATAAATCCAAGCGATTGAGCTCTAGCTCGTGGGCCTGCCCCTGCGTACGTCACCTCACAAAGGACCTTGGTGTCTCGCCCTCTCATGGGACCATCGCGAGTGAGCGAGTAAGGGCGCGACCCAGCTTGTAGGTCTGCTAGCTTGGTGTTTCGCCACCTCGGGCGCCATGCACCGATGGTCGTCCGATGCGCGTCGCCACCGTGTCATGGGGTACATGGGCACACAGCCGCGTCAAGAGATAGGCGCAAACCGCCAGAGGAACAAGGAAGGAGCTTCTGAGCCTTGTGCCCAGAGCATCCGACACCTCGGCAAGTTCTACCCGTGACCCTCTCACGTAAGAATGAGGTGGGGTTGTACACGCCCCGGAGCCTCTCGGTGCGCCACACCTTGGCCCTGGGAGGACTCCCGCCCACGCCCAAGTGGAAGCCCCACGCTCCGCGCTGGCGGAACGGTTGAATCGAGACCATGCCCACACCCAAGTGGAAGCCCCATGCTCCGCGCTGGCGGAACGATCAAACTGTGATCATGCCCATGCCCCAATGGAAGCCCCATGCTCCGCGCAGGCAGAACGGTCAAACTAGCATCATGCCCACGCCCAAGTAGAAGCCCCATGCTCCGTGCTGGTGGAGAAGTCAACTAGAAGCGCCCCCACGGGCCATGCCGACCTCAGGGTGAATCGTGCCTGGCACGACGGCCACCAGCCCCCTTCCACGGCACGCGCTCATCGGCTCCCCCTTGGGCCTCTAAGTATTTCCCTCAGTTATGAATCCAAGGTTATCGACCAGTAGGAGAACCAAGCAACACTATGTAAACGTACCTGCACACAAAGAACAAATACTTGCAACCCGACGCGTAAGTGAGGTTGTCAATCTCTCCACGGTAAAAAGATAGATTAGTCTGTATGAGATTGGATAAATAGATTGCACAAGAACACAAAATAAAGATGCAAATAAAAAGTGCAGCAAGGTATTTTTGGGTTTTTGGAATAATAGATCTGAAAAAAGCGCCAAAAGATAGATCGGAAAGCAAAATATTGGAAGAATAGACCCGGGGGCCGTAGATTTCACTAGTGGCTTCCCTCATGAGTATAGCACATGGTGGGTAAACAAATTACTGTTGGGCAATTGATAGAAGATCAAATAATCATGACGATATCCAACGCGATGATCATTATATAGGCATCATGTCCAAGATTAGTAGACCGAAACGATTCTTCATCTACTACTATTACTCCACACATCGACCGCTATCCAACATGCATCTAGTGTATTAAGTTCATGGAGAAACAGAGTAATGCAATAAGAACGATGCCATGATGTAGACAAGATCTCTTCATGTAGGAATAGACCCCATCTTCTTATGCTTAATAGCAACGATACATGCATGCCTCGCTGCCCCTTCTGTCACTGGGAGAGGACACCGCAAGATCGAACCCATCACAAAGCACCACTTCCCATGGCAAGAAAAATCGATCTAGTTGGCCTAACTAAACCAAAGATTCGAAGAAGAAATACGAGGCTATAAATAATCATGCATCTAAGAGATCAAAGAAGACTCAAATAATATTCATGGATAGAAACTCATCATGAGCTCAAAATTCATTGGGTCCCAACAAACACACCGCAAATAGTCATTACATCAAATAGATCTCCAAGATACCATTGTATTGAGAATCAAAAGAGAGAGAGAAAGCCATCTAGCTACTGCCTACGGACCCATAGGTCTGTGGTGGAATACTCACGCATCATCGGAGATGCACCAATGAGGATGATGAACCCCTCCGTGATGGTGTTAGATTGGATCTCATAGTTCGGGAACTTGCGGTGGCTGGAGGTGTTTTTCGTCGAATCCTCTAGGCTTTCCGGAATATTTGGGTATTTATAGAGCTGAGAGGCGGTGGAGGAGACCCCTATGGGCCTCACAACCCATCAGGGCGCGCCGGGGGCCTCTAGCGTGCCCTGGTGTCTTGTGGGCCCCACGGGCCTCCCCTCAGGTGCTTCCCTGGATCACAAGTTATCTTTTGGTCCATAAAAAATCTCCAAAAAAATTCTTGGCAATTGGACTCCATTTGGTACTGATATTCTGCAACGTAAAAAACATGCAAAAAACAGCAACTGGCACTGGGCACTATGTCAATAGGTTAGTCCCAAAAAATGATATAAAGTTGCTATAAAATGATTGTAAAACATCCAAGAATGATAATATAACAGCATGGAACAATCAAAAATTATAGATACGTTGGAGACGTATCAGCCTCACGCGAGCGGGGACTAGACGCGGTGCCTGTGCTTGGGTCGGTCCCAGCAGCGCCCAAAAACCCAAGGGACTGGGCCCTGGCTCACGGGCCTACTCCTGCGCACGTCAGCCCACCAAGGTCTTTGGTATCTGGTCTCCTCATGTGACACCCAAGTGCAAACTAGCAAGCGCGCATTATTCGAAATGAAGCAATTCGCGCGCAGGTTTTCTCCTCAAGACAGATTGCTCGAAGGGTCTCACAAGGCGCGTCCGGCAAGTAGCAACCTATTGGCGTTGTAGAGAACCAAGTATGGGAACCCTCCGGGGAAGCCTCCCCATTGCCAGCGTTTTCCCTCGCATGGGCCGCTCGTGCATCGAAAGGGGGGTTCCTTGAGCATCGCGCCTCAGGAGCCTTCACTAGCTCCCGGAGCTCCTCACCTCCTGCCTTTGTCCAGACATCGCGACCGAACATACCAGTGACAACAGAGGCTCACTCAGGGGCTGGGTCCCGACGATGCAGGGCGCCTAAGCAAGCAAGGCAAATGGGGAGAACTCTGTGAGGAAACCTCAGGAGCGGACGCATGGTTCAGACTGCAAGGGTGTTAGTTGCAAAGGGCAATGGTCCTTCACACGCCCCTCGCGGGGATTACATTGATTCGTCGCAGGGTGAAAGGTGGGATAAGAAAGTAAACTTTGAAAACACGCGCCCTCGCGCCACGTTAAACCCTCGCAGGCCATGGCCGCCTCGCGACGCGCTCCGAGAAGTTAAGTTAACCGCGCCCCGTGGCTTGGCGTTCTTTGGTAATGTTCCCTCTCGCAGTAACTTCGCTCCAGGCAGAAGCCTCTTCTCTCGTGTAAGCTGCTTGTGCGTCAAGGGGGACCTCCTGAGCATCGCGCCTCAGGAGCTCTTACTAGGCTTCAGCTCCTCACCCCCTGGTTTGTCCCAGGCATCGCGACCTGACATGCCAGCGATGGCTAAGTCTTGCTTGGGGGCTGGGTCCTGGCGACCCAGAGCGTTAAGACGATTGCAGAGAAGGGGACAAGCCTAACGAGAAGTGCTAAGAACGAACTCATTTTCGACCAGTAAGAACATTAAACTTAAGGCGCGAGGGCCATACTCCTTCTTACACGCCCTCGCGGGGTCAGCATGGTTCACTGCAGAAAAAACACACAAAAGAAGAAGGGCCGGGCTCGAGCAGCGCCGCCTCCAGGACTCCGACTCTGGCACCACCCGCGCCTAGTCTGAGTATTCTTCCTTGACACAGATGCCTGGGGAGTCATCAGAGTCGTCGTCGCCCCCGCTTCCCCCGGAGGAAGAGCTGCTACTGCCATCGTCGCCGGAAGAGCTGTAGCCGCCGCTGCTGTCGCTCTCCATGCAGCAGTCCAGGCGACCACCGGCCTCTGTGAAGATCTTCATGAAGAGCGTGGCGGCCCCGTCGAACTTGAAGTGGAGGTCATGCCCCTCCTTCAAGCCACGAGCGAGAGCGAACGACTTCCTCCCCCGCTTCAAGAACATGAAGCCAGGGGGAGTGAACTCTGTCGCCATCCAAGAGACCCGTTGCAGCAACCATCTCGCTGCAACCACAGGCCCAGGGGCGCGCGCTCCGCCATTTCCTCCGCGAAGGAGTCCGGGATCCGGAGCCAGGTGCGGGGATGGCTATCCATCCCCACGATAAACTCGTGGTCGGCGGAGTGGCTCCGTAGCCGGGGCGGCCGGGCGGCTGTGCCGCTGTTCCTACCACACCCGCCACGGCTCACCCCAGCGTCCGCATCCGCGGGTAGAGCTTCCTCCACGGCTATCTGAGCTGGCATGAGACGCCAGCAGAGGGTGCCCGTGCCCCTGGAGGGCATCCCAGGCGTGGCGGTGGATGTACGAGGGCGGCCTCTCTCGCCGGTTTCAGCACTTCCGCTTCTTGTGTCGCTGCCTTTCCCTTCTCAGCGGCGGAAAACCTCCACATGGGTGCCATTGCTACTACAACGACAAGCAGGAATGAAGAGCAAGAGTGAGGGAGATGAGCTGAGGGACCTTTCCCCTTGCCTTTATATGGCATTCCCCGGATGGCCGGCCTGTGCCCCCTAGCCTTTGTTAGACGGGTGCAATGTAAGGGAGAGCAATGATGAACCCACATCGTCTACAGCCTTTATGTCAGCCTGGACGGCTATCGAGGCATCGTGGGGAAGTGGGAGCATATCACGCCCCGTCATGTGCCACGCGTCACGCCTAACCCGCAGGCGGTTGGGGCCCGCACCGTTTCGACCCCCAAGTGGTGGAATCGTGCATGCCGCGGGACCGGGGGCTACTGTCGGCCCGTGGGACTCGGGGTACCTAGGCTCGTCTGCCTGTGGCTCAAGACGCGGCGCATGCCATGAACCTAACACGGCCCATCGCTCGACTTCATGAGCAAGACCCTTGCGAGGGCCCCCGCCTCACGAGGCCTACGTCAGCAAGCATCGTCAAGAACCTCGTGAAGCCCCCCTCGCGGGGTTGCCCTCCCAGGATGCCTCTAGGGCCTTCGCGGGGTGGACTGACCTAGGATGGCTCAGCGGGGCCACGCAGTCCTGCTCCTTCACATGGGCGACGCGCGCAGCGCTAAGCGGCACTAGGAGCCGTGCCAGCAGGCACGGATGAGGAGGATTTCCTCTTTTGTGCTAAGGGAGCGGGGCCAGCTCACCCGCTCCCAAAGCAACCCCCAAAGGTTTCCTGTTTGGTGCAAGAAGACCGGGGCGGGGGCCTCGCCTGGATGGAGGTCATCCCCGAGCCCACCTGGACATCACGTCAGGAGGCGTTTGCAGGCACAGACTACTTTTGTCAGGATAAGCCGCAATCCTGTCCCCCTTCAAACTTGCTGTTGTGGCAACCCTTCCCGCCGTGTGTTTTCGGGGGAAGTAGACCAGGGCCAGTATAAGAGAGAATATGCTGCCACCGTACAGGAGGATGGACCTCAGTTAGCCAAAACCCACCTTTGTACTCGCTTTGATCCTCAAGCAATCTAGACAAGCAGCAGTAGGGTTTTACGCCGCGAGGTGCCCTGAACCTGGGTAAACTTCCATGTACGCTGTTCTTCTTCCTTAGCTCGGGCACGCTGGAGAGTCGCCGTGAGGTTGTGAGGCAGAGTAGGGCCGGAGAACCAGCGCACCCCAGAGTTCGAACCTCTTTGGGTCCCCAGAGCCCCGATTCCGACAGTGGTGAAGTCAGCAAAGTCCTGAACAAGAAGCGTGATCTTCATATCAGGGTGAAGTCCTTCATGGAACCTTTCCTGTCTGCGAGCATCAGTAGTGATATCTTCTTCAGCATAGCGGGACAAGTCAATGAACTCCCCTGATAATCATCTATGGTCTTGTTGCCCTATGTGAGGTTGTGGAATTCTCGCTTCTTCTTGTCCATGATTCCCTGAGGAATGTAGCGGGCATGGAAGGAAACTTGGAACTCCAGCCAGGAAATGATAGTTCCAACATGCAGTGAACGCCTGTGACTGTCCCACCATTGAGCAGCGGGACCCTTCAGGAAGTAGGATGCAAAAGTGACATAGTTGGTAAGGGTGACGTTAGCAGACTCAAGCTCATACGTGATGTCGCGGAGCCAGTTATCAACATTAAGGGGCTAAGGTGAGCTGCGATAGACAGCAGGGTTGAGGCGCACAAAGTCTTGCAGAGTAATTGGGGCTGGCTGCTGATTCATATTTGGCCGCGGAAATTTATCCATAAGCCCTTTCATAAACTGGCGGTTCAGCTCAAACTGCCGTATCATTCTAGCCATATATTCGTGCGATGGTCGATCGTTGGCACCACGGCCACAACCAGCTGGCCTAACCATCCTGTCAAATTGTAACAATGGTAGTTTAGTATTGAGTAATATCAAAGACAAGGAATCATTCATGAGGTAACATGTACAATGAAAGAAGTGCAATAGATACATCATAGTAGGCAAACATGACATACAGATCCATATATAAGTCTATTACCAGCCAGCGGTTACAAGTTCAGAAAGGAAAATAACCTAGACAAAATAGGCGGCACGCAGGCAAGCGGTAGAGGGATACAACAATGGGACATAGCAATGGCTACATCAACGTCGAAGATAACCACCGAAGCTAGGTAGCTGCTAGTGACGATGCAAGCCGCCCTCAATATGAGGAGCCTGCACTCCGTGATCACTCTGGTGCAGAACATGGTCTCGTACGGGGAGCATAAGCCCACGTGGAGGAGTAAAGCCTCCAAAAGCAGGCCACTCAAGACCTGGTGGTAGCTCTGTTCGGCGCGGGTAAAGGATGTACTCAGGATGTAACCTCGCACTGACTGCTGGCAGCAACTGTGTCAGAGTGTCGTGAAGACGAGTACGAGTGGCACACAACTCGACAGGAAAAGTTCGGACAACATGATCCAGAGCCTCAGTGTACTGAACTAGAACCTGCGGTCGTAACACCATCGCACGTAAGGTGTGCAGACAGCGGTGTAGTATCCACTCTCATCCCCAGTGGGGACATACGGGATGTATCTGAACCCAGTCTCCTCCAATCGGGGGTGCTCTCCACAGAGACGGACAATAGCAGCATAGGCAGCATCATGGACTGCCGTATCAATAGTCACTCCAACACCATGATAGGTGTCCCGCACAGTGGTGGAGATATCCTGCCGATCGAAGATATGAACCACAGCGTGGTAATGCTCCTGCTTGAACTTGCGGTAGTCCTCGTAAACAGTGTACTCAGGGTACCAGAAATATCCCAGCCTGGTCAAGAGGTCGACCAGAATAGCCGGGAATCTAGTTGCATCGACAACCATAGTCTGACGTACTAGCTACCTTGCAGGACACATCTGAAACAAGGAGGTTCAAAGATGTCAAATGATAGTGTCTGCATCATACTTTCAAAAGAAACAGTTGCCGATAATACGGCTCTCTAGGTGGATGTGATCGTGAGAACCTAATGTTAGAGTTAGCAAAATCTTTAACCCGAATAGAACAGAGTTCAGAACCCAGAGTAAAGAAGAGGAATAAAAGATCCTAATCCCAACCATTTACGATGTGGGCCCGCAAGCCACACAAAAATGTTAGTAAAATAGTTTTTCAAAGACTAGACTCAACTATGGCCAAGGAGTTGGAAAGCGGCTTCCTACAGGCAGTCGACTCTGATACCAACTTGTGATGCTCCCGTCTTAATCGTGCACTAATCATACACGCAAATGCGCACGATCAAGATTGGAGACTCATGGGAAGATATCACAACACAACTCTAGACACAAATTCAAACATAAAGCTTTATATTACAAGCAGGGCCATGAAGGCTCGAATACATAAGTCAGTGGAAGCAACAATATCTGAGTACAGACATAATTAAACAAGTTTGCCTTAAGAAGGCTGAGCAAAACAATGACATCTAGATCAAAAGGGCGCAGGGCTCCTGCCTGGGAGCCTCCTGTCTAATCCAGGCCGTCGGCGGCCTCCACGTAGTAGTAGGCTCCATCGGGGTAGTAGTAGTCGTCGGCGGGCTCAGCTGGCGCCTAGGCTCCATCATCTGATCGCAACAATCATATCAAGGGGAAAAGGGGAGCAAAGAAACTGTGAGTACTCATCCAAAGTACTCGCAAGACTTACATCAGATCTATGCTAAATATGCATCAGTGTCAAGGGGAAGGGGCTGTATCTGTGGACTATACTGCAGAAATGCCAGAATAGAAGGGAAGGCCTAGCCTGTCGAAGACTAGCATCTTGAAGCATTAGAAGAGTACAAATTACTATAACATATGTAATAAATATGTAGTAGCAATGCCGAGAGATCCTTCCTCGACTCCCTGCGAGAAGGCGATCCTAGAGACATCATTTCAGTTAAGTAGCACAAGTATCTAGTTCTAGTTATAGTAGACCGGGATACTCTCCGACCGTCCGTTACCGTGGACACGACTATTCAAATAGATATACTTCCCTACAGGGGTGCACTAACTTACCCAAGACGCCCGATTAACTCCGGCCGGACACACTTTCCAAGTCATGCCCGGCCTCGGATGATCGACACACCGTAGTCCCACCTAGACTTAACAGAGAGGCCAGCACGCCGGTCTAAATCCTAAGCACTCAGGGATCTTGGACCCATCGCCCTTTGCACTCCTGCGCGTTGCGAGGACGGTCGGGATCAGTCCTAGCTATCTCTTTATACAAAGCAGATTCTTACACGGACCACCCGGGCGTGTAACGCTCACGTTGACGTCTGAAGAGCTTTCGGAAGAATCGTACGACGCCGAGTACCCATACTTATTCCCGCATGGTGGTTAGTGCGAAAAGGCCATAGGCCTACTCAGATTAGATATCCAAACTCGTTAGTGCCTTGGGAGCACGCGGAAGCGATTAGTGATCCTGTCGCCCCATCTTGAGGACTTACGGCAAGGGTCAGGCCCATCCCTCTCCTGGGGTGGTCTGCCTGCCCGGCCATATCTCGTAATTATCTCGCGTGTACCCTCCAGGTCAACCCGACTCACAAGAGACTTTCAGGAACTCAAGTTAATGGTAATAGTGTGTCCTTGTCATCAAGGGGGAAATCTGAGGAATCACCCTCTATGGATTTCCACTCGATGTAACCCTCAAGGTGAACTAGAAGGAATCACCCTCGATGGATTTCCACTCGATGTAACTGTCTAGGTGAACTAGAAGGAATCACCCTCGACAGGTTCACACTTGAGGTGCTGCACGACAGAGGCATCATCAGAGGTGGTGAAAGAGGAATCACCCTTGATAACCCACAACTGACTATCTACGCTACAGAGATATGAAAGCACATATGCTCCCTTGGAGGTTTTGATAATTCATGACAACATACATTGTCTCTTGGACTAATAGTTTTACCTAGTTTATTTCAGAAAAAGTCCATAGAGAGAATTGGCTAGAATGTGTGGAGAAGCCCCAAGGAAAGAAGAAGATGGAAATGAATAGGATTGGCAATTAATCAAGCTTCAAGACTCTATTTGCATTTTGGGAGAAATCACTTTTGAGTCCATAGGAAAGCCAATACTATTAAAAGGGGATGAGGTATCCATGATGATCTGGTTGCTCAAGTGCTTAGAGTTAGCCACCAAAAATACCCATGAAATTCTCCCACAAAATACTCTGTCTAAATCCTACCACTCAAATTCGGTGCCACCAATATTTCCAAATCGTCCCTACCGAGTTTCACCCTAGACAGATCCTAAGCCAAACCCTAAGGTCTTAGCGACACCAGTTTTCATTTCGGGGAAACCGAAAGTAGTGGCCAACTTTCGGTTCCTATTTCTAAGAATCAAAATTTCTGAGTTTTAGAAATCGGTCACACCGAGTTTTGTTAACTGCCTAGGTCAGCCAAATCAGACCCACCGAGATTTATATATCGGTCATCGAAACGCCAAAAGTTGCCACATTTGCACTAGTCGGTGCAACTGAGTTTTTGCTTCGGTTTCACCGAGTTGGGCAATAATGTTGTAACTGTTGGATTTTTGGAGATGCCTATATATACCCCTCCACCTACCTCTCACTCGTACAAGAAGCACTGAGAACATACCAACACTTGCCCCATCCATTTTTCTGAGAGAGAACCACCTACTCATGTGTTGAGATCAAGATCTTCCACTCCAACCATATGAATCTTGATTTCTAGCCTCCCCAAGTTGCTTTCCACCCAATCAACCTCTTCTACCAAGCCAAATCTGTGAGAGAGTGATTGTGTGTTGAAGAGACTATCTTTTGAAGCACAAGAGCAAGGAATTCATCATTTCTACCACATCTATTACCTTCTGGAAAGTGGTGTCTCCTAGATTGGTTAGGTGTCGCTTGGGAGCCTCCATCTTCGTGTGTGGAGTTTAACCAAGAAGTTTGTACGGGCAAGAAGATCGCCTACTTCGTAAAGATCTACCCCGAGTGAAGCTAGTCCTTTGTGGACGTAAGCCTGATGGAATAGATGAGGTTTCTACTTCGTGGACCCTTATGGGTGGAGCCCTTAGTGGACTCTCGCAACCGCTACCCTCTGTGGATTGAAGTCTCCATCAATGTGGACGTATGATAGCACCACCTATTAGAACCACGGGAAAAATCTTCATGTCTCCAATTGCGTTTGATCTCCTATTCTCTACTCTTACTTACATGTGCTTTTCTTTACTTTCCGCTGCCATACTCATTCCTTGCATGTGTAGGGTTTGTTAGACTTGTTAGAATTGCTAAAATCCGCCAACCATTAAAATTGGGAAAATCTTAGGTTTTTAATTTGGCAACTAGTCTATTCACCCCCCTCTAGACGTCCCTTCATGATCCCACAATTGGTATCAGAGCTTTAGTCTCCATAGCTTTGGTTTTATCACCATTGGAGAAAGATGGATGTGTCTAGTTTGGGGAGTATTAGTTGCAGAGTGCCTATTCTCAATGGGGAGTACTATAGTCAATGGAAAGATGAGATGCTTGATCTATTCAACGAATTCCATTTGAGCAAGTATATTAAGAGCCCTTATGTGCCTCCCATTGATCCCTCACATCCGTCACACGAAGAAGAAATTGACATGCTTCGGAATCTTAGAACTGTTAATCTTATCATTGGAGGATTGCCAAGAATTGTGGTTGATCAAATTAGAAACTTTGAGTGTGCTGATACTTTGTGGAATGATTTGGAGAAAAGATATCCAAACTACTCAATGAAAAACCTTGATGTCATTCTCCATAAAACTATTGCATTTCACAAGATGAAACCTAGTGATCCTAATTTTGATGATTATCTCTTTGAGCTTAGAGATCTCATGCATGCTTAAGGACATGTCATAACTATCAACAACATCATTGTTGAAGCCATCCGCATTCATAATCTTGAACATTGTCATGATCATAATTCTAACAAATCTCGTGATTCTTATGACGAGGATATTCCATTTGATGACAATGTGGAACATGGCTACTACGATGAAGATCAATTGTTTGACATCGAATATGAGAAGACAATGAAGAATCTAAGTCTCATGGCGAACTTCAAAGACTACATGTCCGAAGGAAAAGAGTGGATTCTCTATAGTGGATGCACCAATCACATGACTGGAGATAGATACATGTTTCAAGTGATCACACCAAACCATGGACCACAGAGGTATGTGAATTTTAGGGATAACTCCAAGGGTAAGGTACTCGGTCTTGGTAAGGTGGACATATCTCATGATAGCTCCATTCAAAATGTCATGCTTGTTGAATCCCTTGGCTACAATCTTCTTTCCGTATCTAGACTAGCCGACTTTGATTTCAATGTGCTATTTACTAAAGTTGATTGCTAAGTGTTTTGTAACACCCAAGATGCGA
The DNA here is from genome assembly GCA_039707655.1 of Elymus sibiricus. Lineage (NCBI taxonomy): Eukaryota > Viridiplantae > Streptophyta > Magnoliopsida > Poales > Poaceae > Elymus > Elymus sibiricus. The sequence continues at coordinate 140,128,995 of CM077671.1, forward strand.
TCCTATCCTTATTTTGGCTCGAGGCCTCGACAGGGATAGAAGGACATCTCGTCGTTTTACAAGAATGGATATCATTACAAGTACATGTAAAGAAGAGATGAGTATATGGAATTTACTTACACTCGCCACAAGCTAAATCAAGATCACATCAATACAAAAAGAAATACAATCATAGTACAGAAAAACAGGGTCCGACTACGGACGAAATCCATCCTTGCTATCCCAGGCTGCCGACCTGGAACCCATCCTATGATCGAAGAAGAAGTAGAAGAACTCCAAATCAAATAGCATCGCGCTCACATCAAATCATCGCATTACCTGTACCTGCAACTGTTGTTGTAGTAATCTGTGAGCCACAAGGACTCAACAATCTGATTTCCAAGGGTATCAAGACTAGCAAAGCTTAATGGGTAAGGTATGGTTAAGTGGTGAGGCCGCAACAAGCACTAAGCATTTATTTGAGTGGCTAACTTACGAGTACAAGAGTAAGGGGGGATGATCGTCGTATAAACGGACATGTACTAGTAATGATCACTAAGTGATCCTGAACACCTACCTACGAGTCAAACATAACCCCACCGTGTTCTCTTTCGGAGTAGGCCTCACGAGAAGAGATGGTCACGGTAACGCACACAGTTGGTGTATGTTATTTAAATTTACTTTAAGTTTGCTATGACCGGGTGTTAAACAAAGTTTCCAAGTTGCCACATCACCGTGTGCACGGCTCTCATGAAAGATTTAACCCTGCAGGGGTGCTCCAACTCATCCATCACAAACTAACCACACGCCGCGGGAATAACCTCGATCACGAAACCCGTGATCTCCTTGAAAATTCCGTTGGAAAATCTCAACCTCAAGATAGCCCAAAGTGTCCTCGAAATCCAGTGCACAAGACGTTCGAGAAAGGTAAAACAAATCCAGCAAGGCCGCCCGGCATGTCGACGATCCCGATAGGAGCCGCGTATCTCGTTCTCAGGACACGACGGATTGTCCAAACTTCCGGTAGGCCAATCAAAGAGTTGCCCCTGGCGGCCACCAGCGGTTGACAGGTTGGACCAACACTCATGAGGAGCACTGGCCCGGGGGTTGATTAATTATCCACGTGGTCTGGAAAGTCCCTATGCAATTTTATTAGTTATTAGGCAAATGTAGTACCAATGTTGTTCCTTGCCAGATGAGTTTTATCCCAAAACGAAAGTCAAGGGGGTCCCCATAACAACCCTGAGCATGTTAGGAGCGCTCAATATGGAACATAACACCGGTACACAAGTAACTAGGGTGGCAAAAGTGGAACAAAACACCGAGCAAAAGGCCAGGCCTTCCACCTTTTACCAAGTGTATATGTGCATTAAATTAAATAGCAATAATATTGTGATATATCAAAAATATCCATGTTGGCACATGGAACAACTTGCACCTACAACTAGCAACGCTATAAGAAGGGCTGAGCAAGCGGTAACATAGCCAAACAATGGTTTGATGGGATGTGGAGGGTTAGAGGCTTATCATGGCATTTGGGAGGCTTGACATACAAGTGGTAGGTAATGAGACAAGCGATAGAAATGAGACATCTAGCATGGAAATGATAGTAATGGTATCTAGGGAAATGGTCATCTTGCCTGAGTTCCCGCTTGGAAGAAGAACGAATCCATGAAGAAGACGAGCCAACGTAGTCGAACGAATCCTCACACTCCGAACACTTTCGGAACTCTATCGAGAAGAAGCAATCCAGAAACAACAATCAACACATGATAAACACCACAACATGTGCATGACATGATGTGCAAACAAATATGATGCATGTCCATCCGATCATGCAAGGCATGACAAAGCACAACAATCAAATACTACACATTAAGTGAAGCTCAATATGCAATGAGTTGCATATTGACGAAACTACACGCTTGAATTATTTAGTTCGCTCTCATTTAGGTACATGACAATATTAAATGTTGTTAAGCATGGCAAGAGGTGAAGCATAATTAAACTACACTATCTAGGCCTCTTAAATGAGGTCAGAAACAACATATAGTATTCCCGAAATGACCCCATGTGTTAAATTCGAAATTGGTCCAGATCTCAACTAATCATGTTTTATATTTATTAAACAGGGAAATAAAATGCACAATGCGATTCTACTCATCATTCTAGTCAATTTACATATGTAGATCATTTGCAACGGAGCTAGGACCTAAAAGATATGACACACACAAGATGAATATGTCATGAATGGAAAATGCATGCAATCAACAACCACAAACATACCAAATCATGGATTCAGCAAGATATTATGAAACTACATGAGATTCTAAGAAAGTTTCATATAGGACGTGTTCAAAACGGAGCAACGAGTCAATAACAACAACCAACACAAGTTTTAGTTAGAATCTACCCAAACAGCAACATGGCATTTTGCACACATGAAAACAATAAGCTACAAGATTCTAAAATGCACAAACAAGACATGGGGTTGTAGCTTACATGATGCACAACAATTCATACCATCACAGCAAATTGAGTAGAAGTATGGATCACTAGGAAATAAGCTCACAAGATGGCAATAAAATATAGCAGATTAGGACTTAGTGAAAATCACAGTTTTTAACAGAGCAGTTTTTCACGAAGGCATATTGGCAGCAATAAAACTATATGCTACAGGGCATATCATGGCATGAAACTTAACAACATGGTAGAGGACATGATGCACTACAATTCATTCCATTATGGCAACATCAAATTATGCACAGATTCATGGCAACCATCAACACAACAAGGCATTTTGAAATAACCAGATTCTCTGGCTTAGTGAAAATTAGAGTAGACAAGAGCAGCAGTTTTTAACAGATTGGCATCTTGGACAAAAGAAATACATATGATGAAAATCCTATACATGGATTCTAATGGCACAAAATGCTAGAGCATAACATGGATAACAAAGCATTCCATTGTGGCAACACCAATAGAGTCCTAGTACACTAGCCAATCACATGGCAAGACAGCAACAAAATAACAGTTTCAGACTTGGTGAAATTTACCTATCTCCCAAAACTGCAGTTTGAATAGGCATGTAGACATGGCAATAACAGTAGCATAACAATCACCTATGGGCATGGCAAGGACACTAACAGCAACTATACATGACACACTTCAAATCATACCATTCTCACACATACAAAGGAGGCATGGTTTGCTTAATATGATGCTCACAAAACGGAACTCTTCGTTAACAGATTTCAGTTGTACCGCGATAGCAACTTGAGAGCAAGAAATTAACTTGATAATGAACTTCTACCTAGCAACCAGAGGCATGTCATCAAAGTAGACATCACATAGGGCAATTCTCATGAAGACACCACATGCAAGAGATGCAATTATCCGCGGAGGTTTGAATAAAATAACAGATTTAAACAGTTTGACAGTTGCGACACGGAGCACTATTGCAACACAGATTTTTGCAAATAGATGAAACCTAAGATTCGTGCCAATGATTCTATCATGTAGAGCATGAAACGTAGATACTCCTACATATCTTGATTATTTCAAACGGACAATCGAGCACAACATTACAACACATCCAAGATATAATGATGATGAATTTGACAAAAAGTTATGGGACTTAGTGAAATATACCTCTCGGGGAAATCGGGATGGCGTGGTACGGGGGCCTATTTGGTTGGACGGTCGGGGTCCAGGGACGGGGCGGATCGGGACGGGCCGGTCCCGATCTGGGCAGTTGGCGGCGCGGGCGGTCGCCAGAGGCGAGGATGAGGCAGATCTGGCGAGGAGGGGCCCAGATCCTGCGGTGGCGCTCCAAGGCGGGGCTGGCGGCGAGCTCCAGCGCACGGGGCGCTGCGGCCGGCAAGGAGGCGCGAGGGCGGAGCAACGCCGGCGGCTGGCGGCGAGGAGGGCAGGGAGCTGCGGGAGCTCGGGAGGCGGCGACGGCTTCCGGCGACGTGGCTTGCCGGTGGCGGGGTCGCCGGCGGGGCGCAGATGGCGGCGGGGCGCGCGAGGACCGGCGGCGGGGCAGCGCTGCGGCGGCGGCACGGCTAGGGTTCCGGCGAGCTCCCGGGGGGCGCTGGCCGCGTGGCTCATGGGGCGCTGGGGCGGGCGCTCTGCCCGGTCAGGCCCGGGGCGGGCCGGATTCGGGCCCCAACGGGCCTGCGGCAGTGGGAGCTCTAGGGCGCTGACGTGGCGGCCTCCTATTGGTCGCGGGTGGCGGCTGCGGTGGCGCTGGGTGGTTCTAGCGGCGACAAGTGGTGGCGGGGGTTTCCACCGGCGCGGATTTCGAGGCAGAGGCGGTTGGAGGTTAGGGAGGCTAGGGTTTGGACTAGGGACGTCCAAAAATGGACTAGAGGGGTCTTTAAGTAGGCACGGGAGCTATGTTAGGGGGGTATTGCACCGTTTCGAGCCCTTCGACCGTGATCGGACGGCTCCGATCACGGGGATAGGTTAGGTGGGCTAGGTTGGGCTGTGAAGAGAGGCTTGGGCTGAGATGAGAGGGAGGTTTGCGGCCCGGCAATGAGTTTAAAACACCGAAAACACTCGATAAATTAACCAATGATGGTGCCGCTACGGTCGGCCGTTCGGGTATCAAACGACCTCCGATTGCGACAAAATTTGGAAGGCGGTCTACCTACAACATAACAACACCGCACGCCAAGTTTCGACCCAATCTGAGAATATTTTATACGCACTTTAAAAAAAAATATCGGTGCCGCGGGCGCATGCGTGTGTGGTTGGTCTCGAAACGGTCAACGACACGAGCGAAGAGAACTGTCAACTACGAACGGATGCAAGTTTTCAAAAACGAGTGACGATGCTATGAAGATGATACGCATGATGCGATGATGAATGCAACAACCACTCGATTCACACGACGAGAAAGGAAATAAAAGGGGAATCTTCTAGAGCGTTGGTTCCGGGCTGTTACAACTCTCCCCCACTTACAAGAGATCTCGACCCGAGATCTTAGAATGAGAAGGGGAAGAGGAAGAAGAAAGGATGAGGTAAAACTTAGTTGCTTCTTTGACAAACGAGGGGAACTAATGAATCTTGAATATTGCAAAGGGATGAAGAATGGCATGAGGCACAAGCTGGAATTCAAAGGAAATTTGGGTAGCACTTCGGTAGGATAGAGGCAAAACTTGATAAGATGAAAAGAACTTGAACCAAGGACACAACACTCCGGTTACATGGATAAGCAAGGTAATGAACATGATATTGACAACGCGAGATGACAAGTCGAAGAGAGCAACATGAATCAAGAATGCCTCCGGAACAAAAGAATAGAAGCTTGATCGTTGCAGAGAAGAGAACGAAGAAGAAAATGACAACTTCCATCACAATCGAATTTTAATAGCATCCTTGCAAGAAGAGATTGAACGGAGTTGTTGGAACGTCAACAACGAGAAGAAAAGCTTATTGTGGGCTTATGGATAACATCTCCAAATTATGAGGTGACAACCGACCACTAACAGAAACAAAGATTGCTTGGGAGCAACAAGATATGCAAAACGTCTTTCACCAAGGGGATACCTTAAGAACTTGGGTCATAGATAAGCACCATAATAACAACTATCCTTAGGAAAGGTTTAGGTGAGATCTATACCAAAATAACTCCGAGAAAGAAAGGATGGGACTAAATATCACATTCTTGAGAAATTCCCTTCGAGACTCCTCATAATCAAGAATGTTATAACACCACCCCAAAAGATAAGGGTCGAAGAATTACATTTTGAAAAGCAAGACAAATAATACTTGACCTCGTCCAACAAGAATCTTCAAGAACACTTGAACAAGAATTAAATCCTTGAAGAACCACTATGAAAACCTTTGGAAACTCCAGAATGAAAGGATGATAGAAAGAATTGAAGGTTGCGAAATGAAGAAGATTGAGGTCTTGCAAAGATTTAGATGAAGCTCCGCGACCAGATACTTCAGAAAAAACATGGAAGTCCGGAAAAGAAAAGATGAAACACTTAGAAACGAGAATTTGATATCATGAACAACTCCGGAAGAAGGATTGGAATCAGTTTGATGAAACAAGAATAAGAATTATGTTATGCTTATCCTTCATCAAGTTAAGTTGATGACAAGCAACGGATTTGCATACTACTTATTATTCTTGATAAGATTGAAGACATATATTGCACACTTGAATAAGTCTTGAACGAAAACACCGTAAGAATTGCAAACGAATGGGGATACATGACAACGAAGAGATCAAGATTTGCCTAATAGAAACTTCAACAAGGCTGTCGGATTTCGGGCTCCGCAAAACCCTTAAGATTCGAACACAGGGGCGTGTGCGAAGATCCTCTGCAGCTTTGCCCAACCTAGCTCGCTACACGATGACTAAGACGATAAACTCGCACGATGACGAGGAAGAAGATGAACACGGTAGTTTACCCAGGTTCGGGCCGCTACGAAGCGTAATACCCTACTCCTGCTTTGGTGGATTGCCTCTCGAGGAGGTGTGGTGGATGAACTAGTACAGTGTTTTTGGAGCCTCGTGAGGGCGCTCCTGAGGTGTTCTTGGCCCTCTATCGGCTTGGTGATGGATGAGTGGATGGGCTGATTTCGGATCCCCCTCTACGGTGCAGCCTAGCCTCTATATATAGCAGTGGCTTGGGTCCTCTTCCCTTATCGCAATGGCGGGAAGGGATCCCACAACGGCCAGTTTTGAAGGGGGACAGGGGTTGGCTCGGCGATGACATCCGCCCTGCGGGGCTCGTGGTCGTGGTCTTCTTGCACCGAAATGGAAACCTTTGGGGGGTGCTTTGGGAATCCGCGTACGTCCTTGCTCCCTTGCACCAAAGGGGAAACTGCACCGCCTGGCACGCTGGTGCCCGCCTGCCCTTCCTTGCGTCATCTTTGACTCCTGAGGCCGGGCTCTGCATAGAGATATCCGCCGCTCCGGAGGGGGCCTGGGGAGGCCCATTCCTTTCCGGTCTTGACGCTGCTCCTCCTCGCGAGCCTAGGGGCCTCACGAGGGCCTTGTCTCGAGTGGGGCTGTGCATGGTTGTGCTTGGCTGATGAAGTGGGCCATGCCCTGGGCCGCAGGCAGGCAGGTCTGAGTACCCCCGTTCCCAGAACGCCGACAGTAGCCCCCGGGCCCAAGGCACGCTCGAGATGGCTTCCGGGCGAAGCCTTGAGGACGGCCCGAAACGCCGCGGGCCCCAAATGCCTGCGGGCCAGGCTTTACACGCGCCGAACGCCTGGGCGGCGACGCCCCCGCTCCCCGAGGGCGTCAGGAGATGCTCCAAGTCAAATTGACACGACGCCCGTGCGCAGCGCCGGCCATCATTGTCCTTCCTTGAATGCTGCTGCTGCTTCGGGCCTCTACTCCTCGGGCCACGCGGATGTGACCCTTTAGTTGGCAGGAGAGGCGACGCGGACGGTACTGCGTCGATCGAACCGCCTCGCCGTGCCTGAGAGGCGCACGACGCCTGCTCTCCCACGACGCCTCGCGGCTGTAGTTACGCCTATAAATCCGCCCCGCCCCTGGCAGGGGGGGCATTGCAGTCTTGAGGTATCCCCCTGCTTCCATCGCCCCGTAGAGAAAGCCCTCTCTCTTCTCAGCTTCTCCCCTTCCAGGGCGTCTGGTGGAAGCGCAGGGGGCACGGGGAAACGCGCGGCACCGTCGGCTCCCTCGCCCTCCTCCAGAGGCAGTGGTGGGGGGCCCTCGGGGTCGGCGCAAGTTCGCCGGCGCTGGGCCATGGTTGATGAGTGAGTGATGCGCCGCCTCTCTTCCCCTTAGTTGAATTGTTTCACGCTCCGGAATTGATCCCCTCCTCATTCCAGGGCGCCTGCGGCCAAGAAGCGCAAGCTTGGAGAACTCTAGGAGGAGGTGGACGCGCTACGGGCCCAGCTGGCGACCGCCGATGCCGCCTTCCAGGCCGCCCTCAGGGGAAAAGCGGAGGCCAGGTTGGAGCTGGCGTCCCTCTAGGCCCAGGTGAAGGAGGCGGCCGACGCCATGGAGGCCGCCCAGGACGAGGTGGCACACGCCAGGATGATGGAGTCCCAGCGCGCCAAGTAGTACCTCGGCATCGCCAGTCGTGCGGCCGGCGCGGTGAACCGGTTCGTCGGGGACGCCCCCGCGCTGCCGAGCATGTGCGGCGACGGGGGCTACCTCAACTTCTTACAGAAAGTGGTGGAAGCGCTGGAGACCGGCGTTTCCCGCGCGAACGCGGACAACGAGTCCGACGCGTGCGACCTCCTGGACCTTGCCTTGACGCTCGTCTTCTCCAACCTGCGCCGTCTCGCCCCGCAGCTCGACCTCCGGCATGTCAGTGAGCGGGTGCCCGACGAGCTCCAGCGCCCCCTTCGGGACGAGGTGTGCCTGCTCGTGGAGGCCCTGGTGGAGCGGTTCATCCAGGTGCCCGCCTCCAGCGGGGAGGACGACTCCGACGCCGAGGCGGCCGGTGGCGCGGGCGGCGACGACGGCTTCTCCTCCTAGGCGTCCCCTGTTTCCCCCTTCCTGGTTCCTGTAATGTTTCAAGAAGAACTCTGCCCCGGTGGGCGTTAATCTTTTGTATGTTACCTTCGCCTTCTTGTTTTCTTCCTTGAATCGCTGATCGCTCGCTTGCCGTGACTTGACTTAGCTTATCCGCGCAGGGCCCGGCGCCGCCACCGTTGCGGCCTGGCGACGGCAACCGGTAGGGCCCTTGCGAGGCTCTCTCTCCTGAGGGACGACTCGTGGCCGCCGCCCCCACCAGGTTCTGGGCCTTGCGGCTCATCGTGGTCGAGTCCCTCCCTATGTGCCGTTTTTCCCTGCCGCCCCGGTCCTCAGGTGTCTCGGCAGCCGCGTGTGGTTGCCCGTAATACCATCATCCTTACATTGGTGCGCATAATCCTTATCCCGTCCTCGGGTCGTTATTAGGCCAGGAGGCTCTTGCTTGGTTCGGCAGTGTACTTAGCTTGTATGGCGGTGGCGATCTCGTGCGTCGCGAGGTGTGGCTGGGCTGCCCAGATAGCCCGCGGCTCCGTCTGGGACGCTTCCTCCTTGTTTGTTGGACGGTTTGGGGGCCCTTTTGGCACTCTGCGTCTGCAGGCCCCAGTCCCGCACATTTCCCGACCACCATTGCGTACGACCGGATCACCAAGGACGCAGCCACGGGGTCAGGCCCCGACACCCTTGATGCTAACCGGATCACCAAGGACGACATCAAGGGGGGCGAGTGGCTATATGACCGGTAAGGCTCCTGAGGCATGCTGCTCAGGAGCCCCCTTTGACGCTCAAACCGCTCTACGTCGGCAGGTCCCAGTCCCGCACATTTCCCGACCACCGTAGTGTACGACCGGATCACCAGGACGCAACAACGGGGGCAAGCCTCAACGCCCTTGATGCCGACCGGATCACCAAGGACGACATCAAGGGGGGCGAGTGGGTATATGACCGGTAAGGCTCCTGGGGCGTGATGCTTAGGAGCCCCCTTTGACGCTCGAGCGATCCCCCATTCCATCTTTCCGGGCGCTGCCTCAGGAGGCCCTCGGGCCTCCCTAGACTGCATGCTATGGTCGAAGCCCCCGAGCGGGGGTCGACAGCTAAAATATGCGTGCCCCTGAGGCGACAAGGCCTTGTTATCCAGCCCCGAGGTGCCTCGGGGTGGTGCGGAGCGCTTGGCTCCTTGCGATACGCCATCCAGAAAGAGAGAATTCAAGATTGGTAAAATGAGAGAACATAGAGAGAAAAGTTCCCGCCCCTTTTTCTTTTAAATATAGAGTTTCGAAATCCTCAAACATCATTCCAAAAAACGGCAACTCGAACACCAAAAAGAAGCAAGCAACTGCCGCGTCCGGCCCCTAGGCTAGTCTTCGTCTTCCCCCAGCGTTGAGCGTAGGGCATCCACGTTGCATGGGCATAGCCATTGGAGGGCAGTGTTGTCTTCCCGCCAGCGCGGAGCTATGGCTTCCACATTGCGTGGGAAGGAACCCCTCCGCGTCCTCGGGGGGCTCCGGGCGTATACAGCCCACTCATTATTACGTGAGAGTGTCACGGCCGTAGATAGCTGGGCAAGCCCCCAGGCGCGTGGCCTGGTGGATCCCAACTCTGTCAAGAACCATCCCATGCATTTCTGCTCGGTTGTGCGCCCTTATGACCCTAACCCGAATGCCTCGTTCCCCGCGCGACCGCAGGATTGTGCTCCCGAGGCCCAAACATGAGCACGATGCATCCGGCGCAGCCATAAGGGTGTTTTGTCGATGAAGCCGCCTCGTGAAGCGTCCGTGCTGCCGGCCGGACAACGTCCTGAGGGTCTCGTGAGGCCCAGCCTCCCGAGGCCGTGCCGGCGCTGCAGTTGTCGCGGGTGGCCCGCGCTGTTTGTGTCTTGCTACTCCCCCCAGGCCATTACTCCTGAGGCCTCGGGGCTTGGTCCGGCGTCGCTTGCCCGCGGGGGCGCCGGTCGGCGCCGCGCCCCGCGGGCCCGGGGGCGCCCTCCCGCTCGCGCCGTTCAGGCCCGGTGCTCCGTCGACAGAAGCCCCCAGGCCCGGCTCGGGGAGGACGCCCAGGGTGCTCCTTACTCTTGGGGGGTGCTGGCGCCTGCGGCGGGCACCTGACCCATCCCACTGTCAGGCGGTATGACGTAGCATGGTACATAGGGCTCCACATAAAGGCTCGGTCCTCCTGCCGAGCCGTCCGGTGGGGCACCGGGGACGGCCCCTCCTGGCGGCGGCGGGAAGCTGCCCCGTGCGCGTCGCTCGCAGGCCCTCCTGCGACGGGCCTCGGAGCGGAGTTGCTTACCTCTGGCACCGCCGTAGGGTGGGTCGCGCATCTCCTGGTGTGGATTGCTTCCTTGGTGACCTGATGCGCCTTCGCTGTTGTTGCTTGTTTGTCCGGACGCCAGCGCCGCTTGCTCACTGCGCCGGATGGCGCGCTCCCGCCTACTCAACCCAGGCTATTGAAGATCCGTCGGGTCATGGGGGCGCGTGGTGGTGTGCGCGCAGGGCATCCTGTCGTTTCCTCCGTGCGCTTGGTCGTCGTGGCCGGGCTGCGCCCCGAAACCGGTCACCGGGATTCGGAGGAGAAGGAGCACTGCGTGTGGCGGGCCCCGCTCGGGCCCGTCCGGTGCTGGAAGGGTCACACCGCCGGCGGGCTAGGGAGCAGGCGCGGCAGACGAGCCCCCGGCGTCTGGCGCCTGTGGCCTTGAAGAAGAGTGAGGAGCCACAGCCCTTTGCGCGACGGTGACCAGCTCCGCAATGTGGTCGGCCCATGCGTCGAAGCCCCCGTGCGTTGGGCAGTGGCGGAGCATCTCGCTTGCCAGCAGTAGCGCATCATGCGCGTCGAGGACCCCCACGTAGGTGCGGCGCGTCACAGGTACCGAGGGCGCCGCCCACCCGCCGTGTGCTTGGGCGGTGCGAGAGGTGGTGACGGTGGAGGCGATGTTGGTGGCTTGATACTGACCGCCCAGTACCATGCTGCCGGGGCATGGGCCTCCGACGGCAGCGTCGGGGTCGACGGAAGCTGACCCGCTGCGGCCGGGGGAAGTTTGTTGAGCGCCGGCCATCGGAGCCGTGAAGCGTGGGAAGAACGAATCTTGGAGAAGACCCCGACACGCCCCCTACCTGGCCCGCCAAATGTCGGATTTCGGGCTCCGCAAAACCCTTAAGATTCGAACACAGGGCCGTGTGCGAAGATCCTCTGCAGCTTCGCCCAACCTAGCTCGCTACACGATGACTAAGACGATGAACTCGCACGATGACGAGGAAGAAGATGAACACGGTAGTTTTCCTAGGTCCGGGACGCTGCGAAGCGTAATACCCTACTCCTGCTTTGGTGGATTGCCTCTCGAGGAGGTGTGGTGGATGAACTAGTACAGTGTTTTTGGAGCCTCGTGAGGGCGCTCCTGAGGTGTTCTTGGCCCTCTATCGGCTTGATGATGGATGAGTGGATGGGCCATTTTCGGATCCCCCTCTACGGTGCAGCCTAACCTCTATATATAGCGGTGGCTCGGGTCCTCTTCCCTTATCGCAATGGCGGGAAGGGATCCCACAACGGCCAATTTTGAAGGGGGACAGTAGTACATGCCCGCCCTGCCCAAAGGCAGTCTTCGCCTGCAAAGTAGCTGTCGACGGCGCAGAGGTGGGCTCGGCGATGACATCCGCCCTGCGGGGCTCGTGGTCATGGTCTTCTTGCACCGAAATGGAAACCTTTGGGGGGGTGCTTTGGGAATCCGCGTACGTCCTTGCTCCCTTGCACCAAAGGGGAAACTGCACCGCCTGGCGCGCTAGCGCCCACCTGTCCTTCCTTGCGTCATCTTTGACTCCTGAGGCCGGGCTCTACATAGAGATATCCGCCGCTCCGGAGGGGGCCTGGGGAGGCCCATTCCTTTCCGGTCTTGACGCTGCTCCTCCTCGCGAGCCTAGGGGCCTCACGAGGGCCTTGTCTCGAGTGGGGCTGTGCATGGTTGTGCTTGGCTGATGAAGTGGGCCATGCCCTGGGCCGCAGGGAGGCAGGTCTGGGTACCCCGTTCCCAGAACGCCGACGAAGGCACCGGAATAATTAAGATACGACTGAAGAGACAAAAGTTGAGAAGAATTTGAGAACGAAAGCTGAAAGATGACAATGAAGAAATGTTCTGAAATGATGAGCTTCGGAGGATTGATAAACAAATACAACACTGCAATGCTCCTGATAGATATGGGAGGAATTACACATGATCGAAAACAATTAGAGAGGATAGCAACAAGCTGACAAGACGAATCTTTAGAAGAATGGACAAAGATTTAAAAGAAACACTCCTTCGGACTTCAACATAGAGAATGATGGCAAGAAACACCACCAAGAATTACTGAGACACTCTGGAACAATGAATAAGGAAAGGTTGAGCCAATGATGAAAATGATTTAGGAGCGATCTTTGAGAAGGAATATGACTGATGAAATTCATTCTTACGTCACATTTGAAAAGAACTTGAGGTCTTCGGAGAAGATTTAGAAGAGTCAGGTAAGATCATGTGGAAAAACCTGTGGGTTATGGGCCCACTCAAAGAAAACACCGTTGAAATGGTAGGTTAGGAGAGAAATTGCACGGTACAAATTAAGAACTTGATGAGGTGAGAACCTTGAAATAATTTAAGAGGATATGAATGGAAACGCAATTCTTCTGAGATATTTTGACACTCCAAATAGGATAGATAGAGGCGAATAAGCAAGAGAGTCTTGGATAAGAATTTCCAACATGGAAAAGCATTTAGCAGATGAAAAAGGACATGATGAACACTAAAAGCTTGAATTGAATCCACTGGAAAAGAAAACAAAGATGAAGACTAAGAAATGATGAACCTGAGCACTTGAGCATCTTCACAGCAAATCACCGGATACAAAACGAAAGAAAAGATAGCGGAAGCATCACATGAATAGAAAGTCACTTGATTGATAATTTAATCGTTGAAAGTTAAGGGCGGGAGGGTGGGGAAAAACAAAGATAACATAGGATGGTTGAAAAGAACTCCAAAATAAAATATGAGTATAGATCTTGCGAATATTAGGGAGGAATGAATTATCTCGATGAGAAACACACCGGTTAGGAAAGATATGAAATCACCACTTGACATCGAAGCAACTCAAATTACCATACTCAAACAAAATAAAAGATGAGGCTTTTGAATTCAGCCGGAAACAAATACATAACCCATTTGCATTTGCTGGAAGGATAATCCTAGGTAACTATTTGAATTCCCACCTGAGAACTTCCGAAATCTTTCTGGTTATGCATTCAGGTCCAACGGATACATGGATCAATTACTTAATAAAACACTCAACTCCTAGCAATAATTCTACCCACCAGTGTATCACATCCGTCAACACATAACCAGAGAAACCTCGGAAACTCATCTACCTTAGACCCTCGTAATCACAACGATACTAAACATGGCAGTACATGTGATCCCGCTCCCTAGTACTGGGTGCCGCCACACTCTTCACACCACGAATAGTATGAAGCAGTTACGAACATCCGCGTCCTAAGATACTAAGGAAACTGACCGATAGCGATGTGTCAAGAACCCCTTGGAGCTTAACTCCCCGGGTCCAATCCATACGTACGGGAGGCACCAAGAACAGAGTTTCGGTCACATCGACATCTTAGAGGTTCCAAAATACCCCCTTGATCCTAAAAAAATTGAGTGAGAAGAGGGGTAGAATTAAAATTCCTACGTCAGGATTCCTCACCAGAGCATAGAAGAGGAGTAAAAAGAATCCTACCCTCCGATATATAACTAGACTCAAAATAGTTTTTCACTAGACTCGACTCGGCCAAGTTCGATTAATCAAGGGGGCTCCTAGGTCGGTACAGGCTGTGATACCAACTTGTAACGCCCAAGATGCGATCCGATCCTTATTTTGGCTCGAGGCCTCAACAGGGATAGAAGCGCATCTCGTCGTTTCGCAAGAATGGATATCATTACAAGTACATGTAAAGAAGATATGAGTATATGGAATTGGCTTACACTCGCCACAAGCTAAATCAAGATCACATCAATACAACAACATATACAATCATCATGCAGAAGAACAGGGTCCGACTACGGACGAAATCAAACGATAAATGACATCCATCCTTGCTATCCCAGCCTGCCGAACAGGAACCCATCCTATGATCGAAGAAGAAGTAGAAGAACTCCAAATCAAGCATCATCGCGCTCACGTCAAATCATCGCATTACCTATACTTGCAACTGTTGTTGTAGTAATCTGTGAGCCACACGGACTCAGCAATCTCATTTCCAAGGGTATCAAGACTAGCAAAGCTTAATGGGTAAGGTATGGTTAAGTGGTGAGGCTGCAGCAAGCACTAAGCATTTATTTGAGTGGCTACCTTACGAGTACAAGATTAAGGGGGGATGATTGTCGTATAAACGGACCTGTACTAGTAATGATCACTAAGTGATCCTGAACACCTACCTACGAGTCAAACCTAACCTCACCGTGTTCTTTTTCGGAGCAGGCCTCACGAGAAGAGACGGTCACGGTTACGCACATAGTTGGTGTATTTTATTTAAGTTTACTTTAAGTTTGCTATGATCGGGTGTTAATCAAAGTTTACAAGTTGCCACATAACCGCGGGCACGGCTCTCATGAAAGATTTAACCCTGCAGGGATGCTCCAACTCATCCATCACAAACTAACCACACGCTGCGGGAATAACTTTGATCACGAAACCCGTGATCTCCTAGAAAATTCAGTTGGAAAATCTCAACCTCGAGATAGCCCGAAGTGTCCTCGAAATCCCGCGCACAAGACGCTCGAGAAAGGTAAAACAAATCCAGCAAGGCCGCCCGGCGTGTCGATGACCCCGATAGGAGCCGCGTATCTCGTTCTCAGGGCATGATGGATTGTCCAAACTTCTGGTAGTCCAATCACAGAGTTGCCCCTGGTGGCCACTGTCGGTTGACAGGTTGGACCAACACTCATGAGGAGCACTGCCCCGGGGGTTGATTAATTAAACACGGGGTCCGAAAAGTCCCTATGCAATTTGATTAGTTATTAGGCAAATGTAGTTCCATGGTTGGGCCTTGCCAGAAGAGTTTTATCCCAAAACGAAAGTCAAGGGGGTCCCCATAACAACCCCTAGCATGTTAGCATAGCTCAATATGGAACATAACACCGGTACACAAGTAACTAGGGCGGCAAAAGTGGAACAAAACACCAAGCAAAAGGCCAGGCCTTCCACCTTTTACCAAGTATATATGTGCATTAAATTAAATAGCAATAATATTGTGATATATCAAAAATATCCATGTTGGCACATGGAACAACTTGCACCTGCAACTAGCAACGCTATAAGAAGGGCTGAGCAAGCGGTAACATAGCCAAACAATGGTTTGTTGGGATGTGGAGGGTTAGAGGCTTATCATGGCATTTGGGAGGCTTTACATACAAGTGGTAGGTAGCGAGATAAGCGATAGAAACGAGACATCTAGAATGGCAATGATAGTAATGGTATCTAGGGAAATGGTCATCTCGCTTGGGATCCCGCTTGGAAGAAGAACGAATCCATGAAGAAGACGAGCCAACGTAGTCGAACGAATCCTCACACTCCGAACGCTTTCGGAACTCTATCGAGAAGAAGCAATCCGGAAACAACAATCAACACATGATAAGCACCACAACATATGAATGACATGATGCGCAAACAAATATGATGCATGTCCATCCGATCATGCAAGGCATGACAAAGCACAACAATCAAATACTACACATTAAGTGACACTACAGGAATCAGGCACTTTGCCATTTGCCATGGCAGATGGCAAAGGCATGGTCGGCGGATGGCAAAGGCTTTGCCATCTGCCAGCAGACGGCAAACAGTTTGGCTGAAACCCAGCCGGGAAAGGCTACTTTGCCGTCTGCTGGCAGATGGCAAAGAGCCTGCAGCCTTTGCCATCAGCTGGCAGATGGCAAAGAGCCTGCAGCCTTTGCCATCAGCTGGCAGATGGCAAAGCCTCTGAACGGGGTTAGCCACGTTAGAAGGCTAACGGCGTGCTTTGCCGTCTGCCAGCAGATGGCAAAGGCTGCAGGCTCTTTGCCGACTGCCAGCAGATGGCAAAGGCTAGAATCTTTGCCATCTGCTGGCAGATGGCAAAGGCTGCAGGCTCTTTGCCATCTGCCAGCAGATGGCAAAGATTCTGCAGCCTTTGCCATCTGCTGGCAGATGGCAAAGAGACCAAATAGGCCCTTCCCAGTTTGTGCAGATGGCAAAGCTCTTTGCCATCTGCCAGCAGATGGCAAAGTGCCTATATTGCCCCATTTAATTTTGTTTTTTCTTATATCAATTCATCTTCACAGAAAATCAAACACACACACACACATATATATATATATATATATATATATATATATATATATATATATAACCAATATAGCATATTCAACACATATTACCAATAGTCATGAACACATATATATCCAACACATCCATGAACACATATCCAACACATCCATGAACACATATCCAACACATGTTACCAATAGTAGCAAGTTTCATCCATACATATACATAGTTTCATCAATATTACACACTTTCATCCATAGGTAGCAAGTTTCACAAAGTCAAAACAAAAACTAAAGACAAGCACTCCATCAACCCAAGCTTCCGTGATCTAGAGCAAATCTGTAAAATGGGAAAGAAGAAAGTTAGAAGAAAAAGACTAGAAGAAGAAGATTATTATGATGCAACTAAAATGTGAAGACTATTATGATGCAACTTATATCTGTAAAATATGTCATTTTGGAGCTAAGTATGATTATTATGTCATTTTTGAGCTAGCTAATCATACTAAGTCATTTTGGTGTAAAAATGCTAAGTAAGGTCATTTTGGAGCTAAGTAAGGTTATTATGTCATTTTGGAGCTAGCTAAGCATATCACTACTGGAATCAGCTGCTTTGCCGTCTGCCATAGCAGACGGCAAAGGCATGCTTGGCGGACGGCAAAGGCTTTGCCGTCCGCTAGCAGACGGCAAACACTCCGGCAAAGCTGCTGCCGGTAAAGGCCGCTTTGCCGTCTGCTGGCGGACGACAAAGAAGGAAACTTCTTTGCCGTCCGCGGGCGGACGGCAAAGAGCTTGCTTCTTTGCCGTCCGTTGGCAGATGACAAAGAGCTTGCTTCTTTGCCGTCTGCCGGCGGACGGCAAAGAAGCAAGCTCTTTGCCGTCTGCGGGCAGACGGCAAAGAAAGCAAGCTCTTTGCCGTCTGCCAGCGGACGGCAAAGAGGCCAAATAGGCCAAAGTGGCTATATAGCCCCTGTTTTTTCTTATATCAATTCATTTTCACAGAAAATTATATATATGACCAATATAGCATATCCAACACATATTACCAATAGTCATGAACACATGTAAATTAAAAACTTTATTAATAATTGGAATAGGTAATACAAAGTCATATTATAAAGAATCAGAAATGATTAAGTAATTAAATTTACATTTCGGAAATTACAAGAAATGACCTAAAACTAAATATCTATTTTCCTAAAAACTATCTTATTACTAAGATCTTCTCTGGATCTTTTTCTTTTCTTCCAACTTGCATAACAAAAACACTAAGAAAGAGAGAATGGGTTAGGAGTAGAAATGTATAGTATTCAAACCTGTATGACTGAATGAATAAAATTAACATTCAGGCTCTACAGATGAATCTGTATCGACTTGGCATGTAAATGAATCTTTTCAGGACATTGTCAGACTTAGCAAATGAATCTTTTCAGGAGGACAGAATAATGTCTCTCAGGAAAATATGATGGTAACTGAAACAAGACAGAGTGTTCAAATGATCTGAACTATAAAGTCATGATTTTCAGCACACTAAAAAGGCAACAACAGGTTTATGACTGAAACAAGGGTAAATCCTACAAGACCAGGACCTCTGTTATCTAAATAGAAGAAGAAAAGGGCCTTAAGAGCCCTTTCACGCATATGTTGCACCGGTAATTATCCAATGCATCTAACAATGAGCTCTCCGTGGCTGTTTTTGTAGCCGATGCCGAACAGCACCGCTGCCACCACCGTTGCACGGAACCAGCAGCACAGAGGAGCCTGGCACAATGAACCCCTTGTACTGAATCAAATCCTGCTGCACAAGGACAAAGAGAAATAAGACAACCTTGAGGTCAAAGTAAAAGCCAGAACATGAAATCGAGAAATCATGAGGTACAGCAACAGCGATGACCTAGTTCATGTAATAAAATAAGCATTCTATGCAAATAGGATGCACCAAAGCCACCTTCACAATAACCAACTTGTTGGTCGATACAAAGCTAGGAATGGGTGATTTGCTTCCTTGAACATCAAAAACTAGTTGACGTAATAAAATAAGCTTTATATGCTACCTTGACAATAACCAACTTGTTTGTCATTACATAGCTAAGAGTGGGTGATTTGCTTTCTTGAACATCAAAAACTGAAACACGTACCATACACAGCTAGTTGAAGAATTGCTCATCAGAGATAAGAAAATCAGCTTATGTTCATATAGAGGACACATATTTACTATCAGCCACATATTTACTATCAGACACGATTGCGGTCTGTGTCAGGACAGGACACATATTTTTTCCACAAAATGATAAGAGTGTCAGCACCATTACCCCCTTGTTAAACTAGCATGTTGGTTCTTTCTGCTCCATGGCTGTCCTAAACAAAAAAACCTTGGAAATCTAAAGAAGAATAAATGGCACTATGCAAGTCGAGGAAGGGGAGGCATGAAACTTACAGATGGAGGTGTCAATATGAAAAACATTGGAATAGAAGATTCCAGATCATATATACACTTGAACCTATACATGGAACATGCTAGCAGGTTACCACAAAGCAAAAGAGGAAGGAACAGAAAGGGTGCATAGATGCAACGATGGTATACACAAACACACAAATTTCAGCCCTATTTAAGAAAATTTGACAAATTTGTTTTAGTAGAAAATTTATGAATCAGAACCACAATAAAGATGAAGGTGCGCGACCAGATTGTTCATACACATTCCACCGACTGACATCACCATTTCTACTTGTCTATCATACAAAGGGGAAACAGCAAAACAAGAGTTATCTACTAGAGTAGGATTAGGTGCACGCATCAGTCATGATGAATTTATAATGTCTCGCATGGCACAAACAGTCATCATATATTCATAGCACAAGCCAAATACAATTTAGTGCTCATTCATAGTACATGAGACAAATAAATAAAGCAGCAAAAAGGAATCGGAATGTGCAACCTTAGAGCCAAATAAACAGAGCAGGGAATCATTATATATATATATATGCTTCAGGTATTACTTTCTTTACTTTTGTATAAAAATTATTTAGTGTAACAGTCCACTGGTAAGATGAAAAAAAGGGATACCGACCTCAGTAAGATGAAATTGCAGGATGAAAACAATTACAACAGCACAATTACTTAACTACATTAAATAAGGACTGTTGACTCATGTACGTTTAGACTGTAAAATTCATCAGTAGGCTACACATTGGGACAAGCTATACATTTTCAACAGTAATTCTGGGCATCTATAAAATCCAATTTAACATGCGAAGAATTTCAACAGTACATCAATAAAGTCATCACAATATACTTGCTCTTGTTATGTAACAACAAAAACCTTATTTCAAGGTAGGTACATAGTTATTCACTGAACTGCTGCAGGCTGACATCTTGTACAAGCTAACTAAACTATAAATAATAAAATACAGTGATAAACAAGAAGTATTAAGGAAACAACATACACTTGTAGTCCTTGTTCTCTCATACTTGTAGGGGTATTCAGTTGGAATGATTTCAATCATACTTGTAGGCTGAAGGGGAGAGGCTGCCGGCGCGTGGAGGCGTTGGGGAGGTGGCCGGCGAGGTGAGGTCGCCGGGCGCGGCCTCCGGCGAAGGGGGCCGGCGATGGAGACGGGCGAGGCGAGCGACGGGGCTCCGGTCGAGCCGCGGTGCAGGGCCGCCGGGGCGGCGGTCGTTGGGCGCGCGGGGATCGGGCTTCGAGGGGGAGACGAGGAGGAGGTGCGCGACGACGGTGGTGATGGTGGGACGAGGCAGCGGCCGGTGGCGTGCAGGCCGACGGTGGTGGTGGTGGGACGAGGCGGCGGCCGGGCTCGCTGCTCCAACCTGGTGCCGGGACGAGCGCCGCTGAGCAGAGGATCCGGCGGGAAAGAGGCCGGGGTGGGCGGATCTATACGCGGAGGAGGGGATCCGGCCGGCGACGGGGGGCAGCGGGCGGCGGCGGCGCGACGGGTGGCGGCGGCGAGGGTTCGAGGAGGGAGCAGAGGAGCAAGAACTGGTCGAGTGGGCTGGCTCGGTTCTGTACGCGACCCGTGCGTGGAGGGTGTGCGCCAATCGTTTTCTTTTTTTTTCTCTTTGCGGTCTGCTGGCAGACGACAAAGCCTCTTTGCCGTCTGCTGGCAGACGGCAAAGAATTCTTTGCCGTCTGCCAGCAGACGGCAAAGAAGTAGCCCCGTGTGACCTAGCCAGTGCAGTACCCCGTGGGGCCCACTTTTGTCTTTGCCGTCTGCTGGTAGACGGCAAAGAACTCTTTGCCGTCTGCCAGCAGACGGCAAAGAAGTGGCAGATGGCAAAGACCCTCTTTGCCATCAGCTGGTTCTTTGCCGTCTGCTTTGACAAGACAGACGGCAAACAGCCTCTTTGCCATCAGCTGGCAGACGGCAAAGAGCTGGCAGATGGCAAAGTCCCTGATTCCAGTAGTGTATGAAGTCATTTAGGAGCTAAAATATGTCATTTCTTAAGCATATTATGTCATTTCAGAGCTAGCTAAGCATATTAAGTCATTTTGGAGGAAAAGATGCTAAGTATAGGTCATTTTAGAGCTATCATAGGTTAAATAGGTCATTTTTAAGCTAGCTAAGCATATTAAGTCATTTTGGAGGAAAAAATGCTAAGTATAGGTCATTTTAGAGCTATCCTAGGTTAAATAGGTCATTTTGGAGCTAATTAAGCTTATTATGTCATTTTTGAGCTAGCTAAGCATATTGAGTCATTTTGGAGGAAAAAATGCTAAGTATAGGTCATTTTAGAGCTATCCTAGGTTAAATAGGTCATTTTGGAGCTAAGTAAGGTTATTATGTCATTTTGGAGCTAGCTAAGCATATGAAGTCATTTAGGAGCTAAAATATGTCATTTCTTAAGCATATTATGTCATTTTAGAGCTAGCTAAGCATATTAAGTCATTTTGGAGGAAAAGATGCTAAGTACATAGGTCGTTTTAGAGCTATCCTAGGTTAAGTAGGTCATTTTTAAACTAGCTAAGCATATCAAGTCATTTTGGAGGAAAAAATGCTAAGTATAGGTCATTTCAGAGCTATCCTAGGTTAAATAGGTCATTTTGGAGCTAATTAAGTTTATTATGTCATTTTTGAGCTAGCTAAGCATATTGAGTCATTTTGGATGAAAAACTGCTAAGTATAGGTCATTTTAGAGCTATCCTAGGTTAAATAGGTCATTTTGGAGCTAAGTATGGCTATTATGTCTTTTTTGAGCTAGCTAAGCATATAAATTCATTTTTGGAGGAATAAATGCTAAGTATAGGTCATTTTAGAGCTATCCTAGGTTAAATAGGTCATTTTTGAGCTAATTAAGATTGTTATATCTTTTTTTAGCTAGCTAAGCATATAAATTCATTTTGGAGGAATAAATGCTAAGTACAGATCATTTTGGAGCTAATTAAGGTTATTATGTCATTTTGGAGGAAATAATGCTAAGTGCAGGTCATTTTAGAGCTAAATAGGTCATTTCTGAAGCTAAGCTAAATATAGGTCATTTGAGAGCTATCCGTGGTAAAATTGGTCATTTTGGAGCTAAGTAAGGTTATAATTTCATATTCGAGGAAACTAAGCTAAGTATACGGCATTTTGGAGATAAATAGGTCATTTCTTGAGCTAAGTATGCATTTGTAGGACCCCGATCCTAAGTCACACAGATCTAGCATGTAACATATCATATCGCTTTGCGGTCTCACGCACGGTAACCCACAGCTGCCACCTTACCTTGGCCGGGACCGTTTGCGATTATTGACTCACGTATATGATTATGTCGCTAGTATCCATATGGCAGAGAACCTGGGCCGACATGACTAGTCATAGAACCAAGGTGGCACAAACGTACAGGGACAGGCATACATGACCCAGCAATGCACGTGTCGGTCATCAGCGAGTGCAACCAAGTCGTAGCAAGCTACAAGGACTTCGGTGATACACCGCGTGACATTTCCCCGTAGGGACAGACACAGGAGCAAAGAAGGACACATGCCGGTCAATCCATGTGTTCCGGAGCAGTAGCGAACTACCATGGCTCAGTGGAAGCACTAGGAGGCATTTCCCTGTATGGAAGGCTACCAAAGGCACACGACTAGGTGTCGAATCCCACACATACAACGCATACTGATGATTGAAGACACCTATAGCTAGCAAGTTTCATCGGCACGAAGACTGGAACAGAGCAAATGAAGAGGGAGAGGAGGAGATGTCATTTGTGCTCACCCACGAACGCAGGGGCGAAGTTCGTCAAACGCACGGGGAGGTCGTCGAACACCAGACCCTCGCAGCGACGAAACAACTGCACATTTAAATCCACCCGATCAACACAAATATATATGATGTTCAAATTAGATTGCTAAGAAGTTCTCATATTAATGAAAAGAAAAGATCCCTTCTTTATTTGATTTATGCTCAGTACTCGGTTAACATGGCAGCAATACAGTCCATGAAGTAAGAAAAAAGCTATTTGTTACTTCTTTTACATTGATGCCAATAACTGTGTTCATGCGTGATGAAGATGTGGGTGGTTTAATAACTATTACTGGATATGCCAAGACTATGGTAAAGAAGATTAAGTACAAATTCTCTATCATGGTTTTGGCCAGTATGATTCCCTACAGATTCCAGCACATAGGGGTCGAAGGACAAGAATGTAGAATTTGAGAGTTCGAGATTCAGAAGGTAAGGCCAAAGTATTCTGCTTTCCAGTTTTCCCATGTCGATATATTGTTCAGACTGAGTGAGACAACAAGAGTAATTGTTCCCAGCTGACAAGTATTTTGGTTTCCAGTTTTGTTATATATCGCTACTTCTTCCTTCTGTACTTTTGAATAGGAATCATACCTGAAGATCTCTTTGTGTGGTTTGGTTTTATCATTTTGTTATATATCGGAAGAAGCCACGTAAATAAACATGGAATGCAACTTGAGTGGACTCATGCCATGGCACTACACTCTGCTACCACTAAGGTATGTTCAAAAAAAAATTAGTGAAAATATATTCTGACAGCCACTTGGCTTCTCACCCTTACTGATCAAATTTATTCTAACTTATTTTGATCGAACAAATGGATGAATTACATCTAACTAAATTAATATGTTTCCGTTGATTTTATTATAAGCATGCCTCGGGTGCCCTTTTAGGTTAGACATAACCTGCAGAAGGAGGGAGGAGCTACTAATGCAGAGTGTCCTAAGGTTGTGAGGCTGTGAACATGAAAATGTTAATTATTGCTGCTGCATTGTTCAGAGACTGCCACAAATAATTAAAGTAATGAACGACATCCCTATTTTGTACTGCCAATTATTGCTCCTATCCGAAATTCATATTTGGGATGCACTTCCATGTTTGTGAGACGGTATGCAAGGGATACATATACATTGTGATGCCGACAAGTTATCTTAAAAATTTATAACTTGCAACATTTTACTTTGACAGTACTGTTTCTTGTGTTGATAAACTAATACAAAAACTTGCGACTCCTGATGCTTTTAGTTGAACCCACATTCCAGATAATTCTAAGGTAACACTTACATCATGCAAAATGGAGGTAGAAATCAAAGAACTATGTAAACCCAGGGAAAAGGAAAGAGACAACATAAACAAAGTTTTCATGCACTCTAGGGAGCTGGGTGACATGACGACATGTCACCCACCATGGCAATAGTTAGATGATGGTAAGTATTAGCTAATGAAGCAGTCACAGACACATGTATCAGTGAGAAACAGACGAGATGTGGGCCTCTACATACTCATCACACTACTTCTCCAAATCCCAAAAGCCAAGTTCAAATATCTTCTCCCATTCCTTAATTTCTACTTGGCTACCACAGCGGCCACTGCACTTCTCCTTACCTCTCTCTTGCATGTCCAATATCCACTCTCCATCCCCTGTCACACTAGCGTCTTCTCAACCACCTCTTGCACACCCCAACCACCTCCCCTGCTACCACCACATTATCTCCTGATATTTCTGCCTTGCGCCTCCAGCTCCTATAATGCCCAATGGCTCACCTTGCTAGAGATGGAGAGAGGAGAGGAAGCGACAGCAGCAGAAGTCAGCTGGATAGAGGCAGCAGCATATGTCGGCGGAAGTGACATGGGGAGGGGTGACAGCGGTAGCCTTGACCACCAGGACCCTTTAACCCTCCTCCAGGCTCCAGATCTGACAAGCTCAGGTGCGCAAAGCTCCATGGGAAGGGCAAAGGCTCCCATCATCTGCCTACAGCAGACTGGAAAACATGGCAATGCAAACGCAATGCCTTGACAACCCTGACCTTAATTTTGTATCAAACAAATGCCAGAAAGCCAAAAGCTACAAAACTGATCCGGTGATTTTGTTGGTATAACTGGACTGCATCAATGGCATATACTAGTGATCTATTCACGTTCAGTTCAGAACATGCAAATGAATCTCAACAATAAATCTTGTTGGTGCACCAAATAATTGCAATTCAAATAATGTCATCATAGCATGAACAGGAAAAAAGAAACATACCGTAGCAGAAATACCACAAAGGAACATAAATAGTATAATTTGGAGTAATCCTCCAAGAACGGCAACCGCACGTACAGCTCGAAGCTGAGACAAAGTTGAAACACCATTTATTTAGTTAACTGCATATTGACATTGGTACAAATATCTAATAAATGTATTAAAAAACAAAGATGGATACTTTTGCTATAGAGAATTCAAGTCCCAGAGCAAAAAGGAGAAATATCACACCAAACTGAGCTACTGTCTCAACCTGGAAGAAAAAGCAGAAATCATATTATTGACTATGCAAAATAAACACAATCACATGAACTCATTACGAAATGTTCTTGTAAACTTGGGTAGGGTATGAAAACAGAAGTGCAGAAACAAGTCAAAAGTACACTCATTTCTACGCTTAAGATTAATTGCATATAATATAACAGGCATGATCTAATCGTCTGATGAAGCAGTGAAATAGCTGAACAAAAGCGCATGCAATTTTTCATTTAACAATGATGTTATTTTTTTGGAACTTCAAAGGACTGTCATATATTAATAGGTCATTTAATAAGGACAGTAATCTTATTTGCTTCAAAATGGAACGGTGGTATATCTACAAATTGAAAACCTAACCGAATACAAAATTGAGAAAGTGATAGGATCAAATACGGAATTGAGAAATATGATAGGATAGTCGGATGCAAGTCGAAGTAGATGTAGCTCATGAGTGTATCACAAATGACTAAATCACTAAATGAATGTCGGCTGGGACCCAGCACTCAGGGGTTTATGCTAAACTCAAACGAGTTCTATTAGTTACACCACAACAATTGTTTCACAAAGTTAGTCAGGTATCATAAGAAAATATTAGTTTTTGATTCATAATCTAACCTAGCACAGTAAAACCATTCAAGATATTGTAGTCAGTATTAGGAAAACGTCAACTACTTTAATTTCACTAAGTCAAAAGGCCAGTAGGCCGAATAATTGGTCAACAGGCGCAAAACCTACAGAATGATATATGGAATGATAACTGAATGCTTTGAAATAACAATACACTGCGGAAGCTGGTGAAGCTTCGTCATTAACAATGGTGTAACCTCTGGCCAAATGTCAACTCCACCCAAGACACCGATGATATCAAATATTTTCCACGCGTGCAATACATACTCAGTCGTATGACCTAACTGGTCAAATTAAAAATTGCCCCCTACATTCCCAGATCCCGTACGTCTCCAGGCGTCTCCAGGCGCAGCTCCTCTTCCCCGCAGGGAAGAGCCACCGGAGCCGCCAGGGCCGGCGGGCCGAGGCAGGAAGGAAGGAGGGGGCTCGCCGGGCCGAGGCAGGAAGGAGGGAGGTAGGGGAAGGAAAGGGGGGGGGGTAGGAGGAGGCGGAGTAGCTACCTCTCCCGGCGGCGGCGACGTGGTAGACCGAGGCGGCGGCGAGGTAGACCGGGGCGGCGGCGAGGTAGACCGGGGCGGCGGCGTGGTAGACCGGGGTGGCGGCGCGGCCAGGCTCGGTGGCGGGAAGGGGCGGGGGAGGGGCGGGCTGCGGTGGCGGGGGAGGGGCGGGGGAGGGGCGGGCTGCGGTGGCGTTGGAGGGGTGGGCTGGCGGCGGTGTTGGGCGGTGGCGGGGACGGCGGGGCTGGGGTGGTGGGTGGGTGAGGTGGGGGGAAGGAGAAAGAGAGAGGGTGGGGCTGGGCTGGGAGAGAGAGAGAGGGGTGGGGCCGGGCTGGAAGAGAGAGAGAGAGGGGTGGGTCCGGGCTGGGAGAGAGAGAGAGGGGTGGGGCCGGGCTGGGAGAGAGTGGAGATAGCCCCACCTCTTTGCCATCACCCAGCAGATGGCAAAGCCCCACCTCTTTGCCATCAGAAAGCAGATGGCAAAGCCCCACCTCTTTGCCATCAGCCAGCAGATGGCAAAGTTCTTTGCCATCTGCTGTCTGATGGCAAAGAGGTGGGGCTAGTGCGCCGTTACAACGCCGTCGTCCGCTGGACCCCACCAACCTCTTTGCCGTCTGCCAGCAGACGACAAAGATTCTTTGCCATCTGCTGGCAGATGGCAAACAATTGGCTGATGGCAACCAGGTTCTTTGCCGTCTGTCAGTTCTTTGCCGTCTGTTTTTTGTAAGCAGATGGCAAAGACGTTCTTTGCCATCCGCTGGCAGATGGCAAAGAGCTGACTGATGGCAAATTCCCTGTTTCCAGTAGTGTGAAGCTCAATATGCAACGAGTTGCATATTGACGAAACTCCATGCTTGAATTATTTAGTTCGCTCTTGTTTCGGTACATGACAATACTAAATGTTGGTAAGCATGGAAAGAGGTGAAGCATAATTAAACTACACTATCTAGGCATCTTAAATGAGGTCGGAAACAACATATAGTATTCCCGAAATGACCCCATGTGTTAATTTCGAAATTGTTCCAGATCTGAACCAATCATGTTTTATATTTATTAAACAGGGAAATAAAATGCACAATGCGATTCTACTCGTCATTCTAGTCGATTTAGATATATAAATCATTTGCAACGGAGCTACGGCCTAAAAGATATGACACACACAAGATGAATATGTCATGAATGCAAAATGCATGCACTCAACAACCACAAACATACCAAATCATGGGTGCAGCAACATATTATGAAAGTACATGAGATTCTAAGCAAGTTTCATATAGGACGTGTTCAAAACGGAGCAACGAGTCAATAACAACAACCAACACAAGTTTTAGTTAGAATCTGCCCAAACAGCAACATGGCATTTTGCACACATGAAAACAATAAGCTACAAGATTCTAAAATGCACAAACAAGACATGGGGCTGTAGCTTACATGATGCACAACAATTCATACCATCACAGCAAATTGAGTAGAAGCATCGATCACTAGGAAATAAGCTCACAAGATGGCAATAAAATATAGAAGATTAGGACTTAGTGAAAATCAGAGTTTTTAACAGAGCAGTTTTTCACGAAGGCATATTGGCAGCAATAAAACTATATGCTACCGGGCATATCATGGCATGAAACTTAACAGCATGGTAGAGGACATCATGCACTACAATTCATTCCATTATGGAAACATCATATTATGCACAGATTCATGGCAACCATCAACACAACAAGGCATTCTGAAATAACCAGATTGTCTGGCTTAGTGAAAATTAGAGTAGACAAGAGCAGCAGTTTTTAACAGATTGGCATCTTGGACAAAAGAAATACATATGATGAAAATCCTATACATGGAATCTAATGGCACAAAATGTTAGAGCATAACATGGCTAACAAAGCATTCCATTGTGGCAACACCAAAAGAGTCCTAGTACACTAGCAAATCACATGGCAAGACAACAAAAAATAACAGATTCAGACATGGTGAAATTTAACTCTCCCAAAACTGCAGTTTGACTAGGCATGTTGACATGGCAATAACAGTAGCATAACAATCACCTATGGTCATGGCAAGGACACTAACATCAACTATACATGACACACTTCAAATCATACCATTGTCACACATACAAAGAAGGCATGGTTTGCTTAATATGATGCTCACAAAACGGAACTCTTCGTTAACAGATTTCAGTTGTAACGCGATAGCAACTTGAGAGCAAGAAATTAACATGATAATGAACTTCTACCTAGTAACCAGAGGCATGGCATCAAAGTAGTCATCACATAGGGCAATTTTCATGAAGACACCACATGCAAAAGACCTACGGTTGAGATGCAATCATCCGCGGAGGTTTGAACAAAATAACAGATTTAAACAGTTTGACAGTTACAACACGGAGCACTATTGCAACACAGATTTTTGCGAATATATGAAATCTAAGATGCGTGCCAATGATTCTATCATGTAGAGCATGAAACGTAGATACTCCTACATATCTTGATCATTTCAAACGGACAATCGAGCACAACGTTACAACACATCCAAGATGCAATATACCTGTCGGGGAAATCGGGATGGCATGGTACGGGGGCCTGTTTGGTTGGACGGTCGGGGTCCAAGGACGGGGCGGATCGGGACGGGCTGGTCCCGATCTGGGCGATTGGCGGCGACAGCGGTCGCCGGAGGCGAGGATGGCGGCAGTCCGGCCGGAGGAGGCAGATCCGGCGAGGAGGGGCCCAGATCCTGCGGTGGCGCTCCAAGGCGGGGTTGGCGGCGAGCTCGAGTGCACGGGGCACTGCGGCCGGCAAGGAGGCGCGGGGGCGGAGCAACGCCGGCGGCTGGCTGCGTGGAGGGCAGGGAGCTGCGAGACCTCGGGAGGCAGCGACGGCTTCCGGCAACGCGGCTTACCGGTGGCAGGGTCGCCGGCGGGGCGCAGATGGCGGCGGGGCGGCGCTGCGGCGGCGGCGCGGCTAGGGTTCCGGCGAGCTTCCGGGCGGCGCTGGCCGCAGGGCTCGCAGGGCGCTGGGGCGGGCGCTAGGCCCGGTCGGGCCCGGGGCGGGCCGGATTCGAGCCTCGACGGGCCTGCGGCGTTGGGAGCTCTGGGGCGCGGACGTGGCGGCCTCCTATTGGTCGTGGGTGGCGGCTGCGGCGGCGCTAGGTGGTTCTAGCAGCGACAAATGGCGGCGGGGGATTCCACCAGCGCGGATTTCGAGGCAGAGGCGGCTGGAGGTTAGGGAGGCTAGGGTTTGGACTAGGGACGTCCAAAAATGGACTGGAGGGTCTTTAAATAGGCAGGGGAGCTAGGTTAGGGGGGTTTTGCACCGTTTCGAGCCCTCCGATCGCGATCGGACGGCTCCGGTCGCGGGGATAGGTTAGGTGGTCTAGGTTGGGCTGTGAAGAGAGGCTTGGGCTGAGATGAGAGGGAGTTTTGCGGCCCGGCAACGAGTTTAAAACACCGAAAACACCCGATAAATCAACCGATGACGGTGCCACTACGGTCAGCCGTTCGGGTATCAAACGACCTCCGATTGCGAGGAAATTTGGCAGGCGGTCTACCTATAGCATAAGAAGACCGCACGCCAAGTTTTGACCCAATCCGAGAATATTTTATATGCACTTTTAAAAACAATATTTTATCGGTGTTGCTGGCGCATGCGTGTGTGGTTGGTCTCGAAACGGTCGACGACACGAGCGGAGAGAACCGGCAACTACGAACGGATGCAAGTTTTCAAAAACGAGTGACGATGCTATGCAGATGATGCGCATGATGCGATGATGAATGCAACAACCACTTGATTCACATGACGAGAAAGGAAATAAAAGGGGAATCTTCTGGAGCGTTGGTTTCGGGCTGTTACATGTTTTGTCAAGATAATCATAGCATGGTCTTTACCGGCTTTCGTAGAGGTGATCTATACATTGTTGATTTCACTAAGAGATCCAAACCTCGTACTTGTCTTACTGCAAAATCGTCTAAAGGTTGTCTTTGGCATAGAAGGCTAGGACATGTTGGTATGCGTAATCTAGAAAAGCTCATCAAAGGTGATCATATACTTGGTGTTAAAAATGTTATCTTTGACAAAGATAAACTTGTAGTGCTTGTCAAGCAGGAAAACAAGTGGGTGGAAGTCATCCCATGAAGAACATCATGACTACTAGGAGACCACTCGAGTTGCTTCATATGGATCTCTTTTGTCCCAACACTTATAAGAGCCTCGGTGGAAATTCCTTTGGTCTGGTTATAGTTGATGATTTTTCCAGATTTACGTAGGTATTCTTTCTTGATGACAAGTCGCGGGTGTAAAAGATCTTCATGAACTTCGCTCGCATGGCCAAAAATAAATTTGAAGTGAAGATTAAGAAAGTACGGAGCGATGATGTCTACTACGCAACCTTCTTCTTGTAGACTCGTGTTGGGCCTCCAAGCACAGAGTTTTGTAGGACAGTAGCAAATTTCCCTCAAGTGGATGACCTAAGGTTTATCAATCCGTGGGAGGCGTAGGATGAAGGTGGTCTCTCTCGAACAACCCTGCAACCAAATAACAAAGAGTCTCTTGTGTCCCCAACACACCCAATACAATGGTAAATTGTATAGGTGCACTAGTTCGGCGAAGAGATGGTCATACAAGTGTAATATGGATGGTAGATATAGTTTTTTGTAATCTGAAAATATAAAAGCAGCAAGGTAACTAATGATAAAAGTGAGCACAAACGGTATTGCAATGCTTAGAAACAAGGCCTAGGGTTCATACTTTCACTAGTGCAAGTTCTCTCAACAATACTGACATAGTTGAATCATATGTAAATCCCTCAAGTGCGACAAAGAGTTCACTCAAAAGTCACAAATAGCGGAGAACAAACGAAGAAATTATTGTAGGGTACGAAACCACCTCAAAGTTATCTTTTCCGATCAATCGTATGAGCTATCCCTATAAGTGTCACGAACAGCCCTAGAGTTCATACTAAAATAACACCTTAAGATACACATCAACCAAAACCCTAATGTCACCTAGATACTCCAATGTCACCACGAGTACCCATGGGCTTGATTATACGATATGCATCACATAATTTCAGATTCATCATGTTCAATCCAACACAAAGAACTTCAAAGAGTGCCACAAAGTTTCTACCGGATAGTCAAGACGAAAACGTGTGCCAACCCCTATACATAGATTCCCAAGGTCACGGAACCCGCAAGTTGATCACCAAAACATACATCAAGTGGATCAATAGAACATCCCATTGTCACCACGGATATCCCATCGCAAGACATACATCAAGTGTTCTCAAATCCTTAAAGACTCAATCCGATAAGAAAACTTCAAAGGGAAAACTCAATTCATCACAAGAAGATAGAGAGGGGAAATCTCCATATGATTCATCTATATCAATAAACCTCGCGATACATCAAGATCGTGCCATCCCAAGAACACGAGAGAGGGAGAGATCAAACACATAGCTACTGGTACATACCCTCAGCCCCAAGGGTGAACTACTCCCTACTCGTCATGGAGACCGCCGGGATGATGAAGATGGCCTCCGGTGATGGCTTACCCCTCCGGCGGGGTGCCAGAACGGGCTCCCGATTGGTTTTTCGTGGCTACAGAGGCTTGCGGCGGCGGAACTCCTGATCTAGGTTTCTTTCTGGGGGTTTTGGTATTTATAGGAATTTTTGGCGTCGGTCTCACGTCAAGCGGGTGCTCGAGGAGTCCACAAGCCAGGGGGGCGCGCCCTAGGGGCGGGCGCCCCCCAGGCTTGTGACCTCCTCGGTCACTTCCTGGCCCAGCTCGGGGGTCTCTTTTGGTCCATAAAAAATCACCGTAAATTTTCAGCCCATTCCGAGAACTTTTATTTCTACACAAAAAACGACACCATGGTAGTTCTGCTGAAAACAGCGTCAGTCCGGGTTAGTTCTAATAAAAGCATACCAAAATCATATAAAATTATTGTAAACATGGCATGAATACTTCATAAATTATAGATACATTGGAGACGTATCGGCATCCCCAAGCTTAATTCCTGCTCGTCCTCGAGTAGGTAAATTATAAAAGAAATAATTTATGAAGTGTGAATGCTAGCAAGTGCACAAGTTTGAT
Source organism: Elymus sibiricus (assembly GCA_039707655.1). NCBI lineage: Eukaryota > Viridiplantae > Streptophyta > Magnoliopsida > Poales > Poaceae > Elymus > Elymus sibiricus. The sequence continues at coordinate 140,161,723 of CM077671.1, forward strand.
CAATGATAATTCCAGTCACCTTTTCTAGCATCAATATAAACCATAAACAGTAGCTCATCTCATAAAACTTCTCATGATCAAGTAACAAGCTATTCACATGTTAAAGTATAGACCAGAAAGTTTCTTGAAAACTAACAAACCATATTCCTAGTCATCGAACAATTGCAATTCATCTTATTTTCAGGAAGGGTCTACGTAAGAGCTTTGATTTAGCAAATTCCACATATTCAACTATCATATAGTCTTCCATGATTATTGACACTCAAAGCATATTTTTAGAACAAATAGCATCCATCGAACACAGAGAAAGATAGGGGCTTAATGTTTCGCCTCCCAACTTATTTATCATATAGATAATTGTCAACAATAATAATTCATGATCAAATATATTTGTGTGGATATATATGTTTAGATCATTCCCCAACACATGACGCTTGCCAAGAGAAAAAGGTGAAATATAGGAAGTGGTGAAGATCACCATGACTCTTGCATAAAGGTAAGTACTAGAAAGTAAAAGATAGGCCCTTCGCAGAGGGATGCATTGATTTGCAAAAAGTGCCAGAGCTCGAGCTTTTAAAACAGAGATGAATAATAATTTTGAGCGGTATACTTTCATTGTCAACATAACAACCGAGAGATCTCGGTATCTTCCATGCTAGATACATTATAGGCGGTTCCCAAACAGAGTGGTAAAGTTTTTACTCCCCCTCCACCAATCAATCACACTCCACGGCGAGCCGAATCCACGGGTACCGTCCATACAAACAACAATCCTGGGGGAGTTTTGTTTCATTGTATTTTGATTTGATTTTTGAGCATGGAACTGGGCATCCCGAATAACAGCCACTTTCTCGTGAATGATAGTGAATCAACACATATCGTGAGAATAACCCACCTAGCATGGAAGATACTGACAGCCCCTAGTCACTAAATGAGTGATTCGGGCATACAAAACAGAATATTATTTGAAGGTTTAGAGTTTGGCACATGCAAATTTACTTGGAACGGCAGGTAAATACCGCATATAGGTAGGTATGGTGGACTCATATGTAACAACTTTGGGTTTAAGGGTGTTTGAATGCACAAGTAGTATTTCTACTTGGTGCGGAAGTTTTGGCTAGTATGAGGTGGAAGCAAGCACCACATGTTGGAGGATCCATAACAATATAACTTCTATACAAATATACCCAAACATAACTCATTAAGTTGTCTTCCTTGTCCAATTTTAACTAATTTTCTCGAGTTTGAAAATAATTAATGAGCTCACAATCATAGAAGATGTCCAAGATAGTATATTTATATGTGGAATCTCTCTTCCTTCAATATTCTTTCATGAATTGTTCAAGTGACCAATGCGGTGTTTGCTAACTTTCAATAAATTTTACCACCTATACTTATTATGTGTGAAGTCATTACTCCCCATGGGATAATTATATGAAGCATATTTAATTTCTGATTTATGATATTCAATTCATTCAACCATTTACTCATAGGATATAAGTGAAGCACGAGAGTGAATGACAAACTACTCCAAAAAGATATAAGTGAAGATCAATGAGTAGCCAACAATTAAATAACTATGTGAAGACTCTCTCATCTAAGAATTTGAGATCTTAAGTATTTTATTAAACAGCAAGCAAACGAAAAATAGCACTCCAAGAATAGCACGCATCATGTGAACGAATAAAAATTTGGGCTCAACATAGGCTAACCGATAATTGTTGATGAAGAGAGGTGGGATGCGTAGCATCCCCAAGCTTAGATGCTTGAGACTTCTTGAAATATTTACTTGGGGTGCCTTGGGAATCCCCAAGCTTGAGGTTTTGTATCTCGTTCAATCCTCTCATATCATGGTTTCACCTATTCTCAAAAACTTCATCCACACAAAACTCGAAAAGAACTCGTGGGATAGGTTAGTACACATAATAATAACTCAACTCTTTATGTACTGCCAAGACAAGTTGTATAATAATTTTAAAACATTAGGTACTGTATGCTATCATTTCCACAATTTATATCTACCAATATAGGCTATGGAAACTATAGGATAAGTAGATAACAAAACTATGACAGAAATCTGTCCAAACAGAATAGTCTGTAGCAATTTATGAAAAAAGTGTACTTCCATAACTCAAACAATTATGACAATTTAGGACATGCTAAATAATTTATATGAGAATACTGTGTAAAAATTTCAGAAACTTTCCAAGTTCCAGTAAAATATGAAAATTCAAACACTACAGCAAAAGTTTCTGTTTTTTACACAGCACACATCAAACATGCAATGCAAGCATCCTAATGCAATTCTTGGAACTTTTTGTTGAAAAACAAGATTATAAATAACACCTAACAGAGAACAAGAAAATAAAATGATGCTCCAAGCAAAACTCATATTATGTGACGAATAAAAATATAGCTCCAAGTAAGATATACCGATAGTGTTGAAGATGAAAGAGGGGATGCCTTCCGGGGCATCCCCAAGCTTAGGCGGTTGAGTCTTACTTGGATATTACCTTGGGGTGCCTTTGGCATCCCCAAGCTTAGGTTCTTGCCACTCCTTATTCTCCTCATATCGGTGTCTTGCCCAAAACTTGAAAACTTCAATCACACAAAACTTAACAGAACTTCGTGAGATGGGTTAGTATAATAAATATAGATCATTCACTTAGGTACTGTGAAGACAAGATTCATAATTGTTCCCACATCATACCTACTGTATTCTATCATTCCCATAATTTATATCACTCAATATAAGCTATAGAAACACTAAAACAAGTAAACTATGCATGCAAAACAGAATCTGTCAAAAACAGAACTGTCTGTGAAGATCTGTAGCGTAACCATACTTCCCTGTCTCTAAAAATTCTGAAAAAATAGGACAATCTAGAAAATTTGTATATAAATCATGTTTCAAAAATTCAGATCAAAAGAACGTACCAGTGAATTTACAAAATTCCTGTAATGAGAGCAAAAGTTTCTGTTTTTGCACAGAATCAAGTCAACTATCATCCACACTATCCCAAAGGCTTTACTTGGCACTTTATTGAAACAAAAGCTATAAAACATGATTATACAGTAGCTTAATCATGTGGACACACAAAAACAGTAGGTATAAATACTGGGTTGTCTCCCAACAAGCGCTTTTCTTTAATGCCTTTTTAGCTAGGCATGATGATTTCAATGATGCTCACATAAAAGATAAGAATTGAAACATGCAAAAGAGCATCATGAATCTCATGACAAACACATTTAAGTCTAACCCACTTCCTATGCATAGGGATTTTGTGAGAAAACAAATTATGGGAGCAAGAATCAACTAGCATAGGAAGGCAAAACAAGCATATCTTCAAGATTTTCAACACATAGGGAGGAAACTTGATATTATTGCAAATCCTACAGGCATATGTTCCTCCCTCATAATAATTTTCAGTAGCATCATGAAGGAATTTCACAATATAACTATCGCATAAAGCATTATTTTTATGATCTAAAAGCATAGAAAATTTATTACTCTCCACATAAGCAATTTTCTTCTCATTCATTGTAGTGGGAGCAAACTCAACAAAATAACTATCATGAGATACTTGATTGACATAACCACTTTGAATATTAAAATCATGATGACAAGTTTCATGGTTACTATCACTCTTTATAGCATACATGTCATCATCATAATCATCATAGATAGTAGGCATGTCATTATCATAACAAATTTGCTCATCAAAACTTGGGGGACTAAAAATATCATCTTCATCAAACATAGCATCCCCAAGCTTGTGGCTTTGCATATCATTAGCATCATGGATATTCAGAGAATTCATACTAACAATATCACTATCATGCTCATCATTCAAGGAATTCTCATTAAGTATTATCATAATTTCTTCCTCTACCAATTGAGCACAATTTTCGGAATCCTTATTTTCACGAAAGACATTATAAAGACGATACAAATGATGCAACCTAAGCTCCATTTTTTTTGTAGTTTTCTTTTATAAAACCAAACTAGTGATAAAACAAGAAACTAAAATATTCAATTGCAAGATCTAAAGATATACCTTCAAGCACTCACCTCCCTGGCAATGGCGCCAGAAAAGAGCTTGATGTCTACTACGCAACCTTCTTCTTCTAGACTCGTGTTGGGCCTCCAAGCGCAGAGTTTTGTAGGACAGTAGCAAATTTCCCTCAAGTGGATGACCTAAGGTTTATCAATCCGTGGGAGGCTTAGGATGAAGATGGTCTCTCTCGAAAAACCCTGCAACCAAATAACAAATAGTCTCTTGTGTCCCCAACACACCCAATACAATGGTAAATTGTATAGGTGCACTACTTCGGCGAAGAGATGGTGATACAAGTGTAATATGGATGGTAGATATAGTTTTTTGTAATCTGAAAATATAAACACAGCAAGGTAACTAATGATAAAAGTGAGGACAAACGGTATTGCAATGCTTAGAAACAAGGCCTAGGGTTCATACTTTCACTAGTGCAAGTTCTCTCAACAATACTGACATAGTTGAATCATATGTAAATCCCTCACGTGCGACAAAGAGTTCACTCCAAAGTCACAAATAGCGGAGAACAAACGAAGAAATTATTGTAGGGTACGAAACCACCTCAAAGTTATCTTTTCCGATCAATCGTATGAGCTATCCCTAAAAGTGTCACGAACAGCCCTAGAGTTCGTACTAAAACAACACCTTCAGATACACATCAACCAAAACCCTAATGTCACCTAGATACTCCAATGTCACCACGAGTACCCATGGGATTGATTATACGATATGCATCACACAATTTCAGATTCATCATGTTCAATCCAACACAAAGAACTTCAAAGAGTTCCGCAAATTTCTACCGGAGAGTCAAGACGAAAACGTGTGCCAACCCCTATACATAGATTCCCAAGGTCACGGAACCCGCTAGTTGATCACCAAAACATACATCAAGTGGATCAATAGAACATCTTATTGTCACCACGGATATCCCATCGCAAGACATACATCAAGTGTTCTCAAATCCTTAAAGACTCAATCCGATAAGAAAACTTCAAAGGGAAAACTCAATTCATCACAAGAGGATAGAGAGGGGAAAACTCCATATGATTCATGTATATCAATAAAGCTCACGATACATTAAGATCGTGCCATCTCAAGAACAAGAGAGAGAGAGATCAAACACATAGCTACTGGAACATACCCTCAGCCCCGAGGGTGAAATACTCCCTACTCGTCATGGAGACCGCCGGGATGATGAAGATGGCCTCCGGTGATGGCTTCCCCCTCCGGCGGGGTGCCGGAACGGGCTCCCGATTGGTTTTTCGTGGCTATAGAGGCCCGCGGCGGCGGAACTCCCGATTTAGGTTTCTTTCTGGGGGCTTTGGTATTTATAGGAATTTCTGGCGTCGGTCTCACGTCAAGGGGGTGCTCGAGGAGTCCACAAGCCAGGGGGGCGCGCCCTAGGGGGGGCCGCGCCCCCCAGGCTTGTGACTTCCGAGGTCACTTCCTGGCCCAGCTCCGGTGCTTCGGGGGTCTCTTTTGGTCCATAAAAAATCACCGTAAATTTTCAGCCCATTCCGAGAACTTTTATTTCTGCACAAAAAACGACACCATGGTAGTTCTGCTGAAAACAGCGTCAGTCCGGGTTAATTCAAATAAAATCATACCAAAATCATATAAAATTATTGTAAACATGGCATGAATACTTCATAAATTATAGCTACGTTGGATACGTATCAAGCGACAATGGATCGGAGTTCAAGAACTCCAATGTGGATACCTTTCTTGACGAAGAAGGGATTTCACATGAGTTCTCGGCTATGTACACACCTCAACAAAATGGAGTTGTTCAGAGGAAGAACCGGACTCTTATAGAGTTGGCTAGAATGATGCTCGATGAATACAAGACGCCAAGACACTTTTGGGCAGAAGCCGTGGAAACAGCTTGTCATGCTACGAACCGACTCTATCTGCACAAGCTTCTCGGTAAAACGGCATACGAGCTACTCACTTGTAACATACCCCAAGTTGGATACTTTCGTGTATTCGGCTCAAAGTGCTATATTCTTGATAAGCATCGTCGTTCTAAATTTGCTCCTGAATCTCATGAATGTTTCCTACTTGGTTACGAATCACACTCTCACACTTACCGTGTCTACAACAACTTCACTCGAAAAGTTGAAGAGACGGTAGATGTGAAGTTTGATGAATCTAATGGTTCGTAAGTCGAACCATTGCCAAATGATGTAGGAGATAAGGAACCTTCAGAAGCCATTCAAGATTTGTCCATCGTCAAGCTTTGTGCCGTGGAGGTGAAGGAAAGCACTTCATCAACACAAGTGGAAGCTCCTACCTCGCGTCAAGGCGAACCACAAAATGACATGGATGCATACACAAGCGGTACACGACAAGATGAAGAGGAGGAAGAAGTACATCATCATGATCCACCACAACCTTCTTCACCACCACCTCAAGGAAACGACACCTTCAACAACAATTAAGAAGAAGATGATGATGAGGAAGCTCCACCATCCAACAAGCAAAAGCTACCACGAGTTCGAGCAACAGTGAACAAGAATCATCCCTTAGAGAAAATATTCGGCGACATACAAACTGGGAGAATCACTCTCTCTAAAACCCGTTTAGATAACTTTAGTGAGCATTACTCATGTATCTCTAGTATTGAGCCTATGAAGGTGGAAGAAGCACTTGAAAACCCGGATTGGGTGAATGCTATTCACAAAGAGCTACACAACTTTGAGAGGAATGAAGTATGGACACTAGTGGATAAGCCCAAGGACGAGCAAAACATCATTGGAACAAAATGGGTGTTTCAGAACAAGCAAGATGAAGATGGTCAAGTGGTACGCAACAACGCACATCTCGTAGCTCAAGATTACACTCAAGTCGAAGCTATGGACTACAGTGAGACTTATGCCCCCGTTGCTAGACTGAAGCCATTCGTATACTCCTTGCTTATGCCAATCACCATGATATTACTCTTTACCAAATGGATATCAAAAGTGCTTTTCTAAATGGTCAAATTGAGGAGGAAGTTTATGTCAAACAGCCTCTCATCTTTGTGAACCTAAGAAACCTAATCATGTTTATAAACTTCGTAAAGCTCTTTATGGTCTTATGCAAGCCCCACAAGCTTGGTACAAATGCTTAACGAAGTTCCTTATTGAAAAGGGTTTTGAAATTGGTAAAATAGATGCAACCTTGTTCATAAAAATGGTTGATAACCCACAAGTATAGGGGATCAGTTGTAGCCTTTCTCGATAAGTAAGAGTGTCGAACCCAACGAGGAGCTAAAGGTAGAACAAATATTCCCTCAAGTTCTATCGACCACCGATACAACTCTACGCACGCTTAACGTTCGCTTTTCCTAGAACAAGTATGAAACTAGAAGTACTTTGTAGGTGTAACGGGATAGGTTTGCAAGAATATAAAGCGCACATAAATAAAATCTAGGGGCTGTTTGCAGAGAGCTTTTTGTCACAAGGAAGTTATTTGTCCCTAGGCAATCGATAACTAGACCGGTAATCATTATTGCAATTTTATATGAGGGAGAGGCATAAGCTAACATACTTTCTCTACTTGGATCATATGCACTTATGATTGGAACTCTAGCAAGCATCCGCAACTACTAAAGTTCATTAAGGTAAATCCCAACCATAGCATTATAAGGTATCAAGTCCTCTTTATTCCCATACGCGAACAACCTACTTACTCGGGTCTGTGCTTCTGTCACTCACGCCACCCACCATAAGCGAATCATGAACATATTGCAAACCCTACAGCACGGATCCCTCATGCTTGCGCGACACGGAGAGCACCATAGGACAACACCAATAATAAAACATGCAACTCAAACCAATCATGATCATCAATCAACCCATAGGACAAAACGGATCCACTCAAACATCATAGGATAGCCATACATCATTGGGAAATAATATATAGCGTTGAGCACCATGTTTAAGTAGAGATTACAGCGGGGAGAAGAGGTGTTGAACCGCTGCATAGAGGGGGAGAGAGTTGGTGATGACGGCGGCGAAGTTGTTGGCGTAGATCGCCGTCACGATGATGGCCTCGGCGGCATTCCGGCGCCACCGGGAGAGAGGGGGAGAGAGCCCCCCTCCTTCTTCTTCTTCCTTGTCCTTCCCCCTAGATGGGAGAAGGGTTTCCCCTCTGGTCCATGGCCTCCATGGCGGCGGAGGGGCGAGATCCACTCCGAGATTGGATTTCTCTCTTTGTTTCCTTCTGTTTCTGCCTTTTAGATTCTGGCCTTTCACCGTTTCTTAAATTCCCGGAGATCCGTAACTCCAATTGGGCTGAAATTTTAACACGATTTTTATCCGGATATTAGCTTTCTTGCGCCGAAAGAAGGACACCAACCGCCTTATGGGGTGACCACAAGGGTCCAGGGCACGCCCTACCCCCTGGGGCGTGCCCCTATGGCTTGTGGGCCACTCGGGCATCGTCTCGCGTTGATTCTTTTTCCCAAAAATTACATATATTCCAAAAAAATCTCCGTAAGTTTTTATCGCGTTTGGACTTCGTTTGGTATGGATATTCTGCGAAACAAAAAACATGCAACAAACAGGAACTGGCACTGGGCACTGGAGCAATATGTTAGTCCCAAAAATAGTATAAAAAGTTGCCAAGAGTATATGAAAGTTGTAGAATATTGGCATGAAACAATCAAAAATTATAGATACGACGGAGACATCTCAGCATCCCCAAGCTTAATTCCTGCTCGTCCTCGAGCAGGTAAATGATAAAAAAGATAATTTTTGATGTGGAATGCTACCTAGCATAATCTTGATCATATAATCTAATCATGGCATGAATATTAATACACGAGTGATGCAAAGCAACAGTCTATCATTTGACATAAAGACAATAATACTTCAAGCATACTAATAAAGCAATCATGTCTTCTCAAAATATCATGGCTAAAAGAAAGTTATCCCTACAAAATCATATAGTCTTCATCACACAAAGTATTAAATCATGCACAACCCTAGTTTTAGCCAAGCAATTGTTTCATAATTTAATATTCTCAAACCTTTTCAACTTTCACGCAATACATGAGCGTGAGCCATGGATATAACACTATAGGTGGAATGGAATATGGTGGTTGTGGAGAAGACAAAAAAAAGAAGGAGATAGTCTCACATCAACTAGGCGTATCAACGGGCTATGGAGATGCCCATCAATAGATATCAATGTGAGTGAGTAGGGATTGCCATGCAACGGATGCACTAGAGCTATAAGTGTATGAAAGCTCAAAAAGAAACTAAGTGGGTGTGCATCCAACTCGCTTGCTCACGAAGACCTAGGGCAATTTTGAGGAAGCCCATCATTGGAATATACAAGCCAAGTTCTATAATGAAAAATTCCCACTAGTATATGAAAGTGACAATATAGGAGACTCTCTATCATGAAGATCATGTTGCTACTTTGAAGCACAAGTGTGGAAAAAGGAATAGTAGCATTGCCCCTTCTCTCTTTTCTCTCATTTTTTTGTTTTCTTTTTTCTTTTGGTGGGCTTCTTTGGCGTCTTTTTTTTATTTGGGCTTCTTTGGCCTCTTTTATTTATTTGTAAAGTCTAGAGACTCATCCCAACTTGTGAAGGAATCATAGCTTCCATCATCCTTTCCTCACATGGGACAATGCTCTAATAATGATGATCATCACACTTTTATTTACTTACAACTCAAGAATTACAACTCGATACTAGAACAAAATATGACTCTATATGAATGGCTCCGGCAGTGTACCGGGATGTGCAATGATCTAGCGTAGCAATGACATCAAAAAACGGACAAGCCATGAAAACATCATGCTAGCTATCTTACGATCATGCAAAGCAATATGACAATGATGGTGCGTGTCATAATAAATGGAACGGTGGAAGTTGCATGGTAATATATCTCGGAATGGCTATGGAACTGCCATAATAGGTAGGTATGGTGGCTGTTTTGAGGAAGGTATATGGTGGCTGTTTTGAGGAAGGTGGGTTTAATGCACCGGCGAAAGTTGCGCAGTACTAGAGAGGCTAGCAAGGTGGAAGGGTGAGAGTGCGTATAATCCATGGACTCAACATTAATCATAAAGAACTCACATACTTATTGCAAAAATTTATTAGTCATCAAAACAAGGTACTACACGCATGCTCCTAGGGGAAGGGTTGGTAGGAGTTAACCATCGCGCGATCCCGACCTCCACACAAAGGATGACAATCAATAAATAAATCATGCTGCGACTTCTTCACATAACGGTTCACCATACGTGCATGCTACGGGAATCACAACCTTTAACACAAATATTTCTACCAATCCACAATTACTCACTAGCATGACTCTAATATCACTATCTTTATATCGCAAAACTATTGCAAGGAATCAAACATATCATATTCAGTGATCTACAAGTTTTATGTAGGATTTTATGACTAACCATGTGAATGACCAACTCCTGTTAACTCTCTAAATAGATATAAGTGAAGCATGAGAGTTTAATTCTTTCTACAAAAGATATGCCCACGCTCTAACAAATAAAAGTGAAGCAAAAGAGCATTCTACAAATGGCGGTTTTCTATGTGTAGAGAAACAGGCAATCCAAACTTTAAATGATATAAGTGAAGCACATGAAGCATTCTATAAAGCCATACTCAAAAGATATAAGTGAGGTGCAAAGAGCCTTCTATAAATCAACCAAGGACTTTCTCATCCAGCATGGTGCATTATTAAAAGAAAAATAAAAAGCACACGACGCTCCAAGATTTACGCATATCATGTGACGAATAAAAATATAGCTCCAAGTAAAATTACCGATGGTTGTTAGAAGAAAGAGGGGATGCCTTCCGTGGCATCCCCAAGCTTAGTTTCTTGGGAGTCCTTGAATATTACCTTGGGGTGCCTCAGGCATCCCCAAGCTTAGTCTCTTTCCACTCCTTATTCCTTCATCCATCGTGATCTCACCCAAAACTTGAAAACTTCAATCACACAAAACTTAACAAAACCCTCGTGAGATCCGTTAGTATAATAAAGCAAATTACCACTTTAAGTACTGTTGCAAACCCATTCACATTTTATTTTTTCATTGTATCTCCTGTATTATAACTTCTTTATGGCTTATACCACCGATAAAATCGATAGTTTCATCAAAACTAGCAAAACAATGCATCAAAAACAGAATCTGTCTTAAACAGGATAGTCTGTAGCAATCTGAACATTTACTATATTTCTGCAACTCTAAAAATTCTGAACAATTAGGAAAAAATAAAAAAAATTGCATAGCAGTACTTTGTAAAAATTTCAGAAACTTTTGACATTCCAGTAAAAAATGTAAATTCATGCACTACAGCCAAAGTTTCTGTTTTTGCACTGCACACACCAAACAAGCAATCTAATCATCCTAAAGGCAAATCTTGGCACATTATTTTTATAATACAAGGGATGTATACAAGGGGATAATTATTTTTGTTGAAAATTTTCTGTAATTAAGATTCACAAAGTTTCCGTGAGCATGAACAAAGTTCAAGGAGCTCCCCCACTTCAACGGTGCTCGTCTTTCTTACTTTCACTTTTCTTTTTGAAAAAGTTTTAGGTTCCCCTCTTTATTTTTATTTTGTTTTTAAACTATATAAAATCACACAACAGAATTAAAATGTCTCTCTAAAACTTCCGGGTTGTCTCCCTGGCAGCGCTTTCTTTAAAGCCATTAAGCTAGGCATAAAGTGCTCAAGTAATGGATCCACCCGGATCCCAAGGTATATCAAAGCCAATTTTAATTAACAATGATTTGTAATTTAGTAGTGAGCACAAAGTAACATATATCATGCAACAACGAAGTCTAACTCTCTTCCTATGCATCAGCATGTCATAAAAGAACAATTCATGCACACAAAGTAAAGGCCAATGCATAGTATAAACAGTTTCTTGCAATTTTATCGTATTGGAAACATAGAGAGGCGGAGATGTAGTTCCTCTCTCATAATAATTGCAAGTAGGAGCAGCAAGCCCATGCATATTATATTTATCAAAATTATCATGTGCAATAGTAGAACGCAACCTATCAATATAATCCTTAATAAGCGCAAACTTCTCCGATATAGTGTAGTTGGGAGAATTCAAAAAGATAATAGGACTATCATGTGTGGATGCAATAGCAACAATTTCATGTTTAACATAAGGAACTATAGCAAGTTCATCTCCATAAGCATCATTCATATTGGCATCATGGCCACAAGCATAGCTAGCATCAAGTTCATCAAAAAGGGATATTTCAAACGAATCCAAGGGATCATAGCAATTATCATAGCATTCATCCTTCGGTAAGAACGAAGGGAAATTAAACAATGTATGAGTTGAAGAGTTACTCTCATGAGAAGGTGGGCACGGGTAGCTAATCCGCTCTTCCTCCTTTTGTTCTTCGCTCTCCTCCCCATCTTTTTCATCCAATGAGCTCACAGTGTCATCAATTTCTTCTTCCATAGATTCCTGCAAAATATTAGTCTCTTCTTGAATAGCGGATACTTTCTCAATAAATTGATTAATACGGGCATTGTATTCATAATTGGCATAACAATAACGAAGCATAGCCAAATTTTGAGATCGGTAAACAACATCATCATAATCTTCATACTTTTCAAACAAAGCTTCAATTTCATAAGCACCCTTAAAAGCAACAAACTCTTCTATTTGTTCCACATCATAGTAATCATATATACCATTCGCATAAGAAGCCAAGATTTCATTATCATTAAATTTACATGAAAAGGGAAGGTGTTTAGCCTTCATCCTAGAGCAACAAGTAATATCATATCTCAAGCATAGATTCCAAGTATACCATTTCAACATATGAATTTGATCCCATAACAGTTTCCCTTTTTGAGTCAAGCGATAATCCCTAAAGTATTCACGTTGATCCAACGTGTATCCCATTATCAAGTTGAATGGGGTTTTCTCAGGATTATCAAAGTAGTGCATAATATTTTCCACATAACGAGCATCGAGGGTTTTAGGAGGTTCCCCATCTCCATGAGTAGCAAGTACACCTAATTTTTTTGGTATTTCGTGTTCCATATCCATAGCTAAAGATAGATAATAACTTAGAATAGCAAATAAAATCTACTTAGTGATAAAGCAAACAAGCACACACGAGAATATTCACCCCACGCCATTGCTCCCCGGCAACGGCGCCAGAAAAAGGTCGTGATAACCCACAAGTATAGGGGATCAGTTGTAGCCTTTCTCGATAAGTAAGAGTGTCGAACCCAACGAGGAGCTAAAGGTAGAACAAATATTCCCTCAAGTTCTATCGACCACCGATACAACTCTACGCACGCTTAACGTTCGCTTTTCCTAGAACAAGTATGAAACTAGAAGTACTTTGTAGGTGTAACGGGATAGGTTTGCAAGATAATAAAGAACACGTAAATAAAATCTAGGGGCTGTTTAGATGAAGAAACAACTAAGTTAGTCTTAGTAGAGAGCTTTTTGTCACAAGGAAGTTATTCGTCCCTAGGCAATCGATAACTAGACCGGTAATCATTATTGCAATTTTATATGAGGGAGAGGCATAAGCTAACATACTTTCTCTACTTGGATCATATGCACTTATGATTGGAACACTAGCCAGCATCCGCAACTACTAAAGTTAATTAAGGTAAAACCCAACCATAGCATTATAAGGTATCAAGTCCTCTTTATTCCCATACACAAACAACCTACTTACTCGGGTCTGTGCTTCTGTCACTCACGCCACCCACCATAAGCGAATCATGAACATATTTCAAACCCTACAGCGGGGATCCCTCATGCTTGCGCGACATGAAGAGCACCATAGGACATCACCAATAATAAAACATGCAACTCAAACCAATCATGATCATCAATCAACCCATAGGACAAAACGGATCTACTCAAACATCATAGGATAGCCATACAACATTGGGAAATAATATATAGCGTTGAGCACCATGTTTAAGTAGAGATTACAGCGGGGAGAAGAGGTGTTGAACCGCTGCATAGAGGGGGAGAGAGTTGGTGATGATGGCGGCGAAGTTGTTGGTGTAGATCGTCGTCACGATGATGGCCCCGGCGGCGTTCCGGCGCCACCGGGAGAGAGCCCTCCTCCTTCTTCTTATTCCTTGTCCTTCCCCGTAGATGGGAGAAGGGTTTCCCCTCTGGTCCATGGCCTCCATGGCGGCGGAGGGGCGAGAGCCCCTCTGAGATTGGATCTCTCTCTCTCTCTTTCCTTCTGTTTCTGCCTTATAGATTCTGGCCTTTCACCATTTCTTAAATTCCTAGAGATCCATAACTCCAATTGGGCTGAAATTTTAACACGATTTTTATCCGGATATTAGCTTTCTTGCAGCGAAAGAAGGGAACCAACTGCCTTACGGGGTGACCACAAGGGTCCAGGGCGCGCCCTACCCCCTGGGGCGCGCCCCTATGGCTTGTGGGCCCCTCGGGCATCGTCTCACGTTGATTCTTTTTCCCAAAAATCACATATATTCCAAAAAAAATCTCCGTAAGTTTTTAACGCGTTTGGACTTCGGTTGTTATGGATATTCTGCGAAACAAAAAACATGCAACAAACAGGAACTGGCACTGGGCACTGGATCAATATGTTAGTCCCAAAAATAGTATAAAAAGTTGCCAAAAGTATATGAAAGTTGTAGAATATTGGCATGAAACAATCAAAAATTATAGATACGATGGAGACGTATCAAGGGTTAACGGTGAATTATTTGTGTTCCAAATTTATGTGGATGATATTATCTGTGGATCTACTAACCCACATTTTAGTGAGAATTTTGGAAGGTTGATGTCCGAGAAGTATGATATGTCTACGACGTGTGAGCTGAAAATTTTCCTTGTATTGCAAATCAAGAAAACGAGAGAAGGAACATTCATCTCTCAAACCAAGTATACCAAGGATTTGATCAAGAAGTTCAACATGCAAGCATGTAAAGGTATGAAAACTCCTATGCCTACTAGTGGACATGTTGATCTCACCAAGGAGGACAAACCAGTTGATCAAAAGGTTTATCGATCAATGATTTGTTCATTGCTATATCTATGTGCCTTACGACCCGATATCATGCTTAGTGTGTGCATGTGCGCTCGATATCAAGCCGCTCCTAAAGAGTGTCATCTTATGGCCGTGAAAATAATTGTGAGATACTTGATACATACACCGAACTTTGGCATTTGGTATCCCAAGGGATCATATTTTAACCTTGTTGGAAGTACCGACTCGGACTATGCTGGTGATAAGGTTGATAGAAAATCCACCTCGAGTACTTGTCAATTTCTTGGGAGATCTCTTGTGTCTTGGTCATCCAAGAAACAACACTCGATATCTCTATCCACTGCCGAAGCAGAATACATTACCGCCGGATCATGTTGTGTGCAATTACTATGGATGACTCAAACTCTTAAGGATTATGGAATACATGTGAGACATGTTACATAGTTGTGTGACAATGAGAGTGCTATTAATATTTCTCATAATCCCGTGCAATATTCTCGAACTAAACAAATTCAAGTTCGTCATCATTTCATTCATGATCATGTTGCTAAAGGGGACATTAATCTCAAACATGTTCGCACCAACAAGCAATTGGCCGATATATTTACCAAGCCACTTGATGAGAAAGTGTTTTGTCACTTGAGGAGTGAGTTGAACATCATCGATGCTTCAAATTATAGCTAAACTCACTCGGATGCATGCAAGGGCATGAGTTTACATGACTACTCCTTGTTACTAATGATTTGATCCAATCTTATATCTTGGAAATCTATGCTCCCTTGTGTTGCATCTAACCTTTTGTAGGTACTTGGATGAACTACATTCCACAAGATTTCCAACAACTACAATCAAAAGCTATCTTTTCTTGGCCAAGTATCCACAATCCTACGTTGTGATGGAGGAAGAAGAAAACACAAACCATATCCTTGACATACATATGATGAAAATCTCAATCTTGTCATTTGGATATATGTTTTACTTCCTTGCATGACTAACCCTTGTAGGAGGACCTAGCTTCAAAGAAAAGTAGAATTGCTCCCAATTCAAGATGATCCTCATCAACTTTGAGCATACACAACAAGTCCACCTACACGCCATGTCATCTACATCACGCAAAGGTATGTGCTCATATCCTTGAAGAAGCTTTACTCCAAGTCATGAGATAAACCAATTTAAAGTGATATGAAAACATCAAAATGCTTAAACGAAAAATGGTAACCCCATTTTGAGATTAACGATGAGTATGACCTATGATAAAATATTCTTACTTGGCTCCTAAGTCAATATACTCTAATATACGTGACCTAGTCATCGACCATCATCTAGATGAAGCTTCTTGTTTGGATCATTTTTCAGTTTCATGCTTTCTTGGAAGCACTCAATCTTCATCTAGTTGAAAATACATTGCAAATTCTTTTGAAAATTCATTGCAAATCTTCTTGAAAATATTTTGAAAATCGTTTAGAATCTATTCAGACTTTCTGAAAAACATTTCGTCAACAAAACGGTCAAGTATAACTTTGCCAAGTTTTTGTTTGCAATTCCAGTCTGTCCGAGCTGGGAAAATCGGTTCCACCGATAATGAGATATACTGCCAAGAGTGTGGGGACATCGACTCATAAGTCGTGATCACCGAATGCACGTGTAAAGTGATCCCAGATATCAATGCTCACAGAACACACAGAAGCTGAATAACAAGAGTCTTACATCCATACTTAGCGTCTTACACAAATAAAGACCATGAAGGTCAAGTCTTACATAGATAGGGCCATGAAAGGCCAAATAGCAAACATAACTAGCAGCGGAAATCTTGATCGAAAGCGTTGACCCATGCCATCTTCCTTAACCCTACAGGCATTCTAACTGGGAAGCGTCCTAGTTCGCATGTTCATCACCAACGAACTCTTCACCGTATTCCTGCTCTTCCATGCCTGGCCAATTAAATAACCAGTGGCAAGCCAATGAGTACTTTGAATGTACTCGCAAGCAACCCATGTTTTGGAACAAGGAATAACAATGCATGATATAGCACTAAATAGGTAAGTTTGCAGAAAGCTAATTTTGAGTGCAATGACATGATCAAGTAACTTGTAAGGATGCATCACGAGGTAGCAGTTACCCGAGTGAACAGGTTACAGATATAAATATGAACAGGGGTTGTACATCTCATGTTCAATCATCATGCCAAGTCCTCTGACTTAGCTCGAGTATCTCTTTTGTCACCAACTCACACACTCCAATTTGTGAAAACACTGGACGTAGTTTAAGCAGCACCACCCAACTGTCCTTGACCGTGGACACGGCTATTCGAATAGTTTTACATTCTGCAAAGGTTGCACACTTTACCCACAAGACTCGGGAAACTTCTGTGTCAAGCCATGACTCGCGGTATATTCCATACCCGAGGTAAGTACCCGAACATTGCCTTTTCCCTGACGATACTAAACAAAGAGTCCGCTCGTTGGCACCCAGCCCTCATTAAGTACATCCCACGAGCCTCGCTCAAGATTGTAACATCCATGAGGGGACACAATGGTGTGCCCGGTGTCTGTAAAAACAGCCCATGATCGTCCTACCTAGCATGACCCCGTATCGAGAGTGACCACGTCACTCCCGCCACTAGTAATGCGGGCTCTATGCTAGTACCCACCAAGGTAATCAAAAAAGCCCCGTCCCATAAGGGGTATCGTGGTTGTACATGGAAGGTTGGGAACGGTCGACAAATCTTAAATCTACTCCGTTTTCGAAAACACACACACTCACTTGCTTTGGTACACCACTTCTTTATCATGTGGTTACCTAGCTCATCATCATCTCTGTCGAGCATTAGTGGCACCCGATAGGGTTTTCGAAAAGCCTTTGAAAACACTTTTGTTTCCATCACCATGCATATCCCCATCCCACTTGCGTAGCAACTACTTAGCAACCTAACTACTCCCACCCGCATAACTCTCATAAAGAGGTAGGGTCATGCACGATGCAAGTATCAACGGTAAAAGTATTGGAGGCAACCTACCAAAGTGGTCACCACATAATCATGATAAATATCTCGAAAATAAAGTGCTATACCCCATGCAATAAAATGGTTTCTTAACATGGTCAAAGGTCTGCTTTCCTGGCTCAATAAAGTCCTCGGGGTCTTCAAAGTCTTCGGATCCAACTCCCTCGTCAACAACGCAATCTATCGTCGCAATTTATAACGGGCAAAAATAAGAATATAGCAAAAACAGAGAAAACTAACTACTGTAAAAATGTCCCAACAATTTTTGTAAAATACTAGATTTAAAATTAGAAATACTAAAAATACTTGTCTCTGGTTTTGAAGTGTAAAAAGTTTCAAAAACCATTTTAGCAGTGGTTTGAAATATTCAAAGGTAGGTTTTAAATAAAACCAATACATAAAACATTTTCGAAACTTTTTACAAGTGGCACTATTAAATAGTACAGAATATTGCAAGATTTATGGTGGAAGAATATTTGGAATTGGACAATTATTTAATTATGTGGGATTTTTGTAAAAACAGAAAGAAAAAGAAAAGAAAAAGGCCACTGTGCCTTACTGGGCCAGAGGCGGCTGGCGGAGCCGGCCCAGCTCGCGAAGAAAGCCTAGGCGAGGCTCGGCGCGTGCGTGTGGCCATTTCTAACCTGACGGCTGGGCCCCAGCCATCAGTGGGTGGGAGAGAGGGCGAGAGAGGTGTGGGGATGACAGGGGGGTCCCACCTATCATCTCCCACCTTCAGACAGAGAGGGGGCAGAGCTCACCGGCGATGATCCCGGCGACGGCGGCAGCTAGCGAGCACGGGAATGGAACCAGCGTTGAGCCGGTGTTCCGGTGGAAGAGGAAGGTGGGTCGGAGGGGACCTGGTTCGCCGGCAACGAGCACCCGCGGCGGAGGAGCTTTGGGAAGAGGTCGTCGTAGACGATTCTTGCAGCGAACAGAGCAGAGAGGTGGGGGGAAAGGACATGGGCTTGCTGTGGACACAATGGAGGAGAAAGGAGAGGCGGAGCGGGACTATATCCCAAGATCGACGGAGCACCGACACTACGACGCCTCGATCGATCCCGAGCACTGGTGCTCCGGGAGGTTACTTGGGTGGCGCAGGGGTTCGATTGGGACGGTGAGAGATAGATCAGAGGGGGAGAAGGGCTCGGGGAGGCCCCTTTATAGGTGCCCCGCGGTCCATAAAGCTAAGGTGCGCGAGCGAGCTCGGGGTCGAGGCCAGAGGCCACGGGAGGACGGGCGGGGGAGTCCGCGGTCTTCCTGGGGGTTGCCCACGACCAGAGGGGGCAAGAGGGGAAGCGGGGGTGTGCGCTTGTGTGAGGCCCATGGTTGGCCGAACCGGGCGGCGTCAGGCACGCGTGCGGGAGGTCACCGGAGAGAGAAAGGAGAGGGGACCGACACTTTGGAGGGTTGCAGACGTCGAGGGCATCTCAGGGGACAGCTTTCCCCATCCCAATGTTGTCGGGGGGCCTAGGGATGCTCCTGCTACAGTGCGAGGATGCACTATAGCGTGCTCCAGAGCAGGCCTTTGGCATGCCATGGCATGCTTGCGTGCCCTGGACACGTCCAAGCGTGTCCACCAGCTGCTGGAGGGTCTGAAGATGCTCTAGGAGCTAGGGTATAGGTAGAGGTGAAGAATTGGAGTAGGGGAGAGGTAGAAATGCTGCTGTTTTTGTAGTCTAGAGAGATAAATGGGGGGTTTTACCCCACTCCATGATCGAGTCTGGGCTTGAGATTATTACTGGGGGTAGAGGGGCCACACAAGTGTGTGAGGTAAAAAATTGGGCTTAAGGAGAATAGTGGAAAAGGTGAAAACAAGGGTTTTACTAAACTGTCAGAAGGTGTTTGATGTTGATTTCGGCAAGCAAATGGAGTCTACTTGCCATGAGTTTTACCAAGATCCAATAATAGGTAAAATCAAGGTTGACCACAAGATTTGGGCTGGTTTGAAGAAAGTTGGCAATGTAAACTTTGTAAACCCTAGAAATTAACAGAATCAGATTTTTTTAGATCTAGGCATGCTAAACTAATCTCCTAAATGCACCACTTGGTGTACTAGCATTATTTGGGGATTATAACATGTCCACAAAGTTTGGGGGCAATAGGAGAAACTTCACAATGTAAAGTTGTTCAAATTTGATTCTGGACAAAGAGGGTTTTGGGATATTTTGGTGAAGCAAAACAATTCGGATTCAGATGAAACTTTGCAAGATCATCACAATAGGCATATGTGACTTGCTAGAATTTTCCTGGATTTATTTGAGAATATTTCCTATAGAATTATTTCAAAATCTTAAAATAGACAGAAAGGGTTTTGGAAGGTTTTGTCCAATATTTTGAACATGACCATGTGTTGAAACTCATATATATAGAAAATATATGTCCACTTAGTTTCCCTAAATTTTCTCAAATATTTTGAAAGAATAAAAATAATTTTTCCCTAGGAAAGACCATTTCTGGCCTTAAATAAAAGCCTTTAAATAAAATAGGAAAATAATCTTTAAAATTAATATTTGTGGTTTTGGGAAGTATTATATATAGTGGGTTCCAAATAAAGTTTTTCGGGAAATAGGATCTACCCAATTTGATGACTTGTAGTGCAAACCTCAATTCAGGGGGTTTTGAAAACCTAATTTGAATAAATCCTTTTTGGCCAAAATAATATTTGATAAAAAATGTTTTTGGGTACTATACACATGGCATAGTCATTGGGCAAGATGTTTGGGTCAACGAAGATGAATATGGAGAGAAGAAGAATCTTTGGGAATTAAAACACAACAAACATTCAAGCAAGTAGCACCCAAGTCATCCATCCCAAGAAGCAAAAGTTTTAAATGGGTCCAAATTTTATAAACCATAGCATCGCAAAGTGATACTAACACAGGGTGTGACAGATCTACCCCCCTTACAGGAATCTCGTCCCCGAGATTCCTAGGCTAAGCGCTAAAAAGATAAGGGAACTCGGATCTAAAGTAGTCTTCACGCTCCCAGGTTGCTTCTGCTTCAGTGTGGTTGCTCCATTGGACCTTTAAGTACTTGATGGTGCGACTTCGGGTGCAACGCTCTGCTTCATCCATAATGCGAACTGGCCTCTCATGATAAGTGAGGTCTGGCTGAAGGTCGATGGCCTGATGATCGATGGCCTTGTAGAGGTCGGGGCGGTTGGGAACTTGAAGACACTTCCGGAGTTGTGACATGTGGAAAACGTTGTGCACATCAGACAGCTCGGAAGGTAGCTCTAGCTGGTAGGCAAGTTCTGCTCGTCTTGCGGTGATCTTGAAGGGGCCGATGTACCTTGGTGCAAGCTTTCCTTTGACGTGGAAACGCTTGGTCCCTTTGAGAGGCGTGCCTCGGAGATATACATGGTCTCCGACATTGAGGTTCACTTCTCGACGGTGAGAGTCGGCGTAGCTCTTCTGTCTTGACTTGGCGGTCTCTAGGTGTTATCGGACGATTTGAACTTGCTCTTCTGCTTCGTGGAGGATGTCTGGTCCAAAGACTAGTCCTTCTCCGGTTTCTGACCAGTTGAGGAGAGTACTACACTTGCGTCCATACACCACCTCAAATGGTGCCATCCGAAGGCTCGACTGATAGCTGTTGTTGTAGGAGAACTCAGCAAACGATAGGCAGTCTTCCCACTTGGCTCCATATGCTAAAAAACAAGCATGAAGCATGTCTTCGAGTATCTGATTTACTCGCTCCGTTTGTCCTCCAGTCTGGGGGTGAAAAGCAGTGCTGAAGGAGAGCTTGGTTCCCATTGCCTCTTGAAACTTCTTCTAGAATCTCGAGGTGAACTGGGTGCCTCAGTCTGACAGAATCTCCTTTGGAACTCCGTGAAGACTCACGATGCGGTTAATGTAGAGGTTCGCTAGCTGGCTTCCATCATAGGTGGTCTTGACGGGGATGAAGTGGGCTACCTTGGTCAGATGATCGACAATGACCCAAATAGAATCATGTCCTTTGCTTGACCTAGGTAATCCGGTGATGAAGTCCATCCCGACCTTGTCCCACTTCCATTCAGGCACTTTGAGAGGTTGCAACAATCCAGCGTGTCGCTGATGCTTAGCCTTGACTCTCTGGCATATGTCACATTTAGCAACAAAGGTGCCTATTTGTCTCTTCATTCCATGCCACCAGAATCTTGCCTTGAGGTCTTGGTACATCTTGGTTCCTCCAGGATGGATGGAATATGGAGTGTCATGGGCTTCTTGCAAGATCAAATTTTTGAGCTCAACTTTGTTGGGTACGCATATGCGCTTCCCAAACCATATGGCTCCTTGCTCATCCACTGAGAACCCTGGGGACTTGCCTGCCTTGTTCCTCCTCTTGATGCCTTCAATGCTCTCGTATCCCTTTTGAGCTTCCTTAATATCACCCGTCAAGGTAGGCCTTGCTTCGAGGTTGGCTAGGAAACCGGGTGCAACTAGTTCCAGACCAAAGCTTTCAAGCTCTTCGTACAGGGCGGGTAGCCTTTCCTTAATCATAGCATTCAAGGAACAAGCCTTCCTGCTTAAGGCATCTGCTACCACATTAGCCTTTGCAGGGTGGTATTGAACACTGAGGTCGTAATCCTTGATCAACTCCAACCATCTTCGTTGCCTCATGTTCAACTCCCTTTGAGTGAAAATATACTTCAAACTCTTGTGGTCTGTGTATATCTCACATCGCTTCCCCAGAAGGTAATGTCGCCATGTTTTCAAGGCATGAACTATTGCTGCCAACTCAAGATCGTGGGTAGCATAGTTCTCTTCATGAGGATGTAGCTGTCTGGATAGATATGCTACGACTCTGCCTTCCTGCATCAGAACACCTCCAAGCCCGATTCGTGATGCATCACAATATATCACAAACTCCTTGTGAATATCGGGGGTGGCCAAAACTGGGGCTGTGGTCAACCTCTTCTTGAGCTCTTGGAAGCTTTCTTCGCACTTTGGCGTCCATTCGAACTTCTTTTCCTTCTTCAAGAGCTGAGTCATGGGTCGGGCAATGCTCAAGAATACTTCGACGAACTTACGGTAATATCCCGCGAGTCCGAGGAAGCTTCTGACTTCCTTCACATTGCTTGGGGATTGCCATTCAGTCACAGCTTCGATCTTGGCAGGATCCACTGACAATCCTTCTGCAGTCAACACATGACCCAAGAATCCAACTTCCTGTAGCCAGAATTCACACTTGCTAAACTTGGCATAAAGTTGGTGCTCTTGAAGGTTGTCTAGGACCAATCCCAAGTGTTGCTCATGCCCTTCTTCAGACTTGGAGAAGACAAGTATATCGTCGATGAAGACGACAAAAAACTTGTCCAAATACTCCATGAACACTTTGTTCATGAGGTACATGAAGTAGGCAGGGGCATTGGTTAATCCAAATGACATGACCGTGTATTCATACAGGCCATACCGAGTTACAAATGCCGTCTTCGGGATGTCTTGGGGTCTGATCTTCAGCTGATAGTACCCAGACCTGAGATCAATCTTGGAAAACACCCTGGCACCGTTCAAATCCCCAAGGAGAGGCACTAGGGCGAATGAATCCTTTCCTGAGCTGCTCTGCCAGCTACTTCTTCAATTCAGCCAACTCTTCGGATCCCATTTCTATAGGGCTTCTTATAGATGGGTCCCGCTCCGGGAATTAGCTCAATGATGAACTCAATGTCGCGGTCAGGAGGTATTCTGGGCAGCTCATCAGGAAATACATCCGGGTATTAACATACCATTGGCATTTGATCCAACTCAATTCCCGACAGACAGTTAACTTGAGGGGCTTGAGCGGAGACAGGGTTGGGAACATACTTGACTTCCACTCCTTGGCTATTGGTCATGGTAACAGTCCTCTTGGCACAGTCTAACAAGCCTTGGTGCTTGGTTAACTAGTTGATGCCAAGGATAACGTCCAATCCTGGCGAATCCAATACTTTGAGATCTGCTAGGAAGTCTACCCCGTTAATGCTGATCCCGACTCCTTTACATCCTATCTTGGACTTCATAACCAAACTCGGGGTTTGTATCAACATATGACTACCCAAGGGTGTAGGCTTCATACCACTCTCTAGTGCAAGCTTTTGGGTAACAAAAGAATGCGAAGCTCCACAATCAAATAGTATGGTTGCTGGGGTTGAGTTGACGAGGAACGTACCCAGTATGACGTCCGGGTCGTCCTGGGCTTCCTCAGTGGTGACGTGATTCACACAGCCCTTGCCATTGTTGGGCTGGTTGCGGGGAGCTGGGTTCCTTGGTGGCGCTCCATGGCTGTCGGTGTCAAAACCGGCGGATCTTGGGTAGGGGGTCCCGAGCTGTGAGACTAGAATCGATTGTAACTGGAGAAGTGGGAGACGATGTTTACCCAGGTTTGGACCCTCCTATGGAGGTAATACCCTACGTCCTGCTTGATTATATTGATGGTATAAGGCTTACAAAGTTGATCTACCTCGAGATCGTATGACTAAAAACCTAGATGAGTTCTCTTGGCCTACAACCTAAAACCCTTCGGCTTATATAGACGCCGAGGGTACCTAGGGTTTACACATGGTCGGTTACACGTCGAAGGGATAAACATACCTATTCACTACTCCAAACGTGGAGAATATGCCACGATCCTCGAAGCTTCCTTCCTGGAGACAGGGTCTTCGATCAATCCAGTGCTCGGCAAACGACCCATACAGTCCGGCCCATAAGAAATAGGTCGGCCTCCGAGGACCCCTTAATCCAGGACTCCCTCAGTAGCCCCCGAACTAGCCTCCAACGCCAAGGGTCCAAGTTCTAGCTGCTTCAAATGAACAGAGTCTTCGGCTTGTGAGGCGAGTTCCTTTCTCCAAATAGTGATCGGCCGAGCTTAGTTCGGCCTCCGACGACGTGTAGTTTTTCCGATCATAGATCGTCCGAACATCATGAATAACTCGGCCCTGAAGGCCAAACGTCAAGGAGTTAATAATGCTCTCTGACAACCTTTCAGATGAAAGGTCACGGCCCACCACGACCACTAAACTAGTCGTAAAGACTCGATTCGCGGTTCGAGGCCGTTTTCATCAGCACGATCCATCAATGCACAAATTGTGCTCCGTTTCACACGGGATATGTTTAATCATGCGCGTATAATGGCACGCACGTCTTGGGAAGCGGAGGAATTTATGGCACAGTGAAGGGAGGCTAACCGGCCACAAGCCCAATAAAAGGGAAAGAAAACCCCAAGGCTTAACCGCACTTCCCATTCGCACCCCTGCTTCCCCAATCTCCTGAGCTTCCAGAGCCCAGTTCTAGGTTTTTCACCCTTCCTCCTCCGAGCTCAGCCATGGCCAGCTCCGGCTCCAACGGCAAGTGGGAGTGTGATGCCTGGATAATTAAGCTACAGTAATCCCACACTAATGTTGCCACGTCACCACGATTACTGTTATTAATCTCGCGATGATTCGATCCCGTGCGAATTCGAAATTCAAAACCAAATCAAACAATGAAAGTTTTCAAACATTAAAACTAAAATGTTCTAAGGGTGACAAATAAATCATAAGTAATTATGGTGGAGAATCCACATTTTTACAAAATGTTTAACAGCTCTGAAATAAATAAAATAGTAGCATAAACAATTATTTAAATGCCTTTTATAATTGATAAAATATTGAACTATTTTTCTTGTGCCCAAACTTTTTGGTGTCGGTACCAAATAGTGATAGGTGGATCATGGGCTAGTTCACATATTTTACAAAAGCTAAATAGTACTGGAATAAAATAAAATAGAAAATAGAAATAAAAACAAACAAACAAAATAAAAGAATAAATAAAACAAACCCCCCCTGGCCAACTGGGCCAAACGGCCCAGCCTGCCCCCCCCCATGCGGCCCAACCGGCCCACCCCGGGGGTATATCACCCCCCCAAACCCTAACCCCCACCGACGACCCCCCCACTCTCTCCCTCTCCCCCGATCCCCTCCTTCCCTTCTGGATCGGGTCGGAACCGATCCCCCCCCGACCCGGCGCCGCACCGCCGCCGCCGGGGCCCCGTGCCGCGCCGCCACCGTCCTGCCGTCGCCCCCGCCGCCTCCTCCTCCCCGCCTCGACGCAGGCATCCTCGAGCCCGCGGCCGAGCCTCCACCGGCGCCCCTCCACCGCCCCGCGACCGCGCCAGCGCCGCCCCCACCGGCGCCTCGCCGACCCTCCCCACGCACGTTGCCATCCCCCTGCATCCCGGGTGAGCTGCCGCTCTCGCCTCCCCCTCATCCCCACGCACTCCCCACACCCCCGCTGTCCCGCGCGCTCACGGCGCGCTTGCGCGCGCCCAGCCGCGCTCGTCCTCGCCCCCGCACGCCCGCCGCGTCCCGTGTTCGTCGCCGCGCACCTGCGCCCGCGCATCGCCCAGCCCGCGCTCCGCCTCCGCCTTACCGCCGCTGGCCGTCACCGTCGTCGACCGCCTCCGCTCCCCACCGGCCCGCACGGCCTCCTGGCCTTGGCTGCTGACGCCTCCGAGCGCCGTGCGAGCCCAGCCGGCCGGCACCCTCTCTGCTTAGACCCCCCCTCCTCTGCACTTGGCCGCAGCCCTCCTCCTGCGGCTGCCTCCGCCGCGCCGGAGCCCCGCCGTGGCCGTGGTCGTGGCCTCGCCGTCGCATCGGCCGGCGCCGCGCCCGCGCGCCCGTGCTCGCTGTGGCCAGGGCCACTGACGAATGGGCCCTGCCCCCTGGCCCTATGACAGGGGGCCCCACCCCAGGAACGTTTAAAAAAAGGAATTAAAAGAATTAAAATAAATAAATAGATATTAACTAATTAGTTAATTAAATAATTAATTAACTTAATTAGTTCTGGTTAATTAAACTAATTAATTAGTTAACCTAATTAATCTGTAATTAACTTAATTAAAACCTAATTAACCTAAACTGTCACTGACAGGTGGGACCCACCTGTCAGGTTGACCAGTCAACTGGCACTGTTGACTGCTGATGCAAAGATGATGTCATGCTGACGTCATAAATGGATTTTTCGAATTTATAATAATCTGTTAATTTCAGAAATTGATTAAATCTTTAATAATTAATCTAAAATCAACCGTAGCCCGGATTAAAAAGTTTTGAACATGAAAGTTGCTCAGAAAGATCCCCACGAATCCAACCGCGCCATCTGTTTCTGTGTCGAGACCCTCTATGGAGGTGAACCCGCAACTTTTCGCCTGTTTCTGGCAGATGAATAGTGTATAACTACCAACTATTAATTCCAACTTTAATCCTAAAATAGCTAAAATGGTTTAGACATGATTTTAAGCCACCCTGCACTGCATCCTAGCTGTCACATGCCTCTAACACCGCAAACCTGGAACATTCCCCCCTCCGGTCATCTGTCCGACATTGGCCGGAACCGGGAAAACATTCCCGGATGGGTTCCCCCTTCATCGGTATCGAATAACGCTGCGTTAGGTCACACCCGGCACAACTTATTGCCATGCTATGCTATGTGTTACATTGTTTGCTTTGTATTTACTGTTTCTTCCCCCTCCCCCTCTCTCGATAGACGCGGAGACTACCGATGATACTGCTGTGTACGACTACGCCCCTGACGATCAGTCCTTTGCCGCAGAGCAGCGAGGCAAGCAAAACCCCCTTGAGCATTCCGATATCACCCATCTCTCTCCCTCCTATGCTTGTATTAGATTTTTGCTACTGTATTAGTTAGGTCCTATTCTGATGCATAGCCTGTTTTTGATGAACTGCTACTACACCTGTTATCATATCAACTGTTTAGCATAGGTTGATCAGTGAACCCCTGAGACCCCCTTAGTCCCAGTTGCCCCTGCTTTCATCGATGACACCGAGGACTTGAAGACAGAATACTCAGTCGTCATGACTGACAAGCCGTTACCGACACATCACCACACACCCCTTAAGTATGGCACTACAGAGCTACTACCGAGTGCCGAGGGTGATACCTCACTTAACACTCCCGGTGTTAATTCTGTAGCGTATTTATCGGTCATGGGTAGCGAGGGAGATTCCTCCTCCCCACTTATCGATAGCGACTCTTGTCTTACTCATACCTCGAGTGGGATCCATCGAGGGTGATTCCTCGGATATCCACTTGATGTATAGACACACAGTTACTATGACCTGGTTACAGAAACATGTTGAAGACGGGTCGGCCCCAAGGGTACCCGCGAGAGTGATATGTGGTGGGGTGCGCCGGTAAGGCACCCGAGTGTTATTGGCAGGGCGACGGACTGCACTTTATGGTTCGCGCTTGCCCCGCATTAATAAAATGCTAATGGGTTGGGTATTTGATCTGAGTTGGTCGTTTGGCCTAATACGCACTAACCTTCACGTGGGAGAAGTTATGGGTAATCAGCGTCGTTGTATCAGCCGTAGCTCTTCGGACGTCAGCAATGGAGCGGCGCGCGCCGGATTGGACTGGACGGTGCAGCTCTTGGACTAGAGTGTACTAGGTCTGTTTCCGGCCGCCTTCGCATCGTGCAGGAGTGCAAGGGCAAGTGGGCCCACAAACCTGTGCCCTTAGGATTTAGACCGGCGGGCTGGCCTCTTCGTTGAGCCTAGGTGGGGCGACGACGTGCTGATATCCCGAGGCCGGGCATGACCTAGGAAAGTGTGTCCGGCCAGAGGTGATTCAGGCGTGTTGGGGATGCTAGTCTTCGATAGGGCTAGGCCTTCTCCCTATTCTTGCTTTCTGCAGTCAGTCCAGATATAACCCCTTCCCTTGATAATGAAGCATGCTTAGCATAGTTCTGATGTCAGTCTTGCGAGTACTTTGGATGAGTACTCACCGCTGCTTTGCATTCCTTTTCCCCGTCGATACGGTTCTGCGTTCAGACGATGGAGCCCAGGAGATGGAGTACGCCGGAGACGACTATTACACCACCGACGGAGCCTACTACGTGGAGGCTGCTCCCGACGCTCAGGAGTAGATAGGAGGTTCCCAGGCAGGATGCCTCGCCTCTTTCGATCCATGCTTATGTTTGTGCTAGCCTTCTTAAGGCAAAACTTGTCTAACTTATGTCTGTACTCAGATATATTTGCTTCCGCTGACTCGTGTTTATGTCGAGCTTTGTATTCGAGCCCTCGAGGTCCCTGGCTTGTAATATTAAGCTGTATGACTCTTATTTGTGTCTTTTGTTGTGTTGTGATATCAATCAGTGAGTCCCTAATCTTGGTCGTACGCATTGTGTGCATGACTAGCGTACGGACGAGAATGGGGGCGTCACAGGGAGGCTTCCACGGTCACAGACCAGGAAATCCAGGACCTCAAGGACGCCGGCTACCTCCCCGCCAATACCTTCCACCGCACCGCGGAGGAGGGCCAGGTGATCCCCACCCCCAAACCACGCGAGAGGGTGGTTTTCATTCCTCATTTCATCCGAGGATTGAGCTTCCCGCTCCACCCCTTTGTTAGGGGCCTCATGTTCTTCTACGGACTCGACTTCCATGACCTCCCGCCGAACTCCTTCATGCATATATCGGCTTTCATCATCGTCTGCGAGGCCTTCTTGCGGGTCGAACCACACTTCGGACTATGGCTCAAGATATTCAACATCAAGCTAAAGTGTTTCACAGGCGCACACGCAGACTGCGGCGGGGCGGTCATCGGCAAGCTTCCACGCGCAGTATGGCCATCCGGCACCTTCATCGACACCATCAAGACTTGGCAAAAAGAGTGGTTTTAGATCACCGAGCCAAGGGAGGAAAGCGGAACTGTTCCTGCCGAATTCAGATCTGGCCCCCCGAACAGATTGACCTCATGGGTCCGAAAGGGCCTCGACTGGGGGTCGGACACAGAGGTGGATGACCTACAGAGGGGCATTGCCTCCATGATCAAGGACGGAATCGAGATGACCAACGTGGTCCAGGTTATGCTTCGGCAGCGCATCCTCCCCTGCCAGCGCCGGGGCTCTCGTATGTGGACTTACCGGACTGACGATGATCCTACGATTCGTCAGCTGTTCCGCACCACTCGGGAGAAGCTGTGGAAGGCGCTGTTCAAGGCGCAGGAGAAGTGGCCCGGAAGAAGGAGAACCAGGGCCTGCGCGCCGATAAGCTCCCTTTCGAGGTATAACATAGTTTCGCTTGATCGGCTTTGTTTGCCTGAAGAAAATCTAAGTACTTTCCAATTGCTTCCGCAGGAATGGTTGAGCAAGGCTACGGGCATCAAATGCCCGGCTCCACAGCCCGAAGACACTAGGTCCCAGCTGCTGTCGGATATGCTCGTCGTGGCGCCTTATAAGGCGCGAGAGAAGAAGGAGAAGAAGAAGCCAGCCGAGCAGGCCTGCGCATCAGGGACCAGCCAGGGGCTGTGTCCGAGGAAACCCATGCCTCCTCGAATCAAGAGGAGGAGCACGAGGGTGAGGGGGGAGGCGATTCCCCCCTTACAGGAAAGAGGGCGGTGTCATCGGACGCCTCAGAGGACGTACCTCCTCCCGCCCCGAAGAAAGCGCGCCGGACACAGGTAGTTCTGTCCAACGACAGTTCGGACTCGGATACCGAGTCCGAGGACTTCGAGAGGGTTCCACGAAGGAACCCCAGGGTCAAGCCCCCAGCTCGAAGGTAAAGATCCAAAGACCTCCTGAGCTATTAGTGCTAAGTTTTGAATGTTACTAACATCTGAACGCCTACTGACTTGCATCCCCCCGCGTGTTCTCCCCACCGATCAAGTTTCGGACGGGGAGACCCCGCCCGCCGAGCTAGCGGAGAGTGGGACCGCGTCGCACCCTTCTCCTCCGGGCACTGCGAAGGGTGCCGCGGAGGTGTCATCCGAGCAGGCTCCTTTGGAGCCGGACACTGGAGGTGGGGGCGACGACGTCATGGTCGAGGCTAACGCCTCGGCCACCGAGGACCGGGGGGACGAGCCCCTCCCAGACACTAAGGAGACCGGACGAGGAGATGTCCAGTCACCTCCAATGCTGTCTCCGGAGCGCACCATGCCTCCGGAGGCATTGGTTCAATCCCCGGTTGGAGATCGGGTCAACCGATCCCCACCGGCGCCACCGACCAATGGGTGGCCGGCTATGGGGGAGGCTCTGTCAAGCTCTCCATCTCCGGGGAGCACCGCACCCTTATGGGTGCGGTATTGCAGAGCATTCAGTCCGTTGACAGCGGACTGAAGGAGGCCTTCAACGGTCTCCTGACGGGCTTTCAGGTGAGCCACGTAATGCTCTGTTTGCGAAATATTAATTTCTTTGAGTTATCGTTATATACATGGCAGCCCCCGAGCCCTAGGTTAGTTTGGAAAAACTTACCTGGGGGTCAATCATAGATCATTATCCGAACTATATACATGACAATATTTGTTCGGAACGTGCTAACAGCCTTTAAGGGGACCGGTCACGGGATCATAATTATGATAGTTCGGAAGTTTTGAACCCATGTAACTTGATATGGTTTTGTTTTTAACAGGCTTCGTCGACGGCGGCGGCTGCTAATGCTGCTGAGCTGAAGGAGCTAAATCGGAAGCTCAAGAGCTCCGAAGACGAGCTTGACGCCCTGAACAAGAGATTCGACGAGGCGCAACGTAAGCTAGAGTAGAATATCCAAATTCTTCATTACCGTACTGTCAACACAGTATTTTTGATATGTTTAATGCTTACACAGCCTCGGCGAAGGAAATTGAGAAGCTCAAGGACGAGCTTGAGAAGGCGAAGCAGGAGGCTGCGGTTGAGAGGGCGGCGGCCAAAGAAGCGGCGACCGCGCTATCCACCTTAAGAGCCACCAGCGACAAGCACGAGGCTCGGGTGGGGGAAATCCAACAGGAGCTCAAGGACGCCAGCCAAAGGTGAGAGGGCCTTGAGCGGAAAGGCAAGGAGCAGGCCGCCGAACTATCCACCCTGAAAACCAACCTCCAAAAGGAGCGGGTGGATAGGCGGTCTTTTGAAGAGCAAGTTAGCCAGGCCAAGGCTATCATGGATGGTAAGCCGTATTTATTGCAGTGTGTCTTCGGGGATGGCAAGTTCGAGTTGCTTACCCAAGTATGGCGTTCCTCAGGCGCCTGCTCGGACCTCCAGAAGAGCACAGCGGACGCGAACCAGTTCTATGCTTCACGGGGAGAAGGAGATGAAGCTCAGTTGTTTTGGGCGCAGTTTGAAGCCCCTGAGTGCTCTCCTCTCCTTGTTGAGCAGCTGAAGCAACTGATGGAGCTACACCGGATGGCGGAGCCGGCCATGAAGGATCTATGCATCCGGCTATGGCCCAACGAGCCACTGCCGGGCAGCTACTTCGGCCTGGTGCAGAAGTTGAGTGACGCCTCGCCCCAGATCGACGCGCTAAGGCGGTCCTCTTGTATCGAGGGACCTCGGATGACCTCTGCGAAGGCCAAGGAGCACTGGCCGGGGCTGGATCCGATGAAGATAGCCACCGCCCCTCCGCCTCCTGGAAAAGAGCATAGGTTCCCCGAGCTATACTTCTCCGGAGTAATGGAGGGTGCTCGGGCGATAGAGTCGCAGTGTTCGAGAGAGAACATTTATGAGTAAAGCGTTGTAATATGTCCGAAGACTTTTTAACGCGTTTATATTTAAGATGCATGGTTTATCATGTCTTTCGTGTTTTGCATCCTTTATAACTCCTGTGTGGCCGTTGAAACTGAAAGCTGCGAGTCGTCGGCTTCAGCCCCCAT
The DNA here is from genome assembly GCA_039707655.1 of Elymus sibiricus. Classification (NCBI taxonomy): domain Eukaryota; kingdom Viridiplantae; phylum Streptophyta; class Magnoliopsida; order Poales; family Poaceae; genus Elymus; species Elymus sibiricus. The sequence goes on from CM077671.1 coordinate 140,194,356, forward strand.
GTAGATACTACGCGGGGCGTCTCTGCCAACGCACTGTGACCCTTAGCCGAGCTATCGGTACCCGAAGGCGGTAGTGTGGGGCGGACAAGGCAATCGGACCATAGTGCTTTATTGCTTTCAGTTAGCCGTAGGGGCGCGAGAAAGGAGTGCGGGGGCTGATGACTAGCCCCCAGGGGTTGTGTTGTTCGGGTGAACCATGGCCAAAGCCTATATCACATGGTTTGTACTAATACCAAACCCATCGTATGACACGGAATAACCTCTGATGACATTTAGTTAAGCTCGGATTCGCAGACCAGTTCTCGCATACCATGACAGTCAGTTTTCGGCTTTCTCCGCTAAGGTACTTGACCAGGCTAGCCGGAAGCACAATTGAGGCGGTTCTCCCTTTGCCCTTTTAGCCGAACGAGCGGAACATAAAGGGGCAAGCACAGGAGCCGGGCAACCCAACTATTAACGTAAGACATAGTTCGGAACCAATGCATATAAAGCGGAATTCCAAGACGCCGAACGCAGGAATCAGTTGTGCTTAAGGCAATTTTCTTTAGTTCGAGCCCCCGGTCTATTAGCCGGTTGCATCGTATAGTATACCAAACAGGTTCGCAAGAGGAGAGGGAAAATAGAGAGTGCGCCAAAAACAGCGAAACGATCATGCATGATACATCTGTATTTTACTCAACAACTCCTATTATTCAAATTGCTGATACAACTGTTTATAGGTATTAAAAATGAAATATAAACCTTACAGGAGGGGTTGTACCAAGGGTCGTCGATGGGTGAACTGACGTCCTTGATGTGCCCTATCGCTTGTCCGCTCTTGCGTCTCCCAAGGAGTTGTATACCTCTATGGGCTTTGCTGTTCGTCGAACGGACCTTGGAGAAAAAATCTTGAGAAGTCGCTGAAGTAGTGATTAGCTTGACACCTTAGCAGGTACTTTATGGTACCTGTAGTGTGTCCGAAGACGTGTTGGTGGTGATAGTTCGGTCTAGCCGAACACTTACCCTTTGATAATTTTTTCCCCACCACTGCCCATGGAATTTTGAGCGCGAAGTTGTGCCTCCTCGGCACGTACTTTGCCGGTTCTAGGGCCGTGCGATGGGGGGTGAGTCCCTGTTTATGGGGAGAAGAAGGTTCTGGTACTTCGGGTTGAGACCGAGCTCGCTTCCCAGCCTTGGGTGCCTTTACGGCAGATGCCAGCGCTTGCCGATCATCAGTGTAATGGAATCCGGCCGCCAGGGCCAACGCGTGTTCCTTAGTTCGGAGTGAGCGCTCTGTCTTGCCATTGACAGTAATGACCCGCTTGGGGCTGGGCATTTTGAGCTTGAGGTATGCGTAGTGCGGGATGGCGTTAAAGCGAGCGAACGCTGTACGGCCGAGCAGGGCGTGATACCCGCTGTGGAAAGGTACGATGTCGAAGATCAAGTCCTCGCTTCGAAAGTTATCGGGCGAGCCGAACACTACTTCCAGCCTTACAGAGCCCGTGCACCGGGCTTTGATGCCTGGGATCACTCCTTTAAAGGTAGTGTTGCTGGGCCCTATCCTTGACGTATCTATGCCCATCTTTTTCACCGTATCTGAGTAAATCAGATTGAGGCTACTTCCTCCGTCCATTAGGACTTTAGTGAGATGATACCCATCTATGATGGGGTCTAGGACTAGGGCGGCCGAACCCCCATGACGGATACTGGTCGGGTGGTCACGTCGATCGAAGGTGATCGGGTATACCGACCATGGGTTATACTTTGGGGCTACAGGCTCTATGGCGTAGACATCCCGAAGGGCGCGCTTCCTCTTCTTTTTGGGTATATGGGTGGCGTATATCATATTTACTGTTTTTCCCTCTGGAGGGAATTTCTTTTGTCCGCCACCGATCGGACCATAGGGCTCATCCTCGTCCTCGCTGCGTGGGCTCTTGCCTTGGTCCTCGGATGCGAGCTTGCCGGCATGTTTGAAGACCCAACAGTTATGGTTGGTGTGGTTGGCGGGCTTCTCTTGAGTGACGTGGATCTGGCAAGGCCTCTCCAGGATCTTGTCCAGCGGGGTCGGTCCGTCGCGATTGCCTTTAGGAGGCTTCTTCCGCTGCCCAGGCCGGGAGTTGCGGAAGCCGGCGTTAACAGCCGTGTCATCGGCATCACTATTATTGTGCCGGCGCTTGTTCTTGTTGCGCTTCGGTTTCCCGTTTCCATCCCGAACTTCAGAGGTTCCGGGGTCTTCGGGGTTGTGGCTACGTCTTGCTAGCCAGTTATCCTCGCCCGCGCAAAAGCGGGTCATGAGTGATGTGAGGGCGGACAATGTCCTTGGTTTGTCTTGGCCGAGCTGACGAGCCATCCATTCATCCCGAATATTGTGCCTGAAAGAGGCTTTTGCTTCGGCATCCGGGCAATCCACGATCTGGTTTTTCTTGGTCAAGAAACGATTCCAGAATAGCCGCGTGGACTCTCCCGGCTTCTGGACAACGTTGCTTAGGTCGGAGGAGTCCGGCGGCCGAACATAAGTGCCCTGGAAGTTAGATCGGAATGCCTCTTCTAGGTCCTCCCAGCACCCAATGGAATTTTCGGGGAGGCTATTTAACCAGTGCCGAGCTGGCCCCTTAAGCTTCAGGGGTAGGTATTTGATGGCGTGGAGGTCATCTCCTCGCGCCATGTGGATGTGGAGGAGGAAATCCTCGATCCATACGGTTGGGTCAGTTGTCCCATCGTATTGTTCTATGTTTATGGGTTTAAACCATTCCGGGAACTGATGCCGCATCACCTCGTCCGTGAAGCACAGTGGGTGGGCAGCGCCTCTCACCTGAGTTATGTCACGCCGGTGATCGGCGTCTGTCCTAGCTCGGTTTCGTTCCCGACCTTCATTGTTGTGGCCGAACCAAGGCCGGTACCCTTCCCGTCTATCGGGTGAGTATCCTCTGGATCCGTAGATGGATCGCGTACGACCTGCTCTGTAGTCGAGGTCATGTCGCAGGTCCAACCTGTCGTCGGGCTCTAGTGGCTCTTTTCCCCATCTACGAGGTATCGTCGGCCTATAGCCGGTGTCGTCGGCCGTCCTATCTCGTCCTCGAGGAGGGCGGTCTGGCTTGTCGTATGGGGTATGTTTGGGAGACGGCGTGTCAGTGAGCTCGTCATCGAACTGTGGCAGCAGCCTTCGACATGGGTAGCTCTTAGGTTGGTCCGATAGACCGGTACCGTATCCTTCCTCAGCTGAGAGGACTCTCGTCCATCGATCGTTGAGGTCGTCTTGTTCGGCCTTAAGCTGCCGTTCTTTTGCTTTCAGGCTGCGGGCCGTGGCAATAAGCTGTTGCCTGAACAGTTCCTGATCTTCGAGATTATCGGGGATGGCAAAGTCATCGGCTTCCGCGATGTCCTCCTCCTCGGCGGGGCGGCGGTAATTGTCGTCCTCGGCATCATCTAGATCGTCAGGGTTGCGCTAGACTTCCGGCATCTCCTGACCCTCTAACGGGTGTTCGGGGATTTCGGGGTCGCCGAGGTCTTCTGGGGGTGTCTCCATCCCCAGTGCCATCGATAGCTTTTCTTCCCTTTTTTCCTTTTGACCGTTTTTGAGGCTTTCGGCGTCTTGACGGTGCTTCATCCAATTTTTCACCATCATTTTTCGGAGTGTCAACCATGTAGACGTCGTATGTGGAGGTGGCAGTCCACCGCCCGGTGTTAACGGGGGTGAGGGCACGATCCTCGTCATCCATATATTCTGCTTCCTCAGAAGCATAGTCCAACATGTCGGTTAAATCCTCGACAGTGGCTACCAAGTGGGTGGTGGGTGTGATGCCCCATTCTTGTCCGTATGCTAATCATGCACACAATGCGTACGACCAAGATTAGGGACTCACTGATTGATACCACAACATGACAAAAGACACAAATAAAGAGTCATACAACTCCATATTACAAGCCAGGGGCCTCGAGGGCTCGAATACAAAGCTCGACAAAGCACGAGTCAGCGAAAACAAATATATCTGAGTACAGACATAAGTTAGACAAGTTAAATCTGGTGAAGGAGTACTGCATCCCGTGCACACCCTGATGCAGTATCTGCATATCAACCGGGAGCCTAGGCCCAAGTGCGGGAGCACGACCTCCAACAGCAGGCCACTCAAGACCTGGAGGAAACTCAGTCGGACGCGGGTGAAGAATAAACTCCGTATGCATTCCCGCAATGACCGCTGGCCTCAACTGCTCCAAAGCCCGGTAAAGACGAGCACGGGTGGCATACAGCTCAAAGTTAAGAGCCCTGACAGTGTGATCCAGAGCCTCAGTGTACTGAACCAGAACCTATGAGTCGTAACGACGACTCACGTAGGGGGCGCAGATAGCAGTGTAGGATCGGTCGGTACGCTGCCGAGCGAAAGGGATCAAGACCTCAGCGTCGGCCGCAGTATCAACTCCAGCAGGGACATACGGTATGTACCGGTATGCCGAATCCTCCAAACTGGGGTTCGCTGCACGGAGACTAACAATAGCAGCATAGTCAGCATCCTGTACTGCCATATCAACAGTCACTCAAATGCCACGGAAGGTGTGCACCTCAGTGATGGAGCGGTCCTGTCGATCCCAGATAACCATCACAGCCTCATACTGCTCCTGGTTGAACTCGCGGTAGTCCTCGTAAACAGTGTACTCGGGGTACCAGCGATATCCCAGCTTCTTCAAGAGGTCGATCAGAATGGTCGGGAACCCAGTCGTATCGTGCGCGTAGGTCAGACGAACGATCTGCCTATCGGGACGCATCTGTAACAAGGAGATTCAAGATGTCAAATGACAGTGTGTGTATCATAACTTCAAAGAAGACAATTTTCGACGAAACAATTCTCCGGTGGATGTGATCACGAGAACCTAATGTTAGATTTAGCAAAATCTTTAACCCGAAAGAGAAGGGAGATTAGAATCCCAGAGTATAGAAGAGGAATAAAAGATCCTAATACCACCCGATTGGCGACGTGGGCCCGTAAGCCACACAGCCAAGTTAGTAAAACAGTTTTCTTTGACTAGACTCAACTTCGGCCAAGGAGTTGGAAAGGGGGATACCTACAGGCAGTCGGCTCTGATACCAACTTGTGACGCCCCATTCTTGTCCGTACGCTAATCATGCACACAATGCGTACGACCAAGATTAGGGACTCACTGATTGATACCACAACACGACAAAAGACACAAATAAAGAGTCATACAACTCCATATTACAAGCCAGGGGCCTCGAGGGCTCGAATACAAAGCTCAACAAAGCACGAGTCAGCGAAAGCAAATATATCTGAGTACAGACATAAGTTAGACAAGTTTTGCCTTAAGAAGGCTAGCACAAACATAAGCAAACGGATCGAAAGAGGCGAGGCCTCCTGCCTGGGAACCTCCTAACTACTCCTGAGCATCGGCGTTCTCCACGTAGTAGTAAGCTCCATCGGCCGTGTAGTAGCCGTCTCCAGCGAACTCCATCTCCTGGGCTCCATCGTCTGAACGCAGCAACGTATCGGGGGGGGGGGGGGGAAGGGAAAGCAAAGCAACATGAGTACTCATCCAAAGAACTCGCAAGACTGACATCAGATCTATGCTAATTTATGCATCAGTATCAATGAAGGGGTTATATCTGGACTGACTGCAGAAAGCAAGAATAGGGAGAAGGCCTAGTCCTATCGAAGACTAGCATCTTCAACATCTTGCAGCATTAGAAGAGAGTAGACCTGCAGCTCATATATAGTCATATTGTTGTAGCAATTTTAATTAAGTAAACACGCCCAGAGATCCTTCCTCGACTCCCCTGCGAGGAAGCAATCCCGGAGCCACAATTCATTTTAAATTAAATTACAATTATAGTTGTATAAGGTCAAGGCACATTTCCAAGTCGTCCTGTTACCGTGGACACGGCTATTCGAATAGATATTTCATCCCTGCAGGGGTGCACCACATATTCCCCAATACGCCTGAGTCACCTCCGGCCGGACACACTTTCCTGGGTCATGCCCGGCCTTGGGATATCACCACGTCGTCGCCCCACCTAGACTCATCGAAGTGGCCAGCCCGCCAGTCTAAATCCTATGCGCTCAAGGGCATGGGCCCAATCACCATTTGCACACCTGCACGATGCGAGGGCGGCCGAAAGCAGACCTAGTACACTCCAGTCCAAGAGCTGTACGTTCCAGCCCAATTCGGCGCGCGCCGCTCCATTGCTGACGTCCGAAGAGCTTCGGCTGATACAACGACGCTGAGTGCCCATAACTTTCCCACGTGATGGTTAGTGCGTATTAAGGCCAACGACCTAGCTCAGATCAAGTACCCAACCCATTAGCAATTTACTAGTGATCAAAAACACTCGGGTGCCTTACCGGCGCACCCCACCAAGTCTCCGGATACCTTGCGGCGCATCCCACCAACATCTCTCGCGGGTACCCTTGGGGCCGACCCGTCTTAACAAGTACCTGTAACCAGGTCATAGTAACTGTGTGTCTATACACCAAGTGGAGATCCGAGGAATCACCCTCGATGGATCCCACTCGAGGTATGAGTAAGACAAGAGTCGCTACTGGCAAATGGAAAGGAGGAATCACCCTCGGTACCCATTACCGATAACTACGCTACAGAATTAACACCGGGAGTGCTAAGTGAGGTATCACCCTCGGCACTCGGTAGTAGCTCTGCAGTGCCCTACTTAAGGGGTGTGTAGTGATGTGTCGGTAACGGCTTGTCAGTCATGATGACTGAGTCTTCTGTCTTCAAGTCCTCGGTGTCGACGATGAAAGCAGGGGCAACGGGGACTAAGGGGGGTCTCAGGGGTTCACTGATCCACCTATTCTAGGCAGTTGATATAAAAACAGGTGTGGTAGCAGTTCATCAAAATCAGGCTATGCATCAGAATCGGAGCTATCTAATACAGTAGCAAAATTCTAATGCAAGCATAAGAGGGAGAGAGATGGGTGATATCGGAATGCTCAAGGGGGTTTTGCTTGCCTTGCTGCTCTGCGGCAAAAGGCTGAACGTCAGGGGCGTAGTCGATCACGGCAGCTCCGTCAGCCTCGGGGTCTACCGGAGAGAAGAGGGGGAAGAAACAATAAATATAAAGCATACAGATGCAACATGATGCATGACATGGCAATACGCAGGGCTAGGGGTGTTTACGGCCTATCAAGGTGCGATAGTTAATTTAGAGATTCATTTAAAATTATTTTAATAATGTCATGCATTATTCACCTATCCAAAACAGGCAAAAAGTTGCATGTTCAGATAGCTGAAGGCATGTGACAGATGAATGGATGGCATAATCGGATTCGTGGTATTTTTCTGATCAACTTTCATGTACAAAGTTTTTCCATCTGAGCTACAGATTATTTTATATGATTTTCTAAAGTTTTAAATATTTTCTGGAATTAATTCTATTTATTAAATTCAATCATTATACGAAACAGTGCAATGATGATGCCAGCATGACATCAGGATGACATCAGCAGTCAACAGTGGCTGTTACTATTTGAACCTGACATGTGGGGTCCACATGTCATAGACACAAACATTTTCCAGTTTATTAACTTAAACTAAACAGGTTTAATCATTAGTGGGACCCAACTGTCATAGACTGATTAGGCAGTTTAATTAATTTTAATTAATCTATTTCTCTAATTAAGTACCTGACAAGAGGGGCCCATGTGTCATAGACACAGGGGGTGTGGGGCCCCACTGTCAGTGACTGGGGCCAGCCCAGTCAGCAGTTGACCGTAGTCAACGGGTCAACTGGGGCCTAGGGACCCACCTGGCAGTGACACTGAGGGTGGCCCCAGGTCAACCTCGCCGGCGGCGGCCGCGTTTGGTCGCCGGAGGAGCTCCGGCGAGCACCAGAAAGCACGGCGAGGGTCGGGTTTGGCGTACAGAGGCACATTTGCGGTGCGGTTGCGCGCGTTCGAACGAGGGGACGACGCCGCGCACGACGGTGGCGGTTGCGTGGCCGGAGGAGCACCGCAGCGATGGCCACGAGCTCGCCGGCGGACGGTAGCGTTCGGCCAGTCTGGGAACGCGCGTTCTAGGGGTCAAAAGCAACGGGGCTAGCGAGGAATGGGATCTACGGGCCAAGCGGAGCCGAGCGGTAGCGGCAGCCAGACCAAATGGTCACAAGAACCACGCCGGCGACGAGCTCAAGCGGCGGCGGGTTCGAGCATCGGTGGAACCTAACGCAGAAGCAACGGCTCGTCGCGAGGAGGATAGGGGGGTAGTAGGAGCTCACCGCGGGGTGTTGCCGTTCAAAATGGGTCGGGGAGGGCTCGACAGAGACGGAATCGACGGCGGCGTTCTCGGGTGCCCGAGGAAGAAGACGACGGTGATGGAGCGTTGCAGGGCTCCAGGGGCGCGGGCCTGGGGCTCAGGAGGACGAGAAGGCCACGGCGGAGCGGAGAGACGCGACGGCGAGGCGCGGGAGGCACGGTGGCCTTGCTAACCCGCAGCCATGGCGGCGGCGGCGCTCGGATCTGGAGAGGAGCGAGGGAGGGGCGAGCCAGGCGAGGGGGAAATGGATAGAGGCCCCCAGGGGGAGTGGGAGGGGAGGCCTTATCCCCTCCGCGGCACTGTGGCGGCAGGTGGCGAGCGGCGACGGCGAGGCCGCGCTCCGGCCACGACGCGGCCGACAGCGAGGCGGGAGCAGGTAGGGGACGATCTGGGTGGGCTGGGCCGGCACTGTGGCACTGGCCCAGTGGCACGGGCCTTTTCCTTTTTCCTTTTCTTTTTGTTTCTGTTTTTCTTTTCCATTTGTTGTTTTATTTAATTTAGGCTTATTTACTTAATGCAAAATTGTTAGACATGGCCAAAATATTATCTTGCAATATTCCAAGGGTCCACAGCAACTTTGGGGATTTTTAGCACTGCTTGTATTTTCAAATTGAATTTATTAGCACTTTTAATTGCTATAAGCTTCTGTTAATAATGGTGGGGTCCACACCACATGTTTGGTGATGTTGTTTTCCTCAACATTATTTGTTTTGGAATATTTCACAATTTTGGAACATTTTACTTTTGTTGTTTGCAGAATTATTTTTATCACAATAATTTCTAGGGCATTATGAAATGAAATTTACATTGGAATTTGAGTCCAAACTTGATTAAGCCCCACTTAGCAAAATGATTAGGCACTGTTCATGACCGTTACTGTAGCTTAATTACAATGATCACTGTAGCTTAAACCCAGGGTGTCACAGTGGGTGGGACGAAAAATTCGTCCTGACCCGTCTGAAGCCCGATTTGAGAACAGATTGGGGTTGGGTCGTCGGTAATCTTCATCGACGAGATCCGATCTAGAGCCTCATTGAGTATCGAGAGCTCGATCGGGTCGGCCTGCCCAGAGCTTCCGGAGTAAACCTCCGATGCATCCGCGCGGGGAGAGTGTTCGGCAAGAACAGATGTCCAGACATCTGGCACTATTACCGGGTCCGGACTGAGAGTCGGGTCCTCGCCGGGGTAGATCCCGTGGGCGGGGCCGAAAGGTGGACCTGAGGTTAAAGCCTCAGAGTCTTCGGGCGTGACAGGCGAGACTGCGAGCCCGGTTAGTCATAGATCGCACCGAGAGTCTACGGAGAACTCTAAGTTCCCGAATCTGACCTCTTGATCAGGGGTGAAACTTCTGACACGGACTAGATGGCCGGTCGGGTCGGCGTGCAGCACAATGCTGCCGAAAGCGAAGATCTGTCCGGGGACAAAAGTGCCCGTGTTGCAGACCTCTTCGTTGATGACAAGACGAGTCATCGATTCCTTTGGCGACCACAGCAGAACTGTCAATGAAAGCACCAATGTCGGTGTCAAAACCGGCGGATCTCGGGTAGGGGGTCCCGAGCTGTGAGACTAGAATCGATGGTAACAGGAGAAGTGGGAGACGATGTTTACCCCGGTTCGGGCCCTCCTATGGAGGTAATACCGTACGTCCTGCTTGATTATATTGATGGTATAAGGGTTACAGAGTTGATCTACCTCGAGATCGTATGACTAAAACCCTAGATGAGTTCTCTTGGCCTACAACCTAAAACCCTTCGGCTTATATACATGCCGAGGGTACCTAGGGTTTACACATGGTCGGTTACACGTCGAAGGGATAAACATGCATATTCACTACTCCAAATGTGGAGAATACGCCACGATCCTCGAAGCTTCCTTCCTGGAGACAGGGTCTTCGATCAATCCAGTGCTCGGCAAACGGCCCATACAGTCCGGCCCATAAGAAATAGGTCGGCCTCCCGAGGACCCCTTAATCCAGGAGTCCCTCAACGGCCTTGACCTTGGTTTGGCACATTGGGGCGCGGTGCTTCTGGCTTCTTGTTGGGGCACTCCCTAGAGATGTGTCCTGGATGGCCACATCGAAAGCAAGTGACCTGGCCTGAGTTGTTGTTGTTGTTCCTGCCACCATTGTTGTTATTGGGGTTGTTGTAGGCTGGCCTGGAATTGGCATACTGCTGAGGCTGGTAGCTCGGATGAGGTGCAGGAGGTCTAGCCTGCTACGGCTAATAGGTCGGCTTGGCCGAGGCTGGCTGCCATGGGCGAGGCTTCTGGTTGCTGGAACTACCCTTGCTGATCATCTTGCGCTTGCTAGTGTTGTCCATGGCATGACACTTGTCTTCAAGCATGAGGGCCTTGTTCACCAGGTCGAAGAAGGTCCGACAGTCGCAAACAATGAGTTGGTATTGCAGGGTTTGCTGGAGTCCTTCCATGAAACGTTCCATCTTAGCAGCCTCAGTGTTGACATCTTCAGGTGCATACCTTGAGAGCAGGTTGAACTTCTGCATGTACTCCTTGACAGAGACACTTCCTTGCTTCAGCGCTCGGAATTCTCTCTTCTTGATAGCCATGATCCCAGAAGGAATGTGGGCGGCGCGGAATGCTTCCTTAAAGTTATCCCAGGTGATCACACGATCGCCTTGCATGACCTTGAATCCATCCCACCAAGCTCTGGCGGTACCTCCGAGGCAGTGAGAGGCATAACGCACCTTCTCATGATCCTCGTTGCAGTTGACTAGTGCAAGGAGGTCCTCGATGGTGCGGATCCAGTCATCGGCATCCAGGGGTCAACAGTCTCGGTGAAGGTTGGGGTCAAATTCCTCATGAATTCTGACAGAGTTGAGAGGCCATTGCCGTTCCTGCCTTGCTGCTGGTTGTTCACAAGGACCTGAGCCATCTGCTGGATAGCAACAGTGTTGGCTTGGTGTTCCTCCTGGAGAACTTGGAGAAACTGAGCTATGGACATGTTCTCCGGTGGAGATGGTGGCGGGGGAATGTCGCCTTGTGGCTGCTCTGGGTGATCTCCAGCGTGAGCAGCCCCTCCATCTCCCTGTTGCTGGCTAGAGTTGCCGGCTTCAGGGTTGGCGAAGGAGCCATTACGGTTTGCAGTCACCATCCTGTTTGGAGCAGCCAAGTCATATAACTGGGATAGATGAGAGGGAAAAGCAACAATGGAGAAAGCGCGCCTAAGGGGGTTGGTATTGTGCAAGTGTGATAAAACAAAGGTCGAAGGACCAACATATATTAAGATAAGATAGACGATGGAGTCACTTACATGTTGCCTAAGGCAAAAGCGCGACTTGCATTGGGACACACAAACAACAAAACAAACAACAAGCACACATGGTTTCATATGAACTATCGCACGGACTCGGCTTCACATGAGGGGTACATGACTGATCCTACCCTAGGGGCTCTCGGACTCAAGTGGTGGAGTGCTCGGTCTCATAGTCGCGCTCCTCTGGGTCTTCCTCCTAATCGTCATCCATACGGGCATCGTCTCTGGTCGAGGGGGTCGGAGAACGAGGAGGTCCATCCCGATGACGCTTCGCCGATGGGTCGGTGAAGAGCGCACGGTACTCCTTCGCACTCATGCGACGACGATGTTTGGGTGCATCTCTAGCTGGGGGTACTCCTCCTCTGTAAGCGACAGCTGGTTGTCCCTTGGGGGCTCCATCCTTCTTGATTTTGTCTGGCTTCGTCTTGGCTTGACGAAGTAGCTCTCGGGTGTGGTGAAGTTCCTCGCGGAGCTTCACGGACTCCTTAATCAAGTGGTGAGCTAGACTGTTGGTGGAGAGGCTAAAGTAGGTCTGGAATCTGAGTGGTGTCCCATCCTCTCTGGATGGAACCAACGTCCAACTCTCGCCAATATCATCCGTCCTGAAGGGTAGATAGCGAATAGCTAGCTCGTCAGCCATCTCTGGGTTGATGCCTCGAAGGTGGATTAGTGCCTTGCGTGTAGCTGTCTCGACTGCGAGTGCCAGGGTCTCCATCTGTGGTCCATAAAAGAACCAACTAGTCGGGGAGTCGTTTGCCTTCACGACCACATCAACGTGGTACTCCTTCGTGACGACATCAACCCAGTGCTCGTGGTAGAGGAAAACGGGTGGCTGGCGAAACTGACACTTCTCCAGGCTATCCTCAAGGAGTAGGGGAAAGCCGGATGCTAGGAGGGCTTCAGGTACGATAGCCATCTACAAGGTTTGAAGGGAGGAGAGTCAGTAAGGGTTTGAATTAGACTAGAAGAGAAGAGAAATATAGAAATTGTTGCACCAAGCAACTAGGCATAGTTTTTGAAAAGGGTTTTATCCTAACTAACGTCCATGCTAACTAAGGCTTCCTACAGTCAGGATGGCTCTGATACCAGCTCTGTGGGGACCCCGACTCATAAGTCATGATCACCGAATGCACGTGTATAGTGATCCCAGAGATCAATGCTCACTGAACACACATAAGCTGCATAACAAGAGTCTTACATCCATACTTAGCGTCTTACACAAATAAAGACCGTGAAGGTCAAGTATTACATAGATAGGGCCATGAAAGGCCAAATAGCAAACATAACTAGAAGCGGAAATCTTGATCGAAAGCGTAGACCCATGCCATCTGCCTTAACCCTACACGCATTCTGACTGGGAAGCGTCCTAGTTCGCATGTTCATCACCAACGAACTCTTCACCGTATTCCTGCTCTTCCATGCCTGGCCAATTAAATAACTAGTGGCAAGCTAGTGAGTACTTTGAATGTACTCGCAAGCAACCCATGTTTTGGAACAAGGTATAACAATGCATGATATAGCACTAAATAGGTAAGTTTGCAGAAAGCTAATTTTGAGTGCAATGACATGATCAAGTAACTTGTAAGCATGCATCATGAGGTAGCAGTTACCCAAGTGAACAGGTTACAGATATAAATATGAACAGGGGTTGTACATCTCATGTTCAATCATCATGCCAAGTCCTCTGACTTAGCTCGAGTATCTATTTTGTCACCAACTCACACACTCCAGTTTGTGAAAACACTGGACATAGTTTAAGGAGCACCACCCAACTGTCCTTGACCGTGGACACGGCTATTCGAATAGTTTTACACTCTGCAGAGGTTGCACAATTTACCCACAAGACTCGGGAAACTTCCGTGTCAAGCCACGACTCGCGGTATATTGCATACCTGAGGTAAGTACCCGAACATTGCCTTTTCACTGACGATACTAAACAAAGAGTCCGCTCGTTGGTACCCAGTGCTCATGATGTACATCCCACGAGCCTCGCTCAAGATCGTAACATCCATGAGGGGACACAACGGTGTGCGTGGTGTCTGTAAAAACAGCCCATGATTCGTCCTACCTGGCACGACCCCATATGGAGAGTGACCACGTCACTCCCGCCACTAGTAATGTGGCCTCTATGCTAGTACCCACCAAGGTAATAAACAAAGCCCCGTCCCATAAGGGTTATCGTGGTTGTACATGTAAGGTTGGGAACGGTCAACAAATCTTAAATCTAATTCGTTTTCGAAAACACACACACTCACTTGCTCCGGTACACCACTTCTTTATCAAGTGGTTACCTAGCTCATCATCATCTCCCTTGGGCTTTTGTGGCACCCAACGGGGTTTTCCAAAAGCCTTTGAAAACACTTTTGTTTCCATCACCATGCATATCCCCGTCCCACTTGCGCAGCAACTACTTAGCAACCTAACTACTCCCACCCGCATAACCCTCATAAAGAGGTAGGTTCATGCACGATGCAAGTATAAATGGTAAAAGTATCGGAGGCAACCCACCGAAGTGGTCACCACATCATCATGATCATTATCTCAAAAATAAAGTGCTATATGCCATGCAATAAAATGGTTTCTTAACATGGTCAAAGGGTTGCTTGCCTGGCTCAACAAAGTCCTCGGGGTCTTCAAAGTCTTCGGGTCCAACTCCGTTGTCAACAACGCAATCTATCGTCGCAATTTATAACGGGCAAAAATAAGAATATAGGAAAAACAGAGAAAAATAACTACTCTAAAAATGTCCCAACAATTTTTGGAAAATACTAGATTAAAAATTAGAAATACTAAAAAATACTTGTCTCTGGTTTTGAAGTGTAAAAAGTTTCAAAAACCATTTTAGCAGTGCTTTGAAATATTCAAAGGTAGGTTTTAAATAAAACCGGTACACAAAACATTTTAAAAACTTTTTACAAGTGGCACTATTAAATACTACAGAATATTGCAAGATTTATGGTGGAAGAATATATTGAATTGGAAAATTATTTTGTTCTGTGGGATTTTTGCAAAAACAGAAAGAAAAAGAAAAGAAAAAGGCCACTGTGCCTTGCTGGGCCAGAGGCGGCTGGCCGAGCCGGCCCAGCTCGCGAACTAGCTCAGGCGAGGCGCGGCGCGCGTGTGTGGCCATTTCAAACCTAACGGCTGGGCCCCAGCCGTCAGTGGGAGGGAGAGAGCGCGAGAGAGGTGTGGGGATGACAGGGGGTCCCACCTGTCATCTCCCACCTCGGGATAGAGAGAGGGCGGAGCTCACTGGCGATGATCCCGACGACGGTGGCGGCTAGCGAGCGCGGGAATGAGACCAGCATTGAGCCGCTGTTCCGGTGAAGACGAAGGAGGGTCGGAGGGGCCCTGTTTTGCCGGCGACGAGCACCCGCGGTGGAGGAGCTTGGGGAAGAGGTCACCATCGATGATTCTTGCAGCGAACAGAGCGGAAAGGAGGGGTGAAAAGGACCAGGGGCTTGCCGCGGACACAATGGAGGAGAAAGCAAACCCGGAGCGGGCCGGTATCCCGAGATCGACGGAGCCCCGACACGGCGGCGCCTCGGTCGATCCCGAGCACTGGCGCTCCGGGATGTTATTTGGGTGGCGCAGGCGTTCGATTGGGATGGAGAGAGAGAGATCAGAGGGGGGAGAAGGGCTCGGGGAGGCCCATTTATAGGTGCCACGCGGTCCACCGATCTCGGGTGCGCCGGCGAGCTCGGGGTCGAGGCCAGAGGCCACGGGAGGACGGGCGGGTGAGTCTGTGGTCTTCCTGGGGTTCGTCCACGACTAGAAGGGCAAGAGGGGAAGCGGGGGTGTGCGCGCGTGTGAGGCCCGTGGTTGGCCAAACCGGGCGGCGTCGGGCACGCGTGCTGGAGGTCCCCGAAGTGAGAAAGGAGAGGGGCCAGCACTTTGGAGGGTTGCGGACGTCGAGGGCATCTTGGGGGACAGATTCCCCCATCCCAATGTTGTCGGGGGGCCTCGGGATGCTCCTGCTACAGTGCGGGGACGCACTGTGGCATGCTCCTGAGCAGGCCTTTGGCATGCCATGGCATGCTTGCGTGCCCTGGACGCATCCAAGCGTGTCCACAAGCTGCTGGAGGGTCTGAAGATGCTCTAGGAGCTAGGGTATAGGTTGAGGTGAAGAATTGGAATAGGGGAGAGGTAGAAATGCTGCTGTTTTTGCTGTCCAGAGAGATAAATGGGGGGTTTTTACCCCACTCCATGATTGAGTCTAGGCTTGAGAATATTACTGGGGGTAAAGGGGGCACACAAGTGTTTGAGGTAAAAATTTGGGCTTAAGGAGAATAGTGGAAAAGGTGAAAACAAGGGTTTTACTAAACTGTAAGAAGGTGTTTGATGTTGATTTGGGCAAGCAAATGGAGTCTACTTGCCATGAGTTTTACCAGGATCCAATAATATGTAAAATCAAGGTTGACCACAAGATTTGGGCTGGTTTGAAGAAAGTTGGCAATGTAAACTATGAAAACCCTAGAAATTAACAGAATCAGATTTCTGTAGATCTAGGCATTCTAAACTAATCTCCTAAATGCACCACTTGGTGTATTAGCATTATTTGGGGAGTAGAACATGTCCACAAAGTTTGGGGGCAATAGGAGAAACTTCACAATGTAAAGTTGTCCAAATTTGATTCTAGACAGAGAGGGTTTTGGGATATTTTGGTGAAGCAAACCAATTGGGATTCAGATGAAACTTTGTAAGATCATCACAATAGGCATATGTGACTTGCTAGAATTTTCCTAGATTTATTTGAGAATATTTCCTATAGAATTATTTCAAAAGCTTGAAATAGACAGAAAGGGTTTTGGAAGGTTTTGTCCAATATTTTGAACATGACCATGTGTTGAAACTCATATATATGGAAACTATATGTCCACTGAATTTCCCTAAATTTTCTCAAATATTTTTAAAGTATAAAAATAATTTTTCCCTAGGAAAGACCATTTCTGGCCGTAAATAAAAGCCTTTAAATACAATAGGAAAATAATCTTTAAAATTAATATTTGGTGGTTTTGGGAAGTCTTATATATAGTGGGTTCCAAATAAAGTCTTTGGGGAAAAAGTATCTACCCAATTTGAGGACTTTTAGTGCAAACCTCAATTCAGGGGTTTTTGAAAACCTAATTTGAATAAATCCTTTTTGGCCAAAATAATATTTGATAAAAAATGTTTTTGGGTACTATACACATGGCATGATCACTGGGCAAGAAGTTTGGATCAAGGAAGATGAATATGGAGAGAAGAAGAATCTTTGGGAATTAAAACACAACAAACATTCAAGCAAGTAGTACCCAAGTCATCCATCCCAACAAGCAAAAGTTTTAAATGGTTCCAAATTTTATAAAACCACAACATAGCAAAGTGATACTAACACAGGGTGTGACAAAGAGCTTCTTCGGTACCATCGATATGAAGCTCTTTGGTTGTACCCATTTTACCCAAAGTCCTATTATTTCCTTATTCGTTCTACCGATTTACTTTGCCTCGGAGTCACCGACTTTTTGCCTTCACTTGTGCTTATTGCCATTTTCTTGACATCTTTAGTCAATGACCTCAATGACCCTCACTCTCTAGGATCCCTTACCCTCTGACCCTTTTTGGAAATTAATGCCAAAGGGGGAGAAGTATGAAAGCTTATGCTTATTAAAGGTATTGAAGGGGTAGAAATATGAAGGGGGAGAAAATATGAAGCATATACCTCTCAAGGAGGAGAGATATCAATTATGGGGGAGAGAAGACCAAATTCATACTATCATTTAAGGAGGGAGAATTTATGATCTTGTGTTAGACATGTCTCACCCTACCGACTCCCAATATCTACATGCTAAGATTCAGGGGGAGAGGAAGACATACAAATCCATACTTAGGGCAGAAAGTTCTTGGAGACATATCAAGTTTGAGAAATACCATTTCCTATGTGTCTTCCATATCTTGGTACATTTGAATTCTCTTGCATTTGGATAAGTAGAATACTCTTGTGTTTTCTATCATTGTTTTCTCAAGTGTGCTCCTACTATTAAAATGCTCAATAACTTCAAGGTAACTATATGCATCATATCCATGGTCAAGATGATCTCTTGTTTCTTGCACATATTGTTTGCAAGAGAGAGTCTTGAACATGGAAACATCTCATTCACATTTGTTTGATGCACATATCCAAGGTTCACGTGACTTATCATATCCTTTCTACAATGTGTGTGTTCATGCATTCCAAAGCAACTATCCTCTCAAAGGGATTGCACACATTTAGGGGGAGCTTGTCTTACTCATGTGTCTCTCAAAGCTTTCATATATCTTTGCATATCTTAATTTGAAGCTTTGATTGTATGTTGTCATCAATTACCAAAAAGGAGGAGATTGAAAGCACATATGTTCCCTTGGAGGTTTTGATAATTCATGACAACATACATTGTCTCTTGGACTAATAGTTATACCTAGTTTATTTCAGAAAAAGTCCATAGAGAGAATTGGCTGGAATGTGTGGAGAATCCCAATGGAAAGAAGAATAAGGAAAGGAATAGGATTGGCAAGTGATCAAGCTTCAAGACTCTACATTTTGCATTTTGTGAGAAATCACTTTTGAGTCCATAGGAAAGCCAATACTATTAAAAGGGGATGAGGTATCCATGATGATCTGGTTGCTCAAGTGCCTAGAGTTAGCCACCAAAAATACCCATGAAATTATCCCACAAAATACGCTGTCTAAACCCTACCACTCAAATTTGGCGCCATCAATATTTCCAAATCGTCCCTACCGAGTTTCACCCTAGACAGATCCTAAGCAAAACCCTAAGGTCTTGGTGACACCAGTTTTAATTTCGGTGAAACTGGAATCAATGACCAACTTTCGGTTAACCTATTTCTAAGAATCGGAATATACGAGTTTTAGAAATCGGTCTCACCGAGTTTTGGTAACCGACTAGGTCAGCCAAATCGTACCCACTGAGATTTATATATCGGTCTCACTGAAACGCCAAAAGTTGCCACATTTTGCACTAGTCGGTGCAACCAAGTTTTTGCTTCGGTTTCACCGAGTTGGACAATAATTTTGTAATGGTTGGATTTTTGGAGATGCCTATATATACCCCTCCACCTACCTCTCACTCGTAGGGGAAGCACTCATAACAGACCAACACTTGCCCCATCCATTTTTCTGAGAGAGAACCACCTACTCATGTGTTGAGATCAAGATCTTCCACTCCAAACATATGAATCTTGATTTCTAGCCTCCCCAAGTTGCATTCCACCCAATCAACCTATTCTACCAAGGCAAATCTGTGAGAGAGTGGTTGTGTGTTGAGAAGACTATCTTTTGAAGCACAAGAGCAAAGATTTCATCATTGTTACCACATCTATTACCTTTTGGAGAGTGGTATCTCCTAGATTGGTTAGGTGTCACTTGGGAGCCTCTGTCGTCGTATGTTGAGTTGAACCAAGAAGTTTGTACGGGCAAGGAGATCGCCTACTTCGTGAAGATCTACCCCGAGTGAGGCTAGTCATTAGTGGACGTAGGTAGTGATGGAGTAAACGAGGTTGCTACTTCGTGGACC
Source organism: Elymus sibiricus (assembly GCA_039707655.1). Taxonomy (NCBI): domain Eukaryota; kingdom Viridiplantae; phylum Streptophyta; class Magnoliopsida; order Poales; family Poaceae; genus Elymus; species Elymus sibiricus. The sequence continues at coordinate 140,213,433 of CM077671.1, forward strand.
CTTATGGGTGGATGATAACCCACAAGTATAGGAGATCGCAACAGTTTTCGAGGGTAGAGTATTCAACCCAAATTTATTGATTCGACACAAGGGGAGCCAAAGAATATTCTCGAGTATTAGCAGCTGAGTTGTCAATTCAACCACACCTGAAAGACTTAATATCTGCAGCAAAGTATTTAGTAGCAAAGTAGTATGGAAGTAACGGTAACGATGGCAAAAGTGACAGTAGCAGTTTTGTTGTGATTGTGACAGTAGCAACGGAAAAGTAACTTAGCAAATATCAATATGTGAACAGCTCGTAGGCAACGGATCAGTGATGGATAATTATGTTGGATGGCATTCATCATGCAACCGTTATAACATAGGGTGATACAGAACTAGCTATAATTCATCAATCTAATGTAGGCATGTATTCCATATATAGTCACATGTGCTTATGGAAAAGAACTTGCATCACATCTTTTGTCCTACCCTCCCATGGCAGCGGGGTCCTAATGGAAACTAAGGGATATTAAGGCCTCCTTTTAATAGAGGACCGGACCAAAGCATTAGCACTTAGTGAATACATGAACTCCTCAAACTAAGGTAATCACCGGAAAGAATCCCAGTTATTGTCACCCTGGGGGATGCGGATCATAACTCGTAATAGGTGTCTACAACTTCCAAGATAGGATCAAGAACACATATATATTCATGAAAACATAATAGGTTCAGATCTTAAATCATGGCACTCGGGCCCTAGTGACAAGCTTTAAGCATAGCAAAGTCATAGCAACATCAATCTCAGAACATAGTGGATACTAGGGATCAAACCCTAACAAAACTAACTCGATTACATGGTAGATCTCATCCAACCCATCACCGTCCAGCAAGCCTACGATGGAATTACTCACGAACGGTGGAGAGCATCATGAAATTGGTGATGAAGGATGGTTGGTGATGACGACGGCGTCGATTTCCCCTCTCCGGAGCCCAAAACAGACTCCAGATCTGCCCTCTCGAGGAAGAACAGGAGGTGGCGACGACTCTGTATCGTAAAACGTGATGAACTCTTCTCTCTGATTTTTTTTCTCCCCGAATAGGAATATATAGAGTTGGAGTTGAGGTCGGCGGAGCTCCAGGGAGCCCACAAGACAGGGGGGCGCGCCCTGGGGGGGCGCCCCCTGGCTTGTGGCCAGGTGGTGGACCTCCTCCGGTTGATTCTTTCGCCAGTATTTTTTATTAATTCCAAAAATATTCTGCGTAAATTTTCAGGTCAATCCGAGAACTTTTATTTCTGCACAAAAATAATACCAAGGCAATTCTGCTGAAAACAACGTCAGTCCGGGTTAGTTCCATTCAAATCATGCAAATTAGAGTCCAAAACAAGGGCAAAAGAGTTTGGAAAAGTAGATATGATGGAGACGTATCAACTCCCCCAAGCTTAACCCATTGCTTGTCCTCAAGCAATTCAGTTGACAAACTGAAAGTGATAAAGAAAAACTTTTACAAACTCTGTTTGATCTTGTTGTTGTAAATATGTCTAACTGTTGTTCAGATTTTCAGCAAGGATTATAGACCAACCACATTCACAATAACATTTAGGTCTCACATTTACTCATATCAATGGCATAACCAACTAGCGAGCAATAATAATAAATCTCGGATGACAACAATTTTATCAAAACAATCATGATACAATATTATATAATGGTATCTCGCTAGCCCTTTCTGAGACCGCAAAACATAAATGCAGAGCACCTCCAAAGAACAAGGACTGACTAGACATTGTAATTCATGGTAAAAGAGATCCAGTCACACTCATACTCAATATCAATTAATAACAAAGCATACAAATGAGGGTGGTGCTCTCTAACTGATGCTTTTTATAAGAAGAGGATGACTCAACAGTAAAGTAAAATAGATAGGCCCTTCGCAGAGGGAAGCATTGATTTGCAGAGGTCCCAGAGCTCGAGGTTTTAAAACGGGGATGAATAATAATTTTGAGTGGTATGCTTTCATTGTCAACATAACAACTGAGAGATCTCGGTATCTTCCATGCTAGATACATTATAGGCGGTTCCCAAACAGAATAGTAAAGTTTTTACCCCCCCTCCACCAATCAATCACACTCCACGGCAAGCCGAATCCACGGGTACCGTCCATACAAACAACAGTCCTGGGGGAGTTTTGTTTCATTATATTTTGATTTGATTTTGAGCATGGAACTGGGCATTTCGAATACCAGCCACTTTCTCGTGAATGATAGTGAATAAACACATATCGTGAGAATAACCCACCTAGCATGGATGATACTGATAGCCCCTAGTTACTACATGAGCGATTCGGGCATGCAAAACAGAATATTATTTGAAGATTTAGAGTTTGGCACATGCAAATTTACTTGGAACGGCAGGTAAATACCGCATATAGGTAGGTATGGTGGACTCATATGGAACAACTTTGGGTTTAGGAAGGTGGATGCACAAGCAGTATTCCCGCTTAGTACAAGTGAAGGCTAGCAAGAGACTGGGAAGCGACCAACTAGAGAGCGACAACAGTCATAAACATGCTTTCAGATTAACCAACGTTGAATGCTAGCATGAGTAGGATATAAATCACCATGAACATAAATATCCTGGAGGCTATGTTGATTTTGTTTCAACTACATGCGTGAACATGTGCCAAGTCAAGCCACTTGAATCATTCAGAGGAGGATACCATCCTATCATACTACATCACAAGCATTTTAAAATGCATGTTGGCACTCAAGACAAACCATTATACACTCTTAGCTAATTAAGCATGGCATGAGTAACTATAATCTCTAATTGTCATTGCAAACATGTTCCATCCATAATGAGCTGAATCCAGAACGATGAGCTAATCATATTTATAAAAACAAAAAGGTCGAGTTCATACCAGCTTTTCTCCATCTCAATTACTTCATCATTTATCATCATTATTGCCTTTCACTTGCATGACCGAACGGTGTGAATAATAATGAGAGTGCACGTGCATTGGACTAAGCTGGAATCTGCAAACAATAACTCAAAGGAGAAGGCAAGGTAATATGGGCTCTCTGTAAGATAAACAATGAGGCATATGAGAGCCACTCAACATTTTCATCGTGGCCTTCTCCTTACGACCCAAAGAAAAGAAATTTCGAAACAAGAACGGGAAAGACTATTTACACGGGAAAGCTCCCAACAAGCAAAAGAAGAACGAGAAATCTTTTTGGGTTTTCTTTTAATGCTACAACTAAACAAACTGAAAGGTAAATCAAGCACACAAGAAGAAAGCGGAAAGAAGAAATAAAATACCATGGATGATACAATGAAAACGTATAAGCACCGACAACTGGAATGGGTGTGTGAACATGAATGTAATGTCGGTGAGAAATACGTACTCCCCCAAGCTTAGGCTTTTGGCTTATGTTGTTCTAGTGCCATGGCTGGAAATAACCATCTCCTGGATACTCCGGAGGATACTGAGGGTTCCACTGGTTGGCGAGCTCCTGTGGCTCCCACTGAAAAACTGGATCCTGATACGGATCAAGGGCTGGTGCCGACTCAGGTGCTGGGGGTTGCGACAGACCCCAATATCTGTAGATGTCCTCAGGCATAATAGTGTACCTGCCTGAATGGATATCGAACAAAGAAGAAGCAGGCAGAGTAATAATCTCACAAGTACCCTGACTAAATACTAGGTTGTAAAGCAACCTTCTATCATTATCCCTCCTAATAAAATCATGTGCTACCATACTATCATAGTCTAAATATCTTGTAGGTAGTAACATTTCCTCTTCCTCGTCAAGCCTAATGGGTATTTTAAAGTGTTCTGCTAGACGAGATGCATAGATACCTCTGAATATGGGGCCCTTCGAACGGTTTAAGTTCAACCGTTGGTCCACTATAGCGCCCAGACTAAAAGTTCTATCAGCAAATAAAGCATGGCGCAGAATGGCGAGGTCGGGAGCACTAAGGCTTCCACTCTCCCCACGACCAACTAAACATCTCCCCGCGAATAACGAATAATAGTGTAGAACAGGAAAATGTAAACTAGCCGCTCTTGCCTTTGACACCCCTCTCTCTTCCCCCACAGTGATTGCGGCAATAAAGTCCTCCATGTCTCTAGGACGTGGTTCACTGGTGCTGCCCTCATAAGGTATTTTGCAAACTTTGTAAAAATCGTAAAGTTTCATCTCCTTAGGCACATCATATAAGTAAAATTCTACCATGGGAGGATTCTTCCTAGGATAAAAGTGAAAATTTTGCAAAAAGATATTAGTGAGTAGGAGGTACTGGTCACACTTATCGTTGAGGAAGTCAGTGATGCCTGCATTCTCAGCCAAATAATAAAAATCTTCATAAATTCCGGCCGCCCTCAAGAATGCATCACTTGGCCATTCACATAGCCGAATCTCCGCGACGCGAGGAAGATTATATTTGGACTTCTTCTTCACCTCATTTTCATCTTCTTTAGAGCCCCGGCTTGAAGAGCCTCTGAATAATCTCCTCATCATTTTTTTCTGAAAAATTTCTGAAATTTTTAGTGACTCACAATAAAGGTGAACAAAAATCAACAAAACTTATAGCAACTACTCCCACAAGTGCCTAGAGGCTATATCATGCATCAAAACTAGTTGGGACCACACAAATTTGACATGCAAGCCCAAGAACAAGGTCACCACAGCAGCAAAAATTTGGAAAATATAAAGCACTAGAACAAAAACTAATTGGACCATTGGAGGAGTCACATACCGAAGAACAATCCCCAAAAATATTATTGCAAATGGAGCTTTGCACAAGGAGATCGAAAATGGCAGCAAAATGAGCTAGAACACGGGTTTGAGCAATGGTGGGATTTTTTTTGGAGGAAGACGAAGTGGATGGTGGCTGGAATAGGTGAGGGGGCCCTACGTGGGACCCACAAGCCAAGGGGGCGCGCCCAGGGGGGTGGGCGCGCCCTGCAGGCTTGTGGCCCACTGGTGCAGCCCCCTGATGTGTTCTCAGTGCCAAAAATTCTTAAATATTCCAGAAAAAATCATACTACATTTTCAGGGCATTTGGGGAACTTTTATTTTTAGGTCACTTTTTTATTGCACGGATAAAACAGAAAACAGAAAAATAATAGCATTTTTACTGTAATTAACTCTAAATAACAGAAAGTAAAAGTTGGGTATAGAAGGTTGTGCTTTCTAAATTCATCCATCCCATGCCCGTCAAAAAGAATCCATCAATAAGGTTGATCAAGTCTTATTGACAAACTTTTTTCGAATGACACGGAACCGGAGAATTTTCGAATAACACTAGGTTACCTCAATGGGGATATGCATGTCCCCAACAATAAGTATATCATATTTCTTTTTGGCAGTAGGGAGAGGGAATTCAAAATCTCCAATAATAATCGTTGAAATTTTTCCAATGGAGTTGATACTATGAACTTGAGGTTGTTTCTTCGGAAAGTGTACCGTATGCTCATTACCATTAACATGAAAAGTGACATTGCCTGTGTTGCAATCAATAACCGCCCCTGCAGTGTTCAAAAAGGGTCTACCAAGGATGATCGACATACTGTCGTCCTCGGGAATATCAAGAATAACAAAGTCCGTTAAGATAGTAACATTTGCAACTACAACAGGCACATCCTCAGAAATACCGATGGGTAAAGCAGTTGCTTTATCAGCCATTTGCAAAGAGATTTCAGTAGGTGTCAACTTATTCAAATCAAGTCTACGATACAAAGAGAAAGGCATAAACACTAACACCAGCTCCAAGATCACATAAAGCAGTTTTAACATAATTTCTTTTAATAGAGCATGGTATAGTAGGTACTCCGGGATCTCCTAATTTCTTTGGTACTCCACCCTTAAAAGTATAATTAGCAAGCATGGTGGAAATCTCAGCTTCCGGTATCTTCCTCTTATTTGTCACAATATCTTTCATATACTTAGCATAAGGAGACATTTTCAGAATATCAGTCAAGCGCATACGCAAAAAGACAGGTCTAATCATTTCAACAAAGCGCTCAAAGTCCTCATCCTCCTTTTTCTTGGATGGATTAGGAGGAAAGGGCATGGGTTTCTGAACCCAAGGCTCTCTTTCTTTACCATGCTTCCTAGCAACAAAGTCTCTTTTATCATATCTTTTATTCTTAGGTTGTGGGTTGTCAAGATCAACAGAAGGTTCAATCTCCACATCATTATCATCACTAGGTTGAGCATCAACATGAACATCATCATTAATATCATCACTAGGCTCATGCTCATTACCAGATTGTGTCTCAGCATCAGAAATAGAAATATCATTTGGGTTTTCATGCGTATCTATAACAGGTTCACTAGCAGCATGCAAAGTCCTATCGTCATTCTTTTTCCTTTTATTACTAGGATGATTAGGTGCATCCGAATTAATTCTCTGAGAATCTAGCTCAATTCTCTTAGGGTGGCCCTCATGATACAAAGGTTCCTGGGTCATTTTACCACCTCTAGTCACAACTCTAACAGAATGATCATTGTTCTTACCATTCATCTCATTAAGCAAATCATTTTGTGCCTTGAGTACTTGTTCTACTTGAGTAGTTACCTTGGAAGCTTGTTTACTAATAAGCTTAAGATCATTGATAGTTCTACTAGTATAATCACCTAAGCGATCAAGCATGTAAGCATTGTGCTTGAATTGTCTATTAACATAAGCATTGAAGTTTTCTTGCTTAACAATAAAGTTATCAAACTCATCCAAGCATTGGCTAGCAGACTTATTATAAGGAATATCACCTTCATCAAATCTACGGAGAGAATTTACCTCTACTACCTGTGTCGGGTTATCAAGACCATGTATTTCTTCAATAGGTGGTAGATTCTTAACGTCTTCAGCTTTAATACCTTTTTCTTTCATAGATTTCTTTGCCTCTTGCATATCTTCAGGACTGAGAAATAAAATACCTCTTTTCTTTGGAGTTGGCTTTGGAGGTGGTTCGGGAATAGTCCAATCATTAGCATTGCTCAATATATTATTCAATAGTAGTTCAGCTTGTTCAACAGTTCGTTCCTTGAAAACACATCTAGCACAACTATCTAGGTGGTCCCTAGAAGCATCGGTTAGTCCGTTATAAAAGATATCAAGTATTTCGTTTTTCTTGAGAGGATGATCAAGCAAAGCATTAAGTAATTGGAGAAGCCTCCCCCAAGCTTGTGGGAGACTCTCTTCTTCAATTTGCACAAAGTTAAATATTTCCTGCAAGGCAGCTTGTTTCTTATGGGCAGAAAAATATTTTTCAGAGAAGTAATATATCATATCATGGGGACTACGCACACAACCAGGAGCAAGAGAATTAAACCATATCTTAGCATCACCCTTTAATGAGAAAGGAAACAACTTAAGAATATAGTAATAGCGAATTTTACCTCATGAGTGAATAGGGTGGCTATATCATTCAATTTAGTAAGATGTGCCACAACAGTTTCAGATTCATAACCATGGAAAGGATCAGATTCAACCAAAGTAATCAACTCAGGATCGATAGAGAATTCATAATCCTTATTAGTAACAAAGATAGGTGAAGTAGCAAACTTAGTATCATATTGCATTCTAGCATTCAAAGATTTTTCCTTCCACTTGCATAGCAATTTCTTAAGATCATCTCTATCCTTACAAGCAAGAAAGTCCCTAGCTACCTCTCCTTCCATAACATAACCCTTAGGTATATTAGGCAATTCATATCTAGGAGAGCTAGGTCTAGCAGGTGTATCATAGTGTTCAGTTTCAATAATTTCATCAGATTCAGAAATATCATCAGTTTCAGCATTGACTCTAGCAATTTGTTCATCACGAAATTCACCCAGTGGCACAGTATCATCAAGCAAAGTATCATCATAAGCATCAGGCATAGCGGAAGTGGCATCCTCAATTACTTGCGACATATCAGAATTACTAGCAGGTGGTGGTGTCGCAAGTTTACTCATAACAGAAGGTGAATCAAGTGCAGAGCTAGATGGCAGTTCCTTACCTCCCCTCGTAGTAGAGGGATAGATCTTGGTTTTTGGCTCTTTCAGATTCTTCATAGTGATCAACAGATAAAAATCCCAAGTGACTCAGAGAATAGAGCTATGCTCCCCGGCAACGGCGCCAGAAAAAGGTCTTGATAACCCACAAGTATAGGGGATCGCAACAGTTTTCGAGGGTACAGTATTCAACCCAAATTTATTGATTCGACACAAGGGGAGCCAAAGAATATTCTCGAGTATTAGCAGCTGAGTTGTCAATTCAACCACACCTGAAAGACTTAATATCTGCAGCAAAGTAGTCAGGAAGTAACGATAACGATGGCAAAAGTGACAGTAGCAGTTTTGTAGTGATTGTGACAGTAGCAACGGAAAAGTAACTTAGCAAAGATCAATATGTGAAAAGCTCGTAGGCAACGGATCAGTGATGGATAATTATGTCGGATGGCATTCATCATGCAACAGTTATAACATAGGGTGATACAGAACTAGCTCCAATTCATCAATGTAATGTAGGCATGTATTCCATATATAGTCATACGTGCTTATGGAAAAGAACTTGCATGACATCTTTTGTCCTACCCTCCCGTGGCAGCGGGGTCCTAATGAAAACTAAGGGATATTAAGGCCTCCTTTTAATGGAGAACCGGACCAAAGCATTAGCACTTAGTGAATACATGAACTCCTCAAACTACGGTAATCACCGGAAAGAATCCCAGTTATTGTCACCCTGGGGGATGCGGATCATAACTCGTAATAGGTGTCTACAACTTGCAAGATAGGATCAAGAACACATATATATTCATGAAAACATAATAGGTTCAGATCTAAAATCATGGCACTCGGGCCCTAGTGACAAGCATTAAGCATAGCAAAGTCATAGCAACATCAATCTCCGAACATAGTGGATACTAGGGATCAAACCCTAACAAAACTAACTCGATTACATGGTAGATCTCATTCAACCCATCACCGTCCAACAAGCCTACAATGGAATTACTCAAGAACGGCGGAGAGCATCATGAAATTGGTGATGAAGGATGGTTGGTGATGACGACGGCGTCGATTTCCCCTCTCTGGAGCCGAAAACAGACTCCAGATCTGCCCTCCCGAGGAAGAACAGGAGGTGGCGGCGGCTCCGTATCGTATAACGGGATGAACTCTTCTCTCTGATTATTTTCTCCCCGAATAGGAATATAGAGAGTTGGAGTTGAGGTCGGCGGAGCTCCAGGGGGCCCACAAGACAGGGGGGCGCGCCCTAGGGGGGGCGCCCCCCTGGCTTGTGGACAGGTGGTGGACCTCCTCCGGTTGATTCTTTCGCCAGTATTTTTTATTAATTCCAAAAATATTCTCCGTAAATTTTCAGGTCAATCCGAGAACTTTTATTTCTGCACAAAAATAACACCAAGGCAATTCTGCTGAAAACAGCGTCAGTCCGGGTTAGTTCCATTCAAATCATGCAAATTAGAGTCCAAAACAAGGGCAAAAGAGTTTGGAAAAGTAGATACGATGGAGACGTATCAGTGGAGCCCTCCGTGGACTCTCGCGACCGCTACCCTCCGTGGGTTGAAGTCTCCATCAACGTGAACGTATGATAGCACCACCTATCGGAACCACGGGAAAAATCTTCGTGTCTCCAATTGTGTTTGATCTCCTATTCTCTACTCTTACTTACATGTGCTTGTCTTTACTTTCCGTTGCCATACTTGTTGACTTGCATGTATAGGGTGTGCTAGACTTGTTAGAATTGCTAAAATTTGCCAACCATTAAAATTGGGAAAAGGTTAGGTTTTTAATTTGTCAAGTAGTTTATTCACCCCCCCTCTAGATGTCCCTTCACGAATCCACAAGATACCATCAGGAGTGAGGTAGGAGGTATCACCCTAGGCAGTCGATAGTAGCTCTGTAGAGTCGTACACCTAAGTGGGTGTGTTGTGATTTGTCGGTCTTGGCACATCAATCATCTGGATCGAATCTTCCGGTAATATAGCAAGGCAACAAGGACAAGGGGGGTCACTGATGGATCACTAACCAACCTATACTAAGCATATAGGGTAACAGGTAAAGTACAACAACATGTTACAAAAGCAGGCTATGCATCAGAATAGGAGCTATCGACAACAGTAGCAAAATCTAATGCAAGCATGAGAGAGAAGGAATGGGCGATATAGGAATGATCAAGGGGGTTTAGCTTGCCTGGAAACTCTGCTGAAAGGGGCTGGACGCCAGAAGCGTAGTCATAATTGGGAGCAGCACCGGTCTCGGGTCTACCGGAGAGAAGAGGGGGAAGAAACAATAATATAAGACAAACAAATGCATCATGATGCATGACATGGCAATATGCTATGCTAGGGTGACCTAATGCAGTGCTATGAGTTACATATGGATCGGGAAAATATCTGTGGATATTCCCGGGCTTTAGGCAGTTATCGGACAACCGATCCGGCGGGGAAAGTTCCATGTTTGTAGCGTTATGGGCATGTGAAAGGTAAGTGGATGGCATATTCAAATTCGTTATATTTTTCTGATCAATTTTCATATATAAATTATTTCATCCGAGTTATAGATTATTTTATATGATTTTTCAAAGATTTAAACATTTTTTGAAATTACTAGATTTAATTTAATTCGAAAAATAACTTGATTGCGTCAGCAGTACTTCAGGATGACGTGAGGAGTCAACCCAGCCGGTCCAGGTTAAACCTGACCGCTGGGACCCACAAGTCAATGATTGAATTGATTAACAGATATTAATTTCAACTAATTAGGTTAATTAGCCTTTAGGGCCCACAAGTCAGTGTCATTTAAATTTAACTATTTAACTTAATTAACTTTTAGTTAATATAGGGGAGTGGCCCATCGGTCAGTGACTGTGCTGCCCAGTCAGCACAGTTGGCCGGGGTCAACGGGTCAGCTGGGCCCCTGGGACCCACTGGCAGTGACCCAGGGGTGGGCTCTAGGCTAGCCACATCAGCGGCGGCGCCGGAGAGAGCTACGACGACCAAACCAACAGCGGAGGGGCTCGGGCCCTCGTCGAGATTCGTCTACGGCACATCGAATGGTGGCGGTGGCACGGCCGGACTTGGCCGAAATCGACGCCGGCGACGAGTGAGCGAGCATCGGGTGAGGTCGGGAACGGGGCTTGGGGCGCTTGGGGTGCATGCGCGTGTGCGTTGATCTCCTACGAGCGCGCTGAGCGCACCTATGCGCTCGGTCGAGCTTGACGACGACATCAGCGACCGCGGCAAATGACGCGGTGGAGCTGAGCTAAGACATCCATCGTGGACCGAGCTAGGTGCGAGCGGGACGGCGCAGAGAGAGGGGAAGGGAGTAAAGGGTCACCGGGAGCCGGCGGGTGTGCAAAGGTGGGCTCATGGGAGGCTCGAGGTGGCGGATTTGGCGATGGTGACCGGTGAGGCAGAGGAGGAAGAAGGGTCGGGGGCAGCGTTGTAGTGCTCCCCGACTCCAGCTCGAGGTAGCAGACGGCATAGCGGACCTCGGCGAACCCGTCTGACATGGAGAGGTGGCTAGGAGGGCACGGTGGACGCAACTCCTATGGCGGCGATGCCATGGCTATGCTCGACGAGGTGGGGCAGGTGGAGCGAGTGAGGTGGAGAGGGGAGGAGTAGCAAGTGGGAGAGGCGAGTGGGAGTTGTTGGACGGGGAGGAGCCCGAGGGGCCGTGGGGTGGCGCCCTTATCCTCCTGTGGAGCAGGCGGCGAGGTGGTTGGGCGGCGACGCGCGGGTGCGCGCCCTCGGTCGCTCCACTATAGCGAGTTGGGGGGCGCCCAGGGGGTTTACTGGGCTGGGCATGTCTGTGTGGCCTAAGGCCCAGGGGCAGGGGGTTTTCTTTTCTTTTTTTATTCTATTTTATTTTATTTCCAAAACCAATTGACTTTTATTTAGTATGAGACTTGGCCCAATAAATACCATGCAATATTTGGCACTGTTATAAAAGGGTAGGGGTAATATTTGAATTCATTTCATTTTTGAATAAATGAAAAAAGGATTAAAGTGGTTGTTTTAGTCACTGTTTTAAATGCTAGGGTCCAAACAAGCAATTAGGTGATGTTGTTTTCCTTAACCAACATTTTTTATGGAATATTGGCTAAATGGTGAACTATTTTCCAACCATGTTGGTGAATTTAATTTCTCACTTTAAATTTGAATTGAAATCAGAGGTGGAATTTGAAATGAGATTTGAACCAAAGTGATCAAGCGTTGCAAATCAAAGTGACTTAGCATAATCATGAGGGATCACTGTAGCGTAATACATGGGGGTGTTACAACTCTCCTCCTCTAAAAGAAATCATCCTGAGAATTAAGAGGTAGAAGGGAAAAGATCAGGGTATTCTTCATGAAGAGTATCCTCGCGTTCCCAAGTGGCTTCTTCTTCAATATGATTCGACCACTATACCTTAAGGAACTTGGTAACCTTCTGACGGGTTCGACGTTCAGTTGGATCAAGGATGCGGATCGGGTGCTCTTTGTAGGAGATATCACCTTGCACCTCGATCATCTCATGATCCACTTCCCGTTTTGGATCCTCGAAACAACGCCGAAGTTGCAAAACATGGAAGACATCATGGACATGAGAGAATTGCGGGGACAGTTCCAATTTATAAGCCACATATCCACATCTGGCGGGAGTGCAGAAAGGACCAATGTAGCGAGGAGCTAACTTTCCCTATACACCAAAATTATGAGTGCCTCTTATAGGAGTGACACGCAGATAAGCTTGTTTACCAGGATCCTAGGTACAGCCCCAGTGTTTACGGTCATAGTTGCTCTTTTGACGGGACTGGGCCGCCGTAAGGTTTTCCCGTACAATGTGAACTTGCTCTTCCTCTTGTTGGATAATATCCTGACCGATGAGTGGTCGTTCCCCAGTTTCTGACCAATTCAGAGGGGTTTAGCACTTACGTCCATATAATACCTCAAAGGGGGCCATCTTCAAGCTAGCTTGATAGCCATTGTTATAAGAGAATTCAGCATACGGGAGAGATTCTTCCCACTTCCTGCCAAAGGAGATGACACAAGCAGGCAACATATCTTCAAGCACTTGGTTAACTCGCTCAAATTGACCTTGGGACTAGGGGTGATAAGCTGTGCTCTAGGTTATATGAGTTCCCATACCTTCTTCGAAACTATCCCAGAATTTCGACGTGAAAATGCCGCCTCGGTCTAAACTGATCTCTTTCGGAATGCCATGGAGTGACACAATTCTGGAGATATACAAGTTCGCTAACTGACTAGCACTGATAGTTTCCTTTACTGGTAGAAAGTGTGCAACTTTGGAGTGTGCAACTTTGGAGAATTGGTCGATGACGACAAAAATAGCATCGTGATCCTTTTGTGATTTGGGGAGGCCAGTGATGAAATCCATCTGAACCTTATTCGACTTCCATTCAGGAATAGGCAGTGGTTGTAGAAGTCCAGCAGGTTTCTGATGTTCTGCTTTAACGCAACGGCAAACATCACATTCTTCAATATAGCAAGCAACGTCTTGCTTCATCTTAGACCACCAATATTTCTGACGAATCTCTAGATACATCTTGGTACTTCTCGGGTGAATATACAGGGGTGTGTCATGTGCTTCTTTCGTAACTTTCTCTGTCATAAGGTTGAATTGGGGTACCACAAGGCGATATCTAAAGAACAAAGCTCCACCATCATTAAGCGAGAAGTCCTTTGCCACACCCCTGGGCACACCCTATTGTGTGCTCGCTCCCTCGTGCGGCCTGCAGTCTCCTCCTGAAGCTTTCAGGTCTTCTTTTGGTCCAGACAGCATCATAAAAAAAGTTTCGGGGCAATTGGACTTTGTTTGCTACTATAAACCTGAAAAGCCAAAAACATGAAGAAGACAACAACTAGCACTGGTCACTATGTTAATAGGTTAGTGCTCAAAAATAATGTGAATTGGTAAATAATCACCCAAAAAGCATCCTAGAATGATAATATTATAGCATGGAACAATCAAAAATTATAGATACGTTGGAGACGTATCAGCATCCCCAAGCTTAATTCATGCTCGTCCTCGAGTAGGTAAATGATAAAAACATAATTTTTGATGTGACATGCTACCCAACATGTAATCTATTGCGGGTATGATCATTGAGAAACGATGAATTAATAAACATCAACATAGTAATACTTATAAACATAAGCATCATAATCATCAAGTTTCAGAATATACGATCTTTAAAGAATGTTCACCCCCTATTCATTTTATCATATTAGAATGGCATGGCTCCGTCTTCACCACATGCATACAAATGTCAAGCACCACGGTGTCAAGTCAGGCAATTGGATTGTACTTCTTACGCGCTTCAGCATTTTATTAGTCAGGCAATATATGAGCATGAACCATGGATATAGCATAAAGGTGGAATAGAATATGGTGGTAGGTTTCAAAGGGGTAAAAGTGGAGAAGAAAGTCTCGCATCAACTAGGCGTATCAACGGGTTGTGGAGATGCCCATCAATAGATATCAATGCAAGGAGTAGGGATTGCCATGCAACTAATGCACTAGAGCTATAAGTGTATGAAAGCTCAAATGAAGCTAAGTGTGTGTGCATCCAACTTGCTTGCTCATGAAGACCTCAGGCATTTGAGGAAGCCCGTCATCGGAATATACAAGCCAAGTTCTATAATGAAAAATTCCTACTAGCATATGAACGTAACAAAACAAGAGACTCTCTATATGAAGAACATGGTGCGACTTTGAGGCACAAGTGTGGAAAAAAGAAGTAGTAGCACTGTCCCTTCTCTCTTTTTCTCTCATTTATTTCTCTTATTTTATTTCTTTTTCTCTTTTTTTTATTTCTTTTTCTTTCTTTCTTTCTTTCTTCCCATTTTTTCCTTTCTTTATCTTTTTATTTTATTTTCCATTCGGAGTCTCATCCCGACTTGTGGGGGAATCATTGTCTCCATCAACCTTTCCTCACTGAGACAGTGTACTAATACTGAAGATCATCACACTTTTATTTACTTACAACTCAACATGAAAAACTATAGTATGACTCTATATGAATGCTTCTAGCAGTGTACCAGGATGTGCATTGATCAAGCGTAACATGTATAAAAAATGATGAATGATGGCTTTGCCACAAATACAATTTCACCTCATATGATCATGCAAAGCAATATGACGATGAAAGTACTAGTCATATGATGTAACGGTGGAAGTTGCATGTCAATATATCTCGGAATGGCTATGGAAATTCCATAATAGGTAGGTATGGTGGCTGTTTTGAGGAAGATATAATAAGGCTTATGTGCAATAGAGCGTATAATGCACGGGTTTGGATGCACTGGCAAAGGTTGCACCGATCCTCGAGGTGAGAATGGGCAATGCACGCTACCGAAGAGGCTAGCAAATATTAGGTGGTGAGAGTGCGTACATCCATGGATTCACATTAATCATAAAGAACTCACATACTTATTGCAAGGTTTTATTAGCTCTCTCAAAGCAAAGTACTACTCGCATGCCCCTAGGGAGGAGGTTGGGAGGAGTTAACCATCACGCGCCTTCGACTTAAACAACACTAGGATTTCAACGAGGAATAAGTATGCTCACACATCATCACCACGCCATAAAAAATATTTAGATGAACAACAAGTTAACACCCTCTAATTTACAATATTCTTACTAACCAATTATCATGCACTCATGCCCTTTCACATCACCACATTAATATCATTAACCCATAATTTCTCTTTTATGTGCTACATGTGGTTTTGCTTATGCACTCATTGGATACCTATTATTTTTGGACTAGTCTTATAACCAATGAAAATTACCATCACTATTTATTAAATCTCAAACAAATATAAGTGAAGAATTAGAGTGCAATTATTTCTATAAAATCTATATGCCACCGTGCTCTAAAAGATATAATTGAAGTACTAGAGCAACTGCTAAGCTCAAAAGATATAAGTGAAGCACAAAGAGTATTCTAACAAGTCATGGTGATCTTGTGTCTCTCTCAAGTGGGTGTTTCCAGAAAAAATGATTGTGGAAAACTAAAACAAAAGCAAACTAAAGCAAACGACGCTGCAAGCAAAACACATATCATGTGATGAATAAAAATATAGCTCCAAGTGACATACTGAGGGATTGAGACAAAAGAGGGGATGCCTTCCGGGGCATCCCCAAGCTTAGACGCTTGAGTCTTCCTTGAATATTACCTTGGGGTGCCTTGTTCATCCCCAATCTTAGGCTCTTTCCGCTCCTTATTCCTTCATCCATCGTGATAGCACCCAAAACTTGAAAACTTCAGCACACAAAACTCAACAAAACCTTCGTAAGATCCGTTAGTACAGCAAACATATCAAATACTTTATATAGTGTTATAAATTTATTCTTATTATATTATTGCATAAGTTACTGTATTCTAACTTCTCGATGGCTTATAACCCCCGATACAATCCATATAGCATCATCAAAACAAGGAAAGTATGCAAGCAAAAACAGAATAGTCTATAAAAGATCTATAGAGGACCTATACTTGTGTAAGTCCACAAATTCTGAAATATTAGTAAAACCTGAAAAATTTGTATAGCAATACGGTGTAAAAATTTCAGATCAAAAATACGTTCCAGTAAAATCATAGAAATTCTGCACTGAATGCTTAAGTTTCTATTTTTTGCACTCTATCAATTCTACTTATCTTGTGAGTCATCCCAAAAGATTTACTTGACACAAGCACCAATTTAAACATAAAAAGACAATCATTACAGAGGCAATAATCATGTTATCTCACACAAACAGAAATTAAAAAGCAAAATTATAAGATAACTATTGGGTTGCCTCCCAACTAGCGTTATTGTTTTACGCCCCTAGCTAGGCATAATGCATAGTTTCAAGTGTTGTCATCTTTGACACTCCACCCATAAGTAGCCCTCATGATAGATTCGTAAGTTGGTTTAATTATCTTCCTAGGGAAGTGTTCCATCCCTTTCTTTAATGGAAATTGGAACTTTATGTTTCCCTCTTTCATATCAATAATTGCACCTATAGTTCGTAACAAAGGTCTTCCAAGTATTATTGGACAAGTAGCATTGCATTCAATATCAAGCACAATGAAATCTACAGGAACATAATATTTATTTGTAATAATAAGCACATCATTTATTCTACCCAAAGGTTTCTTGATGGTAGAATTCGCAAGATGCAAGTTCAGGGAACAATCTTGAATATCGATGAGACCAAGCACATCACAAAGAGACTTAGCTAAGTATTGTTGAAACACTAGCACCAAGGTCACACATAGCATTGCATTCATATTCTTTCAGTTTTATTTTGATAATAGTTTCCCATTCATCATGCAACTTTCTAGGAATAGACACTTCAAGTTCAAGTTTCTCATCATGAGCTTTTATCATCGCTTCTACTATGTGTTGAGTAAAAGCTTCATTATGTTCATAAGCATTCGGTGAGCTAATAATGGATTGTAACCTCTCCAAACCCACCTTTTCAATTTTATCATTAGAATCATCACCCTCCAAGAAAACGGGATGCCTTCTAGCTAACGTTGACTCTTCTCCAGTCCCTTTATCATTTACTATCAGATTAGTAAATAAAGATTCAATAGGTGAAGTACCAATCATTTTAAGATCTAAATCACGATTACTAACGGAGAGAGATTCCAGTTTAGCAGTCATCCTATTTACTAGAGTGGTTTGTTTGTCGGAAATATTCCCTATCAATTCTTCAGTTTGAGCAAATTGTAATTGAAGATTGGATACTTCTTGATTAAGTTCATCAAGTTGTTTACTAATTCCATCAAGGATAGTTGAGTGTTCCTTAATTTCAGCAGCAAAAAAATTATTGTGCTCATATTGTGAAGTCATGAAAGTTTTCATGGAGCGTTCAATTTCAAACATTCTTTGGTAATAGGAGATACTATACAATCTATCTTGATACATGGTGAACGAGCAAGAAAAGTAGCAAGCAGAACAAGTAAACTAGCAAGCAAAGAAGTAAACTAGTTACTAGCAAAGATAAATATTTTTGTATTTTTTGATTTTTATGAAACAAGCTAAATACAACAGAAAATAAAAATTAGAACAAGTGAATGATAATTTGTGCGAAGTTACTTGATAGTAGGTTGGTGATACTCCCCGGCAATGGCGCCAGAAATCCTTCCTGATACTTGTGATTTGCGTTGGGTTTTCCGTGACGAGGAATGGGTGATGCAACACAGTAGAGATAACTATTTCCCTCAGTGAGAACCAAGGTTATCGAACCAATAGGAGTAGCACGCAACCCCCGTCTTCAGGGACTGCACACAAAGAAGCAAACACTTGCACCCAACACGGGCAAGAGGGTTGTCAATCCCCTTAGACTCGTTGTTTGCAAGCAAATGAAGTGTTGCAAAATAAAGTAAAATCAAATATATGGCAGCAAGGTAATGAAAGCTTTTGTAAATATATAAGTGAATAGATCCGGGGGCCATAGTGTTTTCTAGTGGCATCTCTCTTGTAGTAGGCATAAGATGGGTAAACAAACTGTTGGACAATTGATAGAAAAGCGCATAGTTATGTGATATTCACGGTAATGATCATGTGTATATAGGCATCACGTCCATAAGCAAATAGGACGACTCATGCCTGCACCAATTACTATTACTCCACGTCGAGAGCGCTTCTATGCTTGCCTCTCTAAGTATTAAGTTCAAGACAAACAGAGTAATGCTTGGAGAACGATGACATGATGTAGACAAAGAAAACTCAATCAATATGAATTAACCCCGTCGTTTTATCCTTAGTGGCAACAATACAAAGACGTCTCTTGTACCCTTCTGTCCCTGGGATATAGAGCACCGCCAGATTGAACCCACTACAACGCACACCTCTCACTGAAGAAATATCAATCTAGTTGGCAAAACTATTTCAATAGATCGGAGAGATTTACGAAGCTATAATAATCATGCAAATAAGAATCATAATAGAAATCAGAGAAGACTCGATTCTTTTTCATGAATCATCTGAACATAAACCCACAATTCATCAGATCCTAACAAATGCACCGCACAAAGTGATTACAGCAAATAAATCACCGCGAAGATGCGGTGAACTTTGTATTGAAGATCAAGAGAGAGAGAGAGAGAGAGATGGCCATCTAGGTACTAACTACGTACCCGTAGGTCTGTAGGGAACTACTAACACATCACCATGGGAGCAGCAAGGTTGATGCAGAGGCCATCCATGATCGATCCCCCCTCCGGCAAGGCACCGAAACAGGGCTCCAGATGGGCACACGGCGGAACAGAGACTTGCGGCGGGGGAAAAAGTGTTTCGGGAGGCTATCTAGGATTTTTGAGATTTATTAAAATTTATAGGCCAGAGAGGGGCATCGGGGGACGCCCGAGGGGGGCACCACATAACAGGGCACGACCACCCCCTGGGTGCGCCCTGTTGTGTTCTCACTCCCTCGTGCGGCCTCCGGTCTCCTCCTGAAGCTTCCAGGTCTTCTTTTGGTCCAGAAAAAATCATAAAAAAGTTTTGGGGCAATTGGACTTTGTTTGGTACTGTAAACCTGAAAAGCCAAAAACATGCAGAAAACAACAACTGGCACTGGGCACTGGGTTAATAGGTTAATTCTAAAAAATAATATGAATTGGTAAATAATCACCCAAAAAGCATCCTAGAATATTTTTGCAAAATGATCGAGTTATTTGCTGCTGTCCCACTAAAATAATTACTAGGTGTATTTTGGTAATTTTGGCGATGTTGTTTGCCTTAAAATAATTGCTTATGTATTATTTGCAAAATTATGAACATTTTTGTTCTACTGTTTGCAAAAGTAATAATTTGACTTGTTGTTGGAATTTAAATTTGACTAGGGTTTTAATTAAGAGGCAACTAATCTTAGCAAAATAGGATGACAAGGGATCATTAGTCAGAGATTACTATAGCTTTTTTGCAGGGGTGTTACAGTGGATGATATGGTGAAGCTATCCGGTGAGTCACCCCGTACTTACGAAGTACTCTATAGAAAATTCCCTGTATAAAATGAGACCCGCCATTAGTGATAAGAATTTTGAACTCCAAACCTAGGTAATATGATGTCCTTTATCATCTTCAATGAAGTAGTCGTCTGCATGCTTGGTTGGTAGAGCTTTAACCCACTTTGTAACATAATCTACATCCAGAAGAATATGAGTGTCCCCATCTAAAACAGGAGAAGGTCCCAAATAGTATAGTCCCCAAACATAAAAAGGTTCGCAGATTAGACTATAGTTGATGGTCATTTCTTGCCTTCGTCCAATGTTACCGTTGACACGCATCACAATTTTTAACAAACCTGTTAGCATCTCCGAAGAGAGTGGGCCAATAAAATCCGGATTGAAACACCTTGGCGGCGGTCCAGTCTCCAGCATGATGTCCTGCATAAGGGCTACTGTGGCACCCTTCAAGTATAGCATTCATCTCATGCTCTGGGACACAATGCATTATCTTGTCATCTAGTCCATGCCGATAGAGAAATGGGTCATCCCAGAAATAATACTTCAGGTCATTGAAGAACTTTTTCTTTTGATGATAACTCATGTTAGGCGGCATGTACTTCCCTTCAAGAACGTTAGCATAATCTGCAAACCAAGGTTCTATCTTTTTAATCATAGCTAAACTATCACTGGAAACGATTCATTTATAGGTATTGGATCATAAGGTATTCATTCCATACGTGATAAGTGGTCTACTACTGGATTGTCCTCTCCTTTGCGGTCTACTATCTGCAAATCAAATTCTTGAAGCAGTAATATCCACCGAATCAACTAAGGCTTATCATCCTTCTTTGCAAGAAGGTAACGTAAGGCATGATGATCCATATGGACTAAAAATTTGAAGTTAATAATATAAGGAAAGAAATTGTCACAAGCAAAAACAATAGCTAGCAATTGTTTTTCAGTAGTTACCAAGTGTATCATCCAAGCTCCTGTTGGCATAAAGATCATGTTAAGTTTTCTATCAGCACACTGTCCTAGAACAACACCAACAACATAATTGCTAGCGTCACACATAATCTCAAGGGGTTCATCCCACTTTGGAGGTTGGATGATGGGGGTTGTGATCAAGGCATCTCTTAATTTCTTATAAGCATGCACACATATTTTAGCAAAAGAATAGGGAACATCTTTGTGCAACAGGTCAGTCAAAGGTTCAGATATTTTGGAGATATCTTTGATAAATATCTTATAGAAACTACCATGTCCCATAGAAGTTTCATACCTTTGACATCTTGAGGACAAGGTAACTTTTATATTACCTCAATCCTATATTGGTCTATCTCGACGCTATTTCCTGAGACTGTATGTCCCAACACTACCCCTTCTATGACCATAAAATGACTCTTCTCCCAATTCAACACAAAACCTATTTCCTCACATCTCTGCAAAACTTTTGTAAGATTATAGAGACAATTATCAAAGGGCGTGCCTTGAACACAAAAAATGTCCACGAAAACTTCAACAATCTTCAATAAAGTCAGGGAAAATTTTGGATATGCATTTTTCAAGCAAGGGTGGTCCATTACATAGATCAAATGGCATTCTACGATATACATAAGTACCGTACCTACAGGTGAAGGTAGTCTTTTCCTGATCTTCAGGTTGGATTGGTATTTGAGAGAACCCAGAATATCCATCAAGATAGCAAAAATAAGAGTTGTTGGCCAATCTCTCCAATATCTCATTTATGAATGGCAATGGGTAGTGATGTTTCTGTGTATACTTATTTAGTTTCCTGAAATCAACACACATTCCATATCCAATAACATCCCTAGTAGGGACTAGGTCATTCTTTTCATTAGTTATCAAGGAAACTCCTCCTTTATTAGGAATGCAATGAACTAGACTTACCCATTCGCTATTAGATATGGGGTAACTTACCCTTGCATCAAGAAGACGTATTATTTCTATTCTAACCACATTTTTGGATGCTGGATGAAGTCTCTGTTGGCTCTCAATTACTGGTTTAGCCCCTTCTTCTATGGGTATATGATGAGAATATATAGAAGGGTGTATCCCCTTTACATCCCCGATTGAGTAGCCCAAAGCCTTTCGGTGCTTTCTCAGCACCACCAAGAGTTTCTCCTTCTCCTTACCTGAAAGGTCAGCATTAACAATACTAGGAAATCTTTCTATATTATCCATAAACTCATACCTTAACCCTTTGGGTAACAGTTTCAAAGTGGGAGGGGGTAATTCCTCATCTCCCTTCCTTTCAAGTGCTTCATTAACTTTATTCAGACGCGTGCATACTATTGGTGTAGTATCCATTATATTTCAATTTCCTCTTTCTCTTCATCTGCATATAAGGATCTTGGACTCACTAATACCCGTTTAACTTCATCCTCTGGTGTTTGGAGATGGATTTTATCTAATTGATTTAACTCCTGCTCCTTAGTATCTTGAGCTTCCTCCTCATATGACTTGCTTAACATAGAAGAAAATGGAAATTTTGTCATCTCGTCTCCCCACTTCATGGAGATAGATTTCTTCTTATGTAAGCTCCTGCAACATTCAAAAGGAAGTTCCAAAAACAATAGGATAATATTTATCCTCAGAGATCATTAGTACATAGATATCAATGGGATAAATGAGAGAGCCTATTCTTATGTTGACTTGTTTAAGGATGCCACAAGGTTTCCTGTCGGTTATATCTGCAAGCTTGATGATAACGTCAGTAGGATTAAGAGTGCAAGGAGGATCTCATCATATATTTTAGCATAAAGACTATAAGGAATAATTGAACCAAGGTCACATAACCCAAATTTGACTTGCATCCAAAGGAACATGATAAAATTTGCTTACCTGCATTTTTACCTTTGGTACACCCTTTAATATAAGAGGTTGTGTCTTTATCTAAGTAGACTTCTTTATTCACCACCGGTGTAGGTGTAGCAAGTACTTTAATTATATTAACATAAGGTGGAGTCCCACATTGTTCTACCTTGACATTTTTCTTCCGTTTTTCAGGGGGTATTCCTTCTAGATTTTTACCATTTGGCTTCCAATGAGATTATTCTCGCCTTTCAGGTGGAGTAGTTTTTTTCTTTATAGCTTCCACCATACGAATAACCTTTGACTCCCTACTGAATTTCAAGTACTTTTTCTCTGGCAAATTCAAGAACTTAGAAAAATCTTTCCAAACATGCAGCATGGGTCAGTTCCAATATTTAGCTCACATGTAAATATTTTACTTTCGAAGTTCTAAGGAAATATTTAATGCTATCATAAACAAGATCAACTTTACTCTATTCCTTTGAACAGAGGTACCATTTTTCAGCATTGTACCTCTGAAAGCACAACTTCTCCCTAGGTGGTTTTGGTAATTAATAACAACATATATTTCATTGGATTAATGTTTCCACTAAGTATATTTTAGGAAAAAGTTCAATGTTTGATTGGCAAAGGATTGTGAGGAGACCCCAAGATGCAAGGAATGGGATTGGCTAAGATACAAGCACGAAGACTCTACATTTTACTTTGTGAGAAATCACTTTGAGTCCATAGGAAAGCCAATACTATCAAAAGGGGGTGAGGTAATGATGGTGAATGAAATGCTCAAGTGATCAAGTGTTAGTCACCAAAAACACCCACAAGCTCTCCCACAAATATTCTGTCATAGAGCCTAACACTCAAAATCGGTGTCACCAACTTTCCATATCGGCTACACCAAGTCTAAAACCCACACAGAAATCCTAGCCAAGACCCACTACTCGGTACTACCAACATTCCCTTTCGGTGCCATCGAAACCAGTGACCAACTTCCGGGTTAGCCATTTCCTTGATTCGATTCCACTGAGTCTTGCAAATTGGTCTCACCGAGAAGTTGGGCCAACTCTCTGTTAACCCATTTCTCCAAATCGGTCCCACCGAGTTTAAGAAATCGATCTCACCAAGTTTTGGTAACTGCCTAGGTCACCCATATCGGTACCACCGAGTATTCTATATCGGTCTCACCGAAAAAGCCTAAAGTTGCCACATTTCAAACAAGTCAGTGCCACCGAGTTTCACTTCGGTTCCACCGAGTTGGGCAATAATGTTGTAACGGTTGGACTTTTGGAGATGCCTATATATACCCCTCCACCACATCCTACTCGAAAGAGGAGCACTCAGAACACACACCCACTTGCCATATCCAATTTTCTGAGAGAGATCCACCTACCCTTGTGTTGAGGTCAAGATCATCCACTACAACCATATGGATCTTGATTTCTAGCCTCCCCAAGTTGCTTTCCATCCAATCAATCTCTTCTACCCAAGCCAAATCTGTGAGAGAGTGATTGAGTGTTGAGGAGACTATCATTTGAAATAGAAGAGCAAGGAGTTCATCGTTACTATCGAGCCTATTACCTTTTGGAGGGTGGTGCCACCTAGATTGGTTAGGTGTCGCATGGGAGCCTCCTACTTCGTGTTGTGGAGTTGAACCAAGAAGTTTGTACGGGCAAGGAGATCGCCTACTTCGTGAAGATCTACCCATAGTGAGGCTAGTCCTTCGTGGACGGAAGCCGTTATGGAATAGTCAAGGTTGCTACTTTGTGGACCCTTTTGGGTGGACCCCTCCGTGGACTCCCGTGACCGCTACCCTCCGTGGGTTGAAGACTCCATAAACGTGGATTACGATAGCACCACCTATTGGAACCACAGGAAAAATCTTCGTGTCTTCAAATTGCATTTGATCTTCCTACCCTCATCCTTTTACATATGCTTGTGCTTACTTTCCGCTGCAATACTCGTAGACATGCATGTGTAGGGTGAACTTGACTTGTGCGAATTGCTAAAATCTGCCCACAACTAAAACTGGGAAAATGATAGATTTTTATTTGGTCAACTAGTCTAATCACCCCCCTCTAGACATACTTTGTTTCCTACAACCTCATCATGTCAAGTAAACTCCAAGTATTTATTATCTCGGTTCCCTGAAAAGAACCTTTAGAGGAAAGATCTAAAGCTTGTTAACTTTGTGAGTTAAGCCAACCATAAAAGAAATTGACTATTAAAGAGTCAGGATAATGTTGTTCAGGGCATGCAAGAAGTATTTCACGATACCTTATATATGCATCTACTAGCTTCTCACCTTCTCGCTGTCAAAAGCTGCTTATCTTCCTTCTGATTGTATATAGCTTCTCTTGAGGAAAATAATAAGAGCAGAATGCAGCTAGTAATTTAGGCCAGTTTCTCAGTGTATTCATGTCTTGGCATCATAACCACCTTGTAGCTCCTCCCTGGAGAGAAATGGGGAATACCTTTGCTTTGATCTCATCATTACTTAACTCTTGCAACTGAAGAGTTCCACACGCAAGATTAAAATTGTCAATATGCTCATAAGGACATTCAGTTGCATCACCTCGAAATATATTTTCCTTTATCATGGCAATTAACCGATGATTTATCTCATATACTTTATTGGGCAAGTCAGAACTAGTTGTTATAAAGTTCTCTCCTCGAGCAGGTCCTGCTACTAACTCAGCATCTCCCTGATAAAAAAATTCTTGAAGGACCATGGCTGCTTCTGATCTGCAAAAACCTTTAGATCACAATATAATTCAAAACTCAAGGCAAGGCACAGAAGCGCTCAGCTCCCCGGAAACGGCGCCAGAAAAAGCTTGATAGCCTGCAAGTGCACATGGTTTAGTTGCAGCCTTTTCGAAGTAAGAGTATCGATCCCACAGAGAGCACAAGAATCACGCTTTTGCCTCTTATAGAGAATTATGTAACTTTGCGCCTGCAGATAATTGTATACTTCAAGCAGGGGAGTGGATTTTAAATAAGGATTGAGTAAAATGGTTATTAGTTACTAAATAACATAAAAGTAAATAAAAGACAGGAATCGTAATGACGGTGAAACAACAGAATTAAGAAGGCATTCCCAGAGAGTTCGGAATACCCATTGGTATGTCTCTAGTAATACTATGCATAAGCATAGAATGAATGGATACTTGAGCCATTGTTGACGATTATGCTGGGCGGAGACGGGTAGAGAACATGTTCTACACGTGGTAGACTTCGTGCCACACAGGCCACCATCATAGTCTCCCGGTCTGGGTTACAACTCATGATAATTAAGGGTTTTCCCGTGGAGGCGCTCTCACTAAGGGTTCTCCCTAAATCCCCGGTCACTTGTAAAGGTTAAGAGTAGTAGGCTTTTACTGTCACATTGAATTACCTCCACAACCTCGACCTATGCAAAGACACTGATATATGATACGTCTCCGATGTATCTATAATTTTTGATTGTTTCATGCTATTATATGATCAATCTTGAACACTATATAAGAAATTATTTGCTATTTTATATCATTTTGGGATTAACCTATTAACTCAGTGCCCAGTGCTAGTTTCTATTTTTTGCCTGTTTTCGGACTTTTCAGAAAATCAATACCAAACGAAGTCCAAATTGGATAAAAAATTACGGGAGTTATTTTGGAACCAAAAGAGACCCAGGAAGCTTCGGGAGGAGGGAAAAACATCCACGAGGTGGTCGCGAGCAACCAGGGCACACCCTAGGGGTAGGGCGTGCCGCCATGGCTCGTGGGCCCCTCGTGGCACTTCCTCACCTAATTACACTTCTATATATTGCCAATTACCCCAAAAACATCAGAGAGCCACCAGAAACAATTTTTCTGCCGCCGCAGGTCTCTGTTCTTCCATGATCCCATCTGGAGGAAAATTTGTTTCGAGGGGCTCTCTAATGTTTTTGGGTAATTGGGAATACAGAGAAGTGGAATTAGGTCAGAAGGTGCCACGAGGGGCCCACGAGTCATGGGGAGCGCCTACCCTCTCAGGTCGCGCCCTGGTGGCTCGTGGCCACCTTGTGGGTCTTTGGGTCTCCTCCCAAGCTTCCTGGGTCTCTTTTGGTTCAAAAATAACTCCCGCAAATTTTTTATCCAATTTGGACTTTGTTTGGTATTGATTTTCTGAAAAGTCCAAAACAGTCAAAAAACAAAACTTGCACTGGGCACTAAGTTAATAGGTTAGTCCAAAAAATGATATAAAATAGCATATAATTGCGTATAAAGTGTTCAAGATTGATAATATAATAGCATGAAACAAAAAAATATAAATACATCGGAGATGTATCAGCAACCGGCAAGCTGAAGACGTCTGCACGGCCATCGAGCGGCACCGAGAAGCTCGTCGTCAATCTGACGACGGTGCTGGGCTGACTGTGAATGAGTTGGATCTAGGGTCCCCCGGGTGCTTACCTTACGAGGTAGGCTGCCTGGCGTTCACCCGTGAGCTGCAGCAAGTTTGCTGGCCCTCCTCTCGCGTCTTCAAGCTAGACTTGCCGGATAAATAAGATGGCAAGATTAATCGAACGAAGTTCCTCAGCATCTACACCATCTTCATGCAGGATGCCGGAGGAAGAGACAAGAAGATACTCGCCAACTACTTCGCTCAAGCCCAATGTTAGGTCGTGGTTGATGAACTTGCCGGAGAACTCCATCTCCTCTTGGGCGGATCTATGCCATCAGTTTGTTGGCGCATACCATGGAGGCCACAAGCTTCCTGGTCAGCCCAGCCACCTGCATGTGCTTCCGCAGAGAGATGGTGAGCCTCTCCGCTAGTATATCCAAAGGTTCAACCTTGTGCAACACAACAACCCAGACATCCACCCTGCCACCATTATTGTCGCCTTCCATACGAACATGCGCAATCGAAGGATGCAAGAGGAGATGAGCATCATGAAAGTGAGGGATATCACCGAGCTATATGCTCTGACTGATAGATATGCACGTGTTTAGGAGGGGAGGCAACTCCCAGGCGACAATGCCGGAGCTGATGTCAATTCAGAAGATGATGACGCATCCACACAAAAGAAGAAGGACTGGAAGCGCAACCGCAAGTGCAAAGGCAAGGCAGTTTTGGCAATCGAGGGGTCTGGGAATCCCAGCAAGAAATCCAAGATAGGAGGCAACGACAAGGAGGTTGCCGCTTGTACTTGTGATAACGGAGTTGCTGCCGGTGAGAAGACCAGTGGCCCTTACTTCAAGATCCACCACACTGCTGGCCATGACCTACATGAGTGCCGACAAGTCGAGCATCTTGCTGAGAAGTAGAAACACGAATACGAGAAGCACGACAAGGAGAAGGGCCAGGACAGTGCTGGGGGATCCAACAAGATGAACTGCAGCGCCTGCGGGGGCCACCGTGGCAAGGCCGACAAGCAGAAGGAGAAGCCTGCTTTAGGCTGAGACAAGAAAGAAGATGAGGAAGAAGATGGTGATGATGACGAACAGGGCTCTGAAATAGAGATCCAAAATGTTGTAGAAGCCCTGTGTGTTAACGGCGGTGCATCTTTGCACTCCTCGCACCGACAACTAAAACAGTGCGTCCGCGAGGTAAATGCAACAGAGCCAGCCATCGAAGCGCGGAAGCCGCTGAAATAGTCCCACACAGCCATCATCTTCGATGCCGAGGACCACCCTGGTTGCACAACTGTGGTTGTGTGTTTGTCGTTCTTCGTTTCACCAACAATCCGCAACCTCAAGGTAACGAAGATGCTGGTAGAGGGTGGTGTTGGTCTGAATATGATTTCTACTGAAGTGATCAAGAGGCTGCAGATTGATACATCTCCAATGTATCTATAATTTATGAAGTATTCATGCCATGTTTACAATAATTTTATATGATTTTGGTATGATTTGATTAGAACTAACCCGGACTGACGCTGTTTTCAGCAGAACTACCGTGGTGTTGTTTTTGTGCAGAAGTAAAAGTTCTCGGAATGAGCTGAAAATTTATGGAGAATATTTTTGGAAAATATAAAAAATACTGGAGCAAAAAGATACTGGAGAGGAGTCCCGAGGAGGTCACAAGCCCGGGGGGCGCCCCGCCCCCCTAGGGCACGCCCCCCTGGTTTGTGGGTCCCTCGAGCACCCCCCCTGACGTGATTCCAACGCCAAAAATTCCTATAAATACCAAAACCCCTAGAAAGAAACCTAGATCGGGAGTTCCGCTGCCGCAAGCCTCTGTAGCCACAAAAAACCAATCGGGAGCCCGTTCTGACACCCTGCCGGAGGGGGAAACCATCACCGGAGGCCATCTTCATCATCCCGACGGTCTCCATGACGAGGAGGGAGTAGTTCACCCTTGGGGCTGAGGGTATATACCAGTAGCTATGTGTTTGATCTCTCTCTCGTGTTCTTGAGATGACACGATCTTGATGTATCGCGAGCTTATTTAATATAGATGAATAATATGGAGTTCTCCCCTCTCTATCTTCTTGTGATGAATTGAGTTTTCCCTTTGAAGTTTTCTTATCGGATTGAGTCTTTAAGGATTTGAGAACACTTGATGTATGTCTTGCGATGGGATATCCGTCGTGACAATGGGATGTTCTATTGATCCACTTGATGTATGTTTTGGTGATCAACTTGCGGGTTCCTTGACCTTGGGAATCTATGCATAGGGGTTGGCACATGTTTTCGTCTTGACTCTCCGGTAGAAACTTTGGGGCACTCTTTGAAGTTCTTTGTGTTGGATTGAACATGATGAATCTGAAATTGTGTGATGCATATCGTATAATCAAGCCCATGGGTACTCGTGGTGACATTGGAGTATCTAGGTGACATTAGGGTTTTGGTTGATGTGTATCTTAAGGTGTTATTTTAGTACGAACTCTAGGGCTGTTCATGACACTTATAGGGATAGCTCATAAGATTGATCGGAAAAGATAACTTTGAGGTGGTTTCGTACCCTACAATAATTTCTTATTTTGTTCTCCACTATTTGTGACTTTGGAGTGAACTCTTTGTCGCACGTGAGGGATTTACATATGATTCAACTATGTTAGTATTGTTGAGAGAACTTGCACTAGTGAAAGTATGAACCCTAGGCCTTGTTTTCAAGCATTGCAATACCGTTTTTGCTCACTTTTGTTACTTGCTACCTTGCTGTTTTTATATTTTCAGATTACAAAAACCTTTATTTACCATCCATATTACACTTGTATCACCATATCTTCGCCGAACTAGTGCACCTATACAATTTACCATTGTATTGGGTGTGTTGGGGACACAAGAGACTCTTTGTTATTTGGTTGCAGGGTTGTTTGAGAGAGACCATCTTCATCCTATGCCTCCCACGGATTGATAAACCTTAGGTCATCCACTTGAGGGAAATTTGCTACTGTCGTACAAAACTCTGCGCTTGGAGGCCCAACACGAGTCTACAATAAGAAGGTTGCGTAGTAGACATCAAG
Source organism: Elymus sibiricus (assembly GCA_039707655.1). Classification (NCBI taxonomy): domain Eukaryota; kingdom Viridiplantae; phylum Streptophyta; class Magnoliopsida; order Poales; family Poaceae; genus Elymus; species Elymus sibiricus. The sequence continues at coordinate 140,243,631 of CM077671.1, forward strand.
CTCTTTTCTGGCGCCGTTGCCGGGGAGGTGAGTGCTTGAAGGTATATCTTTAGATCTTGCAATTAAATTTTTTAGTTTCTTGTTTTTCACTAGTTTGGTTTTATAAAAGAAAACTACAAAAAATGGAATTGAGGTTGCCTCATATGCTTCATCTTTTTAATGTCTTTCATGAAAATGATGGAAACGAAAATTGTGCTCAAGTGTTAGAAGAAGAAGTTATTTAAATATTTGGCACTAAATCTTTGAGTGATGAGCATGATTGCAATGCTGTTAGTATAAATTCTTTGAATATCCATAGTACTAATGATGATTGCACTAGTCATGATAAAAAGATTTCTTATAAGCATGTCAATTTTTGTGGAGTGCATAGAGTTTGTGAAGACATGCCTAAAAGGGAAGATAGATTTTGTAAGAGGCATAAGTATTTAGAAACTAAATGGTTGCAAGAGAGGCTATATGTTTGTGCTGAAAGACTTAATATTTCTCGCCGTCCTTGTGAACTTTGCAATGAAAGTGGTCATTTTAATTTCCAATGTGAATTATTTCATGATCGAATTGTGTCCAAAAATTGTGATAACCTCATTACCCTTGAGCATCATAATGAACTTGATCTATTTTTGGGGTATGAAGAAATGAAACATAAAACTAAGGATGTTCCAGCTTGGGTTCTCATGAAAATGATTGATTTTGATCTAAATGAAATCTATATGTATTGCGTGGTAAATTGCATTGAGAATCCTTATATTGCCAATTACTTAAAGACAAGAAAACAAATAGAAGATGATGAGAATACTAATGAAGGGGAAGAGGTTTCCCAATATCCTCCTATTTTTTCTTATGATGAATCAGGTAACGAGGAGGAGCTTTTTATTCAACCAACCTCTTCAAAAAGAAGCTTGGAGGAATTAAATAAACCCACACATGATGTGGTGAAGAAGAAGAAAAGAAGGAAAAGTAAAGGTAAAGAGGTATCTCTCCCAAATAATGTTGCTCCCATTATTGATAGGCCTCATGAGAATGAATCAAAAATAGTTGTGGAAGATGATACACTTGAGGATGATTTTGTTATGCCTATTGCTAGTTGTGATAATTATGATTGGGAAGATAATGATACTTCTTATAATCTTGAAAATATTTATGGCACCAACTTGGAAGATGATGATAATAATTGCTATACTATTGGTGCCATTCATACTATTAATGATGAGAGTGATTATGTTTATGATATACAAAGCCACAAGCTTGGGGATGCTATGTTTGATGAAAATGACATGTTTGAGAATTTATTTGCTGCAATTAATGTTTGTCCCAAGCTTGGGGATGCTATGCTTAATGAAGATGATCTTTTTATTCCCCCTACTTTGAATGATCAAATTTGTTATAATGACTGCATGCCTCCTACTTATGATGATTATTGTGATGATACTTATGCGATGAAAAAGAGTGATGATTACTATTATGATACTTGTCATGATTATGAATATCCTTTTACTGAATATTACTCTTTTAATGTGGAACCAATTTTTAGTATTCAATTCTTTTATGATACTCCCACTATTAGTAATGAGAAGAAATCTTCTTGTGTGGAGAGTAGTAAAATGTCTATGCGTGTAGATCATGAAAAGAATGCTTTATGTTCTGGTTATATTATTGAATTCCTTCATGATGCTACTGAAAATTATTATGAGGGAGGAACATATGCTTGTAGGAATTGCAAAAATATCAAGTTTCCTCTCTATGTGTTCAAAGTTTTCAAGTTATGCTTATTTTGCCTTCCTATGCTAGTTGAATCTTGCTCCCATAAATTGTTTGCTCACAAAATCCCTATGCATAGGAAGTGGGTTAGACTTAAATGTGCTTGTCATGTGATTCATGATGCTCTCTTGCATGTTCCAATTACTACTTTTCACGTGAGCATCATTGAAATCATCATGCCTAGCTAAAAGGCTTTAAAGAAAAGCGCTTATTGGGAGACAACCCAACACTTTTCCTTTCTGTTTTTGTGTGTTCACATGATTAGGATACTGTAGTAATCATGTTTTGTGTCTTTTATTTCAATAAAGTGCCAAGTAAGCCTTTGGGACGACTCACAAGATGAGTGGAATTGATGCTGAACCAAAACAGAAACTTTTGACTCCAGTACAGGAATTTTCATTTTTTACTGGAGCGTGATAATGATCTGAAAGTTTTACACAGTCTTTATATATAAATTCTTAAGGTTGTCCTAATTTGTCAGAATTTTTATAGACAGGGAAGTATGGTTATACTACAGATCTTCACAGACTGTTCTGTTTTTGTCAGATTCTGTTTTGCATGCATAGTTTGCTTGTTTTAGTGTTTCCATAGCTTATATTTAGTGGTATAAATTATGGGAATGGTAGAATACAGTAGGTATCATGTGGTAACAATTATGAATCTTGTCTTTACAGTACCTAAGTGAATGATCTTTGTTTATTATACTAACCCATCTCACGAAGTTCCGTTAAGTTTTGTGTGATTGAAGTTTTCAAGTTTTGGGTGAGACACCAACATGAGGAGAATAAGGAGTGACAAGAAACTAAGCTTGGGGATGCCCAAGGCACCCCCAAGGTAATATCCAAGGAAGACTCAAGCGCCTAAGCTTGGGGATGCCCCGGAAGGCATCCCCTCTTTCGTCTTCAACATTATCGGTATATCTTACTTGGAGCTATATTTTTATTCGTCACATAATATGAGTTTTGCTTGGAGCGTCATTTTATTTTCTTGTTTTCTGTTAGGTGTTATTCATAATCTTTTTTTTCAATAAAAAGTTCCAAGAATTGCCTTAGGATGCTTGCATTGCATGTTTTGATGTGTGCTCTGTATAAACAGAAACTTTTGCTGTATTGTTTGAATTTTGATATTTTACTGGAACGTGGAAAGGTTCTGAAATTTTTACAAAGTATTTTCATATAAATTTTATAGCGTGTACTAAATTTTCATAATTTTTTGAGTTACAGAAGTACACTGTTTTCATAAATTGCTACAGACTGTTCTGTTTGGACAGATTGCTGTCAAAGTTTTGTTATCTACTTATCCTATAGTTTCCATAGCCTATATTGGTAGATATAAATTGTGGAAATGATAGTATACAGTACCTAATGTTTGAAAATTATTATGCAACTTGTCTTGGCAGTACATAAAAAGTTGATTTATTATTATCTGTACTAACCTATCTCACGAGTTCTTTTCAAGTTTTGTGTGGATGATGTTTTTGAGAATAGGTGAAACCATGATATGAGAGGATTGAACGAGATACAAAAGCTCAAGCTTGGGGATGCCCAAGGCACCCGAAGTAAATATTTCAAGAAGTATCAAACATCTAAGCTTGGGGATGCTACGCATCCCACCTCTCTTCATCAACTATTATCGGTTAGCCTATGTTGAGCCTAAATTTTTATTCGTTCACATGATGCGTGCTATTCTTGGAGTGCTTTTTTTCTTTTGCTTGCTGTTTAATAAAATACTTACGATCTGAAATTCTTAGATGAGAGGGTCTTCACATATTTATTTAATTGTTGACTACGCATTGATCTTTACTTATATCTTTTTGGAGTAGTTTGTCATTCACTCTCGTGCTTCACTTATATCCTATGAGTAAATGGTTGAATGAATTGAATTTCATAAATCTGAAATTAAATATGCTTCATATACTTATCCCATGGGGAGTAATGACTTCACACATAATAAGTATACGTGGTAAAATTTATTGAAAGTTAGCAAACACCGCATTGGTCACTTGAACAATTCATGAAAGAATATTGATGGAAGAGAGATTCCACATATAAATATACTATCTTGGACATCTTCTATGATTGTGAGCTCATTAATTATTTTCAAACTCGAGCAAATTAGTTAAAATTGGACAAGGAAGACAACTTAATGAGTTATGTTTGGGTATATTTGTATAGAAGTTATATTGTTATGGATCCTCCAACATGTGATGCTTGCTTCCACCTCATACTAGCCAAAACTTCCGCACCAAGTAGAAATACTACTTGTGCATCCAAACACCCTTAAACCAGTTTTGCCATGAGAGTCCACCATACCTACCTATATGTGGTATTACCTGCCGTTCCAAGTAAATTTGCATGTGCCAAACTCTAAACCTTCAAATAATATTCTGTTTTGTATGCCCGAATCGCTCATATAGTGACTAGGGGCTGTCAGTATCTTCCATGCTAGGTGGGTTATTCTCACGATATGTGTTGATTCACTATCATTCACGAGAAAGTGGCCGGTATTCGGGATGCCCAGTTCCATGCTCAAAAATCAAATAAAAATATAATGAAACAAAACTCCCCTAAGATTGTTGTTTGTATGGACGGTACCCGTGGATTCGGTTCGCCGTGGAGTGTGATTGATTGGTGGAGGGGGAGTAAAAACTTTACCATTCTGTTTGAGAACCGCCTATAATGTATCTAGCATGGAAGATACCGAGATCTCTCGGTTGTTATGTTGACAATGAAAGCATACCGCTCAAAATTATTATTCATCTCTGTTTTCAAAGCTCGAGCTCTAGCACCTTTGCAAATCAATGCTTCCCTCTGCGAAGGGCCTATCTTTTACTTTCTAGTACTTACCTTTATGCAAGAGTCATGGTGATCTTCACCACTTCCTATATTTCGCCTTTTTCTCTTGGCAAGCGTCATGTGTTGCTGAATGATCTAGACTTATATATCCACACAAATATATTTGATCATGAATTATTATTGTTGACAATTATCTATATGATAAATAAGTTGGGAGGCGAAACATTAAGCCCCTATCTTTCTCTGTGTTCGATGGATGCTATTTGTTCTAAAAATATGCTTTGAGTGTCAATAATCATGGCAGATTATATGATAGTTGAGTATGTGGAATTTGCTAAATCAAAGCTCTTACATAGACCCTTCCTGAAAATAAGATGAATTGCAATTGTTCGATGACTAGGAATATGGTTTGTTAGTTTTCAAGAAACTTTCTGGTCTATACTTTAACATGTGAATAGCTTGTTACTTGATCATGAGAAGTTTTATGAGATGAGCTACTATTTATGGTTTATATTGATGCTAGAAAAAGTGATGGGAATTGATCAAACTTGTGCACTTGCTAGCATTCACACTTCATAAATTATTTCTTTTATCATTTACCTACTCGAGGACGAGCAGGAATTAAGCTTGGGGATGCTGATACGTCTCCAACGTATCTATAATTTATGAAGTATTCATGCCATGTTTACAATAATTTTATATGATTTTGGTATGATTTGATTAGAACTAACCCGGACTGACGCTGTTTTCAGCAGAACTACCATGGTGTTGTTTTTTTGCAGAAATAAAAGTTCTCGGAATGAGCTGAAAATTTACGGAGAATATTTTTGGAAAATATAAAAAATACAGGAGCAAAAAGATACCTGAGAGGAGTCCCGAGGAGGTCACAAGCCTGGGGGGCGCCCCCCCCCTAGGGCACGCCCCCGTGGCTTGTGGGTCCCTCGAGCACCCCCCTGACGTGATTCCAACGCCAAAAATTCCTATAAATACCAAAACCCCCAGAAAGAAACCTAGATCAGGAGTTTCGCCGCCGCAAGCCTCCGTAGCCACGAAAAACCAATTGGGAGCCCGTTCCGGCACCCTGCCGGAGGGGGAAACCATCACCGGAGGCCATCTTCATCATCCTGGCGGTCTCCATGACGAGGAGGGAGTAGTTCACCCTCGGGGCTGAGGGTATGTACTAGTAGCTATGTGTTTGATCTCTCTCTCGTGTTCTTGAGATGACATGATCTTGATGTATCGCGAGCTTTATTAATATAGATGAATCATATGGAGTTCTCCCCTCTCTATCTTCTTGTGATGAATTGCGTTTTCCCTTTGAAGTTTTCTTATCGGATTGAGTCTTTAAGGATTTGAGAACACTTGATGTATGTCTTGCGATGGGATATCCGTGGTGACAATGGGATGTTCTATTGATCCACTTGATGTATGTTTTGGTGATCAACTTGCGGGTTCCGTGACCTTGGGAATCTATGCATAGGGGTTGGCACATGTTTTCGTCTTGACTCTCCGGTAGAAACTTTGGGGCACTCTTTGAAGTTCTTTGTGTTGGATTGAACATGATGAATCTGAAATTGTGTGATGCATATCATATAATCAAGCCCATGGGTACTCGTGGTGACATTGGAGTATCTAGGTGACATTAGGGTTTTGGTTGATGTGTATCTTAAGGTGTTATTTTAGTACGAACTCTAGGGCTGTTCGTGACACTTATAGGGATAGCTCATAAGATTGATCGGAAAAGATTACTTTGAGGTGGTTTCGTACCCTACAATAATTTCTTCGTTTGTTCTCCGCTATTTGTGACTTTGGAGTGAACTCTTTGTCGCACGTGAGGGATTTACATATGATTCAACTATGTTAGTATTGTTGAGAGAACTTGCACTAGTGAAAGTATGAACCCTAGGCCTTGTTTTCAAGCATTGCAATACCGTTTTTGCTCACTTTTGTTACTTGCTACCTTGCTGTTTTTATATTTTCAGATTACAAAAACCTTTATCTACCATCCATATTACACTTGTATCACCATCTCTTCGACAAACTAGTGCACCTATACAATTTACCATTGTATTGGGTGTGTTGGGGACACAAGAGACTCTTTGTTATTTGGTTGCAGGGTTGTTTGAGAGAGACCATCTTCATCCTACGCCTCCCACGGATTGATAAACCTTAGGTCATCCACTTGAGGGAAATTTGCTACTGTCCTACAAAACTCTGCGCTTGGAGGCCCAACACGAGTCTACAAGAAGAAGGTTGCGTAGTAGACATCACAAATACCCGACGAGGAGCTGAAAGACACTGGTTCATTCCAAGGCGTTAACCTGGGAAGGACAAAGCCTCAGGGGGAAGATAACCCTACCAGTGACCTTTGGCAGCGAGCTCAACTACAGGGCGGAGAAGATCATCTTTGACGTTGTCAAGATTCCGTTACCTTACAATGGAATTTTGGGCCGCCCAGTGCTGGCAAAGTTCATAGCAGCGTCCCACTATGCTTACAACACCCTAAACATGCCAAGGCCCCATGGGTGTGATCACCATCAAGTCTGACCAAAAGGATATTGGCGTCTGTGTCGACAAGCTATATCGGGAAGCAGTTGCAGCATCTACCGACAAGGCACTTGCTCCTGCCGACAAAGCCCCGGGGGAGAAGACACGGACGAACCAGACTGACAAGTCCTCCAGCAAGAACTCTGGAAAGCGCACCATGGGGTGCAACACGTCCGTTGAGAAGCCAGAGACCTCTTCCGACAAGAGCAAGAAGCCCAAAGTTACTACACCTACAACCAAGCAAGTATCTGGAAAGATAGACGAGACCAGCAGCACTTTCACCATAAGTGCCACCCTTGACAGCAAATAGGAAAGCTCGCTCATTGCTTTCCTTTGGGCGAATGTCGATGTGTTTTCTTGGCAACCATCTAACATCCCGGTGCTACTTCTTGAGCTTGCGTTGGTTTTCCCTTGAAGAGGAAAGGGTGATGCAGCAAAGTAGATAAGTATTTCCCTCAGTTGTTGAGAACCAAGGTATCAATCCAGTAGGAGATACAAGCAAGTCCCCAATCTTCGCACCTACACAAACAATCAAACACTTGCACCCAACGCTTTAAAGGGGTTGTCAATCCCTTCACGGTTACTTGCAAGGATGAGATCTGATAGAGATAGATATAGAAGATTACTAAAACGAAAAGTAAAACAAAAGTAAAAAGATTGCAGCAAAGTATTTTTGGTATTTTTGGTTTATAGATCTGAAAATATAATATGGAAAATAGACCCGGGGGCCATAGGTTTCACTAGAGGCTTCTCTCTTGAAGGAAAATAATACGGTGGGTGAACAAATTACTGTCGAGCAATTGATAGAAAAGTGCATAGTTATGCTGATATCCAAGGCAATGATTATGCATATAGGCATCACGTCCATGTCAAGTAGACCGAAACGATTCTGCATCTACTACTATTACTCCACACATCGACCGACTCCTGCATGCATCTAGAGTATTAAGTTCATGAAGAACAGAGTAACGCATTAAATAAGATGACATGATGTAGAGGGATAAACTCAAGCAATATGATGAAAACCCCATCTTTTTATCCTTGATGGCAACAATACAAATACGTGCCTCGCTACCCCTACTTTGTCACTGGGTGAGGACACCGCAAGATTGAACCCAAAACCAAGCACTTCTCCCATTGCAAGAATTACCAATCTAGTTGGCCAAACCAAACCAATAACTCGAAGAGACTTGCAAGGATATGAAATCATGCATATAAGAATTCAGAGAAGATTCAAATAATATTCATAGATAATCTGATCATAAACCCACAATTCATCGGATCTCGACAAACACACAGCAAAAGAGTATTACATCGGATAGATCTCCATGAAGATCATGAAGAACATGGTATTGAAGAGCATAGAGAGAGAAGAAGCCATCTAGCTACTAGCTATGGATCCGAAGGTCTGTGGTGGACTACTCACGCATCATCGGAAGGGCAATGGAGTTGATGTAGATGCCCTCCGTGATCGAATCCCCCTCCGGCAGATTACCGGAAAAGGCTCCAAGATGGGATCTCACGGGAACAGAGGGTTCCGGCGGCGGAAAAGTATTTTCGTGGCTCTTTTTGGTATTGGGGGAATATTTGGGAATTAATAGGCCGAAGAATGGGGTTAGGAGACTTGCTGGGGGGCCACAAGCCAGGGGGGCGCCCCCCCCTAGGGCGTGCCCTAGTGGCTTGTCGCCTCCCGGCAAGTCTTCTGCCTTCATCTCCAAGTCTGGCAGGTTTCTTCTGGTCCAAGAAAAATCATTCCGAAGATTTTATTCCGTTTGGACTCTGTTTAATATTCCTTATCTGCAATACTCAAAAATAAGGAAAAAACAGAAACTGGCACTAGGCACTAGGTTAATAGGTTAGTCCCAAAAATAATATAAAATAGCATATTAATGCATATAAAACATCCAAAATAGATAATATAATAGCACGGAACAATCAAAAATTATAGATACGTTGGAGACGTATCAAGCATCCCCAAGCTTAATTCCTGCCTGTCCTCGAGTAGGTAAATGATAAAAACAAATTTTTTTATGTGGAATGCTTCCTAACATATTTATCCATGTAATATTCTTTATTGTGGCATGAATATTCAGGTCCATAAGATTCAAAACTAAAGCTCAATATTGACATAAAAACAGTAATACTTCAAGCATACTAACAAACAATTGTGTCCTTTCAAAATAACATGGCCTTAGAAAGTTATCCCTACAAAATCATATAGTCTGGCTATGCTCCATCTTCCCCACACAAAGTATCTAAATCATGCACACCCCCGATGACAAGTCAAGCAATTGTTTCACCCCTTTTATGTTCTCAAACCTTTTCAACTTTCACGCAATACATGAGCGTGAGCCATGGATATAGCACTATGGGTGGAATAGAATATGGTGGAGGTTGTGTGGAAAAAGGAGAAGATAGTCTCACATCAACTAGGCGTATCAACGGGCTATGGAGATGCCCATCAATAGATATCAATGTGAGTGAGTAGGGATTGCCATGCAACAGATGCACTAGAGCTATAAGTGTATGAAAGCTCAAAAAGAAACTAAGTGGGTGTGCATCCAACTTGCTTGCTCACGAAGACCTAGGGCAATTTGAGGAAGCCCATCATTGGAATATACAAGGCAAATTATATAATGAAAAATTCCCACTAGTATATGAAAGTGACAAAATAGGAGACTCTCTATCATGAAGATCAAGGTGCTACTTTGAAGCACAAGTGTGGAAAAAAGATAGTAACATTGTCCCTTCTCTTTTTTCTCTCATTCATTTTTTTTGGTGGGCATCTTTGGCCTTTTTTTTATTTGGGCTTCATTGGCCTCTTTTATTATTTGTAAAGTCCGGAGACTCATCCCTACTTGTGAGGGAATCATAGCTTCCATCATCCTTTCCTCACATGGGACAATGCTCTAATAATGATGATCATCACACTTTTATTTACTTACAACTCGATACCTACAACAAGATATGACTCTATATGAATGCTTTCGGTGGTGAACCGGGATGTGCAATGATCTAACATAGCGAATGACATCAAAAAACGGACAAGCCATGAAAACATCATGCTAGCTGTCTTACGATTTTGCAAAGCAATATGACAATGATGGTGCGTGTCATAAAAAAACTAACGATGGAAGTTGCATGGCAATATATCTCGGAATGGCTATGGAAATGCCATAATAGGAAGGTATGGTGGCTGTTTTGAGGAAGGTGTATGGTGGCTGTTTTGAGGAAGGTGGGTTTAATGCACCGGCGAAAGTTACGCGGTACTAGAGAGGCTAGCAACGGTGGAAGGGTGAGAGTGCGTATAATCCATGGACTCACATTAGTCATAAAGAACTCACATACTTATTGCAAAAATCTATTAGTTATCGAAGCAAAGTGTTAGACGCATGCTCCTAGGGGAGAGGTTGGTAGGAGTTAACCATCGCGCGCTCCCGACCCTCACACAAAGGATGACAATCATTAAACAAATCATGCTCCGACTTCGTTACATAACGGTTCACCGTACGTGCATGCTGCGGGAGTCACAAACTTTAACACATGTATTTTTACCATTCCACAATTACTCACTAGCATGACTCTAACATCACCATCTTTATATCTCAAAACTATATGCAAGGAATCCAACTTCTCATAGTATTCAATGCACTTTATATGAAAGTTTTTATTATATCCCTCTTGGATGCCCATTATATTAGCAATAAATTCATAACCTAAACCAATTGCCATGCTGTTTAAAGACTCTCAAAATAATATAAGTGAGGTATGAGAGTTCAATTATTTCTATAAAATAAAACACCACCGTGCTCTAAAAAGATATAAGTGAAGCACTAGAGCAACATTGCCTTGCTCAAAAGATATAAGTGAAGCACATAGAGTATTCTAATAAATTCACGATTAGTGTGTGTTCCTCTCAAAAGATGTCTGCAGCAAGGATGATTGTGGAAAACTAAAAATCAAAGACTCATATCATACAAGACGCTCCAAGCAAAACACATATCATGTGGTGAATAAAAATATAGCCTCAAGTAAATTTACCGATGGATTGAAGACGAAAGAGGGGATGCCTTCCGGGGCATCCCCAAGCTTAGGCTCTTTGGTATCCTTGAATATGGCTTGGGGTGCCTTGGGCATCCCCAAGCTTAGGCTCTTGCCACTCCTTATTCCATAGTCCATCAAATCTTTACCCAAAACTTGAAATTTCACAACACAAAACTCAACAGAAAACTCGTGAGATCCGTTAGTATAAGAAAAATAAATCACCACTTTAGGTACTGTTGTGAACTCATTATTTATTTATATTGGTGTAATATCTACTGTATTCTAACTTCTCCATGGTTCATACCCCCCGATACAACCCATAGATACATCAAAATAAGCAAACAACACAAAGAAAACAGAATCTGTCAAAAACAGAACAGTCTGTAGCAATCTGTAGACTTCGAATACTTCTGTAACTCCAAAAATTCTGAAAAACATAGGACAATCAGGGAAATTTGTATATCAATCTTGTGTAAAAAATTCAGATCCAATTGACGCTCTGGTGAATTTATAAAATTCCTGGACTGAGCGCAGAAGTTTCTGTTTTTCGGCAAAACCAAATCAACAATCACCGTAAACCATCCCAAAGGTGTTACTTGGCACAAACACTAATTAAAACAATAAAACACAATTACTAGAGAGGTAATAATGTGCAAAACACTCAAGAACAGAAGCAAAAAACAGAAACATAAAATAAAATTGGGTTGCCTCCCAACAAGCGCTATTGTTTAATGCCCCTAGCTAGGCATAACGCAATAGATCTAGGTATTGTCATCTTTGGTATGCAATCCATAAGTAGATCTCATAATAGATTCATAAGGTAATTTAATTTTATTTCTAGGAAAGTGTTCCATGCCTTTCCTTAACGGAAATTGGAATCTAATGTTTCCTTCTTTCATATCAATAATTGCACCGATCGTTCTAAGGAAAGGTCTACCAAGAATAATAGGGCATGTAGGATTGCAATCTATATCAAGAACAATGAAATCTACGGGCACATAATTCCTATTTGAAACAATAAGAACATCATTAATCCTTCCCATAGGTTTCTTAATAGTGGAATCCGCTAGATGCAAATTTAAAGAGCAATCATCAAGATCATGGAAACCTAGCACATCACATAAAGTTTTCGGAATCGTTGAAACGCTAGCACCCAAATCACACAAAGCATGGCACTCATAATCTTTAATTTTAATATTAATAGTAGGTTCCCACTCATCATAAAGCTTTCTAGGTATAGAAACTTCCAACTCAAGTTTTTCTTCAAAAGATTTCATCATAGCATCAACGATATGTTTAGTAAAAGCTTTATTTTGATAATAAGCATGCGGAGAATTCAACATGGATTGCAACAAGGAAATAAAATAAATCAAAGAACAACTATCATAATTAAAGTCCTTGAAATCCAAAAGAGTGGGTTCATTGCTATTTAAAGTTTTGACCTCTTCAATCCCACTTTTATCAATCTTAGCATTAAGATCTATAAACTCCGAATCATTGGGACGCCTTTTAACTAAAGTTGACTTATCTCCAGTCCCATCTTTATTAAGATTTGCATTAGAAAACAAAGATTCAATAGGAGTCACATCAATCACTTTAAGATCTTCATCATTATTATCACGAGAACACACCTTTTCAAGCCATTCACGCTTACCACGTATTCTAGCGGTTCTTTCCTTACACTCATCAATAGATGTTATCATAGCTTTTAAAGACTCATTAATATCACGCTTACGTGGAGTGGATCTAATTTTCAAAGAATCAATCTCAAGAGAAATTCTATCAACGTTCCTAGCCAAATCATCAATCTTGAGCAATTTTTCTTCAATCGTAGCATTGAAAACCTTTTGCGAACCAATAAATTCTTTAATATTATTCTCAAGATCAGAGGGCATCTTATTATAATTTCCATAAGAATTGTTGTAGGAATTATCATAATTATTAGAGGAATTACTAGGAAACGGCCTAGGTTTGAAATTACCTCTATACGCGTTATTACCAAAATTGTTCCTACCAACAAAATTCACATCCATAGATTCATTATTATTTCCAATCAAAGAAGACAAACGCATATCATTAGGATCAATAGGAGCACTCTTACTAGCAAAAAATTTCATTAATTCATCCATCTTTTCACTCAAAGTGTTTATTTCTTCAATAGCATGCACTTTTTTATTAGTAGGAGATCTTTCGGTATGCCATTGAGAGTAATTTGCCATAATATTATCTAGGAGTTTAGTAGCTTCTCCTAATGTGATTTCCATAAAAGTACCACCCGTGGCGGAATCTAAAAGATTTCTAGAAGAAAAATTCAATCCCGCATAAAAAAATTGTATAATCATCCATAAACTCAAACCATGTGCGGGGCAATTTCTAATCATTAGTTTCATCCTCTCCCAAGATTGTGCAACATGCTCATTATCAAGTTGCTTAAAATTCATTATATCGTTCCTAAGGGAGATGATCTTAGCGGGTGGAAAGTACTTGGAAATAAAAGCATCTTTACACTTATTCCATGAATCAATACTATTTTTAGGCAAAGATGAAAACCAAGTTTTAGCACGATCTCGTAGTGAGAAAGGAAATAGCTTCAATTTAACAATATCATTATCCACATATTTCTTCTTTTGCATATCACACAACTCAATGAAAGTATTTAGATGGGATGCGGCATCTTCATTAGGAAGGCCGGAAAATTGTTCTTTCATAACAAGATTAAGCAAAGCGGCATTAATTTCATAAGATTCCGCACTAGTGGCGGGAGCAATTGGAGTACTAATAAAATCATCATTATTATTATTAGTATTCTCTTGAGTCATCGTGTCAAAGCAAGCAATCTAGCACACAAGCAAACAAAAAGCAAACGAAAAGACGAACGGAAGAAGGGCGAATAAAAAGGCAAATCTTTTTGGTATTTTCTGAAAATCATTTTAGAAGTGGGGGAGAGGAAAACGAGAGGCAAATGGCAAATAATGTAAATGCAAGAGATGAGTTTGTGATGGGTACTTGGTAGGCTTGATGTAGATCTCCCTGGCAACGGCGCCAGAAATCCTTCTTGCTACTTCTTGAGCTTGCGTTGGTTTTCCCTTGAAGAGGAAAGGGTGATGCAGCAAAGTAGATAAGTATTTCCCTCAGTTGTTGAGAACCAAGGTATCAATCCAGTAGGAGATACAAGCAAGTCCCCAATCTTCGCACCTACACAAACAATCAAACACTTGCATCCAACGCTTTAAAGGGGTTGTCAATCCCTTCACGGTTACTTGCAAGGATGAGATCTGATAGAGATAGATATAGAAGATTACTAAAACGAAAAGTAAAACAAAAGTAAAAAGATTGCAGCAAAGTATTTTTGGTATTTTTGGTTTATAGATCTGAAAATATAATAGGAAAATAGACCCGGGGGCCATAGGTTTCACTAGAGGCTTCTCTCTTGAAGGAAAATAATACGGTGGGTGACCAAATTACTGTCGAGCAATTGATAGAAACGTGCATAGTTATGATGATATCCAAGGCAATGATTATGCATATAGGCATCACGTCCGTGTCAAGTAGACCGAAACGATTCTGCATCTACTACTATTACTCCACACATCGACCGACTCCTGCCTGCATATAGAGTATTAAGTTCATGAAGAACAGAGTAACGCATTAAGTAAGATGACATGATGTAGAGGGATAAACTCAAGCAATATGATGAAAACCCCATATTTTTATCCTTGATGGCAACAATACAAATACGTGCCTCGTTACCCCTACTTTGTCACTGGGTGAGGACACCACAAGATTGAACCCAAAACCAAGCACTTCTCCCATTGCAAGAATTACCAATCTAGTTGGCCAAACCAAACCAATAACTCGAAGAGACTTGCAAGGATATGAAATCATGCATATAAGAATTCAGAGAAGATTCAAATAATATTCATAGATAATCTGATCATAAACCCACAATTCATCGGATCTCGACAAACACACCGCAAAAGAGTATTACATCGGATAGATCTCCATGAAGATCATGAAGAACATGGTATTGAAGAGCATAGAGAGAGAAGAAGCCATCTAGCTACTAGCTATGGACCCGAAGATCTGTGGTGGACTACTCACGCATCATCGGAAGGGCAATGGAGTTGATGTAGATGCCCTCCGTGATCGAATCCCACTCCGGCAGATTACCGGAAAAGGCTCCAAGATGGGATCTCACGGGAACAGAGGGTTCTGGCGGCGGAAAAGTATTTTCGTGGCTCTTTTTGGTATTGGGGGAATATTTGGGAATTTATAGGCCGAAGAATAGGGTTAGGAGAGTTGCTGGGGGGCCACAAGCCAGGGGGGCGCCCCCCTAGGGCGCGCCCTGGTGGCTTGTCGCCTCCCGGCAAGTCTCCTGCCTTCATCTCCAAGTCTGGCAGGTTTCTTCTGGTCCAAGAAAAATCATTCCGAAGATTTTATTCCGTTTGGACTCCGTTTAATATTCCTTATCTGCAATACTCAAAAACAAGGAAAAAACAGAAACTGGCACTAGGCACTAGGTTAATAGGTTAGTCCCAAAAATAATATAAAATAGCATATTAATGCATATAAAACATCCAAAACAGATAATATAATAGCATGGAACAATCAAAAATTATAGATACGTTGGAGACGTATCACCCGACGTTCCCAGGGAAGTAACTAAGCACCACCTTGCCTTTTGTCCTCATGCTAAGCCGTCAAGCAGAAGGTTGGGATGGAGGCTTTGGAGCGACAAGAATTCATCACCCAAGAAATCCAAAAACTTGAACTGGCAGGCCTGGTCAGAGGAGTACTACACCCAACATGGCTGGCAAACCCATTGGTCGTAAGCAAAGCAAATGGGAAGTGGAAACTGTGCATTGATTTCACTAACATGAACAAGGCATGCCCAAAAGATCCTTTCCCCTTACCACAGATATACCAGATTGTAGACTCCACTGCCGGCTGCGACCTCCTCTCTTTTCTTGATGCCTACTTTGGTTATCACCAGATCTTCATTGCCAAGGAGGATGAGGAGAAAACAACATTCATAACTCCATGCGGCATATATTGCTTTATACGCATGCCTTTCGGATTGAAGAGTGCCAGAGCAACTTTTGCAAGGGCTTTCCAAATTAATTTTGGCCCCCAGCTGCACACAAATGTGGAAGCATACATGGATGACATAGTGGTCAAGACCAAGGAGAAATCAACTCTGATCCAAGATTTAAAAGAAACATTTGCAACCTTGCGCAAGATCAACTTGAAGCTCAATCCCGAGAAGTGCATGTTCGGTCTCCCATCCGGCAAGATCCTCGGGTTCTTTGTATCTTAGCGTGGAATTGAAGCAAATCCCGATAAGATCGAAGCAATTGAGAAGACTGAAGCACCAAAGCGCATCAAGGACGTAGGGTGTCTTGCCGGTTGCATAGCTGCATGGTACTTGTGAGCTACGTTGGGATTTTCCCCAAAGAGGAGAGGAGATGCATCACAATAGAGATAAGTATTTCCCTCAGTGAGAACCAAGGTTATCTAACCAATAGGAGAACCAAGAAAATTGCTTTCAACAACACCTACACACACAAAACAAAACATTTGCACCCAATGCGGGCAAGAGGGTTGTCAAGCCCCTTGAACTCGTTACTTGCAAGAATTAAATCTTCATAGAAATATATATTGTAATTGAAAAATAAAATACAAGTAAATAAAATGCATAAAGGTATTTTTGGAGTTTTTGTATTTATATTTAAGTAGACCTAGGGCCATAGTCTTCGCTAGAGGCTTCTCTCTTGAAAATAGCATACGGTGGGTAGACAAATTACTGTTGGGTAATTGAAAGAATTGCGCATAGTTATGACATGTTATTCACGGCAATGATCATGTATATAGGCATCACGTCCATAAACAACTACAACGAAACGATTCTGCATCTACTACTATTACTCCAATTCGAGAGTGCTTCTATGCTTGCCTCTCTAGGAATTAAGTTCATAACAAATAGAGTAATGCTTGGATCAAGGTGACATGATGTAGACAAAATAAGAAAAGCAATATGTTCAGATCCCGTCATTTTATCCTTAATGGAAACTATACAAATACTTGTCTTGTCCCCTTCGTCATGAGGATATAGAGCATCGCAATATTGAACCCACTACAACACACCACTCTCGCCGAATATAAGTCAATCTAGTTGGCCAAACCAAACTAATAGATCGGAGAGAAATACTGAAGGGATCGATAGAAGAGACGTCTAGAGAGGGGGTGAATAGACTACTTGCATGAATTAAAACCTACCCTTTTCCCAGGTTAATTGGTGGGCAGTTTTAGCAATTATGGCAAGTCTAATGCACCCTACACATGCTAGTCAACAAATATGGTAGTGGAAAGTAAGACAAGCACATGTAAGAGAGAGTAGAGATAGGAAGATCAAACGCAATTTGGAGACGCAAGGATTTTTCTCGTGGTTCCGATAGGTGGCGCTATCGTACATCCACGTTTATGGAGTGTTCAACCCACGGAGGGTAACGGTCGCGATAGTCCATGGAGGGCTCCACCCATAAGGGTCCACGAAGTAGAAACCTTGACTATTCCATAACGGCTTCCGTCCATGAAGGACTAGCCTCACTATGGGTAGATCTTCACGAAGTAGGCGATCTCCTTGCCCATACAAACTTCTTGGTTCAACTCCACAACACGAAGTAGGAGGCTCCCAAGCGACACCTAACCAATCTAGGAGGCACCACCCTCCAAAAGGTAATAGGCTCGATAATAACGATGAACTCCTTAATCTTGGGTTTCAAATGATAGTCTCCTCAACACACAATCACTCTCTCACAGATTTGGCTTGGGTGGAAGAGATTGATTGGATGGAAAGCAACTTGGGGAGGCTAGAAATCAAGATCCATATGGTTGGAGTGGATGATCTTGACCTTAACACAAGGGTAGGTGGTTCTCTCTTAGAAAACTGGATGGGGCAAGTGTGGAATAGTTCTGAGTGCTTCTCTTTCGAGTGGGATGTGGTGAAGGGGTATATATAGGCATCTCCAAAAATCCAACCGTTACAACATTATTGAGCAACTCGGTGAAACCGATATGAAACTCGGTCGTACCGATTTGTTCAAAATGTGGCAACTTTAGGAATCTCGGTGAGACCGATATATCATTCTCGGTGGTACCGAAGTGAGTGGCTGAGGGCAGTTTCCAAACTCGGTGGCACCGATTTACAATACTCGGAAATTCCAATTTTATAAATCGAGACAATAGAATGTTGGTCACCGAAACTCGGTTGCACCGATGTGAATCTCGGTTGTACCGAGAATGGGAAGTGGCTAGGGTTTCTATCTTGGCTTGGAACTCGGTGCGGCCAATATGAAAGTTGGTGACACCGATTTTGAGTGGATGGCTTAATGACAGAATATTTGTGGGAGAGCTTGTGAGTGTATTTGGTGGCTAACACTTGATCACTCGAGCATTTCATTCACCATCAATACCTTAACCCTTTTAATAGTATTGGCTTTCCTATGGACTCAAAGTGATTTCTCACAAAGTGAAATGTAGAGTCTTCATCCTTGTAGCTTTGCCAATATTATTCCTTGTATCTTGGGGTATCTCCTCACAATCCTTTTGCCAACACTCTCTGTGGACTAAACCTGAAATGAACTAGGTAGAAATATTAGTCCAAGAGACAATGTATGTTGTCATGCATTATCAAAACCACCAAGGGAGCATATGTGCTTTCAATCTCCCCCTTTTTGGTAATTGATGACAACATACAATCAAAGTTTCAAATAAAGATATGAATAGATAAAATGAAGACTTTGAGGGACACATGACTAAGAGTTGCTCCCGCTAAACATGTGCAATTCCTTTAAAGGATAGTTGCTTTGGAATGCATGGATTCACATGTAATGGAAGGGATAAGATGAGTCATGTGTATCTTGGCTATATGCATCAAATATAGGTGAATGAGGTGTATCCTTGTTCAAGACTTCACTCTTGCAAACAATATGTGCAAGAAGCAAGAGATCATCTTGATCCAAGATATGATGCATATACTTACCTTGAGTTCTTGAGCATTCTAGTAGTAGAAACACACATGAGAAAACAATGTTAGGAAACACAAGAGTATTCTACTAATCAAAAAGCGATAGAACTCAATAGTACCAAGATGTGGAGAACATATAGATGATAGTATTCCTTAAGATTGATATGTCTCCAAGAACATTTAGAACTTTCTCCCCTAGATATGAAATAGTAGGTCATCCTCTCCCTCTGAATCTTAACATGTAGATATTGGGATTGGATAGGGTGAGACAAGTCTAATATGAGAATCTCTCTCCTTTGGGAAACAACGAAACTTCTCCCCCTACTTTGGTATTCTCCCCTTGTCTATATAAGCATAAGCTTTGATATTCTCCCCCTTGACTGTATCTCCCCCTTTGCATTGAATCATGTATCTCCCCCTTTAGCATTTTGAAGCTTTGGTATTTCTCCCCCTTTGGCACTAATTGCCAAAAAGGTTCTTACACAGGGTCAGACACAGGGATCATGGAGTCAAAGGGTCCTTGAGAACAAAGGTCATAGAATGTAGGGTTCATAGAAGAGAATGAGGATCATAGAGAGGATTAAGAACTGGGGGAACATGAAGAATAATTTCTCCCTCTTTCACTGATCTGAGAGTTTGTAAGACTTCTCCTCCTTTGAGTTAGGGGTCCTAGAATAAAGTTTCTCCCCCCATTTTTTAATATTTCAAAGGAATCACTAAAGAAATAAAGATATGCTAATATGAACACAAACCAGAGAAGAAAACAAAAATCGGTGGTTCCGAGACATACGAGTCGGTGGAACCGAATTGTGGTCATCCAGCTTGTCTGCTAAAACGGTGAAACCGAGTTGTTTGAGTCGGAGGCTCCGAAGAGTAAACAGAAACTTGGCAATGCTTCAGAAACATGCAAATGAGTTTGGAAAACTTGTACTGAAATGTCAAAAAGATCTGCAAAGGAAATACAAAAGACTTTTCAAAGAAACATCAACTAGAGAAGATTTGAGTGGTTCCACGAAATCTTGCAAATATAGGATGAACCACACTAGAAGCTTCATCTAGATGATGGTCGGTGAATAGGTCACCTATATTAGAGTATATTGACTTAGGAGCCAAGCAACAATACTTGATCATAGGTCATACTCATCGTTAAGCTCAAAATGGGGTTACCATTTTTCGATTAAGTATTTTAATGTTTTCATATCACTTGAGTTGCTTTATCTCATGACTTGGAGTAAAGCTTTTTTCAAGGATATGATTACATACCTTTGAGTGATGTTGATGACGTAGCGTGTAGAAGAACATGTTGTGGATGCTCGATGTTGATGAAGATCATCTTGAGTTGGGAGCAATCCTTGTTTGTTTTGGTTCTCTTTTCACCTACATGGGTTAGTCATGCAAAGAAGAACAAGATATATCCATTTGACATGATATCAATTGAGAATTAGCAAATGTGATCACATCAAATATATGTCAAGGATATGGTTGAGTTGTGTTCTTCCTTCCATCAACAAGAAGGGTTGTGGATACTTGGTCATGACAAGATTGCTTATGATTGGAGTTGTTGTCAATCTTGTGGAATAAAGTTCTTCCAAGTACCTACAAAAGATTAATTGCAACACAAGGGAGCATACATTTCCATAGTATAAGATAGCATGTCAAGTGTATCATGGAAGTATCATGTAAGCTCATGCCCTTGCATGCAACCGAGTGAGTCTAGCTGAAGTTTGAAGCATCAAGGATGTTCAACTCACTCCTCAAGTGGCAAAACACTTTCTCATCAAGTGGCTTAGTGAAGATATCAGCCAATTGTTTTTCAGTATGAACATGCTTGAGATTGATATCTCCTTTGGCAACATGATCACAAATGAACTGATGTCGAACTTGAATATGCTTAGTTCGAGAATGTTGCACGGGATTATGAGCAATTTTGATAGCACTTTGATTGTCACATCACAATGGTACATGTCTCACATGTATGCCATAGTCCTTAAGAGTTTGAGTCATCCATAGTAATTATGCACAACATGATCCAGTGGCAATGTATTCCGCTTCGGCGGTAGATAGAGATACCGAGTTTTGTTTCTTGGAGGACCAAGACACAAGAGATCTACCAAGAAATTGACAAGTACCCGAGGTGGATTTTCTATCAACCTTGTATTCGGCATAGTCCGAGTCGGAATAGCCAACAAGGTTAAAAGAAGATCCCTTGGGATACCATATGCCAAAGTTTGGTGTATGTATCAAATATCTCACAATTATTTTCACGGCCTTAAGATGACACTCTTCAGGAGCAGCTTGATATCTAGCGCACATGCATACACTAAGCATAATGTCGGGACGGGAGGCACATAGATATAGCAATGAACCAATCATAGATCGATAAACCTTTTGATCAACCGGTTCATCCTCCTTGGTAAGATCAACATGTCCACTAGTAGGCATAGGAGTTTTCATACCTTCACACTCTTGCATGTTGAACTTCTTGATCAAGTCCTTGGTATACTTGGTTTGACAGATGAAAGTTCCTTCTCTCTTTTGCTTGATTTGCAAACCAAGGAAAAATTTCAGCTCACACATCATGGACATGTCATACTTCTCGGACATCAACCTTCCAAATTTCTCACTAAATTGTGGGTTAGTAGATCCAAAGATACTATCATCCACATAAATTTGGCACACAAATAGTTCACCATTAACTCTCTTAGTGAATAAGGTTGCGTCAATTTTACCAATTTCAAAACCCTTTTCAATGAGAAACTTCGTTAAGCATTTATACCAATCATGTGGGGCTTGCTTAAGACCATAAAGAGCTTTACAAAGCTTGTAGACATGATTAGGTTTCTTGGGATTCACAAAACCAGGGGGTTGCTTAACATAGACCTCTTCTTCAATCGCCTTGTTGCGTACGACTTGACCGTGTTCATCTTGTTTGTTTCAAAACACCCATTTGGTTCCGATGATGTTTTGCTTGTCCTTGGGCTTCTCCACTAGTGTCCACACTTCGTTCCTCTCGAAGTTGTGTATATCCTTGTGCATAGCGTTCACCCAATCCGGATCCTGAAGAGCTTCTTCTACCTTCAAGGGCTCAATACTAGAGATGAATGAATAATGCTCACAAAAGTTAGCTAGTCAAGTTTTAGAGCAAGTTATCCTCCCGGTTTGTATGTCACCAAAGATTTGATTTAGAGGATGGTTTTTGTCCACTCTTGCTCGAAATTGGGGTAGCTTTTGCTTGTTGGATGGTGGAGCTTCTTCATCATCATCTTCTTCATCGTTGTTGAAGGTGTCGTTGCCTTGAGGTGGTGGTGAAGGTGGTTGTGGTGGATCATCATGATGAACTTCTTCCTCCTCATCATCTTGTCGTGTACCGCTTGTGGACGCTTCCATGTCGTGTTGAGGTTCACCTTGACGTGAAGTAGGGGCTTCCACTTGAGTTGACGAAGTGCTTTCCTTCACCTCCATGGGATGAATCTTGCCAATCGACAAGTCTTGGATAGCTTCCGAAGGTTCTTTATCTCCTACATCATTTGGCAATTGTTCGACTTGCGAACCATTAGATTCATCAAACTTCACATCTACCGTCTCTTCAACTTTTCAAGTGAAGCTGTTATATACACGGTAACTGTGAGAGTTTGATCCGTAATCGAGTAGGAAACCTTCATGAGATTTAGGAGCAAATTTCGAACGATGATGCTTATCAAGAATGTAACACTTGGAGCCGAATACCCGAAAGTATCCTACTTGGGGTTTGTTACCGGTGAGTAGCTTGTATGCCATTTTACCGAGAAGCTTGTGAAGATAGAGTCGGTTTTTGGCATGACAAGCTGTTTCCATGGCTTCCACCCAAAAGTGTCTTGGCGTCTTTTATTCGTCGAGCATCGTTCTTGCCATCTCAATAAGAGTTCGGTTCTTCCTCTCAACAAATCCATTTGTGTTCTTGAACTCCGATCCGTTGTCGCTCCGAACTTTCTTGATCTTCACTTCAAACTAATTTTGGGCTTTGGGAGCGAAGTTCTTGAAGATCTTTTGTACCCGCGACTTATCATCAAGAAAGAATACCCACTTAAATCTGGAAAAATCATCAACTATAACTAGACCAAAGGAATTTCCACCGAGGCTCTTGTAGGCATTGGGACCAAAAATATCCATATGAAGCAACTCGAGTGGTCTCCTAGTAGTCATGATATTTTTTACGGGATGACTTCCACCTACTTGTTTTCCGGCTTGACAAGCACTACAAAGTCTA
Source organism: Elymus sibiricus (assembly GCA_039707655.1). NCBI lineage: Eukaryota > Viridiplantae > Streptophyta > Magnoliopsida > Poales > Poaceae > Elymus > Elymus sibiricus. The sequence continues at coordinate 140,267,044 of CM077671.1, forward strand.
TCTTTGTCAAAGATAACATCTTTAACACCAAGAATATGATCACCTTTGATAAGCTTGTCTAGATTACGCATACCAACATGTCCTAGTCTTCTATGCCAAAGCCAACCTTTAGAAGATTTTGCAATAAGACAAGTACGAGGTTTGTGTTGGGGAACGTTGCATGGGAAATAAAAAATTTCGTACGCACACGCAAGATCTATCGATGGTGATGAGCATCTACAAGAGGGAGAGTGGATATACATACCCTTGTAGATCGCTAAGAGGGAAGCGTTAAGAAACGCGGTTAATGTAGTCGAACGTCTTCGCGATACAAATCGCAATCCATCCCGCGATCCAATCACGATCCTTCCGATCTAGCGTCGAACGGACGGCACCTCCGCGTTCAGCACACGTACAGCTCGATGATGATCTCCACCTCCTTGATCCAGCAAGCAAGGGTGGAGAGGTAGATGAGTTATCCGCTAGCACAACGGCATGGTGGCGGTGGTGGTGGAGCTGTCCCGGCAGGGCTTCGCCAAGCACGACCCAGACGATCTAGTGGAGAACAGATCTAGAGGGAAAGAGAGGCAGCCATGGCTTTTCAGGTGAGGGCTGCCCTCAAATCCTCTAGTATATATAGGAGGAAGGGAGGGCAGGAGGAAGCCCAAAACCCTCCACCAAGGAGGGTTCGGCCGAACCATAGAGGAGGAGTCCTCCCCCAACTAGGACTCCTCCTCCCACAAGGGAGGTGGAGTCTTGGGATGACTCCTTCCCACTTGGCCTCCTCCTTTCCTATTTCACATGGGCCCCTTAGGGGCTGGCCGGCCAGCCCACCAGGGGCTGGTGCGCCACCCCCTAGGCCCATGTGGCCCTTGGGGTGAGTGGGCCCCTCCCGGTGGACCCCCGGAACCCTCCTGGCACTCCCGGTACACTACCGGTGACGCCCGAACTTTTTCCGGTGACCAAAACGGGACTTCCTATATATCAATCTTCACCTCCGGACCATTCCGGAGTTCCTCGTGATGTCCGGGATCTCATCCGGGACTCCGAACAACCTTCGGTCACCACCATACATAACTCAATACTACCAAAACGTCACCGAACGTTAAGTGTGCAGACCTTGCGGGTTCGAGAACTATGTAGACATGACCGAGACACGTCTACGATCAATAACCAATAGCGGAACCTGGATGCCCATATTGGTTCGTACATATTCTACTAAGATCTTTATCGGTCAAACCTCTATGTCAAGGATTCAGTTAATCCCGTATGATGTTCCCTTTGTTCTTCGGTATGTTACTTGCCCGAGATTCGATCGTCGGTATCTCCATACCTAGTTCAATCTCGTTACCGGCAAGTCTCTTTACTCGTTCCGTAATACAAGATCCTATGGCTAACACTTTAGTCACTTTGCTTGCAAGGCTTATTGTGATGTTGTATTACTGAGTGGGCCCTGAGATACCCCTCTGTCACACGGAGTAACAAATCCCAGTCTTGATCCATGCCCACTCAACAGACAACCTCGGAGATACCTGTAGAGCATCTTTATAGTCACCCAGTTACGTTGCAACATTTGATACACACAAGGTATTCCTCCGGTGTCAGTGAGTTGCATGATCTCATGGTCATAGGAACAGATACTTGACATGTAGAAAACAATAGCAATAAACTAACACGATCATATGCTACGTTCATAGTTTGGGTCTTGTCCATCACAGCATTCTCCTAATGATGTGATCCCATTATCAAATGACATCTCATGTCTATGGCTAGGAAACCTTGACCATCTTTGATCAACGAGCTAGTCTATTAGAGGCATACTAGGGACACAGTGTTGTCTATGTACCCACACATGTATTTGAGTGTCCAATCAATACAATTATAGCATGGATAATAAACGATTATCATGAACAAGGAAATATAATAATAACCATTTTTTTATTGCCTCTAGGGCATATTTCCAACAGTCTCCCACTTGCACTAGAGTCAATAATCTAGCTCACATCGCTATGTGATTTATATTGTTATGAATCAAACACCCAATAAGTTCTGGGGTTCGATCATGTTTTGCTTGTGAGAGAGGTTTTAGTCCACGGGTCTGCGACATTCAGATCCGTGTGTACTTTGCAAATCTTTATGTCATACTGTAGATACTGTTACCATGCTCCACTTGGAGCTATTCCAAATGGCAGCTCCACTATTCATATCCGGATTGCTACTCCGAGTCATCCGGATTGGTGCCAAAGCTTGCATCGACGTAACTCTTTACGACGAACTCTTTATCACCTCCATAATCGAGAAATATTTCCTCAGTCCTCAAGTTACTAAGGATAATTTTGACGGTTGTCCAGTAGTCCACTCCTGGATCACTCATGTACCCCTTGACAGACTCATGGCAAGGCACACACCAGGTGCGGTACACAGCATGGCATACTATATAGAGCCTATGGCTAAGACATAGGGGACAACCTTCATCCTTTCTCTTTCTTCTGCCGCGGTTGAGCTTTGAGTCTTAGTAAACTTCACACCTTACAAATCAGGCAAGAATTCCTTCTTTGACTGGTCCATTTTGAACTCTTTCAAAATCTTGTCAAGGTATGTATTCTTTGAAAGTCTTATCAAGCATCTTGATCTATCTCTATAGATCTCGATGCCCAACAATTAAGTAGATTTATCCAGGTCTTTCTTTGAAAAACTCCTTTCAAACAACCGTTTATGCTTTCCAGAAATTCTACATTATTTCCGATCAACAATATGTCAACCACATATACTTATCAGAAATTTCATAGTGCTCTCACTCACTTTCTTGTAAATACAAGTTTCTCATAAACTTTGTATAAACCCAAAAACTTTGATCACCTCATCAAAGCGTATATTCCAACTCCGAGATACTTGCTCCTGTCCATAGAAGGATCGCTGGAGCTTGCATACATTTTAGCATCCATAGGACTGACAAAACCTTCCGGTTGTATCACATACAACCTTTCCTCACGGATACCATTAAGGAAACGATGTTTTGATATCCATCTGCCAGATTTCATAATCGAAAAATGCAGCAACTGCTAACATAATTCCAACAGACTTTAGCATTGCTATGGGTGAGAAAGTCTCATCGTAGTCAACTCCTTGAACTTGTCGGAAACTTCTTTGCAACAATTCGAGCTTTATAAATGGTGACATTTACCATCAGCGTATGTCTTCTTCTTAAAGGTCCATTTGTACTCAACGGCCTGCCGTTCAATGGGCAAGTCTACCAAAGTCCATACTTGGTTTTCATACATGGATCCTATCTCGGATTTCATGGCTACTAGCCATTTGTTGGAATCCGGGCCCACCATCACTTCTTCATAGCTCGTAGGTTCACTGTTGTCTAACAACATGACCTCCAAGACAGGATTGCCGTACCACTCAGGGGCGACATGATTCCTTGTCGACCTATGAGGCCTGGTAGTTACTTGATCCGAAGTGTCATGATCATCATCATTAACTTCCTCTTCATTCGGTGTAGGCGCCACACAAACAACTTTCTGTGTCGTGCTACCATCCAACTGAAGTGACGGTTCAATAACCTTCATCAAGTTCTACCTTTCCTCCCACTCAATTCTTTCGAGAGAAACTCTTTCTCGAGAAAGGACCTGTTTTTAGCAACAAACACTTTGCCCTTGGATTTGAGATAGGAGGTATACCCAACTGTTTCCTTAGGGTATCCTATGAAGATGTACTTTTCCGCTTTGGGTTCGAGCTTATCAGACATAAGCGTCGCATTCCCAAACTCTGAGAAATGATAGCTAAGGTTTCTACCAAACCATAACTCATACGTTGTCATCTCAACGGATTTTAGATGGTGCCCTATTTAAAGTGAACGTAATTGTCTCTAATGCATAACCCCAAAACGATAGTGGCAAATCGATAAGAGACATCATAGTACGCACCATATCCAATAGAGCACGACTATGATGTTCGGACACACCATCACACTATGGTGTTCTAGGTGGCGTGAGTTGTGAAACAACTTCCACATTGTCTTAAGTTGTATACCAAACTCATAACTCAGATATTCACCTCCACGATCATATCGTAGACATTTTCTCTTCTTGTCACGATGATCTCAAACTTTACTCTGAATTTGCTTGAACTTTTCAAACGATTCAGACTTGTGTTGCATTAAGTAAATATACCCATATCTACTCAAATCATCAGTGAAGTTAAGAAAATAACGATATCTACCGCATGCTACAACACTCATTGGACCGCATACATCAACATGTATCATTTCCAATAAGTCACTTGCCCGCTCCATCATACCGGAAAACGGGGTCTTAGTCATCTTGCCCATGAGGCATGGTCCGCATGTCTCAACCGATTCGAAATCGAATGAGTCCAAAGATCCATCAGCATGGAGTTTCTTCATGCGCTTTACACCAATATGACATTTAGCGGCAGTGCCACAAGTATGTGGCACTATCATTATTAACTTTGTATCTTTTGGCATCAATATTATGAACATGTGTATCACTACGATCAAGATTCAATGAACCATTCACATTGGGTGCATGACCATTGAAGGTATTATTCATGTAAACAGAATAACCATTATTCTCAGACTTAAATGAATAACCATATTGCAATAAACACGATCCAATCATGTTTATGCTCAACACAAACACCAAATAACATTTAGGTTTATCACTAATCCCGAAGGTAGAGAGAGCATGCGATGATGATCATATCAACCTTGGAAACACTTCCAACACACATCGTCACCTCGCCCTTAGCTAGTCTCCGTTTATTCCGTAGCTTTTATTTTGAGTTACCAACATTTAGCAACTGAACCGGTATCTAATACCCAGGTGCTACTAGGAGTACTAGTAAGGTACACATGAATAAAACGTATATCAAATACACTTCTGTTGACGTTGCCAGCCTTCATATCTACCAAGTATCTAGGGCAGTTCCGCTTCAGTGACCGTTCTCCTCATAATAGAAGCACTCAGTCTCGGGTTTGGGTTCAACCTTGGGTTTCTTTACTGGAGCAGCAACTGGCTTGCCATCCATGAAGTTTCCCTCCTTGCCCTTGCCCTTCTCGAAACTAGTGGTTTTACTAACCATCAACACTTGATGCTCCTTCTTGATTTCTACCTTCGCGGTGTCAAACATCGCGAATAGCTCAGGGATTATTATTTCCATCCCTGGCATTTCATAGTTCGTCACGAAGCTCTAGTAGCTTTGTGGCAGTGACTTGGAGAACTATATCAACCACTATCTTATATGGAAGATCAACTCCCACTCGATTCAAGCGATTGTAGCACCCAGACAATCTGAGCACATGCTCACCGATTGAGCTATTCTCCTTCATCTTGCAGGCAAAGAATCTTGTTGGAGGTCTCATACCACTCAACACGGGCTCGAGCCTGAGATCCCAATTTCAGCTCTTAGAACATCTCACATGTTCCGTGACGTTCAAAACGTTTTGGAGCCTCAATTCTAAGCCATAATGCATGACGCACTGAACTATCAAGTAGTCATCACAATGTGCCTGTCAGATGTTCACAACATCCATAGACGACGCTAGAGGGGGTGGTGCACAGAGCGGTGCATCAAGGACACAAGCCTTCTGTGCAGCAATGAGGACAATCCTCAGTTTACGGACCTAGTCCGCATAATTTCTACCATCATCTTTCAACTCTATTTTCTCTAGGAACGTATTAAAAAACATAGGGGAGCTAGAACACGAGCTATTGATCTACAACATAATTTAGCAAAGACAACTTTAGACTATGTTCATGATAAGGAGTTTAGTTAATCATATTACTTAAAAAACTCCCACTCAAATTGACATCCCTCCGGTCATTCGAGTGTCACATGATCCAAATTCACCAACCCAAGTCCGATCATCACGTGAGATGAGGTGGTTTCAATGGTGAACATCTTCATGTTGATCATATCTACTATATGACTCATGTTCGACCTTTCGGTCTCTTGTGTTCCGAGTCCATGTCTGTACATGCTAGGCTCGTCAAGTTTAACCCAAGTGTTCCGCATGTGCAACACTGGCTTGCACCCATTGTATGCGAACATAGAGTCTATCACACCAGATCATCACGTGGTGTCCCGAAACGATGAACTTTCACAACGGTGCACACTCGGGGAGAACATAGTTTTTATCTTGAAATTTCAGTGAGGGATCACCTTATAATGCTACCGTCGTCCTAAGCAAAATAAGATGCATAAAAGGATTAACAACACATGCAAATCATAAGTGACATGATATGGCCATGAACTTGTGCTTTTGATCTCCATCTCCAAAGCACCGGCATGATCTCCATCGTCACCGGCATGACACCATGATCTCCATCATCTTGATCTCCATCAACGTGTCGCCATGAGGTTGTCGTGCCAACTGTTGCTTCCACGACTATTGCTAACTCATAGCGATAAAGTAAAGCAAAAAACGACAATAATTAATTAAAGACAACCCTATGGCTCCTGCCGGTTGCCATACTCATCGACATGCAAGTCGTGATATTCTATACAAAACATGATCATCTCATACATCACATATATCTCATCATGTAATTGGCCATATCACATCACAACATACCCTGCAAAAACAAGTTAGACGTCCTCTAATTGTTGTTGCATGTTTTACGTGACTGCTACGGGTATCTAGCAAGAACGATTCTTACCTACGCAAAAACCACAATGGTGATACACAAATTGCTATTCAACCTTCTCAAGGACCGCCTTTGTCGAATCCGATCCAACTAAAGTGGGAGAGACAGACACCCACCAGCCATCTTTATGCAACAAAGTCACATGTCAGTTGATGGAACCGGTCTCTCGTAAGCGTACGAGTAAGGTTGGTCCGGGCCGCTTCATCCCACAATACCACTGAATCAAGAAAAGGCCAAGGGAGGAAGCAATCTGAATATCATCACCCACAAACTCCTTTGTGTTCTACTCATGATCTCATCTACACATAGACCTAGCTCTGATACCACTGTTGGGGAACGTTGCATGGGAAACAAAAAATTTCCTACGCACATGCAAGTTCTATCCATGGTGATGAACATCTACGAGAAGGAGAGTTGATCTACATACCCTTGTAGATCGCTAAGCAGGAAGCATTAAGAAATGCGGTTGATGTAGTCAAACGTCTTCGCGATCCAAATCGCAATCCGTCCTGCGATCCAATCACGGTCCTTCCGATCTAGCGCCGAACGGACGGCACCTCCGCGTTCAGCACACGTACAGCTCGATGACGATCTCCACCTCCTTGGTCCAGCAAGCGAGGGTGGAGAGGTAGATGTGTTCTCCGCCAGCACAACGGCGTGGTGGCGGTGGTGGTGGAGCTGTCCCGACAGGGCTTCGCCAAGCACGACCGAGACGATCTAGTGGAGAACAGATCTAGAGGGAGAGAGAGGCAGCCGTGGCTTTTTAGGTGAGGGTTGCCCTCAAATCCTCTAGTATATATAGGAGGAAGGGAGGGGAGGAGGCAGCCCAAAACCCTCCACCATGGAGGGTTCGGCCGAACCATAGAGGAGGAGTCCTCCCCCAACTAGGACTCCTCCTCCCACAAGGGAGGTGGAGTCTTGGGAGGACTCCTTCCCACTTGGCCTCCTCCTTTCCTATTTCGCATGGGCCCCTTAGGGGCTGGCCGTCCAGCCCACGAGGGGCTTGTGCGCCACCCCCTAGGCCCATGTGGCCCTTGGGGTGAGTGGGCCCCTCCCGGTGGACCCCCGGAACCCTCCCGGCACTCCCGGTACACTACCGGTGACGCCCGAACTTTTTCCGGTGACCAAAACTGGACTTCCTATATATCAATCTTCACCTCCGGACCATTCCGGAGTTCCTCGTGATGTCCGGGATCTCATCCGGGACTCCGAACAACCTTCGGTCACCACCATACATAACTCAATACTACCGAAACGTCGCCGAACGTTAAGTGTGCAGACCCTGCTGTGACACCCTGGATTTTGGCTACAGTGGTCATTGTAATTAAGCACAATGATGACCATGAACAGTGCCTAATCATTTTGCTAAGTAGAATGTGATCAAGTTGAAAATCATATCTCATTTTAAATTTCACCTAAAAAGGGCATTAATTTTTAATTTGATAAAATAAAATTGCAAATAGCATATGAAAAATGTTGCACACTTGTTAAAAATCTCAAAACTAATGTTGTTAAGGAAAACAACATCACTATGTTGCTAAAATGAGCAGTAGCAATTAATCCAGCGCAATCCCAGCATTTTAAAATGCCTTTGCATTTATGAAAAATCCAAATGGACTCAAATAACCCCCAAACTTTTTGTGGCAACACATAAAATGGCATTACAAATTATGGAGACAACTCCACATATTATAAGATACAATTGCTACCTAAAGAATTACAAAAAGGAAACAAAATGAACAAAATAGAAAAGAACTAAAACAGAAAAAGGCCAGAGGCCACTTACCTGGCTACTGGGCCTGGCCCAGCCCATCTCAACCACTCCCCACCTGCCCCTTCGTCCTCCTCCGCGCGTGTCACCGTGGCCGTGGCCACGCCCTCGTCGCTAGCCGCTCTCCTCGACACCTGCCGCCGCAGGGCGCCCGGAGAGGATAAGGCCGAGGCCATCCCTCCCCTCTGGACGCCGCCCTCACTCTCCCCTCTCCTTCCCCTCGTGCTCGCTCGCTCCCTCTCTTCTCTACCGAGCGCTGCAGCCGCCGCCGTCCGACGCCACCGCGGCCACCGCCACTGCCTCGCCTCGCCACGATGCCGTAGAAGTTCGCCGTCGTCCGGTGCAAGCAGTCGGATCCGGGAAGCTCCACGTCGAGCTCCTCGAGCTCATCTTCCTCCTCGGCTCCGGCGAGATCCTCCGACAAATTCACCGCCTCTGCTGCTCCTAATCCGTCGCCGGGCCATCTTGCGCCTGCCCGGTGAGCTTCCCCTCCTTTCCCCTCTCCTTGCGCTGCCGCTAGTCGCCCGTAGCCGCTGCACCATGCCTGCCCGAGCCGTGCTCCATCGCGAAGCTCGTCGCCGTCGTCCTAGTTGCTGTCATGCTCGTTTAAGCACATAGACGTGCTCAGCTCCTCCCCACGAGCACAACGCACACACGCACGCCCCCTCCCATGGCCCCTAGCACCTACCCCGACGAGCACGCGAAGCCGCCGCCGCCTCCACTCGTCGCCGGCGTCGCCTCCGACCTTCCCAGCTTGCGTGACCACCCGCATTGGATGCGGCGTTGCTCGCTCGTTCGATAGAGCCCAAAAACGCGCGAAACGGTGACCCGTATGCGAAACCCGAACGTCGCCGGCGTTCTGCCGCCGCGAGGAGCTGGCCGGAGCTGAGCTGGCAAGGTGCGGGCCCCACCCGCAGGGTCACTGGCCAGTGGGCCAGCCCGACCCCGTTGACCTGTTGACCAGGTCAACGTGCTGACTGGGCCTGGTCCAGTCACTGACTGGTGGGTCCCAGTCCCCCTGTGTGTATGACAGGTGGGCCACCCCTGTCAGATAACTAATTAGTTAATTAGGTTAATTAAAATAATTAATTTAGCCTAATGTGTTTATGACAGATGGGCCCCACTTGCTAAATTAGTCTCTGTTAGTTTAATTTAACTCTGATTTAAAAATGAGTCTATGACATGTGGGTCCCACATGTCAGGTTTGACCAGTCAGCTGAGACTGTTGACTGCTGATGCAATGCTGATGTCAGCATCATGTCATAATAGCATTTTTCGAATTAATTTAATTCTGTTAATTCCAGAAAATGATTAAATCTTTGAAAAATCATAGAAAATAATCTGTAGCTCAGTTCAAAAAACTTTATATATGAAAGTTGATCAGAAAAATCCCACGAATCCAAATATGCCATCCATTCATCTGTCACATGCTCCTAGCATGATGAACATGGAACTTTTCCCCTCCGGATCGCGTGTCCGATAAATCCAAAGACCCGGGAAATATCGTCAGGTATTCTCCCGCTCCGTCTGCAATATGTAGTACTGCGTTAGACTACCCCTAGCACTGCGTATTGCCATGTCATGCATCGTGTTGCACCTGTTTGCTTGTATTTATTGTTTCTTCCCCCTCTTCTCTCCGGTAGACTCTGAGACTGACGGTGCTGTCGGGTACGACTACACCGTTGACGGTCAGCCTTTTGCGGCACAGCAGCAAGGCAAGCAAACCCCCCTTGAGCATTCCGATATCGCCTATTCCTTTCCCTCTTATTCTTGCATTAGATTTTGCTACTGTATTAGCTAGCTCCTATTCTAATGCATAGCCTGTTTTTGATAAACTATTACTTTACCTGCAATCATACCAACTGCTTAGTATAGGTTGATCAGTGAATCCGCTGTGACCCCCTTAGTCCCAGTTGCCCCAGCTTCTTTATCGACGACTCGACGACTCGAAGACCCGAAGACTCGGTCAACTGACCGAAGAGCCAGGCCCCTCACATCACCGCACACCCCTTAAGTATGGCACTACAGAGCTACTATCGAGTGCCGAGGGTGATACCTCACTTAGCACTCCCGATGTTAATTATATAGCGTAGCTAATTGGTCGTGGGTATCGAGGGTGATTCCTCCTTCCCATTTATCGATAGCGACTCTTGTCATACACATACTTCGAGTGGGATCCATCGAGGGTGATTCCTCGGATATCCACTTGGTGTATAAACACACAGTTACTTCATCTTGACTTTGTTTACATGTGAAAGGCGGGACTGGAGGGACAGGCGGTACCACCCTGGTTGAGGTGGACCTGAGTTCCCAACAGTCCTGAGATGGGTCGGCCCCAAGGGTACCCGTGTGTGAGATGTGGTCGGATGCGCCGGTAAGGCATCCGGGTTATGTTGAGGCGTCGACGGGCAGGAGAGGCCCTTGCCACACATCCTCGAGTCGGGGTGACGGGACCGCACTTTGAGGGTCACGATTGCCCCGCATTAATAAAATGCTAATGGGTTGGGTATTTGATCTGAGTTGGTCGTTGGCCTTATTGCGCACCAAACCATCACGTGGGAAAGTTATGGGCACTCAGCGTCGTTGTATCAACCGAAGCTCTTCGGACATCAGCAATGGAGCGGCGCGCGCCGGATTGGACTGGACGGTACAACTCTTGGACTGGAGTGTGCTAGGTCTGCTTCCGGCCGCGTTCGCATCGTGCAGGAGCGCAAGGGCAAGTGGGCCCACGAACCTGGGCGCTTAGGATTTAGACCGGCGGGCTGGCCTCTTCGTTGAGTCTAGGTGGGGCGACGACGTGCTGCTATCCCGAGGCCGGGCATGACCCAGGAAAGTGTGTCCGGCCGGAGGTGATCAGGCGTGTTGGAGATGCGGTGCACCCCTGCAGGGATGATTAATCTATTCGAATAGTCGTGTCCACGGTAATAGGACGACTTGGAGTTGTACCATGACCTTATACAACTATAATTGTGATTTAATTTGAAATGAATTGTGGCTCCGAGATTGCTTCCTCGCAGGGAGTCGGGGAAGAATCTCTGGGCGTGGTTACTTAATAAAACTTCTACAATAATATGACTATATTTGAGATAACAGTCTACTCTCTTCTAATGCTGCAAGATGCTGAAGATGCTAGTCTTCGATAGGACTAGGCCTTCCCCCTATTCTTGCTTTCTGTAGTCAGTCCAGATATAACCCCTCCCATTGATAATGATGCATATTTACCATAGTTCTTTTGTCAGTCTTGCGAGTACTTTGGATGAGTACTCACCGCTGCTTTGCATTCTCTTTCCCCCCTCGATACGATTCTGCGTTCAAACAATGGAGCCCGGGAGATGGAGTACGCCGGAGACGACTACTACACCACCGCTGGAGCCTACTACTACGTGGAGAACGTCGACGCTCAGGAGTAGTTAGGAGGTTCCCAGGCAGGAGGCCTCGCCTCTTACGATCCGCTGCTTATGTTTGTGCTAGCCTTCTTAAGGCATAACTTGTCTAACTTATGTCTGTACTCAGATATTTTTGCTTCCGCTGACTCGTGCTTTGTCGAGCTTTCTATTCGAGCCCTCGAGGCCCCTGGTTTGTAAGATGAAGCTTTATGACTTTAATTCGTGTCTAGTGTTGTGTTGTGATATCAATCAGTGAGTCCCTAATCTTGATCGTACGCAGTGCGTGTATGTTTAGTGTACGGTCGAGAATGGGGGCGTCACACCTGCGGGTTCGAGAACTATGTAGACATGACCGAGACACCTCTACGGTCAATAACCAATAGGGGGACCTGGAAGCCCATATTGGTTCCTACATATTCTACAAAGATCTTTATCGGTCGAACCTCTATGTCAACGATTCAGTTAATCCCGTATGATGTTCCCTTTGTTCTTCGGTATGTTACTTGCCCGAGATTCGATCGTCGGTATCTCCATACCTAGTTCAATCTCGTTACCGGCAAGTCTCTTTACTCGTTCCGTAATACAAGATCCTGTGGCTAACACTTTAGTCACTTTGCTTGCAAGGCTTATTGTGATGTTGTAATACCGAGTGGGCCCTGAGATACCTCTCCGTCCCACGGAGTAACAAATCCTAGTCTTGATCCATGCCCACTCAACAGACACCCTCGGAGATACCTGTAGAGCATCTTTATAGTCACCCAGTTACATTGCGACATTTGATACACAAAGGTATTCCTCCGGTGTCAGTGAGTTGCTTGATCTCATGGTCATAGGAACAGATACTTGACATGCAGAAAACAATAGCAATAAACTGACACGATCATATGCTACGTTCATAGTTTGGGTCTTGTCCATCACATCATTCTCCTAATGATGTGATCCCGTTATCAAATGACATCTCATGTCTATGGCTAGGAGACCTTGACCATCTTTGATCAACGAGCTAGTCTATTAGAGGCATACTAGGGACACAGTGTTGTCTATGTACCCACACATGTATTTGAGTTTCCAATCAATACAATTATAGCATGGATAATAAACGATTATCATGAACAAGGAAATATAATAGTAACCATTTTATTATTGCCTCTAGGGCATATTTCCAACAGTTTGGATCTTTTTGTGAAATCGACAATGTATAGATCACCTCTGCGGAAATTGGTAAAGACCATTTTGTGATTATCTTGAAGAAACACTTGGCAATCTACTTTGGTAAATAACACATTGATACCGAAGTCAAAAAGTCTAGATACGGAAAGAATATTGTAGCCAAGGGATTCAACAGGCATGACGTTTTGAATAGAGCTATCATGGGATATGGCCACCTTACCAAGACCAAGTACCTTACCATTGGAGTTGTCTCCAAAAGTTACATAACTTCGCAGTCCATGGTTTGGTGTGATCTCTTCAAACATGTCTCTATCTCTGGTCATGTGATCGGTGCATCCACTATCGAGAATCCACTCTTTTCCTCTAGACATGTAATCCTTGAAGTTTGGCATGAGACATAGATTCTTCATTGTCTTCTCATACTCGATGTCGAACAACTTATCTTCATCATAGTAGCCATGTTCCACATTGTCATCATCAAGTGGGAAATCCTCATCATAAGAAACAAGAGATTCGTTAGGGTTGTGATCATGACAATGTTCAAGATTCTGAATGCGAATGGCTTCAACAATGATGTTGTTGATAGTTATGGCATCTCCTTTAGCACGCATGAGGTCTCTAAGCTCAAATAGATAGTCGTCAAACTTAGGATCACAAGGCATCATTTTGTGAAAGGCAATAGTTTTATGAAGAATTTCATCAAGATTACTTAATGAATAATTTGGATATAGTTTCTCCAAATCACTCGACAAAGTATAGGCACATTCAAAATTCTTCATTTGATTAAGCACAATTCTAGGCAATCCTCTAATGATAAGATTAACAGTTCTAAGATTGCATAGCATATCAATTTCCTCTTTGTGTGTGGGATGTAAATGATCAATGGGAGGTACATAGGGGTTCTTAACATGCTTGCTCAAATGGAATTCATTGAATAACTCAAGCATCTCATATTTCCATTGACTATAGTACTCCCCATCGAGAACGGGCACTCTACAACTAATACTCCCCAAACTAGACACATCCATCTTCCTCCACGGTGATGAAACCGAAGCTATGGAGAGCAAAGGTCTGATACCAATTGAAGGGATCAATAGAAGAGATGTCTAGAGGGGGGTGGATAGACTACTTGCATGAATTAAAACCTAACCTTTTCCCAAGTTAACTGGTGGGCAGTTTTAGCAATTATAACAAGTCTAATGCACCCTACACATGATAGTCAACAAGTATGGCAGCGGAAAGTAAGACAAGCACATTTAAGAGAGAGTAGAGCTAGGAAGATCAAACGCAATTTGGAGATGCATGGATTTTTCCCGTGGTTCCGATAGGTGGCGCTATCGTACATCCACGTTTATGGAGTCTTCAACCCACGGAGGGTAACGGTCGTGAGAGTCCACAGAGGGCTCCACCCATAAGGGTCCACGAAGTAGCAACCTTGACTATTCCATAACAGCTTCCGTCCACGAAGGACTTGCCTCACTATGGGTAGATCTTCAAGAAGTAGGCAATCTCCATGCCCGTACAAACTTCTTGGTTCAACTCCACAACACGAAGTAGGAGGCTCCCAAGCGACACCTAACCAATCTAGGAGGCACCACCCTCCAAAAGGTAATAGGCTCGATAGTAACGATGAACTCCTTGCTCTTGTGTTTCAAATGATAGTCTCCTCAACACACAATCACTCTCTCACAGATTTGGCTTGGGTGGAAGAGATTGATTTGATGGAAAGCAACTTGGGGAGGCTAGAAATCGAGATCCATATGGTTGGAGTGGATGATCTTGACCTCAACACAAGGGTAGGTGGTTCTCTCTCAGAAAACTGGATGGGGCAAGTGCGGAATAGTTGTGAGTGCTTCTCTTTCGAGTGGGATGTGGTGGAGGGGTATATATAGGCATCTCAAAAAATCCAACCATTACAACATTATTGAGCAACTTGGTGAAACCGATATGAAACTCAGTCGTACCGATTTGTTCAAAATGTGGCAACTTTAGGAATCTCGATGAGACCGATATATCATTCTCGGTGGTACCGAAGTGAGTGGCCGAGGGCAGTTTCCAAACTCGGTGGCACCGATCTACAAAACTCGGAAATTCCAATTTTAGAAATCGAGACATCAGAATGTTGGTCACAGAAAGTCAGTTGCACCGATGTGAATCTTGGTTGTACGGAGAATGGGAAGTGGCTAGGGTTTCTGTCTTGGCTTGGAACTCGGTGTGGCCGATATTTAAGTTGGTGACACCGATTTTGAGTGGATGGCTTAATGACAAAATATTTGTGGGAGAGCTTGTGAGTGTATTTGGTGGCTAACACTTGATCACTCGAGTATTTCATTCACCATCAATACCTTACCCCCTTTTAATAGTATTGGCTTTCCTATGGACTCAAAGTGATTTCTCACAAAGTGAAATGTAGAGTCTTCATCCTTGTTGTTTTGCCAATATTATTCCTTGTATCTTGGGGTATCTCCTCACAATCCTTTTGCCAACACTCTCTATGGACTAAACCTGAAATGAACTAGGTAGAAATATTAGTCCAAGAGACAATGTATGTTGTCATGAATTATCAAAACCACCAAGGGAGCATATGTGCTTTCAAATACGAAGCTATAATAATCATGCATAATAGAATTCATAAAATACTCAATTACTTTCAATGAATAATCTGATCATCAACCCACTATTCATCAGATCCCAACAAACACAATGAAAACGAAGATTACATCGGATAGATCACCGTGGGAATCGCGATGAACTTTGTATTGAAGATCAAAGAGAGAGAAGAAGCCATCTAGGTACTAGCTATGGACCCGTAGGTCTGTGGTGGACTACTCACGCATCATCATGGAGGCAGCAAGGTTAATGTAGATGGCCTTTGTGGTCGATTCCCCCTCTGGCAGAGTACCTGAAAAGGTCTCCAGATGGCCTCCCATCGGAACAGAGGCTTGTGGCGGCGGAAAAAGTGTTTCTGGTGGACCTCTATTTGTTTCGAAAATTTAGAGAATTTATGGAGGTGGAATTAGGTCAGACGGAGCCACGAGGGGCCCACAAGGCATCAGTGCGAGCCTACCCCCTTGGGCGCGCCCTGTTGCCTTGCTGTCTCATCGCGTCGCTTCGTGACTCCTCCCGAAGCTTCCTGGGTCTCTTTTGTCCAGAAAAAATCGTCAAAAATTTTCATAGCGTTTGGACTTCGTTTAGTACAGATTTCCTGGAAAACAAAAAACAGGCAAAAGACAACAACTGGCACTTGGCACTGGGTTAATAGGCGAGTTCCCAAAAATGATATAAAATAGCATGTAATTGCATATAAAATATCATAGATTGATAATATAATAGCATGGAACGGTCAAAAATTATAGATACGTTGGAGACGTATCAATATCCCCAAGCTTAATTCTTGCTCGTTCTCGAGTAGGTAAATGATAAAAATAGAATTTTGTGAGGCGACATGGTACCGAATATGTAATCTCTTTCTAAGTAACATAATAATATCCATAAACATAAATAACATAATCATTATTTTCCAAAATATACGTTCCTTAAAGAATGGTATTCCCTACTCATTTTATCACATCAAGCATGGCATGACTCCGTCTTCACCGCATAAGTATAAATCATGAGCACCCCGGTGGCAAACCGGGCAATTGAATCGTACTTCTAACATGATTCAGCATTTTCACCTTCACGCAAAGCATGAGCGTGAACCATGGATATAGCATATGGGCGGAATAGATTATGGTGGTAGATATCAAAGGAGTCAAAGTGGAAAAGAAAGTCTCGCATCAACTAGGCAGATCAACGAGCTATGGATATTCCCATCAAGCGATATCAATTCAGGGAGTAGGGATTGCCATGCAACGGATGCACTAGAGCTATAACTGTATGAAAGCTCAACGGAAGCTAAGTGAGCGTGCATCCAACTTGCTTCCTCATGAAGACCTCGGGCTTTTGAGGAAGCCCGTCATCGGAATATACAAGCCAAGTTCTATAGTGAAAAATTCCCACTAGCATATGAAAATGACAACTCAGGAGACTCTCTATATGAAGAACATGGTGCCACTTTTAGGAAAAAATGTGCTAAATGGATAGTAACAATGCCGCTTCTCTCCTTTCTCTCATTTTTTTCATGGTGAGCTTTCTCTTGTTTTTTGCCTCCCCCATTTCTTTCTTTTTTTGTCTGAAGTCTCATCCCGACTTGTGGGGGAGTCATTGTCTCCATCATCCTTTCCTCACTCGGATAGTGCTCTAATAATGATGATCATCACACTTTTATTTACTTACAACTTAGTATTGCAAGTCATAAAACAATATGACTCTTTATGAATGCCTCTAGCAGTGTACCAGGATGTGCAATGATCTAGCGTAACATGTAGGAAATGATGAATGGTGGCTTTGGCACAAATACTATGTGAGTTATATGATCATGAAAGCAATATGATGATGAACACACAAGTTATGTGATGGAACGGTGGAAGTTGCATGGCAATATATATCAGAATGGCTATTTGAAATGCCATAATAGGTAGGTATGTTGGCTGTTCTGAGGAACATATAAGGAGTCTTATGTGTGATAGAGCGTATCATATCATGGAGTTTGGATGCACTTGCGAAGGTTGCACCGACTCTCAAGGTGAGAATTGGCAATGCACGGTACCGAAGAGGCTAGCAATTACGGGAAGGTGAGAGTGTGTATATCCATGGATTCACATTAGTCATAAAGAACTCATATACTTATTGCAAATCCTTATTAGCTCTCTCGAAGCAAAGTACTATTGCATACCCCTAGGGATGAGGTTGGTAGGAGTTAACCATTGCGCGCCCCCGTTTCAAACAACATGATAGGATTTCATTTCAGACATAAAAATGCTCCCACATCATCACGAAGCCATAGTTAATACTTAGATGATTAACAAATAATAGACTTTAATTACCGATATTTCTACTAACTAATAATCATGTATTCATGTCCTTTCATATTACTACATCAATATAATCAACTCATGTTTCTTCTTTAGTGAGATACATGAAAGTTTTTATCATATGCCCCTTGAATACCTATCCTTTTCGGACTAGTCTTATAACTCGTGCCCTTTACCATTCTTATTTCTTATTATACTCTAAAAAAGATTTAGATGAAGCATGAGAGTTCAACTATTTCTACAAAATCTGAACGACATCGTGCTCTAAATATATATAAGTGAAGCACTAGATCAACTTCCTAGCTCAAGAGATATAAGTGAAGCATATAGAGTATTCTAACAAATTATGATGACTGCGTGTCTCTCTCAAATATGTGTGACCAGCAAACGATGATTGTGGCAAACTAAATGAATAATAAAATATAACACACGACGCTCCAAGCAAAATACATATCATGTGATGAATAAAAATGTAGCTCCAAGTGACATACCGATATTTTGGAGATGAAAGAGGGTATGCCTTCCGGGGCATCCCCAAGCTTAGACACTTGGGTCTTCCTTGAATATTACCTTGGGGTGCCTTGGGCATCCCCAAGCTTAGGGTCTTGCCACTCTTTATTCCTTCATCCATCATTCTCTCACCCAAAACTCGAAAATTTCAGTACACAAAACTCAACAAAACCTTGTGAGCTCCGTTAGTATAATAGACATATCAAATACTTTAGGTACCATTATAAATTGATTCATATTTCATTATTACATAATAGGTACTGTAGTATAACTTCTCCATGGCTTATACCCCTGATACAATCCATACCATTATCAAAACAAGCAAGCCATGCAAGCAAAATATAATCTCTCTAAAACAGAACAATCTGTAATGATCTGTACAAAAACCATACTTCTGTAACTCTAAAAATTCTGAAAATTAGGACAACCTAGGTAATTTGTCTATCAATACTTTGTAAAAAATCCAGATCAAAAAGAAATTCCAGTAAAATCAGAGAAATTCTACACTGGACGCAAAAGTGTATGTTTTTGCACCGTATAGTTTCTACTATCTTCCAAATAATCCCAAAGGCTTTACTTGGCACAAACTCTAATTTAAACATAAAAACACAACCATTGTAGTAGAAATAATCATTTCAACACACTAAAACAGAAAATATTGAGTTGTCTCCCAACAAGCTCTTTCTTTATAGCCATTCAGATAGGCTTCAGATAATAATGATACTCACACAAAAGACAAGAATTGAAGCACAAAGTGAGCATCATATAACATATAACAAACACAATTAGGTCTAACCATCTGCCTATGCATAGGAATTTGATAGGAAAACAAATTATCATGACAAGAAATAGGTAAGTGAACATGAAAATTCCTATAACCACATTTTCCACTCTCATAATAATTACATACATGTAAATCTTATAATCTTCCAAGATAGTGGGATTGACATCAACTAAAGTCATGACCACTCCAAACCCACTTTTATCAAAAAATTCATAAGATTGATCATTCTCAAAAGTAGTGGGACCATTATTAGCTATAGTTGACACTCTTCCAAATCCACTTTTAGTATCATTGCAAATATCAATATCAATAATAGATTCATCAGGAAGCTCAAAATTATCAAGATCACAAGAAACATCATGATTATCTACCCAATCATGATCATTAGCACAATTGATATTCATAGAATTTATACTAACAAAATTGCAATCATGCGTTTCATTCAATAAATGTATCCCAATAGCATTTTCATTTAGCACTTCATTATGAGCTATTGGTTTACAATAAGCAGCAAGTTTGAAAAGATTGGCAAGTGGATGAGGATCCATTTATCTTTAATTTTTTCTTTTATTTTCTGTTCTTGTGTGACAATATAACGATAACATAACTACGCAAGTAAAAAGTAGAACACGTGAAAGATAATTGATGTGTAGGGACCTGACAAAAGTTTGATGATGTCTCCCCGGCAACGGCGCCAGAAATTCTTCCTGCTACTTGTGAGCTGCGTTAGGATTGCCCCGAAGAGGAGAGGAGATGCAACACAGTAGAGATAAGTATTTCCCTCAGTGAGAACCAAGGTTATCGAACCAATAGGAGAACCAAGAAAATTCCTTTCAACAATACCTACACACACAAAACCAAACACTTGCACCCAACGCGGGCAAGAGGGTTGTCAAGCCCCTTGAACTCGTTACTTGCAAGAATTAAATCTTGATAGAAATAGATATTGTAAAAGAAAAATAAAAGTAAAGTAAATAAAATGCAGCAAGGCATTTTTGTAGTTTTTGTGTTTATGTTTAAGTAGACCCGGGGGTCATAGTGTTCACTAGAGGCTTCTCTCTTGAAAGTATATAAGGTGGGTAGACAAATTAATGTTTGGCAATTGACAGAATTGCGCATAGTTATGACATGTTATTCACGGCAATGATCATGTATATAGGCATCACGTCCGTAAACAAGTACACCAAAATGATTCTACATCTACTAATATTACTCCACTTCGAGAGTGCTTCTATGATTGCCTCTCTAGGTATTAAGTTCATAACAAATAGAGTAATGCTTGGATCAAGGTGACATGATGTAGACAAAATAAGACAAGCAATATGTTTAGATCCTGTCGTTTTATCCTTAATGGAAACTATACAAATACTGGTCTTGTCTCCTTCGTCATGAGGATATAGAGCACCGCAATATTGAACCCACTACACCACACCACTCCCGCTGAAGATAAATCAATCTAGTTGGCCAAACCAAACCGATAGATCGGAGAGAAATACGAAGCTATAATAATCATGCATAATAGAATTTAGAAAAGACTCAATTACTTTCAATGAATAATCTGATCATAAACGCACAATTCATCGGATCCCAACAAATACACCGCAAAAGAAGATTACATCGGATAGATCATCGCGGAAACCGCAATGAACTTTGTATTGAAGATCAAAGAGAGAGAAGAAGCCATCTAGGTACTAGTTGTGGCAAAGAGAGAGAAGAAGCCATCTAGGTACTAGCTGTGGACCCGTAGGTCTGTGGTGGACTACTCACGCATCATCACGGAGGCAACAAGGTTGATGTAGATGGCCTCCATGGTCGATTCCCCCTCCGACGGTGTCGAGGTACGACAATCTATGGGAGCGATGAAGGATCCCTTTGCGTTTTGACTGTGGTTATCAATGTGCACGAAGAGCAAAACCAGCAGCACACGAGGGATTTATACAGGTTCGGGCCACCCGGAGGTGTAATACCCTACGTCCTGTGTGTTGTGGATTATGTGGAGTGTCCAAGTTACAAGTAACGCAACTTGCCGGCAATGATGCGTGGGAGTGCAGCTACTGCATGTAAAAGGATAGGGGTTCCATCCTTGTAAAAGGTGCCATGGACCTCCATTTATAACACAAGGGGTTAACACAGTGGCAAAGCCATAAACACACTATGCAGGTAGTGGCTATAGTGCCACGTACCTAACTGTGACGGATTAGGACATGAGCATTAAATGCACTGTGAGGTGTCAAGCTGGTGCTGTTCCCGGCAAGGATGGCCTCTCCTTCTGTGCCATCCACCCAGCTACCTCTTATTCCTTCACCATGCCTACAGGACATGTGTTAATAAAGGTGGGTTGATCCCTCGGAGCTGCCACGTGCCCAGGCAGGCTCTACCTAACCGCCTGCCCGCGCGACGCCTCACTGATTAGCGACAATCAGGCCGATGAGGTGCAGCGGTGGCTTGGCAGTGGGAGCCTGTCGGCGAGGAGCTTGCCGGGCCTTCTCCTGCCAGCAAGGTGGCTTGCTGGCAGCTCAATCTTGAGCTGGCTTCGTCTTGAATGTAGTTGTACTCAGGCAAGACTTGCCAGGCGTTGGAACGTTGTCGTCTGTGCACAAATCAGTGTACTAAGAAGTTCCATTCTTTAGTACACCGACAGGAGCCCCCGGGCCTGGGCCACACTTGCATCCATGACGTTGTTGGGCTAGGCCCAAGACAGTGCACCAACACACATGGCCAGAATTTACTACATTGTAATGATGATCGTTACTGTCCCACGATGCACATTAAATGCGGGATGTGGGAGAGGTTGACTGAAACATCGCTTGGGTCGCGTGCCTAAAAAGGCGTGACCACGTCAGGCAGAGGGAGCTAGCCTCTGCGCCTTCCACCTTATAAAACGGGAACTTTCAGAGGCGCTGCTCATCTCTCCTCGAGCGCAACAGTGAGCTCCGCCGATGCTGCTGTCTTCAACCTCATCCCGCCGACGCTGTTGTCTTCAACCTCGAGCGCAACAGTGAGCTCCGCCGCCCCGTCGCCTTCGCGCATCTCCACCACCAGTCCTCCTCGAGCTTGCCATGGCGCCCAAAAGGAAGCAAGCCGCCGCCCTGACCCAGGATAAGAAGTCCAAGAAGCCTGTCAACCCCGAGGCGGAGGTGAGGATGGAGGCATTCGCGTCGGTGCGGAGGACCCATGTCGTCTTCTGCCCATCTGTGCTGACCGCCAATGAACTCACCAGGCGGTATGCTTATGTGTGGGGGAAGGGTACCTCGGCGCACACCGCGCCAGTGGTGCTCCCCAGCAATGGAAAGACTGGCATAGAAAAGTATCTGTTCTTCACGCATACTTCAACCACGGGCTTGTTCCTCCTTTTTCTGCTTTCTTTATGGACCCGATGCTGACGTATGGCTTTAGGCTTTTAGATTTCATTCCCAATGGCATGACCTTGTCGGTATTCGCGCATTTGTATGAGAATTTTGTAGGAATAGTCCCCAATGTAGCCTTGTTTTGCCATTTCTTCTATCCATGCATAGAGGGGGATGCCCTATCCAGCAGCGTTACCTGGATCCCAAGGTCCACCCACAAAGAAGTGTACCCCACCGGCAATTTGCACCGGAAGTGGGAGGAGTGGCGCACCGAATGGTGCTACATCAAGGAGAAGGATTACACGGACTTATGCAAGCCTCGGAAGGGGTTGCCGGTCCACAAAAAGGAGTGCACCGCTCTTGACGCCAACGACAAGAAGTTGGAGATCGCCGTCACCTGCATCCTCCGCTTGAGAGCTTTCGGGCTCACCATCGAAATGGTGGGCGCAGGTTTCCTTCGGCGCCGCATCGTAATTCCTACTCGTCCTCGAGTAGGTAAATGATAAAAACAGAATTTCTGATGTGGAATGCTGCCTAACATGTTCATCACATATTCTTTACTTTTGTAGCATGGACATTTGGACTTCTAGATGGTTCAAAGCAATAGTCTAGTTTTCACATAAAGACTTTAATAGTCAAGCATGCCAACAAGCAACAATGTCCTTCAAAATATCAACACTAAATAAAGTTATCCCTAGCCCATCATGCTCAATCATTGATCCATTCATGAAACATACTCAAATATTAATGCACAAGTATGATCATAGTGCCCCCTAGTTGGTGCTTTATAAGAGAAGATGCAGACTCAAATTAAAAATAAAAATTGCATAAAGCAAATAGATAGGCCCTTCGCAGAGGGAAGTAGGGATTTGTAGAGGTGATAGAGCTCAAAGTTTAAATTGAGAGAGAAAAATATTTTGGGTGGCATGCCTTTCCTGTCAACGAAAATGACAAAGTAGTTCTCAGTACTTTCCATGCTAGATACATCATAGGCGGTTCCCAAACATAAAGTATAGTTTATTCCTTTTTCCACCATTCTTTCACAATCAATGGTAGCCGTATCGACAGTTGCCTTCCATACCAACACTTTCCAAGGAATTCTTTATTTGACAACATAAAGTAATTTTCTTTTTCATTTCAGGACTGGGCATCCCTATTACCGCCGTACTCTCGTGCAATGACAAGTGAATAAACACTCATCTTGAGAATATAACATCTAGCATGGAAAAATATTGGATACCCCCTACCGTTTAATGAGCGGTATGAGCACACAAAAAGGAAATTTATTTTGAAAATTAGAGATGGCACATACAAATTTGCTTAGAACGGCATGGAAATACCGCATATAGGTAGGTATGGTGGACTCATAAGGCAAAACTGTGTTTAAGGATTTTGGATGCACAAGTAGTATTTCTACTTAGTACAAGTGGAGGCTAGCAAATAGATTGAGAAGCAACACTGTGTTAAAATTTCAGCTCATTATCACGCTCCAGTAAAAAATGAAAATTCATGCACCGGAGTCAAAGTTTCTGTTTCAGATTCCGCATTGTTTCTACTCATCTTATGAATCATCCTAAAGGCTTTACTTGGCACAAACACTAAATAAATCATAAAAAGTAATCATAACAGAGGCATAATTGTGTCATCACTCAAAAATAGAAAGAAAAAGATGAAAATAAATGTATTCATTGGGTTGCCTCCCAACAAGCGCTATCGTTTTACGCCCCTAGCTAGGCATAATGCACAGATTCAAGTATTGTCATCTTTGGTTTTTGCTCCACAGGATGCTCTCATCATTGATTCATATGGTGGCTTAAGTATTGTTCTAGGGAAGTGTTCCATACCCTTTCTTAGTAGAAACTGAAATTTAATATTGCCTTCTTTCATATCAATCACGGCCCCTATAGTTCGTAAAAATGGTCTACCAAGTATAATGGGACAAGACGGATTGCAATCAATATCAAGAACAATAAAATCTATGGGCACATAGTTCCTATTTGCAAGAATAAGAACATCATTAATCCTTCCCAAAGGCTTTTTAATAGTGGAATCCGTCAAGGGCAAATTAAGAGAACATTCTTCAATATTGGTAAGACCAAGCACATCACATAGAGATTTCGGAATCGTGGAAACACTAGCACCCAAATCACATAAAGCAAAGAACTCATAATTTTTAATCTTGACTTTAATGGTAGGTTCCCACTGATCATGTAATTTTCTAACTCCAACTTTTCTTCAAAAGATTTCATCATGGCATCAACGATATGTTTAGTGAAAGCTTTATTTTGTTCATAAGCATGGTGTGAATTTAACATGGATTGCAGCAAAGAAATACATTCAATCAAAGAGTAACTATCATAATTAAAATCTTTGCAATCCAAAATAGTGGGCACATCACTAGTTAAAGTTTTGACCTCTTCAAACCCACTTTCATCAATTTTTTCATCAAGATTTTCACCCTCCAAATTATTGGGACGCCTTCTAGGTAAATTTGACTCTACTTCAGTCCCTTTATCATAAATTTTTCATATTACTAAACAAGGAGTCAATTGAAGAAACACCAATCACTTTAAGATCTTCATCATTTTTCTGAAAGTAATCACTAGAAAACGCTTTTTCTAAGAATTCTCTTTTAGCTCTAAGAATAGCGGTTCTTTTCTTACTTTCATCCATAGAAACTTATAAAGCTTTAATTGATTCATCAATCTTAGGGGCAAAAGCTTTCAACTTGAGATTTTCTACATCATGAGAAATTCTATCAATGCTTCTAAACATATCATCAATCTTATTCAACTTTTCTTCTATCGTAGTATTGAAAACTTTTTGCGCATTGATAAATTCTTCAATATTACTCTCAAGATCAGAGGGGTTTCTATTATTATTGTAAGAAGAATTACCATAATTATTAGAGGAATTTTCAGGAAAAGGCCTAGGACTAAAATTACCTCTATAAGACTTGTTATTAAAATTGTTTCGCGAGATGAAATCACTGTTCGAGAAATCATTAACTGGTAGCTGCTCATTCAGCTTGGGAGTAGTGATTAATCGCTGAATCGGCCTATTAACTGGATTAATCGGTTGACCAATAATCGGTGTAATTTCAAACTCAATAGAAGCAATTTTTGTATGGAAAAAAAATCTACGTTGCAAATACGAAGCAATTGACACCATTTTCTTTTCTCAGTAAATGAGAAACATGTATACAACAACAATCATCCATGTGGGCATAAAAATCATCAACAAACCTATACACAACAACACTTTTTTGCTGATTTCCTCCTCGGACGCAACTCCGAGAGATGGCGGCCACACAATGGCAATAGACAGAGCAAAGGTGATGGCAGTAGACAGAGCAAAGGTTCAAGGCATCTGAACGAGTCTGTTGTCGGAGGTGGCAGGTCGCAGAGGGGGAGGGGAAGTAGTAGTGCGAAGAGGGATAAGAGAAAGCGGTGACACACAGAGGAGGAGGGGAAGTGGCAGCGCACCGATGAGGACTTTGCCAACTGTCATCTAGGTCGGGAGGGGACGAGAATAGTATGTGGGGTTTGGTGGAGGAATAAACCATAGCTATTTAGGAGCGGGAGGGCCTGGGAGGGGTTATGGGCCAAATAAACGGGCTTTGTTTGCCCATGAGCTAGCGGGCCAAGAACTATTAATCGGCCTAACAACCGATTAATCGGTCACCAAACCATTTAATCGGTCTGACAGACCATTTAATCGGCCCGGCAAGTTAACGCGATGAATAGGTGTTATTCGATTCGGTCACCTGATGAGTAGCGATTAACTGGCCAATTAACTGATTAATCAGATGAATTCTTGAACAGTGGATGAAATTCACATCTACGGAATCACTATTTTGCTCAATCAAAGTAGACAAAGGCACATCATTAAGATTAATAGGAGCATTTTACAAGCAACCAACTTCATAAGAGCATCAACTTTTTCACTCAAAGTACTAATTTCTTCAACTGAATTGACTTTTTTACTAGTAGGTGCTCTTTCAGTATGCCATTTTGAATAATTTACCATAATATTATCTAGCAATTTAGTAGCTTCACCCAAAGTAATTTCCATAAAAGTACCACCCGTGGCAGAATCTAAAAGATTTCTAGAGACAAAATTCAATCCCGCATAAAAAATTTGTATGATCATCCAAAGATTTAAACCATGAGTAGGACAATTTCTTAGCATCAATTGCATTCTTTCCCAAGATTGTGCAACATGTTCATGCTCAAGTTGCTTAAAATTCAAGATTTGTGTTCTAAGGGAAATAATTTTCGCGGGCGGAAAATAATTAGTAATAAAAGCAGCCTTGCACTTATTCCACAAATCAATACTATTGCGAGCCAAATAAGAAATCCAAATTTTTGCACGATCCCGCAAGGAGAAAGGAAATAATTTAAACTTTACTATATCATTATCCACATCCTTTTTGTTTTTCATATCACACAATTCTACGAATGTGTTTAGATGGAACACGGCATCCTCATTAGGAGTACCGGAAAATTGATCTTTCATGACAAGATTCAACAAAGCGGCATTAATATGACAAGACTCCGCACTAGTGGCGGGAGGAGCAATCGGAGTACTAATAAAATCATAATTATTAGTATTGGAAAAATCAAACAATTTGGTATTTTCTTGAGTCATCGTGACTACGCAAACAAGATTGCAAGCAAACAAGAGATCTGATGAGAAAAAGGCAAACGAAAAAGAGGGTGAATAAAACGGCAAATTTGGTGAAGTGGGGGAGAGGAAAACGAGAGGCAAATGGCAAATAATGTAATTGCAAGGGAGATGAGATTTGTGATTAGGAACCTGGTAGATGTTGATGGTGTCTCCTCAGCGCCAGAGATTGGCACGTTGAAGAGACTGCTTCCTCCCCGGCAACGGGGCCAGAAATTCCTTTGACGTGGCTTGAGACTGCGTCGGTATTTCCACAAAGAGGAAGGGATGATGCAGCACAGCGACGGTAAGTATTTCCCACAGTTATGAAACCAAGGTATCAAACCAGTAGGAGGATCACGCAACACTATGTAAACAACACCTGCACACAAAGAACGAATACTTGCAACCCGACGCGGAAGAGAGGTTGTCAATCTCTCTACGGTAAAACGATAGACTAGGTTGTGATAGATTGGATAGATAGATCTCGCAAGAGCACAAAATAAAATATAAAGTGCAGCAAGGTATTTTTTTGTAATAATAGATCTGGAAACAAAAGCGGCAAAAAGATAGATCTGAAAGCAATATGTTGGAAAAGTAGACCCGGGGGCCGTAGGTTTCACTAGTGGCTTCTCTCATGAGTATAGCACACGGTGGGTGTAGAAATTATTGTTGGGCAATTGATATAATATGAAATAATCATGATGATATCCAAGGCGATGATCATTATATAGGCATCACATCCAAGATTAGTAGACCGAAACGATTCTGCATCTACTACTAATTACTCGACACATCGACCGCTATCCAGCATGCATCTGGTGTATTAAGTTCATGGAAAAACGGAGTAATGCAATAAGAACAGTGACATGATGTAGACAAGATCTATTCATGTAGGAATAGACCCCATCTTGTTATCCTTAATAGCAACGATGCATGCGTGCCTCGCTGCCCCTTCTGTCACTGGGAGAGGACACCGCAAGATCGAACCCATCACAAAGCACCTTTTCCCATGGCAAGAAAAATCAATCTAGTTGGCCTAACTAAACCAAAGATTCAAAGAAGAAATATGAGGCTATAAGTAATCATGCATATAGGAGATCAAAGAAGACTCAAATAATATTCATGGATAGAAACTGATCATGAACTCAAAATTCATCGGATCCCAACAAACACACCACAAAAAGTATTACATCAAATAGATCTCCAAGAGACCCTTGTATTGAGAATCAGAAGAGAGAGAGGAAGCCATCTAGCTACTGCCTACGGACCCGTAGGTCTGTGGTGGACTACTCACGCATCATCGGAGAGGCACCAATGAGGATGATGAATCCCTCCGTGATGGTGTTAGATTGGATCTCGTGGTTCTGGAACTTCCGGCGGCTGGATGTATTTTTCGTCGACTCCTGTAGGGTTTCTAGAATATTTGGGTATTTATAGAGCTCAGAGGCGGTGGAGAAGGTTCCCGAGGCGGCCACAACCCACCAGGGCATGCCCGGGGCCCCTGGCACGCCCTGGTGTCTTGTGGGCGGCCTTGGCTCCCTCCTGGTTACTTCTTTGGCGCACTGGCCGTCTTCTCGTCCAAAAAAATTCTCCAAACAGTTTCATCGCGATTGGACTCCGTTTGGTACTGATATTTTGCAAAGTAAAAAAACAAGCAAACAACAGCAACTGACACTAGGCACTATGTCAAAAGGTTAGTCCCAAAAAATGATATAAAGTTGCTATAAAATGATTGTAAAACATCCAAGAATGATAATATAATAGCATGGAACATGCAAAAATTATAGATACGTTGGAGATGTATCACATCGCACCCCTGCAGGACCGGAGGCGCTTCGCTTGGGATTTCGTTAATGTGGCACCCCGGCTCAGAGAACCGGATTACCAGTGTTTCCAACCCAGAGATCATGTCTTCTGGAAACACACAACAACTTGGTACAGAACAGAACTGAACTTTTATTGATAGGAGTCGAGTACAAGCGCATATTTTACAATGATGATGAGGCCAAAGGCACCCTCGGTGCTATGACAGTATCTACATTATTTAGGTCACATAGCACGGCCTCGGAATACTAAGTACTTCTACGGCATAGCAGAACATAGCGCAACTCCATCCACAGGGACACTACTGTGGACACATCCTAGTTATCGTAGCACGAACCATCAGGACCTCCGTCCTTGGCTTCTCCTGCATCTGGCATGATACGCCAGGTGAGTACTTGGAATGTACTCGCAAGCTCACGACAACCAAGTAATGCAGCAAACAATAGCATGGCAGTCAACATGATAA
Organism: Elymus sibiricus; assembly: GCA_039707655.1. NCBI lineage: Eukaryota > Viridiplantae > Streptophyta > Magnoliopsida > Poales > Poaceae > Elymus > Elymus sibiricus. The sequence continues at coordinate 140,296,539 of CM077671.1, forward strand.
CACCGAAGTAATTCACTTACGGTAACCGATTATCAACTTACTCTCTTCCGGGTTGTTCCACAACCCTCGGAATACTCATAACCATCGAGTACTTCCGAACACAAGACGAGTTCTTCCATCATTACTATCATTAATATGATTGATCACCTAGTGAGGTCTGGACGGGCTGTCCAATACCGTGGACGCGACTATTCGAATAGATTTTTCACTCTGCAGAGGTTGCGCACTTTACCCACACCATGAAGCACCTGGCCTCGTGATCCTACTCGGGTGGACCAGCATTGCTTCAACAAAACCTGCCTGACCCGTGACTCTTTCATCGTACCACCGGCACTCATCCTCTCCCGAAGGCTTGCCCTGGGTGGCCCCTGTGTCCTCATGACACCTGCCACCGTCGTGGGCCAAACTAAATAGTCCCAAACGGGGACTAAACTGTCCCAAACGGGGACGCCGGCACAAACCAACAACAACTGGGCTCACAGGGTTATCGCCGCCTACCTGATCAGGGTAGCACGCGCGCATAACCCTCCCTCTTTGGGGGTACCGGTGAAAGATCATGCAGTCAAGCCAAGTCAAGACCGTCCCATACCGGCAAATGTGGTTGCACGAGTATGCCCGGACAGGTGACTCAAGATCAACCGACTAAATTCATCTTGCAAACATAATAATTCATCACCATGCTTAGGTATTTAATATTGTTATGATTTATCCATGGTAAATAAATCAACATAATGCATATAAAGATGCAATGCTATAGAAATGCATGCATGAAATGGGTATCATGGCTTGCCTTGCTCTGTTGGGTGGTTCAAACACTCTTGATCTTCAAAGGCACCACAATCTCCCTATGAAAGTATTTTCAAAATATAATTGAAAATGTCACATAAAGCATTTTTATTAACCAGATATTCTGTGGGTATAGGAAAAATACCAAAATTTGCCAACAACTAAAGGGGTTCAAAACAAACACAATGCAAAAAGAATCAATTGAATTGGAGCTATAGTTAAAAAGTTATTCATGGTCAAAGTCTGGTCAAAAATCTGGAATTTAAATAAAAACCAGAAAATCTAATAGGGGGCCACGTCGAAAGCGTAAAGTGGAGGGGCGCCTTCACTTATACCGCTTCGGCGCGGGCCTGGGTCGCCGACAGGTGGGACCTGCCGTTTTAAAACAGAGGGAGGGAGGATAAGACAGAGGCACGGCGGGGCTCCGGCGACGGTCGCCGGCGACAGAGACGGCGGCGGAGCTCGGAGTTGAGGGGAATGGATTGGGCGCTCAGAGATGAATATGCACGTACCCGCAGCTCCTCCGGGGATGGACATATGGCGTCATCCCCTTCTTCTCCGACGGCGGTGGCGTTCGGTGATCGTCGGAGAGGTCCATTCCGGCAGCGATCCGATCGGGAGATAGCTCTAGGAGGACCAGGGAGACCTACTGGTCTCAATGGAGGGCTCAGGAAGGGCTAGGAAGGGGGGGTGGAGGAGGCGGTCGACAGAGCTAGGGCGGCGGAGCAACTCCGGCGAAGCTCGAGGCCAGAGGGCCTCTCGGCCTTCGCTCTTGCTTGGGGGAGCCGATTAGAGGAGGAGGGAGAAGGATGATGAGCTCGGAGAGGCCGGGCGAGGCTATTTATAGGCAGGGAGCGCGGGCGGCGACCTCTCTGGAACGGTGGCGACGTGCCTACGCCACTGGAGCAAGGACGGCGAGCTGGCCGTCGCGAAGCGGGGCGAAGGGACGGGAGAAGGCAGAGACATTCAATGCGCGAAGGGACGGCTCACGGGGAAGACGACGGCGGGGATGCCACTGTGCCCGCACGGGTCTCACAGTGCAGTGCTACGGTGGCGGCCGGCGAGGGCTTCTCCGGCGAGGGGGGAGGATCTGGAGGATCTAGGTGGCTGTCGGGGAGCTGGTCGGCACTAGCAGACGAGGTACGGCGACGTGGGCGTCTCGCTCCAACGAGGCCCGAGCCTGGCGGCGCCCAGAGCGCGGTTTTGGCAGGTTGGCTACGCGGTCACCACGTGCACAGGCACCCGTGGCGCGCGTTGGCCTGCCACACCTTGTCTGGAGCGTTGTTCACGCGTACTACAGTCCACTAGTGGCACTAGCTTGCCCAATAACCCACTGAGATGAGAGGTATCATCACCAATAGCTTACTGTCAACAACTTGAGGAGGTTCTGGAGAGAAAATAAATTGGAGATGGGACCAATGGAGATGTCTAGGGCTATCTAGGCTGGAGGGACTACAGACTGGCAAAGTTTGAGAAAGTTTGAGAAAGAAATGAGTATGGTTGCTTTGAAAACCACCATTCTGGTCCAGAATCTAAATGAGTTTGTGGCACTCACATAGATGCTCTGCTAATGATGAAACTTGGTGGAGAGAAGTTATTTGATAGTGCACACATGCCATAAAATTTGTAGATCATTTGTGCACCCCTAGCTTGTACTTCCTTCACAAAGGTTCAAAATAAGCAGAAACTAGACAGGGTCCTGCTGCTCAAAATTTATACTGGACCAGATGATGTTTTTTGGATATTGGAGCTAGATAGGATCCCTAGGAGCTTGAGGAATTTATTGGTAATTTTCTAAGATAGGAAAAATGGGGTTGCTTCACAATGGACAGATTCTGGTCAGAAACAAAATAATTATTCTGGCCAAAACTTTCCATTGGGCAATAGAATATTTTTGGAGATTATGGAATCATATGATGATAAGAAGGTGGGGGGAAATTTGGGAATTATTTGATCATCCAAACTATAGGTTGCTTCACAACCCATAGTGGTGACATAATTTCCCAAATAAATAAAAGGGTTTATTGGAAAAGATTAAATATGGGAAATTAATCCAGGAGTGATGAAGAAAGGTTTTGGCAAAATGAGGAAGGTTTTGGGTTACTGGAGAAAAGGTTCAAAGAATCATAGATCCAAATCAACCGGAACAAGTTTGAAAATCATCCAAGTTTGCAAATAAAATCCAAATGGTTTTGAAAAAATATTGTTAAAAACCAGGGTGTCACAGTTAACGCCGCTGATGTGATGCGGCTGCACACTGATGTCTACTACACAACTTTATTCTTGTAGACTCTGTTGGGCCTCCAAGCGTAGACTTTTGTACGATAGTATCAATTTTCCCTGAAGTGGATGACCTAAGGTTTATCAATCCATGGGAGGTGTAGGATGAAGATGGTCTCTCTCAAACAATCCTGCAATCAAATACAAGAAATCTCTTGTGTCGCCAACACACCCAATACAATGGAAAATTGTATAGGTGCCCTAGTTCGGTGAAGAGATGGTGATACAAGTGCAATATGGATGGTAGATATAGGTTTTTGTAATCTAAAAATTTAAAAACAGCAAGGTAGCAAGTGGAAAACAGTGAGCAAAACGGTATATAAATGCCTGGAAACAAGGCCTAGGGTTCATACTTTCACTAGTGCAATCTCCCAACAATGCTAACATAGTAGAATCATATGATCATCCCTCAATGTGCAACAAAGAATCACTCCAAAGTTCCTATCTAGCAGAGAACATAAGATGAAATTGGTGTAGGTAGTGGAACCACATCAAAGTTATTCTTTCTGATCAATCTTTTGAGCTATTCCCATAAGTGTCACAAACAGCCCTAGGGTTCGTACTAAAATAACACCAAAGATACATATCAATTAACCCAAATGTCACCTAGATACTCCAATTTCACCTCAAGTATCCGTAGGTAAATTATGCGACATGCACTAAAAAATTTCAGATCTATCATATTCAATCCAACACAAAGAACTTCAAGGAGCACCCTAAGATTTCTATCAGAGAATGTAGGACAAGAGCGTGTATCAACCCCTATTCATAGATTACCCCAATGTCACTCGAGAATCTGCAAGTTGAGTACCAAAACATACATCAAGTTAATCAATAGAACACCCCATTGTCACCACGTGTATCCACATGCAAGACATATATCAAGTGTTCTCAAATCCAATATTCAATCCAGCATAACGAGATCTCAAAGGGAAAGATTCAATTCATCACAACAAGATAGCAAGTTAAACACACGATATGATCCAACTATATTAACAAAGCCCGTGATACATCAAGATCGTGCCATCTCAAGAACACTAGAGAGAGAGAGATTGAACACATAGCTACTGGTACATACCCTCAGCCCCGATGGTGAACTACTCCCTCCTCGTCATGGCCTCCGCCGGGATGATGAAGATGGCCACAGGATGATGATTTCCCTCTCCGGCAGGGTACTGGAAAGGCTCCAGATTGGTTTTTCGTCGATACAGAGAGTTGCGGCGGCGGGGCGGAGAGTCTCTCTTTATTTCTGGGGTTTCTGGGATTTATAGGATTTTTCAGCGTTGGAACCACGTGGGCCCCACCACACAACTAGGCGCGGCCTAGGGGGCGCGCCCTGATGGCTTGTGGCCCATAGGTGGCTCCCCTCCGGTGGTTCTTTGCTCCAATATTGCTTATTTCCTCTATAAAAAATCATCAAAAAGTTTCGGGTGATTCAGAGAACTTTCATTTTCTGCAGAAAAATAACACCACGGTAAGTCTGCTGAAAACAGCGTCAGTCCAGGTTAGTTCTAAATAAATCATATAAAGTAAATCAAAACCATATAAAAGTATTGTAGACATAGGCAATATGGCATGAATACTTCATAAATTATCAATACGTTGGAGACGTATCACACACCGGACTGGCCGCCAACTTGACGGTGATGGAGCTCTCCTGCCTATGCCACTAGCTCTTCCGCAAGGATGGCCAGTTCAATCTGCCGGCAGGTATCATACCACTCTGCAACAACTCTGTCAAGGATGCAATCCTAGCAATGATGCCGGCCTGCAATGCGCACGGGGTAGACCCTACGTGGTAGCTGCCGACACAAGAAGTGGTGCTGAAGTGGTTCGATAACCTGATGGAGATAGCCGTCTGGGAAGAAGGCAAGCTGATGCACGAAACCACCAAAGAAGAGCTCGAGTAGATCGACAAGAGGGACAAGGAGGCGGGCTTGGTGGTAGGAGGTAGCAGCTCCGAGGCTGCCGCGTCTAATGAGGAGGAGGAGGCCGGCGATGATGAAGAAGAGGAAGAGGAGGAAGCAGCAACAACCGTCCTACCGGGAGATCCTACCAGGAGCGAGGAACCCGAGGTTGCCGAGGAGCAGGAGTCGAGGAGCCTCAAGCCCCCATCGTTCCAAAGAATAGGATGTCCTTTGAAAGGCGTCCACCGGGAGCTGGTTCGCCCGCCACCGTCGGCCGAATAAGAGGAGGAGGAGGAGGACCCCACTGCTGACGTCGCCCGTCCACGACGAACGCGACACACTGTCTCAAAGCATCTGGCAGGGGCCTCCACCAAGGCGACATGGTCTTCTTGTGCTGCCACATCTTTGCCTTGTGGCAGGATTCCCACTCCGTCTCTCGCTCCTACAGCTGTGCAGAAACCCATCTGGGACTTGTCGGCCCTTAGCCACTCGGAGGACGAGGAAGAAGAGTAAGTGTTCGTGTTGTTTTGGTTACTCTTGAATCTTTAATGCATCCATTTTTCTCAATATTGTTGATGTCGTCTTGCAAGGACCAGGAGACCTTGGCGTAGAAAATGGCCAAGAAGGCCAAAACTTCTCCCACCATGGAGGGAACGACAAGCTCTGCGCGAGAGGTGGAGGTTGTCATCAACAGCCCCCGGCGCAGCCTGCAGCGGAGCCCCCAGGCCGAGAGTACTTTTTAGTACCCGTTGGCGAGTGCTAGCGTGGGTACGGCTGCTTCCTCAATTCCCTTGTAGATGCGGGTGGAGCGCCACGAGGAGGAGCCCTCAAGGGCTGACCTTCTTGAGGTAGCCTAGACGCACTCCATTTCAAAGATGGGTTCTCCAGCAAGGACCATGGCTAACAAGCCTATCCACACCGAAGACACGCCGACAGGCGAAGCTGTCGGCGGTGATGCAACGACAATGTATTTTGCCGGAGGAGAGGATACCTCTTCTCAACAAGTGTTCGCAGGTGAGCTCCCTTGCCGTCGAAACCTTTTTCATGTCTTGATTTGCTCTTCTTTTTTGTCTTCTTGAACTTCTTCTGAAATTGATTTTTCTATTTCTTCTCCTGATTCTGTAGATCTGCCCCCGATTGATGACATGGACATAGACGCCAACATTGGTGATATCGCTAAGGAGGCAGCCGCTAAGGCTAGTCGGACCACGGCAGACGAGGGAGCTGCCAACAAGATTGCAAAGGATGCCGCTAGGGAAACTGCTGAGGAGACGGTGCTGAAGGTTACCATGGAAACTGAAGACACTTCTGTCTCAGGAGTGCCCGGCAAGGGCATGCTCATCATGGTGGGGGCAACCGGGAAGGCTGCCGCCGGACCGTCAACATCCGAAGTGCTGCCCCCAATAGGTACCTCAAGGTCAGCGATTTGCAATTTGTCAGTGCTCACGGTGACGCGATCCTCCTAGCTTTCTCTGAGGACGAGACTCTAGACGGCGCTGTTACCACAATCGGAGGGGAAGTCACTATCGATCCTTTCGGCGGCAGTGAGGAAGCTAAAGGGTACAAATGTCAGCCCAAACTACTGGCTAGCTAGTACCAGACTAAAAAGAGCAGAATATCTGGATGAGGAACACTAGCACACGAACACTAGTAAGCACACACACTCACTAACTAGTGAGGAGATACGGTGGTACTAGTACTAGTGGAAGATGGATGAATTGGTTTGATCTATTACACTAGCTTGAGTTGTTACAAAGGGGCACACGTCTTTATATAGGCTACAAACCAGCCCTGGTCAAGCTAAGTAAACTCCTAGGAAACTACTAGGAAAATACCATGCACTAGTCTTGCATGTACAGCTAAGGAGACTTCCAGTCAAGTTCCTTGCACTAGCCAATGAAACTACTAGGTCATTCCTTTGCAATTACTTGGAGACAGGGGTGAAGCCCACAATATCCCCCTCAACCCTGTCGAACAGGTTGGATGTTGACGATCCCAACCTTGTCGCGCAGTTCTTGGAAAACTGGACATGACCAGGTGCCTTTTTTGGGATGTCCACCTTGTCGGGCTTTGTGTAGCCCGTACGCACTGCTCGTGCTTTGCCACTAGAGCGAAGACCTCTTGCAAGTCCTCCCCTGGACGGTGTACCTAACCTTTCGTGACAGGCCACAACTTGTGCTTGATAATGGTGCCGTGCTCGTCCTTCTTGATCTTGGGGTGCTGAGGTCGTCCCATTGGCTCACCGAGAAGGTCCCCCTAGGCGTGGGAACCTGTGTGTAGCGCCAACGCTGTTGTTGGCGTTGAACAGGTCCGACCGCGCTATTGATGGGGGCATGAACTGCCCGAGAACCATGATACGTCTCCAACGTATCTATAATTTTTGATTGTTCCATGCTGATATATTATTGTTCTAGGATACTTTTGGGGTCTTTATTTACCAATTTATAATATTTTTGAGCACTAACCTATTGACCCAGCGCCCAGTGCCAGTTGCTGTTTTATGCATGTTTTTGGCTTTGCAGGTTTACAGTAGCAAACGAAGTCCAATTGCCACGACACTTTTTGATGACTTTTTCTGGACCAAAAGAAGACCTGGAAGCTTCGGAAGGAGGCCGGGGGCCGCATGAGGGCCGCACAAGCTAACAGGGGGCGCCCCAGGGGGCGCCCTGATGGCTTGTGCCTCCCTCGGCTGCCTCCCGACGCCCCTCTCTGGCCTATAAATTCTATTTCACCCTAAACATAATAGAGGCAGACCCGGAACCCTTTTTCCGCCGCCGCAAGTCTCTGCTCCGTCGTGAGGCCATCTGGAGCTCTGTTCCGGCACCCTGCCGGAGGGGGGATCAATCACGGAGGGCCTCTACATCAACCTTGCTGCCCTCATGATGATGTGTGAGTAGTTCACCACAGACCTACGGGTCCATAGCTAGTACTTAGATGGCAATCTCTCTATCGCTTGATCTTCTATTCAATGGTCATCACATCATATATCCGATGTAATCCTATTGTGTGGTGTGTTTGTTGGGATTCGATGAATTATGGGTTTATGTTCAGATTATTCATGAAAAGTATTTGAGATACCTAAGATATATATTATCTCTTAGTTGCATGATCATTATAGCTTCATAATGCTCTCCGATCTATTTATGTGCTTTGGCCAAGTAGATTAATATTTCATCGGTGGGAGTGGTGCGTTGTGGTAGGTTCAACCTGACGAGTTTCTATATCCCAGTGACAAAGTAGGGGACAAGATGCATCTTTGTGTAGTTGCTACTAAGGATAACACAATGGGGTTCATTCATATTACTTGAGTTTACTTTGTCTACATCTTGTCATCGTTCTCCATGCATTACTCTGTTTTACTTAATACTCTAGATGGATGCTGGATAGCGGTCGATGAGTGGAGTAATAGTAATAGGTGCAGGCAGGAGTCGGCCTATTTGTTTATGGACGTGATGCCTATATATACATGATCATTGCCGTGAAAATCACATAACTATCCGCTTTTCTATCAATTGCCCAACAGTAATTTGTTACCCACCGTATGTTGTTGGGGAATGTTGCATGGGAAACAAAAATTTCCCTACGCACACGCAAGATCTATCCATGGTGATGAGCATCAACGAGGGGGAGAGTGGATCTACATACCCTTGTAGATCGCTAAGCGGGAAGCGTTGAGAAACGCGGTTGATGTAGTCGAACGTCTTCGTGATCCAAATCTCTAGCCGTCCCGCGATCCTTTCACGATCCGTCCCGCGATCCAATCACGAACCGTCCCGCAATCCAGTCACGGTCCTTCCGATCTAGCGCATAACGGACGGCACCTCCGCGTTCAGCACACGTACAGCTCGATGACGATCTCCGCCTTCTTGATCCAGCAAGAGGGAGCGGAGAAGTAGATGAGTTCTCCGGCAGCGTGACGGCGCGGTGGCGGTGGTGGTGGAACTATTCCAGCAGGGCTTCGCCTAAACACTGGTGAAAAACTAGAGGAACTAATCTATCGAGAGAGAGGGCTGCACCGTGGCCTATTGGGTTGAAGTGCTATGGCCCTCTCTCCCTCTAGTATATATAGGAGGGAGGGAAGGGGGCTGGCACCCTAGCGTTCCTCCCCTAGGGTCGGCCGAACCAGGAGGTGGACTCCTCCACCTCCAATCCTACTCCAAGTAGGACTCCTTCCATAATTGGATTTTCCTTCCCCCACTTGGGGTTTTTTCCTTCTCCCACCTCCTAGCCGCATGGGCCTTGTGGGGCTTGTTTGCCCATCCCACTAAGGGCTGGTGCACCCTCCGCTCAGGCCCATGTGGCCTCCCGGCGTGGGTGGCCCCTCCCGATGGCCCTCCGGCACTCCCGGTACACTACCGGAAATACCCGAAACTTTTCCGGTGGCCAAAACGGGACTTCCTATATATCAATCTTTACCTCCGGACCATTCCGGAGCTCCTCGTGACGTCCGGGATCTCATCCGGGACTCCGAACAACCTTCGGTCACCAACATACATAACTCAATACTACCAAAACGTCACCGAACGTTAAGTGTGCAGACCCTGCGGGTTCGAGAACTATGGGGACATGACCGAGACACCTCTACGGTCAATAACCATTAGCGGGACCTGGATGCCCATATTGGTTCCTACATATTCTATGAAGATCTTTATCGTTTGAACCTCTATGTCAAGGATTCAGTTAATCCCGTACGCTGTTCCCTTTGTTCTTCGGTATGTTACTTGCCCGAGATTCGATCGTCGGTATCTCTATACCTAGTTCAATCTCGTTACCGGCAAGTCTCTTTACTCATTCTGTAATACAAGATCCCGTGGCTAACACTTTAGTCACATTGCTTGCAAGTCTTATTGTGATGTTGTATTACCGAGTGGGCCCTGAGATACCTCTCCGTCATACGGAGTAACAAATCCCAGTCTTCATCCATGCCAGCTCAACAGACACCTTCGGAGATACGTGTAGAGCATCTTTATAGTCACCCAGTTACGTTGTGACGTTTGATACACACAAGGTATTCCTCCCGTGTCAGTGAGTTGCATGATCTCACGGTTATAGGAACAGATACTTGACATGCAGAAAACAATAGCAATAAACTGACATGATCATATGCTACGTTCATAGTTTGGGTCTTGTCCATCACATTATTCTCCTAATGATGTGATCCCGTTATCAAATGACATCTCATGTCTATGGCTAGGAAACCTTGACCATCTTTGATCAACGAGCTAGTTAACTTGAGGCATACTAGGGACACAGTGTTGTCTATGTACCCACACATGTATCTGAGTTTCCAATGAATACAATTATAGCATGGATAATAAAAGATTATCACGAACAAGGAAATATAATAATAACCAATTTATTATTGCCTCTAGGGCATATTTCCAACAGTCTCCCACTTGCACTAGAGTCAATGATCTAGTTCACATCACCATGTGATTTAAATTGTTATGAATCTAACACCCAATGAGTTCTGGGTTTCGATCATGCTTTGCATGTGAGAGAGGTCTTTAGTCAACGATCTGCAACATTCAGATCCGTGTGTTCTTTGCAAATCTATATGTCGTACTGCAGATGCTACCACGCTCCACTTGGAGCTATTCCAAATGACTGCTCCACTATATGTATCCGGATTGCTACTCGGAGTCATCCGGATAGGTGTCAAAGCTTGCATCGACGTAACTCATTACAACGAACTCTTTATCACCTCCATAATCGAGAAACATTTCCTTAGTCCTCTAGTTACTAAGGATAATTTTGACCGCTATCCAGTGATCCACTCCTAGATCACTCTTGTACCCCTTGACAGACTCATGGCAAGGCACACATAGGTGCGGTACACAACATGGCATACTATATAGAGCCTATGGCTAAGGCATAGGGGACGACCTTCGTCCTTTCTCTCTCTTCTGCCGTGGTCGAGCTTTGAGTCTCACTCAACTCCACACCTTACAAATCAAGCAAGAACTCTTTCTTTGACTGATCCATTTTGAACTCTTTCAAAATCTTGTCAAGGTATGTACTCATTGAAAGTTTTATCAAACGTCTTGATCTATCTCTATAGATCCTGACGCCCAACATTTAAGTAGCTTCATTCCAGGTTTTCCTTTGAAAAACTCCTTTTCAAACAACCCTTTATGCTTTCCAGAAATTCTACATCATTTCCGATCAACAATATGTCATCCACATATACTTATCAGAAATTCTATAGTGCTACCACTCACTTTATTGTAAATACAAGTTTCTCATAAACTTTGTATAGACCCAAAAACTTTGATCACCTCATCAAAGCGTATATTCCAACTCCGAGATGCTTGCTCCAGTCCATAGAAGGATTGTTGGAGCTTGCATACATTTTAGCATCCTTAGGACTGACAAAACCTTCTGGTTGTATCACATACAACCTTTCCTCACGGGAACCGTTAAGGAAACTCTGTTTTGACATCCATCTGCCAGATTTCATAATCAAAAAATGCAGCAACTGCTAACACAATTCCAACAGACTTTAGCATCGCTATGGGTGAGAAAGTCTCATCGTAGTCAACTCCTTGAACTTGTGAAAAACCCTTTGCCACAAGTCGAGCTTTTATAGACGGTGACATTACCGTCCGCATCCGTATTCCTTTTAAAGATCCATTTGTTCTGAATGGCCTTTCGCCCTTCAGGTAATACTTCCAAAGCCCATACTTTGTTTTCATACATGGATCCCATCTCGGATTTCATGGCCTCTAATTGTCATGATGATCTCAAACTTCACTCTGATTTTTTTCGAACTTTTCAAACGTTTCAGACTTGTGTTTAATTAAGTAAATATCCCCATATCTACTCAAATCATCATTGAAGGTTGGAAAATAATGATATCCACCGCACGCTACAACACTCATTGGACCAAATACATCAACATGTATCATTTCCAATAAGTCACTTGCCCGCTCCATCATACCGGAAAACGGGGTCTTAGTCATCTTGCGCATGAGACATGGTCTGCATGTCTCAACCGATTCGAAATCGAATGAGTCCAAAGATCCATCAACATGGAGTTTCTTCATGCGTATTACACCAATATGACATTTAGCGACAGTGCCACAAGTATGTGGTTCTATCATTATTAACTTTGTATCTTTTGGCATCAATATAATGAACATGTGTATCACTACGATCAAGATTCAATAAACCATTCTCATTGGGTGCATGACCATTGAAGGTATTATTCATGTAAACAGAATAACCATTATTCTCTAACTTAAATGAATAACCGTATTGCAACAAACATGATCTAATCACGTTCATGCTCAACGCAAACACCAAATAATATTTATTTAGGTTCATCACTAATCCCGAAGGTAGAGAGAGCGTGCGATGGTGATCACATCAACCTTGGAAACACTTCCAACATTCATCGTCACCTCACCCTTAGCTAGCCTCCGTTTATTCGTAGCTTTTATTTCGAGTTACTAACATTTAGCAACTGAACCGGTATCCAATACCCAAGTGATACTAGGAGTACCAGTAAGGTATACATCAATAACACGTATATCAAATATACTTCTGTTGACGTTGCCAGCCTTCTTATCTACCAAGTATCTAGGGTTGTTCCGCTTCAGCGACCGTTCTCCTTATAATAGAAGCACTTAGTCTCAGGTTTGGGTTCAACCTAGGGTTTCTTCACTGGAGCGGAAACTGGCTTGCAATCCATGAAGTATCCCTCCTTGCCCTTGCCCTTCTCGAAACTAGTTGTTTTACTAACCATCAACACTTGATGCTCCTTCTTGATTTCTACCTTCGTGGTGTCAAACATCGCGAATAGTTTGGGGATCCTTATTTCCATCCCTGGCATTTTATAGTTCATCACGAAGCTTCTAGTAGCTTAGTGACAGTGACTTGGAGAACTATATCAATCACTATCTTATCTGGAAGATCAACTCCCACTAGATTCAAGCGATTGTAGCACCCAGACAATCTGAGCACATGCTCACCGATTGAGCTATTCTCCTTCATCTTGCAGGCAAAGAATCTTGTTGGAGGTCTCATACCTCTCAACACGGGCATGAGCCTGAGATCCCAATTTCAGCTCTTAGAACATCTCATATGTTCCGTGACGTTCAAAACGTTTTGGAGCCTCAATTCTAAGCCGTAATGCATGACGCACTAAACTATCAACTAGTCATCAGAACGTGCCTGTCAGATGTTTACAACATCTACAGACGACGCTTGAGGGGGTGGCGCACCGAGCGGTGCATTAAGGACATAAGCCTTCTGTGCAGCAATGAGGACAATCCTCAGATCACGGATCCAGTCCGCATTATTGCTACCATCATCTTTCAACTCTATTTCTCTAGGAACATATAAAAATTCAAGGGAGCTACAGCGCGAGCTAGTAATCTACAACATAATTTGCAAAGACATTTTGACTATGTTCATGATAATGAGTTCAATTAATCATATTACTTAAGAACTCCCACTCAAATTAACATCCCTCCAGTCATCCGAGTGTCACATCATCCATATTCACCAACCCAAGTCCGATCATCACGTGAGATGAGGTGGTTTCAATGGTGAACATCTCCATGTTGATCATATCTACTATATGACTCATGTTTGACCTTTCGGTCTCTTGTGTTCCGAGGCCATGTCTGTACATGCTAGGCTCATCAAGTTTAACCCGAGTGTTCCGCATGTGCAACACTGGCTTGCACCCGTTGTATGCGAACGTAGAGTCTATCACACCCGATCATCACGTGGTGTCTCGAAACGACGAACTTTCGCAAAGGTGCACACTCGGGGAGAACACAATTTTATCTTGAAATTTCAGTGAGGGATCACCTTATAATGCTACCGTCGTCCTAAGCATAATAAGATGCATAAAAGGATTAACATCACATGCAAATCATAAGTGACATGATATGGCCATGAACTTGTGCTTTTGATCTCCATCTCCAAAGCACCGGCATGATCTCCATCGTCACCGGCATGACACCATGATCTCCATCATCTTGATCTCCATCAACGTGTCGCCATGAGGTTGTCGCGCCAAATGTTGCTTCTATGACTATTGCTAACTCATAGCAACAAAGTAAAGCAAAACAGCGAAAATAAATTAAAGACAACCCTATGGCTCCTGCCGGTTGCCGTACTCATCGACATGCAAGTCGTGATATTCTATACAATACATCATCATCTCATACATCACATATATCTCATCATGTAATTGGCCATATCACATCACAACATACCCTGCAAAAACAAGTTAGACGTCCTCTAATTGTTGTTGCATGTTTTACGTGGCTGCTACGGGTATCTAGCAAGAACGATTCTTACCTACGCAAAAACCACAACGGTGATACACAAATTGCTATTCAACCTTCTCAAGGACCGCCTTTGTCAAATCCGATCCAACTAAAGTGGGAGAGACATACACCCTCCAGCCATCTTTAAGCAACAAGGTTACATGTCAGTTGATGGAACCGGTCTCTCGTAAGCGTACGAGTAAGGTTGGTAGAGGCCGCTTCATCCCACAATACCGCCGAATCAAGAAAAGACCAAGGGAGGAAGCAATCTGAATATGAAGACCCACAAACTCCTTTGTGTTCTACTCGTGATCTCATCTACACATAGACCTAGCTCATGATGCCACTATTGGGGAACGTTGCATGGGAAACAAAAAATTTCCTACGCACACGCAAGATCTATCCATGGTGATGAGCATCTACAAGGGGGAGAGTGGATCTACATACCCTTGTAGATCGCTAAGCGGGAAGCGTTGAGAAATGCGGTTGATGTAGTCGAACGTCTTCGCGATCCAAGTCGCTAGCCGACCCGCGATCCGATCACGATCCGTCCCGCGATCTAATCACGATCCGTCCCGTGATCCAGTCACGGTCCTTCCGATCTAGCGCCGAACGGACGGCACATCCGCGTTCAGCACACGTACAGCTCGATGACGATCTCCGCCTTCTTGATCCAGCAAGAGGGAGCAGAGAGGTAGTTGAGTTATCCGGTAGCACGACGGCGCGGCGGCGGTGGTGGTGGAACTATTCCAGCAGGGCTTCGCCTAAACACTGCTGAAAAACTAGAGGAACTAATCTAACGGGAGAGGGGGCTGCACCGTGGCTTATTGGGTTGAAGTGCTATGGCCCTCTCTCCCTCTAGTATATATAGGAGGGAGGGAAGGGGGCTGGAGCCCTAGGGTTCCACCCATAGGGTCGGCCGAACCAGGAGGTGGACTCCTCCACCTCCAATCCTACTCCAAGTAGGACTCCTTCCATAATTGGATTTTCCTTCCCCCACTTGGGGTTTTTTCCTTCTCCCACCTCCTTGCTGCATGGGCCTTGTGGGGATGGTTTTCCCAGCCCACTAAGGGCTGGTGCACCCTCCCCTTAGGCCCATGTGGCCTCCCGGCGTGGGTGGCCCCTCCCAATGGCCCTCCGGCACTCCCGGTACACTACCGGAAATACCCGAAACTTTTCCGGTGGCCAAAACGGGACTTCCTATATATCAATCTTTACCTCCGGACCATTCCGGAGCTTCTCGTGACGTCCGGGATCTCATCCGGGATTCCGAACAACCTTCGGTCGCCAACATACATAACTCAATACTACCGAAACGTCACCGAACGTTAAGTATGCAGACCCTACGGGTTCGAGAACTATGTAGACATGACCGAGACACCTCTATGTTCAATAGCCAATAGCGGGACCTGGATGCCCATATTGGTTCCTACATATTCTACGAAGATCTTTATCGGTTGAACCTCTATGTCAAGGATTCAGTTAATCCCGTACGATGTTCCCTTTGTTCTTCGGTATGTTACTTGCACGAGATTCGATCATCGGTATCTCTATACCTCGTTCAATCTCGTTACCGGCAAGTCTCTTTACTCGTTCCGGAATACAAGATCCCGTGGCTAACACTTTAGTCACATTGCTTGCAAGGCTTATTGTGATGTTGTATTACCGAGTGGGCCCTGAGATACCTCTCCGTCATACGGAGTAACAAATCCCAGTCTTGATCCATGCCAGCTCAACACACACCTTCGGAGATACCTGTAGAGCATCTTTATAGTCACCCAGTTATGTTGTGACGTTTGATACACACAAGGTATTCCTCCGGTGTCAGTGAGTTGCATGATCTCATGGTCATAGGAACAGATACTTGACATGCGGAAAACAATAGCAATAAACTGACACGATCATATGCTACGTTCATAGTTTGGGTCTTGTCCATCACATTATTCTCCTAATGATGCGATCCCGTTATCAAATGACATCTCATGTCTATGGCCAGGAAACCTTGACCATCTTTGATCAACGAGCTAGTTAACTAGAGGCATACTAGGGACACAGTGTTGTCTATGTACCCACACATGTATTTGGGTTTCCAATCATTACAATTATAGCATGGATAATAAACGATTATCACGAACAAGGAAATATAATAATAACCAATTTATTATTGCCTCTAGGGCATATTGCCAACATATGTTGCCTACATGAGAGATGCCGCTAGGGAAAACTATGCCCCCCGGGTCTATTCACTTATATATTTACAAATGCTACTATTACCATGCTGCCTTTATTTACTTTTTATTTTATTTTGCAATTTTCAATAATCAACAATTATCTACACAACTCATTCGCTTGCAAATAACGAGATCAAGGGGATTGACAACCCACTTGCCCGCGTTGGGTGCAAGTTGTTTGTTCATTTGTGTGCAGCCACTGAAGGCGGTTGAGGATTGATATTCCTATTGGTTCGATAAACCTTGGTTTCTTAACTGAGGGAAATACTTACCCACTTTGTGCTACAATAACCCGTTCCTCTTCACAGAAAACCCAACGCAGATCACAAGTATCAGGAAGGATTTCTGGCGCCATTGCCAGGGAGTATCATCATCAACTATCTAGTAACTTCACACAAATTTTCATTTACTTGTTCTTCTTTTTGTTTGCTGTTATATTTAGCTTGTCTCATAAAAATCAAAAATACAAAAATATTTATCTTTGCTTGTTACTAATTTACTTCTTCGATTGGTAGTTTACTTGTCTTGCTTGTTACTTTGCTTGTTCGGTTACCATTGTCGGGCCTCTGGGACTGGGGGTACCCAGGCCCGTCCGCCCGTGGCCCGGGCGCGGCGCTGGCCCTAAGCATAGGATGGCCCACCAACGATCTTCATGAGGAAAGCCCTCGCGAGAGCCCATGCCTCGCGAGGCATACGACATCCGCGCCATTGAGAGCCTCCCAAGCCCCCCCTGTGGAGCCACCTCCTGGAGCCCTCGTGGGATGGGCCCATCGAGGTCAGCCTGGCAGGGTCAAGCAACCCTGCTCCTTCACGTGGCTCACGCGGCTCGCATAGAGCGGCCCCCGAGGTCACGCCCGCTAGCGTGGACTGAGAGAGTTTCGTTTTTGGTTATAGAGGAGCAACGCTAGCTCGCGGGTTCCCACAGCAACCCCCAAAGGTTTCCTTTCTCGTGCAAGAAGACCAAGTCCGAGGACTCGGCAGGACGTATGTCACCCCCGAGCCCATGAGCAAGTCATGACGAAGAGATTTAGCAGGCAAATACCACTTTTGTCAGGATAAGCCGCAGTCCTGTCCCCCTTCAAACTGGTCGTTGTGGCAACCATTCCTGCCTTGTGTTTTCGGGGGAAGAGGACCGAGGCCAATAAAAGGAGACCCCGAGCAAGCAAGAAGACACCTTGTACTCATCCTCACCCCCACGCAATTCATACAAGCAGGAGTAGGGTCTTGCACCGCGAGGTGGCCCGAACCTGGGTAAACCGTGTGTCCCTTGTTCATCTTCCTTAGCTTGATCCGCCGGAGAGTCGCCGTGAGGTTGCGAAGCAGAGTAGGGAAGGAGAGCAAGCACACCCCAGTGTTCGAACCTTTTTGGGTCCCCGGAGCCCCGATTCCGACATAACCTGGGTAAACCGTGTGTCCCTTGTTCATCTTCCTTAGCTCGAGCCGCTGGAGAGTCGCTGTGAGGTTGCGAAGCAGAGTAGGGCAGGAGAGCGAGTGCACCCCAGTGTTCGAACCTTCTTGGGTCCTTGGAGCCCCGATTCCAACATTTGGCGCGCTAGGTAGGGGTGCGCTGACGTTCTCCAGCTCCGTTTCGACTCCGGCTTTACCAACCCCATGGGCGACGCTCGCAATGTGCGCGCAGATCGTAGGGCGGCCCGGGTCGTTTAGACCGCTCCAGTCGGCCGAGGTGGTCGTCGCCACTCCGCCGGCGTCGAGGGCCCGGCGGCCACCGACCCTACTGCCTGCGAGCAGCAGGACTCCTCCGCGCACCCCTCTGTGCAGCGGGAGGGCCGCACCGCCACGGTTTCTTCCTCCCACGCTCGCCTCGAGCGGGTGAACGCGCTGGCGGCGCTGCTCATGGCACGCGAGCTGCTCCGCTACTTCCCTGCGGATGCCAGCTACGACGCGTGGCAGCACCGTATCACGGAACTCGTTACAGTCGCCGAGGAGGCCCCGGTGCCCTCTAGTTCGCTTCGCCCCCCCGCCGTCTTGCACGGGCGACGTGGCTCATGGAGCGCCTCCGCCCCCCTCCCTAGCACGATGATCGGGTCGAACCCCGGCGTGACGCCTGCCCCCACGACAAGCTTCATTAAGCACCTCCGCGGGACCAGCACGAGGCTAGCTGCCAAATCGTCAATCACGCGGCACTTGACGCTCGCGTAGTCCTCGAGTAGCAGCACCAACGTCAGGACCGGGTCGCGCAAGATGTGGCTGCGGCCGGGTGCCAGAACAGGGCTACTCTCGCGCGCGGCGGTCCTTCGAGCACTGTGGGCACCTGGGCCTTCAGCCGCGAGCTTCGCAGGGTGGTTTGGCCTGCCAAGTTCAAGCCCGACCTGCCCCCGCGCTATGACGGCACCCTCGACCCCACAGAGTTCCTCCAGCTCTACGCGCTGAGCGTTGAGGCAGCGGGCGGCGACGAGAAGGTCATGGCGAACTGGCTCCCGATGGCCCTCAAGAACGACGCACGGTCCTGGCTCCTGAACCTGACTGAGGATTCGGTCTCTTCGTGGAGTGAACTCTGCGAGCTGTTCATCGTCAACTTCAAGGGCACGCATCACCGCCCCCTCTCCGTCAACGACTTGCGAAGCGTGAAGCAGCGCCCTGGGGAAACCGTGCGCAAGTACATCGAGTGGTTTAGCCAGGTGCCCAACAAGATCCCGCGCGCCACAGATGAAGCCGTCATCATGGCGTTCACCAACGGCGTCAAGGACCTCAAGATGTGCGAAAAACTCACCATCAACGACAACCTCAGCTCGGCCTTGGAGATGTTCAACATCGCCAACAAATGCGCCAAGGTTGAGGAGGGTCGCCTGTTCGTCCACGACGAACCTGACACCACGCCAGATGATGGCAAGGCCAAGGGCAAGGAGGTCAAGCTCAAGGGCCCCACCATGCTCACAGCGGAGCCCGAGCAGAAGCGCGGCCACGACCATAGCGCACCCGAGTAAGACCGCTGCCCATTCTGCATCTACCACGACCTGCACACCCACAACACTGAAGACTGCCAAGAGCTCAGGATCCTCCGAGACGAGCGCGTTGGCCGACGCCCGGAGCGGAGCGGCCATGCCACTGGCCGCGGAGGTGGTGGCAGCCGTGGTGGTGGCAGGTGGGATGGTCGTGGCGGCAACGCTCGCCAAGGCTGGCATGAGCAGCCTCGTGACAACGGTCGGCGCGATCAGCTTTGTGAGGTACGTCCTCTGGACAACACCGCGCTTCCCCCGTTTGCGCCCCCACCAAGGAGGAATGACGACAGCCAACGTAACGAGGATGCTGGGGGCTATCAGGAACCTCGCGCGGTGGATTGCATCCTTGGCGGGGCCCACACCCCTTGGTCGAACCACCGGTTCAAGCAATTCTCTCGTGAGGTGAACGCCGCCTTCCCAAGGCTGGAAGCCGCGAATCCCCTCAAGTGGTCCTAGTACGCCATCTCCTTCGACGCCAGGGACAGTCTCAAGTCCACGGCCGCCGCAGGTGCGGTCCCCATGATGTGCACCACCACCATCAGCAATGTCGCCGTCACCAAGACCATCATCGACGATAGCGCGGGCCTCAACGTGCTCTCTGTGGAGACCCTCGACACGCTTGAGGTGCCCTACGACTAACTGATGCCGACCAGGCCATTCTCCTTAGTGACCAACGGCTCCACCACTCCGCTGGGGCAGATCCGCCTCCCCGTCACGTTCGGCATGCGCGGCAATTACCACACCGAGCTCATCGATTTCGACGTGGCACACATCGGCCCCCCGTACAACGCCATCCGGGATACCCAACGCTGGCCAAGTTTATGGCAGCAACGCTCCACGGCTACAACATCCTTGAGATGCCAAGATGTAGCAACGTCATCACCATCGCCTACGACCAAAAGAACGCAGTCTGCTCCCTCGAGCGCGCCTACAAGCTTGCCGCGGCGGAGCATCCCAGTGACGTGGGGGATGTTGAGCCTTGCGAGGCCACGCCCCCAAGGAAGAAGCAGTTGTTGCCCGTCCCAAGCCTCTCCATGACCAAGAATGCAGCCCCTACTGACGTGGGCCCCGTGCTTGTCGCCGGTGCCGACCGCCTCACGACATAGGAAGTCGCGCCCGGCGCCTCCCCCAGGCTAGGCTCGGGGGCTTCCACATGGGAAGCATTTGACTTGGCCGGTATGACGAGGGAGGTGCTCGGGTACCACTTGGAGGCGTGCCTCGTCGCGCGTCCCCGCAGGGAAGGAACCTGGCGCCAAACGGTGGCGTCGTGGGAGTTCATCGACCAAGAAGTCAGCGGCATGCAAGAGGAGCGTCGCCCGAAGCACTCTGGTGGCCAGGCTGTCCCTAGGAGGGGCGGCGGGGAGCACTTGTGTGTCGATATCGCGGGCCTTAATCGGGCCGGATCCCAAGGCCTCTTCCGACCGCACGTCGACGCCCGCCGCGTTTGCATGCCCTTTGGCTTGGTGAACGCCAGCGTTGCCTTCCAAAGGCTGGCACAGTTTGCAATGGCGTCTCACATGGCACTGAGGCCCCGCGAGCCTCCTGGACCTCAGGAGCCGGCCGGCCCCTGAGGGGCAGACCTTCACGGCACGTCCTGCGAGACGGCCAGACGCTTCCGCAGCAGCACAATCGCCAGGTGATTTTATTTTGTTCTGTTCAAATTGAGGGCACCCTTCGGGCCGCAATACCCTCAGGCTGGCATGGGTGCGTCCCTGCAGCATTCTCACTTTTTGGATGTGTAGCGAACTTTGTTATCCCTTTCAAAGTTTATGTTATTGGCTTAGACCTAGCGTTCGGTGCCTTTCCACCACTTGAAAGCGTTGTGCTCCTGCGACCCTTCTTTCGAATATCCTCTGTTTGGTGTTAGACACGGCGTCTGTGCTCGGGTGCGTCCCTGCAACGTTGATAAATCAAAGCGATCGAGCCCTGTCTTGTGGGCCCGCTCCCGTGTACGTCACCTCCAGAGGCCCTTGGTGTCTCGCCCCTCAGGGGATTGCCAAGAATAGGTGAGTAAGGGCGCGGCTTGATATGTATGAATGCCAGTGGGGTGTTTCGTCACCTCGGGCGCCATGCTTCGGGTGGTTTTCCCTTGTTCATCTCATGGAGGAACCTGACACGGCGTCTGTGCTCGGGTCCGTCCCTGCAGCGTCGCTAAACCCGAGTGACTGAGCTCTGTCTGATGGGCTGCTCCCATACACGTCACCTCCTGGGGTCCTCGGTGTCGAACCTCTTCGTGTGGTGGCCTTGGGACGGCCACCCGACGCGCGTCGCCCCCCATGTCGTAGGTTTCATGTGCACGCAACTACGTGAAAAGTGAGGCGCAGCCCGCCTGAAGAACTGAGGAAGGAGCTCCCGAGCCATGTGCCTGGGGTGTCCGACACCTCTTTTAAATCGACGCCCGTGACCCTCTCACGTAATAAGGAGGTTGGGGCCATACATGCCCCGGAGCCCCTCGAAGGGCCACCCCTTGGCCTCGGGAGGACTCCCGCCCATGCCCCAGTGGAAGCCCCATGCTCCGTGCTGGTTGAGATACTGTCGAACCGCGACTATGCCCATGCCCAGTGGAAGCCCCATGCCCCGCGCTGGTGGATGATCGACTGAGCTCCACACTCGTTAGTTTCCCCTTGTACCTCGCGCGAGCGGGGGCTGGACACGGTGCCTGTGCTCGGGTTCGTCCCTGCAGCGCTGATGAATCCAAGCGATCGAGCTCTGTCTCACGGGTCTTCTCCCGTGCACGTCACCTCCTCAGGTCCTTGGTGTCTAGTCTCTTCACGCGACACCCAAGTGTAAGCTGGCAAGTGCGTGGCACTCCAAGCACGGTTTCCCGTGCACAAGATTCTTCTTCACGAGAGCTGCTTGCGCGTCAAGGGGGGGGTTCTTTTGCATCGCGTCTCAGGAACCTTCACTAGCGCCCGTAGCCCCTCACCTCCTGGTTCAGCTCAGGCATCGCGACCTCGCGTTCCAGCGACGGCTGAGGTATGCGCGGGGCTGGGCCCTGCTGACGCAGAGCGTAAGGACTCTCAAGCGGGCCGCTTGCGCGTCAAGGGGGGGTTCTTGAGCATCGCGTCTCAGGAACCTTCACTAGCGCTCGTAGCCCCTCACCTCCTGGTTCAACTCAGTCATCGCGACTTGGCATCCCAGTGACTGTTGAGGTATGCGCGGGGCTTGGCCCTGCCGACGTAGAGCGTGAGGAATCTCGAGCTGGTCGATTGCGCGTCAAAGGGGGGATCTTGAGCATCGCGCCTCATGAGCCTTCACTAGCGCCCGTAGACCCTCACCTCTTGGTTCATCTCAGGCATCGCGACCTGGTGTTCCAGCGATGACTGAGGTATGTGTGGGGCTGGGCCCTGCCGACGTAGAGCGCAAAGACAAGCAAGAGAAAAACCCAGCCAAGGAAGGGAAGTCGCTGATCAGAAATAGTTATTACAAAGTCCGAAATATTCCCTACAGCTTAAACTCTCATCTTATGCCTCCTCGAGGCAGACTCAATTTCTTGCAGGGTGGTAAAAAGAGGCTTGCCGCTAGGCTCTTCGCCGCCGTCGTTGCAGAAGAACATCTCAAGCAACGCCGTCACGTGGCCCTCCACAGCCGCCGCCATGTCGCTGCGAGACTCTTCGGAAATGGGGCCCGTCACCTCGTCGAACTTGAAATTGGGATCGTGAAGGAGGAGATGGCTGAAGACGCGGGTCGCCGCCATAGAGAAGAGATCGCGGCTTTCCTCTTCCAGGATGCCATCCACCTCCTCGGCCGCGCCCTCGAGTGCCTTCATGAGCTTGGAGGAGAGCTCAGCATAGCTGGAGCCCTGAGGGATGAGAGGGACATCAAAACTCAACCTGCAAATGGAGCCCAGGGCCTCGCGGGCCCTGTACTCGAGGGAGGAAAGTGCGGCGTGGTCCAAGGCCACCCTCGCGTTGGCAGCGCCCTGAATCCTTCTCCCGGGCGTCTAGCTTGGCATTGTCTTCGGAGACCTACTTGGCGTTAGCTTCTTGAGCCTCGGCCACCTCGCGCAGCAGCGTCTCCAAGTGCCCGCGCTTCGTGGCCTGCTCGGCCGTCAGCTTTGCGAGCTCAATGTCGCGGTCCGCGAGCCTCGCCTCACGGGCCTTGACATCTTCCTCCCGCAGCTGGAGTTGCTACGCTTGCGTGGCTTGCTCCTGAAGTGCTTTCAGGCCGGCTTCCGCTTCCTTGAAGCGCTTGGCGAGCGCTGTTTTCTCGGCAAGAGCCCTCTCGCAAGCGGCCTTCACCTCAGCGACCTCCATCTTGCCCTTCGCAAGGGTGGCCTCAGCCTTGCTGTGAGCCTCCCTGGTGGAGGTGTCAAGTTGACGCCACCCCATGGCGAGCCTCAAGCGCTCGGCAAAAAGACGTGCCTCGGCGTCTCGGAAGTCTGCCCGAGCCGGTCGAGCGCGTCCTGGGCATCGGTCAGAGCCCCGCGCCTCAACAAGGCGTTCTGGTCCATCAGGGGGAGAGCTTGCCCGGGGGCTGGCGCCCCGACGCTTGCTGCGGCTGTGACAAGGAGGGCCCCGGTGCCCTGCACTTGAGGTGCTGGGGGCTCCAGGTTCTCCCCTGCGCTTGGCCCCCGCAATTTGCCTGGGGAGACCGTCGTGATGGCCTCTGGGACCCTAGGGTGACCACCGCCGAAGGGCGGCCTAAGTCGCGCCCCGCACCATGGCTGGCTGGAGGGGTCAGAACGGCGGGCGAAGGACGAGGCGCCCCTCCCTCCCCCGTTGTCTGAGAAGCCGCGGCCTCGGCAGGTGGCGCTGGGGGCTGTGCAGCCGTGGCCTTGGTAGGTGGCGCCTGAGGCCGGATCCCCGCGGCCTTGGCAGGTCATGCCGGGGGCTGAACCGTCGCATCCCTGGGGCTCGGGCCCCCTCGTCGCGCCGGGGAGACACTAGGCGCCGCCGTGGCACGTGCACGACCAAGCACAGCGCCAGACTGGCGTAAGCTGCCCCTGCGCCCCCAAGGCTTCGGCCAAGGGTTTAGGCCGCCTTCCGTACGAGCGCCACCTTCGCCCCAGCGTCCGTCTTCTTCTTCTCGCTGCCGCCGGAGCACCTGCACCGGCGAGAAGATCAGCTTGAGCAAACCGGTCATAGACACGCGGCGAGGGAATGGTTTTAGGTACTTACTCATCCCCGGCGGCCCACTTCCTCTTCTTCGCGGTGGCAGGTGGCGTGCCCTCGATGCCCCCGTGCGCCCTCTTGATGCCGCCCGAAGGGCGCTCGGTGTGGCCCTCGGTGGGCCCGGTCTGGCTTTTCCCCTCCTTGGGAGCCGTGGAAGCCTTCTGAGGGGGTGCGGCCGCCGCCCGGATCAGTGCTGCGCCTTCGACGTGAGCCCCTGCCGACGGCGTGGGGGTGGTCGCAAGGTCAGACCATGCCTCGCTTTCCGTGGTTGCGGGTCTGGGGGGAGTAGCTTGGCGCTGCTCGACCAAGGCAACGTCGTCATCCCCGAGGCCGCGCAGAGGCGTGTGGAGGCTGGGCGACGGCACCCGGACGGCGTCCCCCTCTCCTCCCGTCGCTTCCGAGTCCTCGCCCCCGCCGGAGGACATCACCAAAACGGAGGGATTCCCGCACGGCCTGATGAGTCCCCACTCGTCGAAGGCGGGCAGCTCCACTACCAGCTCATCCATGTCTTTGCAGCCGTACAACGGTGGTGCTGCCTCCGGGAGACCCTTGGGGTCGAAGCCAAGAAGGGCCCCTATGGCTCCATCCAGTTCGTCATGCGTCAGGCCGCTGACATGCAACCTCGTCGGGTCCCTCGATCCGGAGAACTCCCACAGGGGCCGCGAGCGCACCTGGAGCAGCGCGATACGCTGCCCTAGGAATTCCTTGATGACCATCGCCCCCGTTAGAGAGGCAGCCCTGTGCGCGGCGATGCACTCCAGGACGGGTTCCGCCCTCGGGTCAGTGAGCTTCTCATGGCCCCAGCCGGGGATCTGCGCGGGCTGGCGCGTGGGGGCCGCCAGGAGCGAGCTGGCCCAGCGCGCGTTCATGAAGACCCAACGATGCCGGTAGACCTCCACCTTCTTCCTGGCTTTCAGGCGGATGCTCGCCCCCGTGACGTCAACAAAGGAAACGCACGTGGAGCGTTGGTCCGGGGCGGTGAACCGCAGACTGAAGAAGTGGCGAAAGAGCGCCACCGAGGGCCTCACCCCCATGAATGCCACATGGTAGAAGGTGAAGATTGTCATGCGGAGGATGGAGTTGGGCTGAAGATGCAAGGCGTGGATCTGGTAATGGGAGAGGATGGCGTAGAAGAACTTGGAAAATGGCGGGACCAGCCCACCGTAGACACTATGGTAGAAGAAGGGGTAGGCCGTCTCCGGCAGGCTGCCCGGCGCTGCCGAAACTGGCCAGATCTCAGTCGCCCGCCCCTCATTCAGCCTACCGGCCACCAGCGGGAGCACCGGGCCCCAGTCCTCCTTGTCAGAAATGGTGGAGGGCAAGAGTGGCAGCCTAATGGCCGCAGGGCTTGCGGCGGAGGCCGTGGCCTTCCCCTTCTTGCCGACGGGCGCGTATCTAGGTGCTGAAAGCGCAGGAAGGGCAAGGGAGGTACCTCGCGAGAGGTTGGATCTGGAGCGGTTCCGCGTGGAGGAGGAAGGTGCGGGGAGACGGAGGCAACACAAGGAATCACAATGATGGCCTCTGGCCGCGCGTAGGCTTTATGTCAGCTTGCGTGGCCGCCAAGGCCTCGTGGAAAGTAGGGCACCTCACGCCCCAAAGCACTCACGTGTCGCGCCCGACCCGTAGGCGATTAGGGCCCGCGTCGTGTTGCCCCCACCAACAGGTGGAATCATGCACACCGCCGGCCCGGGGGCTACTGTAGGTCCTCTGGGACTGGGGGTACCCAGGCCCGTCCGCCTGCGGCCCGGGCGCGGCGCAGGCCCTAAGCACAGGATGGCCCACCAACAATCTTCATGAGGAAAGCCCTCGTGAGAGCTCGTGCCTCGCGAGGCATGCGATATCCGCGCCATCGAGAGCCTCCCGAGCCCCCCCCCTATGGAGCCACCTCCTGGAGCCCTCGCGGGACGGGCCCATCGAGGTCGGCCTGGCGGGGTCAAGCAGCCCTACTCCTTCACGTGGCTGACGCGGCTCGCATAGAGCGGACCTCGGGGTCATGCCCGCTAGCACGGACAAAGAGAGTTTCCCTTTTGGTGATAGAGGAGCAACACCAGCTCGCGGGTTCCCAAAGCAATGGCCAATGGTTTCCTTTCTCGTGCAAGAAGACCAAGACCGAGGGCTCGGCAGGACGAATGTTACCCCCGAGCCCACGAGCACGTCACGACGAAGAGCTTTGGTAGGCGAAGACCACTTTTGTCAGGATAAGCGGCAGTCCTGTCCCCCTTCACACTGGTCGTTGTGGCAACCCTTCCGCCTTGTGTTTTCGGGGGAAGAGGACCGAGGCCAATAAAAGGAGACCCCGGGCAAGGAAGAACGCACCTTGTACTCCTCCCCACCCCCACGCAATTCATACAAGCAGGAGTAGGGTCTTACACCTCGAGGTGACCCGAACCTGGGTAAACCGTGTGTCCCTTGTTCATCTTCCTTAGCTCGAGCCGCCGGAGAGTCGCCGTGAGGTTGCGAAGCAGAGTAGGGAAGGAGAGCGAGCACACCCCAGTGTTCGAACCTTTTTGGGTCCCCGGAGCCCCGATTCCGACATAACCTGGGTAAACCGTGTGTCCCTTGTTCATCTTCCTTAGCTCGAGCAGCCGGAGTGTCGCCTTGAGGTTGCGAAGCAGAGTAGGGCAGGAGAGCGAGTGCACCCCAGTGTTCGAACCTTTTTGGGTCCCTGGAGCCCCGATTCTGACAACCATGGCTCACGATACTACTAAGTTGTGTGACTTCTCAAATACTAATAATAATGATTTTATTAGTACTCCTATACCACCCCGCCACTAGTGCGGATGCTTTTGATTATAATGCTGCATTGCTAAATCTTGTCATGAAAGATCAATTTTCGGTAAGTTCTAATGAGGATCCCGCATCACATCTTAATACATTTGTTGAATTATGTGACATGCAAAAGAAAAAGGATATGGGTAAGGATATTGTGAAATTAAAATTATTTCCTTTTTCACTAAGAGATAAAGCTAAGGCTTGGTTTCATCTTTACCGCGTAATAGTATTGGAACATGGGATAAGTGTAAAGATGCTTTTATTGCCAAGTATTTTCCTCTTGCTAAGATCGTCTCCCTTAGAAATCAAATAATGAATTTTAAACATCAAGATCAAGAGCATGTTGCACAAGCTTGGGAGAGAATGAAATTGATGATAAGAAATTGTCCAACTCATGGCTTAAATTTGTGGATGATTATCCAAAACTTCTATGCTGGACTAAACTTTGTGTCTATAAATCTTCTAGATTCTGCTGCAGGTGGTACCTTTATGGATGTGACCTTAGGAGAGGCCACAAAACTTCTGGACAACATTGTGGCAAATTATTCTCAATGGCATACCAAAAGGGCTCGAACCAGTAAGAAGGTGAATTATGTTGAAGAAATCACTACTTTGAGTGAAAAAGTGGATGCTCTTATGAATATGGTTGCTAGTAAAAATGCTCATGTTGATCCCAATGATATGACTTTGTCTACTTTGATTGAGAAAAATAATGATGCTATTGATGTGAACTTTGTCTTGCGAAATAATTTCAATAACAATGCTTATAGAGGAAACTTCAATTCTAGACCGTATCCCGGTAATTCCTCTAACAACTATGGATTTCTTATGGTAATTATTATAGAAATTCTTCTACAAATTCTAATAGGATGCCCTCTATTCTTGAGAACACAATTAAAGAATTTATTAATTCTCAAAAAGTTTTCAACGCTATGGTAGAAGAAAAATTGCATGTAGTTGACACTTTGGCGATCTTAAAATGATTGTTACTTCTCCTATTGAATCTTTATTTACATCTCTGAATATAAATGATAAAGGGACTGGATATGAGTCAACTCTAGTTGAGAAGCGTCCCGTTTGCTTGGAGGGTGATGATTTTGATGCTAAAACTGAAAAACGTGGGTTTGGAGAGGGAAAAACTTTAACTAGTGATGTGCCCACTATTTTGGATTACAAGGACTTTAATTATGATAATTTCTCTTTAGTAGAATGTATTTCCTTGTTGCAATCCATCATTAGCTCACCCAATGCTTATGAACAAAACAAAGCTTTTACCGAACATATAGTAGAAGCTATGATAAAAGCATATGATGAGAGGCTTGAGCTTGGAGTTTCTATTCCTAGAAAATTGCATGATGAGTGGGAACCTACTATCAAGATTAAGATAAATAAATATTAATGCAATGCCTTGTGTGACCTTTGTGCTAGTGTTTCAACTACTCCTAAAACTCTTTGTGATGTGCTTGGTCTCACTAATATTTAAGATTGTTCCCTTAACTTGCATCTTGCGGATTCTACCATTAAGAAACCTTTAGGTAGAATTAATGATGTGCTTATTATTGCAAATAAAGTTATGTGCCTGTAGATTTCATTGTGCTTGATATTGATTGCAATCCTACTTGTCCCATAATACTTGGAAGACCTTTCTTACGAACTATAGGTGCAATCATTGACATGAAAGAGAGAAACATAAGGTTCCAATTCCCATTAAATTTAGGGATGGAACACTTCCCTAGAAAGTGAATTAAAACACCTTATGAATCAATCATGAGAGCTACTTATGGGTGGAGTGTCAAATATGACAACACTTGAAACTATGCATTATGCCTAGCTAGGGGCATAAAACAATAGCATTTGTTGGGAGGCAACCCAATAATTATCTTTAAATTTTTTTCTTTAAACTTTCTGTTTGTTTTAATAACATGATTATTGCCTATGTAATGATTATGTTTTTGTTTTTAAATTAGTGTTTGTGCCAAGTAAAGCCTTTGGGTGACTCACAAGATGAGTAGAATCGATGTTGAAACAAAACAGAAACTTTTGACTCAAGTACAGTAATTTTCATTTTCTACTGGAGCATGATAATGATCTGAAATTTTTACAAAGTGTTTCTATACAAATTTTCGAGGTTTTCCTAATTGTTCAGAATTTTTAGAGATACAAAAGTATCGGTTCTCTACAGATTGCTACAGACTGTTCTGTTTTAGAAAAATTCTGTTTTTGCTTGTATAGTTGCTTATTTTGATTATGCTATGGATTGTATCGGGGGGTATAAGGCATGGAGAAGTTAGAATACAATACCTATTATGCATTTATGAAATTAGAATCAATTTATAACTGTACCTAAAGTATGCAATATGTTTCTTATACTAACGCATCTCACGAAGTTTTGTTGAGTTTTGTGTGTTTGAAGTTTTCAAGTTTTGGGTGTTATCGTGATGAACAAAGGAATAAGGAGTAGCAAGAGCCTAATCTTGGATATGCCCAAGGCACCCCAAGGTAAGATTTTAAAGGATACTCAAGTTTCTAAGCTTGGGGATGCCCCGAAAGGCATCCCCTCTTTCGTATCAAATCCATCGGTATGTCACTTGAAGCTATATTTTTATTCCTCACATGATATGAGTTTTGCTTGGAGCTTCATTTGCTTTTGTTTGCTTTTACTTTCAGTTTGCCACAATCACTGTTTGCTGGACACACCTATTTAAGAGAGATACACCTTCATCATAATTTGTTAGAATACTCTATGTGCTTCACTTATATCTTTTGAGCTTAGCAGTTGCTCTAGTACTTCACTTATATCTTTTTGAGCACGGTGGCGTGTAGATTTTGTAGAAATGATTTCACTCTCGTTTTTCACTTATATTTTTTTTGAGAGTTAATTATTAGTGACGGTAATTTGCATGGGTCATAAGACTAGTTCAAAAATATTAGGTATTCAATGAGTGATAATCAAAACCATCCAGTAGCACATATATAGAGAAATTTTTGGTCAATGATATTGATGTGGTAATATGAAATAGGTGTGAGTTCATAATTGTTAAACCGCAGAAGTGTCGATATTAAGAGAGGTTGACCTTTTTGTTCATCTAAAAAATTAAAGAGGCATGGTGATGAGGTGTGAGCATTTCTATTCCTTGTCGAAATCCTAGTGTTGTTTCGGGTCGGAAGCGCGCGATGGTTAACTCCTCCCAACCTCTTCCCTCGGGGCATGCGAGTAGTACTTTGATTTATGATAAAACTAATAAAACTTTGCAATAAGTATATGAGTTCTTTATGACTAATGTGAAACCATGGACATACGCAATCTCACCTTGTAATATTTGCTAGCCTCTTCGGTACCATGCATAGCCCATTCTCACCTCGAGGATAGGTGCAACTTTCGTCGTTGCATCCCAACCCCGTGACATGATACGCTCTGTTGCAAATAAGACTTATTATATCTTCCTCAAAACAGCCACCATACCTACCTATCATGGCATTTCCATAGCCATTCCGAGATATATTGCCATGCAAATTCCATCGTCACTTCACATGACTAGTTCGTTCATCAGCATATTGCTTTGCAGTATCATATAGAGCTGGCATATTATTTGTGGCAAAGCCACCATTCATCATATTTTTTATACATGTCATGCTAGATCATTTCACATCCTGGTACACTGCTAGAGGCATTCATACAGAGTCATATCTTCATATCAGTTCTCCATATATATCGAGTTGTAAGTAAATAAAAGTGTGATGACCATCATTATTAGAGCATTGTCCCAGTGAGGAAAGAATGGTGGAGACGATGATTCTACCACTAGTAGAGATGAGACTCCGGACGAAAAAATAAAGATGGGGGAGGCCAAATGAGCCCACCATCCATTCAAAAAAATGAGAGAAAATGAGAGAAGGGACTTTGCTACTATCTTTTACAACACTTGTTCCTCAAAGTGGCACCATGCTCCTCATGTAGAGAGTCTCATGATATATCATTTTCATATGCTAGCGGGAATTACCTATTCATTTTTACAAACTTGGCTTGTATATTCCTATGACGGGCTTTGACGTGGCTTGAGACTGCGTCGGTATTTCCCCAAAGAGGAAGGGATGATGCAGCACAGCGACAGTAAGTATTTCCCTCAGTTATGAAACCAAGGTTATCGAACCAGTAGGAGGATCACCACCACCCAATAAGCAGCACCTGCACACTAATAACAAATACTTGCAACCCGACGCGAAAGAGAGGTTGTCAATCTCTCTACGGTAAAAAGATAGATTAGGTAGTGATAGATAGGAGAGATAGCTATCTCAAGAACACAAAATAAAAAGAGCAATATGTTTTTGGGTTTTTTGGTTTTGTAGAGATGAAAACAAAGAGGCAAAAAGATAGATCGGAAAGCCATATTTTGGAAAAGTAGACCCGGGGGCCGTAGGATTCACTACTGGCTTCTCGCATGAGTATAGCACATGGTAGGTGAAAAAATTACTGTTGGGCAATTGATAGAAGATGCAATAATCATGACGATATCCAAGGCGATGCTCATTATATAGGGATCATGTCCAAGATAAGTAGATCGACTCCTGCCTGCATCTACCACTATTACTCCACACATCGACCGCTATCCATCATTCATCTAGTGTATTAAGTTCATGGAAAAATGGAGTAATGCAATAAGAACGATGACATGATGTAGACAAGATCTATTCATGTAGGAATAGACCCCATCTTGTTATCCTTAATGTGAAAGATACATACGTGCCTTGCTGCCCCTTCTGTCAATGGGAAAGGACACCGCAAGATCGAACCCATCACAAAGCACCTCTTACCATGGCAAGAAAAATCGATCTAGTTGGCCTAACTAAACCAACGATTCGAAGAAGAAATACGAGGCTGTAAGTAATCATGCATATAAGAGATCAAAGAAGACTTAAATAATATTCATGGATAGAAACTGATCATGAACTCAAAATTCATTGGATCCCAACAAACACACCGCAAAAGTTTACTTCAAATAGATCTCCAAGAGACCATTGTATTGAGAATCAAAAGAGAGAGAGAGGATGCCATCTCGCTACTGCCTACGGACCCGTAGGTCTATGGTGGACTACTCACGCATCATCGGAGAGGCACCTATGAAGAAGATGAACCCCTCCGTGATGGTGTTTAGATTGGATCTCGAGGTTCTGGAACTTGTGGCGGATGGAATTGTGTTTTCGTCGACTCCCCTAGGATTTTCTGAATATTTGAGAATTTATAGGCATCAGAGGCGGTGGTGGTGGGCCCCGTGGAGGGCACAACCCATCAGGGTGCGCCGGGGGGCCCCTAGCGCGCCCTGGTGGGTTGTGCTCTCCACAGCCCACCTTTCTGGCACTTCTTTGGCCCACTGGGTGTCTTCTGGTCCAGACAAAATATCCAAAAAGTTTCGTCGTGATTAGACTCCGTTTGGTACTGATATTCTGCGAAGTAAAAAACAAGCAAAAACAACAACTGGCACTTTGGCACTATGTCAATAGGTTAGTCCCAAAAAATGATATAAAGTTGTTATAAACTGATTGTAAAACATCCAAGAATGATAATATAACAACATGGAACAAGCAAAAATTATAGATACGTTGCAGACGTATCAGGCTTCCTAAAATGTCCAAGGTCTTCATAAGCAAGCAAGTTGGATGCACACCCCACTTAGCTTCATTTGAGCTTTCAAACACTTATAGCTCTAGTGCATCATTTACATGGCAATCACTATTCCTCGCATTGACATCTATCGATGGGCATCTCCATAGCCCGTTGGTACGCCTAGTTGATGTGAGATTATCTTCTCCACTTTTTACCCCTTTGATATCTACCACCATACTCTATTCCACCTAAATGCTATGTCTAATGGCTCACGCTCATGTATTGCGTGAAGAATAAAAAGTTGATGCATATTGAAAAAGTATGACCCAATTGCCTGACTTGCACACCGTGGTGCTTAACATTTGTATTAATTTGGTGAAGATGGAGCCATGCCTTGCTAATATAATAAGATGAATGGGGGGGTAAACATCTTTTAAGGATCGTACACTTTGAAAGATTAATAATTTTGTTTTTACACTTTAGATATTTCTATGTTAATATTTGTTGATTCATCGTTTTTCATTGAGCATACATGCGTAAGATTACATAATGGATAGCCTGTCACATCATTTTTTTTGTTTTTATCATTTACCTACTCGAGGACGAGCAGGAATTAAGCTTGGGGATGCTTGATACGTCTCCAACGTATCTATAATTTTAGATTGTTCCATGCTGATATATTATCATTCTAGGATACTTTTTGGGTCTTTATTTACCAATTTATAATATTTTTGAGGACTAACCTATTGACCTAGTGCCATGTGCCAGTTGTAATTTTCTGCATGTTTTTGGCTTTTCAGGTTTACAGTACCAAATGAAGTCCAATTGCCACGAAACTTTTTGATGATTTTTTTGGACCAAAAGAAGACCTGGAAGCTTTGGAAGGAGGCCAGGGCCGCACGAGGGCCGTACAAGCCTAATAGAGGCAGTCTCGAAACCCTTTTTCGGCCGCCACAAGTCTCTGTTCCGTCACGCGGCCATCTGGAACTCCGTTCCGGACCCTGCCGGAGGGGGGATCGATCACAGAGGGCCTCTACATCAACCTTGCTGCCCTCATGATGATGTGTGAGTAGTTCACCACAGACCTACAGGTCCATAGCTAGTACCTAGATGGAAATCTCTCTATCTCTTGATCTTCAATGCAATGGTCATCGCATATTTCCTTTGATCTATCCGATGTAATCCTATTGTGCGGTGTGTTTGTTGGGATCCGATGAATTGGGGGTTTATGTTAAGATTATTCATGAAAAGCATTTGAGATAGCTCTGATATATATTGTCTCTTAATGGCATGATCATTATAGCTTCGTACTTCTCTCCGATCTATTGATGTGCTTTGGCCAAGTAGATTGATATTTCATCGGTGGGAGTGGTGTGTTGTGGTAGGTTCAACCTGAGTACCTGACGAGTTTCTATATCCCAGTGACAAAGTAGGGGACAAGATGCGTCTTTGTGTTGTTTCTACTAAGGATAACACGATGGGGTTCATTCATATTGCTTGAGTTTACTTTGTCTACATCATGTCATTGTTCTCCATGCATTACTCTGTTTTACTTAATACTCTACATGCATGCTGGATAGCGGTCGATGAGTGGAGTAATAGTAATAGGTGTAGGCAGGAGTCGGCCTATTTGTTTATGGACGTGATGCCTATGTATACATGATCATTGCCATGAAAATCGCATAACTATCCGCTTTTCTATCAATTGCCCAATAGTAATTTGTTACCACCGTATGTTGCCTACATGAGAGATGCCGCTATGGAAAACTATGGCCCCGGGTCTATTCACTTATATATTTACAAACGCTACTATTACCTTGCTGCCTTTCTTTAATTTTTATTTTATTTTGCAATTTACAATTATCAAAAATTATCTACACAACTCATTTGCTTGCAAATAACGAGATCAAGGGGATTGACAACTCTCTTGCCCGCGTTGGGTGCAAGTTGTTTGTTTTGTGTGCAGCTGCTGAAGATGGTTGAGGATTGATATTCCTATTGGTTCGATAAACCTTGGTTTCATAACTAAGGGAAATACTTACCCACTTTATGCTGGAATAACCCGTTCCTCTTCACAGAAAACCCAATGCAGATCACAAGTATCAAACCACCTCTCTCATAGTCGTCAGTGTTGCTGGGGTCTCAGTTCTTGACGTCACACTGCCCGGGAACTCTCTTCCCAGTGTCTTCGTGTCAGGCGTCATGCTACCCAGGAACTCCCTTCCCTGGGATGACTTGTCGGACATCACACTACCCGGGAACTCCCTTCCTGGGGTCGTTGTGCCGGACGCCGCACTACCCGGGAACTCACTTCCCGGGGTTGATGTGCCGTATGTCGCACTAACCGGCATGGCTCCTATAAGGGTAGTGGAGTCCCTGACGCTCTTCCCATCGGACTTGCTTGTCTGGTTTCCCCCGACAGTCGGGAGTCATGCCTCCCGCACGGACTCGATGGACCCCGAGCGCATCGGGGTTGCAGTGTGGCCGACCATAATGCACTGTGGCTCCTACACGGTCTCGACGGTCTCCACCAACTTGGTCGGGGTGTGCCTGACCAGAGAGTGTCATGCCTCCCGCACGGACTCGTTGGACCCCAAGCGCGTCAGGGTCGAGGTATGGCCAACCAAAGAGCGTCGCGCCTCCTGGACGGCCTCGTTGGTCGCCACTGTCATGGTCGAGGCCTTGTCTCCCCATGACCATCTCTTCATCGCCTCCCAGTTGATAGGCCCCGAAAACAACGTTGTTGGGGAGTGGCCTGTCAGATTTGTTGTTAAGGTGAACAAAGAGTATCGTGTCACCCATACGGGTTTGGAGAACCTCGAGAACCTGGTTTTCGGGGTGTGGTCGACCTGAGTTGATGTGTGCTTCTGCACGTGCTTAGTGGTCGCTAGCATCATGGTCGGGACGTGGCCCACCAGATGTGTCGTTGTTGTGCACCCCGACATGGGCTTGTCAGGTCCCGAGAATGTCGGAGCCGCGAATGCCGTGCCATCTTGCACGGGCTTGACCAGCATCGTAGGGGACGTGGTTGCCAAGGTGTGGCTCCCCCACACCCAGGTCTTCATCACCTCCATATTGTAGGCCCCCGAGAACGTTGTTGTCGGGGAGAGCACTACCAATGGGAGGGGATTAGTTGAAGAGCTCTGTGCCTCCCGCACGGACTTGACGGTTGCCGGCACCGTGGTCGCCGGAGGTGCTCCGCCCTCCTGCACGTCTTTGATGCTTGTCGGGACCATGGTCGCCGGAAGCGCTGGGCCCTCCTGCATGGTCTCAACACAAGCCCTCATCATTGTTGGCTGACCATACTCTTCAGCCTGGAAGAGGTTCACCACGGCTGCGACATCCTCGTCAGCTATCCTCTTGCGGCAATCACGGTCCCAGTGGCCCTTGATGCTACAATATCGGCACTTGTCCCGGTCGTTGTTGCCGGCACCTCGCCCGGCCCCGCCCTGTGGGCGACCGCCGCCTTTGCCGGTGCCGCCTGTGTTGCTCGGGGCACTGCCACCACGTCCATGACGCGTCCTCGCCTCCCACCCATGGTCAATGCATGGATGAATTTGATAATTTGATAATGCATGGATGAATTTGATAACTACATTGTTGAGCAAGAACATTTCAAAAACTATGTCAAAGATCAATTAAGACGTAATGCTATGATGATAGATCGCTTGAGTGACTTGATGTTTATAATTGCTAATGATGTCAAGGGTCTAGGTAAACGTGCTTCTATGGTTAATACTCAACTAGACCAAGTTGCTGATATGTCTCCAACGTATCTATAATTTTTGATTGTTCCATGCTGTTATATTATCATTCTTGGATGTTTTACAATCATTTTATTACAACTTTATATTATTTTTTGGGACTAACCAATTGACACAGTGCCAAAGTGCCAGTTGCTGTGTTTGCTTGTTTTTTACTTTGTAGGAAATCAGTACCATACAAGGATGAAACGCTGCGGGGACTTTTGTGGATTTTTTACGGACCAGAAGAAACCAGATGGGCCAAAGAACACCAGAAGAGGGGGCCCAGGGTGGCCAGCACCCACAAGGGCGCTCCAGAGGACCCCTGGCGTGGCACCAATAAATTCCCGGAAAATCCAAAAATCCTAGAGTCGACGAAACACAATTCCAGCTGCCGCAAGTTCCAGAACCGCAAGATCCAATCTAAACACCATCACAGAGGGGTTCATCTTCCTCATAGGTGCCTCTCCGATGATGCATGAGTAGTCCACCATAGACCTACGGTTCTGTAGGCAGTGGCTAGATGGCTTCTTCTCTCTCTCTTATGATTCTCAATACAATGGTCTCTTGGAGATCTATTTGATGTAAACTTTTGCGGTGTGTTTGTTGGGATCCGATGAATTTTGAGTTCATGATCAGTTTCTATCCATGAATATTATTTGAGTCTTCTTTGATCTCTTATATGCATGATTACTTATAGCCTCATATTTCTTCTTCGAATCTTTGGTTTAGTTAGGCCAACTAGATCGATTTTTCTTGCCATGGGAAGAGGTGCTTTGTGATGGGTTCAATCTTGCGGTGTTCTTTCCCAGTGACAGAAGGGGCAGCAAGACATGCATGTATCGTTGCTATTAAGGATAACAAGATGGGGTCTATTCCTACATGAATAGATCTTGTCTACATCATGTCATCATTCTTATTGCATTACTCCATTTTTCCATGAACTTAATACACTAGATGCATGCTGGATAGCGGTCGATGTGTGGAGTAATAGAGGTAGGTGCAGGCAGGAGTCGGTCTATCTATCTTGGACATGATGCCTATATAATGATCATCGCCTTGGATATCGTCATGACTATTCGATTTTCTATCAATTGCCCAACAGTAATTTGTTCACCCACCGTGCGCTATACTCATGAGAGAAGCCACTAGTGAACCCTACGGCCCCCGGGTCTACTTTTCTATCATATTGCTTTCCGATCGACGTTTTTTGCAATCTTTCTTTTCAGATCTACAAAACCAAAAACCCAAAAACATATTGCTGCATATTTACTCTTTTTATTTGTGTACTTGAGAGATCTATCTCTCCTATCTATCACTACCTAATCTATCTTATTACCGTAGAGAGATTGACAACCTCTCTTTCGCGTCGGGTTGCAAGTATTTGTTGTTTGTGTGCAGGTGCTCCTTATTGGGTGGTGGTGATCCTCCTACTAGTTCGATAACCTTGGTTTCATAACTGAGGGAAATACTTACCATCGCTATGCTGCATCATCCCTTCCTCTTTGGGGAAATACCGACGCAGTCCAAGCCACGTCAAAGGAATTTCTGGCCCCGTTGCCTGGGAGGAAGCGGTCTCTTCTACGTGCCTATCGTAGGCACCGAGGGGACTCCATTATCATCTACCAGGTTCCTAATCACAAATCTCATCTCCTTGCAATTAAATTATTTGCCATTTGCCTCTCGTTTTCCTCTGCCCCACTTCACCAATTTGCCGTTTTATTCGCCCTGTTCTTTGTTTGCCCTTTTTCTTGCCGGATCTCTTCCTTGCTTGCAATCTTGTTTGCGTAGTCACGATGACTCAAGAGAACACCAAGTTGTGTGATTTTTCCAATACTAATAACAATGATTTTATTAGTACGCCTATTGCTCCTCCCGCCACTAGTGCGGAGTCTTGTGATATTAATGCCGCTTTGTTGAATCTTGTCATGAAAGATCAATTTGCCGGTAATCCTAATGAGGATGCCGCGTCCCATCTAAACACGTTCGTTGAATTGTGTGATATGCAAAAGAAAAAACATGTGGACAATGATATTGTCAAGTTGAAACTATTTCCTTTTTCCTTGCGGGATCGTGCAAAAATTTGGTTTTCATCTTTGCCTCGCAATAGTATCGATTCTTGGAATAAGTGCAAGGATGCTTTTATCACTAAGTATTTTCCTCCCGCGAAAATTATTTCCCTTAGGATGCAAATCATGAATTTTAAGCAACTTGAGCATGAACATGTTGCCCAATCTTGGGAAAGAATGAAGTTGATGATAAGAAATTGTCCTACACATGGTTTGAATCTTTGGATGATCATTCAAAAAAATTATGCGGGATTGAATTTTGTCTCTAGAAATCTTTTAGATTTCGCCATGGGTGGTACTTTTATGGAGATTACTTTTAGTTAAGCTACTAAATTGCTAGATAATATCATGGCTAATTATTCTCAATGGCATACCGAAAGAGCACCTACTAGTAAAAAAGTTAATTCGGTAGAGGAAATTAGTACTTTGAGTGATAAAGTTGATGCTTTGATGAAATTAGTTGCTAGTAAAAATGATACTATTGATCTTAATGATGTGCCTTTGTCTACTTTGATTGAGAAAAATAGTGAATCGTAGATGTGAACTTGGTCTCGCGCAACAATTTCAATAACAATGCTTATAGAGGTAATTTTAATCCTAGGCCTTTTCCCGGAAATTCCTCTAATAATTATGGTAATTCCTATGGTAATTCTTCTTACAATAATAATAGGAACACCTCTGATCTTGAGAGTAATATTAAAGAATTTATCAATGCACAAAAGGCTTTCAATACTACGATAGAAGAAAAGTTGAATAAGATTGATGATATGTCTCGAAGCATTGATAGAATTTCTCATGATGTTGAGAATCTCAAGTTGAAAGTTTTTGTGACTAAGATTGATGAATCTATTAAAGCTTTATATGTCTCTATGGATGAAAGTAAGAAAAGAACCTCTATGCTTAGAGCTAAAAGACAAATCTTAGAAAAATCGTCTTCTAGTGATTGCCGCTATAAAAACGATGAAGATCTTAAAGTGATTGGTGTTTCTTATATTGATTCCTTGTTTAGTAATATTAAAATTGATAATGAAGGGACTGAAGTAGAGTCAACTTTAGCTAGAAGGCGTCCCAATAATTTGGAGGGTGAAAATCTTGATGAAAATTTTGCTAAAAGTGGGTTTGAAGAGGTTAAAACTTTAACTAGTGATGTGCCCACTATCTTGGATTGCAAAGATTTTAATTATGATAGCTGCTCTTTGATTGAATGTATTTGTTTGTTGCAATCTATGTTGAATTCACCACATGCTTATGAGCAAAATAAAGCTTTTACTAAACATATCGTTGATGCCATGATGAAATCTTTTGAAGAAAAGTTGGAGATGGAGATTTCTATTCCTAGAAAATTACATGATGAGTGGGAACCTACCATTAAGGTCAAGATTATAAATTATAAATGCTTTGCTTTGTGTGATTTGGGTGCTAGTGTTTCCACGATTCCGAAATCTCTATGTGATGTGCTTGGTCTTACCAATATTGAAGAACGCTCTCTTAATTTGCACTTGGTGGATTCTACTATTAAAAAACCTTTGGGAAGAATTAATGATGTTCTTACTCTTGCAAATAGGAATTATGTGCCCATTGATTTTATTCTGCTTGATATTGATTGCAATCCGTCTTGTCCCATTATAATTGGTAGATCGTTTTTACGCACTATAGGTGCCGTGATTGATACGAAAGAAGGCAATATTCGTTTTCAGTTTCCCTTGAGAAAGGGTATGGAACACTTCCCTAGAACAATAATTAAGCCACCATATGAATCAATCATGAGGGCATCCTATGGATCCAAAACCAAAGATGGCAATACTTGAACCTATCCAATATGCCTAGCTAGGGGCGTAAAACGATAGCGCTTGTTGGGAGGCAACCCAATGAATAAATAATTTTTTTCTTTGTCCATTCTGTTTTTGAGTGTTGAAAAAATTATGCCTCTGTTATGATTGTGTTTTTATGGTTTATTTAGTGTTTCTGCCAAGTAGAACCGTTAGGATGATACATAGGATGAGTAGAAGTGATGCTGAATCTGAAACAGAAACTTTGCGTCCAGTATATGAATTTTCATTTTTTGCTGGAACGTAATCTTGAGCTGAAATTTTAAAACAGTGTTGATATACAAATTCCTTACGTTGTCCTAATGTTTCATAATTGTTATAGTTACAGAAGTATGGGTATGGTACAGATTACTACAGACTGTTCTGTTTGAGACAGATTCTGTTTTTGTTGCATTGTGTGCTTGTTTTGATGAATCTATGGGTTGTATTGAGGGGTATAAGCCATGGTAAAGTTAAAATACAGTAGGTATAATGCAATTATAAAATTTGAATGGGTTTACAACAGTACCTAAAGTAGTGATTTGCTTTCTTATACTAACGGATCTCACGAAGATTTTGTTGAGTTTTGTGTCATTGAAGTTTTGAAGTTTTGGGTGAGATCACGATGGATGAAGGAATAAGGAGTAGCAAGAACCTAAGATTAGGGATGCTACCGCACCCCCAAGATATATCCAAAGAGAAACAAGCAAGTAAGCTTGGGTATGCCCAGAGTGGCATCCCCTCTTTCTTCTAACGACCATCGATATTTTACTTGGATCTATATTTTTATTCGTCACATATCATGTGTTTTGCTTGGAGCGTCTTGTATCTTTGCTTGCTTTGTTTGTTAGTTTTACCTTTGTATCCTTTCTGTACACACACATTTGAGAGAGCCAAAATCATGCTATGATTTTTTAGAATTGCTCTATGTGCTTCACTTAAACTTTTTGAGCTATAGGAATTGCTCTAGTGCTTCACTTATATCTTTTTGAGCACGGTGTGCTTGGAAACTTTTGTAGAAATACTCTCATGCTTCACTTAGATTAATTTGAGAGTTAGTAAATTTTTGAAGAAATCCTCTCATGCTTCACTTATACCTTTT
The DNA here is from genome assembly GCA_039707655.1 of Elymus sibiricus. Taxonomy (NCBI): domain Eukaryota; kingdom Viridiplantae; phylum Streptophyta; class Magnoliopsida; order Poales; family Poaceae; genus Elymus; species Elymus sibiricus. The sequence continues at coordinate 140,338,197 of CM077671.1, forward strand.
TGAGAGATGAAATCTTTATGCTCATGTGCTTCACTTAAATTTGTTTGAGCTTGCCATAAATCAATGGAAATATATGAAACTAGTCCCAAAGTGATAGATATCCAAGGAGGATATAATAAAAACTTTCATAAAGATCATTGGACAAATTGAACTTGATTCCTTGTAATAGTTTTGAAACATGATGATAGTAATATGTGAGTCATGTTAGTGAGTAATTATGCTTAGTAGGAATATTGGTGTTAAGGTTTGTGATTCCCTATGCATGCACGAAAGTCAATAGTTATGCAATGAAGTTACATCCTACTTGTGGTGCATTATTCGGTGTTAGTTATGTTCAATGCTCACTTATGTGATTTTTTGTTTCTTGGTTTGGTTGCTTCCCAATCTTTTTGCTAGCCTCCACTTGTACTAAGTAGAAATACTACTTGTGCATCCAAAATCCTTAAACCAAGTTTTGCCTCATGAGTCCACCATACCTACCTATATGCGGTATTTCCATGCCGTTCCAAGCAAATTTGTATGTGCCATCTCTAAATTTTCAAAATAAATTTTCTCTTTTGTGTGCCCGTACCGCTCATGAAACGGCGGGGAGTGTCCAATATTTTTCCATGCTAGATGTGTTATTCTCAAGATGAGTGTTTATTCACTTGTCATTGCACGAGAGTGCGGTGTAATAGGGATGCCCATTCCCGAAATGAAAAAGAAAAAAAATATTTACTTTATGTTGTCAAATAATAAATTCCTTGGAAAGTGTTGGTATGGAAGGCAACCGTGGACACAACCCGACATGGAAAGTGAAAGTTTGGTGGAAAAAGGAATAAACTTTATTTTCTGTTTGGGAACCGCCTATGATATATCTAGCATGGAAAGTATTGTGAGCTACTTTGTCGTTTTCGTTGACAGGAAAAGCATGCCACCCAAAATATTTTTCTCTCTCAATTTTAAACCTTGAGATCTGGCACCTCTACAAATCCTACTTCCCTCTGCGAAGGGCCTATCTATTTACTTTATGCAATTTTTGTTTTTGCTTTGTGTCTCCATCTTCTCTTATAAGCACCAACTAAGGGGCACTATGATCGTACTTGAGCATTGGGCATAGCTAATATTTGAGTGTGTTTCATGAATGGATCAATGATTGAGCATGATGGGCTAGGGATAACTTTCTTTAGTGTTGATATTTTGAAAGACATGATTGCATGTTGACATGCTTGAGTATTGAAGTCATTATGTTAAAAGTAGATTATTGCTTTGAATCATTTACAAGTCCAAATGTCCATGCTATATACAAAAGAAAATAATATGATGAACATGTTAGGCAGCATTCCACATCAAAAATCTTGTTTTTATCATTTACCTACTCGAGGACGAGTAGGAATTAAGCTTGGGGATGCTTGATACGTCTCCAATGTATCTATAATTTTTGCTTGTTCCATGCTGTTATATTATCATTCTTGGATGTTTTACAATCATTTTATTACAACTTTATATCATTTTTTGGGACTAACCTATTGACATAGTGCCAAAGTGCCAGTTGCTGTTTTTGCTTGTTTTTTACTTCGTAGGAAATCAGTACCATACAGAGATGAAACATTGCGGGGATTTTTGTGGATTTTTGATGGACCAGAAGAAACCAGATGGGCCAAAGAACACCAGAAGAGGGGGCCCAGGGTGGCCAGCACCCACAAGGGCGCGCCAGAGGCCCCCTGGCATGGCCTGGTGGGTGCTGGTCACCTCGGGCACCCCCTCAACCGACTATCGTGCCTATAAATTCCTAGAAAATCCAAAAACTCTAGAGGAGTCGACGAAACACAATTCCAGCCGCCGCAAGTTCCAGAACCGCGAGATCCAATCTAAAAACCATCACGGAGGGGTTCATCTTCCTCATAGGTGCCTCTCCGATGATGCGTGAGTAGTCCACCATAGACCTACGGGTCCGTAGACAGTAGCTAGATAGCTTTTTCTCTCTCTCTTATGATTCTCAATACAATGGTCTCTTGGAGATCTATTTGATGTAAATTTTTGCGGTGTGTTTGTTGGGATCCGATGAATTTTGAGTTCATGATCAGTTTCTATCCATGAATATTATTCGAGTCTTCTTTGATCTCTTATATGCATGATTACTTATAGCCTCGTATTTCTTCTTCGAATCTTTGGTTTAGTTCGGCCAACTAGATCGATTTTTCTTGCCATGGGAAGAGGTGCTTTGTGATGGGTTCGAACTTGCGGTGTTCTTTCCCAGTGACAGAAGGGGTAGCAAGACACGCATGTATCGTTGCTATTAAGGATAACAAGATGGGTCTATTCCTACATGAATAGATCTTGTCTACATCATGTCATCGTTCTTATTGCATTACTCCGTTTTTCCATGAACTTAATACACTAGATGCATGCTGGATAGCGGTCGATGTGTGGAGTGATAGAGTTAGATGCAGGCAGGAGTCGGTCTATCTATCTAGGACGTGATGCCTATATAATGATCATCGCCTTGGATATCATCATGACTATTCGATTTTCTATCAATTGCCCAACAGTATTTTGTTCACCCACCGTGCGCTATACTCTTGAGAGAAGCCACTAGTGAACCCTACGGCCCCCGGGTCTACTTTTCTACCATATTGCTTTCCGATCTACTTTTTTGCAATCTTTCTTTTCAGGTCGACAAAACCAAAAACCCAAAAACATATTGCTGCATATTTACTCTTTTTATTTGTGTTCTTGAGAGATCTATCTCTCCTATCTATCACTACCTAATCTATCTTATTACCGTAGAGAGATTGACAACCCCTCTTTCGCATCGGGTTGCAAGTATTTGTTGTTTGTGTGCAGGTGCTTCTTATTGGGTGGTGGTGATCCTCCTATTGGTTCGGTAACCTTGGTTTCATAACTGAGGGAAATACTTACCGTCGTTGTGCTGCATCATCCCTTCCTCTTTGTGGAAATACCGACGCAATCCAAGCCACATCAGTTGCTAAGTCACAAAATGATTTGCTTGCTGAAATAAATGAGAATATGAATGATCATGCTGTTAGAGTAATGACTAGAGGAGGTAGAATAACTCCGGAACCTCTTTATCATGAAGGTCATCCTAAAAGAATTTAACGGGATTCTTAGAGAAGTAATGGTAATGCTCCTAGTCCATCTAAGAAGAAAAAGAAAAAGAAAAGTGATAGGACTTTGTATGCTTCTAGTGAACCTGTTATAGAAAAACCTGCAGAAAAACATAATTATATTTCTATTTCTGATGCTGAGGCACAATCTGGTAGTGAACATGCACCTAGTGAAAATGAGAATGATAATAATGATGATGATGTTCACGTAGATGCTCAACCAGATAATAATAAAGAACATGATAATGATGTGGAAATAGAACCTTCTCAAGATCTTGATAACCAACATCCCGAAAATAAATGTTACGAGAAGAAACACTTTGTTGCTAGAAAACATGGTAAGGAAAGAGAGGCATGGGTTCAAAACCCCATGCCATTCCCTCGTAATCCTTCTAAGAGTAAGGACGATGAGGAGTTTGAACGCTTTGCTGAAATGATTAGACCTGTCTTATTGCGCACTCGCTTGACTGATATTTTGAAAATGCCTCCTTATGCTAAGTATATGAAGGATATTATTACCAACAAGAGAAAACTACCTAAAACTGAAATTGCTACTATGCTTGCTAATTATTATTTTGATGGTGGAGTGCCTAAGAAGTGTGGAGATCCGGATATACCCACAATACCTTGCTCCATTAAACGAAGTTATGTTAAAACTGCTTTATGTGATTTAGCAACCGGTGTTAGTGTTATGCCTTTCTCTCTTTATAAAAGACTTGATTTGAATAATCTCACACCTATGAAGATATCCTTGCAAATGGCTGATAAATCTACTGCTATACCTATTGGAATTTGCGAGGATGTTCTTGTTGTGGTTGCAAATATTACTATCTTAACAGACTTTGTTATTCTTGAGATGCCCGAGGAGGACAGCATGTCGATTATCCTTGGTAGACCATTTTTAAATACTGCAGGGGCTGTTATTGATTGGAACAAAAGCAAGGTTACTTTTCATGTCAATGGCAAACAACATACTGTGCATTTTCTGAAGAAGCAAACTTTGGTTAATAATATTAATGTCATTGAGCCAAGTGCCACAATCATCATTGGAGGTTTTAAATTTCCTCTTCCTACTACTAAGAAGAAATATGATATTCTTATTGTTGGGGATATGCAAATCCTAATTGAGGTAACCTAGTGTTATACAAAAATTCTTCGGTTTCATGTCAATCGGAAACGGCTATTAATAAGACTTGATCAACCTTATTAATGGATCCTTTTTGAAAGACACGAGGTTGATGAATTTAGTAAGCACAACTTTCTGTGTCATAAGTTTACCCTCTGTTATTTTTAGTTAGATAAAAAAGATGGCATGATTATCCTGTTTTCTGAGTTTCCCGTGCAATAAAAATGACCCAAAAATAAAAAGTCTCAGATTGCACGAAATTTCAACATGAAATTTTCTGGATTATTTAATAATTTTTGGTGCTGAAAACACATCAGGGGGGAGCACCTGTGGGCCACCATTTTACATTTTCCCTCTGTGCATTTCTTCGCTTTATTCATAGAGAAATGTTTAACTGCCATGACTCAGGGTAGTGGTCGCAGTGCCCCCACCCTCGCTGTTTTGCGTCGCGCACTATATGGTGATAACACTTACATCTTAGGAGCTATTGTCGTGCACTGCTTGCATATGAACCGAACCAAGGGCAAGGTTCATGGTGGTATTTATGCCACGCACTTAGCAAAACGTTTTAATGTCGCCACACGCCCCACTGGCGCCTTGTTGCCTAAGGTTTATCTTGATCACCAGTCCATGCTAGATCTCCAGTTCATTGAAGAACCTCAGCCCCCGCAAGACATTCGTTATAACTTAGTATATAGCAAGGAGACTCGTGATGTTATTGTGTTGCCTGCACCTTCTTTATTTAACTATCATGCCAGGAACGGATACATCATCATGCCACCAGACATATAACTGCTTATAGGAATGAATTGGTTGAGGCAGAGGCCGCAGCTCAGGCATGGGATGCGCAAGTACCTCGGCCCAACTACTTTCCTCTGGTACCAGATGGCTTCTACGAATGGTGATCACCAAGCTAGGAAAACGCCTAAGCTTGGGAAAGTACGTATTTCTCACGACATTACATTCATGGTGACACACTTCATATAAATTGTCGGTGTTCATCCTTTTTCATTGTATATCCATGTTAGCTTTATATTTCCGCCTTCTTCTTGTGTGTTTGAAAAACTTTGAAAATCTAAAAATAGTTCTTGTTTCTTTTCGGTTTTTCTTTCCTGTTTAAATTAGATGTAGTATTAAATGAAAACCCAAAGAGATTTCCTTTGCATGTTGGGAGCTTTCCCATATAAATAATTTTTCTTGCTCTTATTTTTTCCTTTGTTTATTTTGCTCTCTTAACAAAAACAAAAACTTCAAAAATATTTCAGTGTGTTTCTCTGAATTTATTTTATTTTTATTGAGTCCTCGAAAGGAGAAGACCACGATGAAAATGTTTAGTTGATCTGATATGCATTATTGTTGATCTAACAAAGAGCCAATATTACCTCGTCTTCTCCTTTGTATAAAACTGCATTGCAGATTCCAGCTTAGTCCATGGCACTCTTGCACTATTATTATCACATCATTCGGTTGTGCAAGTAAAAGGCAATAATGACGATATTTGATGAAGTGATCGTGCTAAAGGAAGCTGGTATGAACTCTTCTTGTTTTCCGTTTTTGTAAATACGTTTAGCTCGTTCGATCTCGATTCAGTATATCATGTGTGACACCCTGGATTTGATGCTACAGTAATCCTTGTAATCAAGCTACATTAACCTGAGGATTATGCTAATCCATTTTGGTAATCCAATTATGATCACAGTTGGAGTCAAACTCTGATTCAAATTCCTTTGCAATTCAAATTCATTTCAAAAGTGGATTTAAAGTTTTTCAAACTTCGTAATAAAAATCATGCTTGGGTTGCAAATATTCCCTAAGTTTTTATAAAAATGGAACCAACATTTAATCATGTGATTAAGTGCCTCAAATCTATTTGAACAGTGGGCAGTTTAATTAATAAATGCCCTTTTTCATTTTTGTAGTTTCAAATATTTTCAAAAGGCCTCCATATCCTTTTTGACACTGCCAAATATTGCATTGCAAATATTGGGCATGTTCCCTATTTATTTGTAAGGGTATTTTATAAATAAAATAAATAAAGCAGAAAAGTAAAGAAAAGAAAAGGGTTAAAAGAAATAAAACTAACAAAAAATAAAAAGAAAGGAGAACCCCCCCCCCCCCCACCGGGCCACCTAACCGGGCCGGCCCACCTCCTCCCCACACAGCCCACCCCGCGGGCCTATTACCACCCAGCCCCCCTATAACCCCCACCGACACCCCCCCTCGTCGCCCCACACTCCCACGACCCCCCCCCCTCACTTGCTCGCTCCCCCACCCCCCACCTCCCGTCTTGGATTTGGATCGGGGCGGGAACTGCCCCAACCTCGACGCGGCCCCTCGCCGGTGCACCCTCCCGGCACCACCACCGCCGCTCCCCCGCCACGGCCTTCCCACGCCCACTGCCTGCCCCTCCAAACGTCGGTGAATTCCGAGCTCCGGGGCTCTCCCCTCTTCCCTCGCTCGCTACCGCCCCTCCCCCTCCGTCGCGCACGCACAACCGGCCGGCCGCGCTCAACGCGGCCCCAGCTCGACCGCCGCGCTCACTGCGGCCCCAGCTCGGCCACTGCGCCCGTGACCCGTCCCCGCTCGCGCCCGTCTGGCCCCCCTCGCTGCGCTTGCCATCGCCACACTCCCCTGCCGCCCCTGGCCCTGCGCCGCCCTCTCGCCCCGCTGCGCCCCCCCTCCCACCACCGCCGACGCCCGCGGCCGCCCTCCCACCGGCGACCACTTGCAGTGGGCCACCGCTGCCGCTGGCCATGGCTGTGCGTGTGTGTGTGTGGTGGTTGAGTGTGTGTGGCCGTTGGCCACTGCCACGTGGGGCGACCCCCACTCCCTATGACAGAGGGGCCCCAAGCCTCCTAAACTTTCAGACAAAAAATAGTAATAAAAGTAAAAAATAGATAATTAGGTAATTAATTAATTAATTAATTAGTTAATTAGCCAGTTAATTAACTTAATTGAGTATTAGTTAATTTACTTAATCAGGGTTAATTAGATTAAGTAACCCCCTTTTAATTTAATGTTTATGACATGTGGGCCCTATAAATTAATACTAACTAAATCTGTTTAAATAAATCTGTTAATTAAATTAAATAATGTGTCAATGGCATGTAGGTCCCACACCCTAATTAATCTGATTAATTAAATTAATACATTAATTAACCTGTGTCAATGACAACAGGGGCCCACTGGTCAGTTTGACCAGTCAACCCCACTGTTGACTGCTGATGTCAGCATGACATCATGCCGATGTCATAAAAGAATTATTGAATTAAATTTAATATTTTAAATTTCAGAATATGAATAAAACTTTAAAAATTAATATAAAATAATCCGTAAGTCGGATGAAAATAATTTATACATGAAAGTTGATCAGAAAAATCCCACGAATTCGAATATGTTGTCCGTTCGTCTCTCACATGCCCCTATCATAACGAACATGGAACTTTTCCATCATTTTCATCTGTCTGGTACTAGCCCGAGACCAGAAAAATATCGTCAGATATTCTTTCGATCCGTCTGTGACATGTAATACTGCGTTAGTGCATGCCTAGCTCTGCATATTGCCATGTCATTCATCGTGTTGCATCTGTCTGACTTATATTTATTGTTTCTCCCCCCTCTTCTTATCGGTAGACCCCGAGGCTGACGCTGCTGTCGGGTATGTCTATGCCACTGATGATCAGGCCTTTGTAGCAGAGTGATGTCTACTACGCAACCTTCTTCTTGTAGACTCGTGTTGGGCCTCCAAGCGCAGAGTTTTGTAGGACAGTAGCAAATTTCCCTCAAGTGGTTGACCTAAGATTTATCAATCCGTGGGAGGCGTAGGATGAAGATGGTCTCTCTCAAACAACCCTGCAATCGAATAACAAAGAGTCTCTTGAGTCCCCAACACACCCAATACAATGGCAAATTGTATAGGTGCACTAGTTCGGCGAAGAGATGGTAATACAAGTGCAATATGGATGGTAGATATAGGTTTTTGTAATCTGAAAATATAAAAACAGCAAGGTTGCAAGTAACAAAAGTGAGCACAAACGGTATTGCAATGCTTAGAAACAAGGCCTAGGGTTCATACTTTCACTAGTGCTAGTTCTCTCAACAATACTGACATAGTTGAATCATATGTAAATCCCTCACGTGCGACAAAGAGTTCACTCCAAAGTCACAAATAGCGGAGAACAAATGAAGAAATTATTGTAGGGTACGAAACCACCTCAAAGTTATCTTTTCCGATCAATCTTATGAGCTATCCCTATAAGTGTCACGAACAGCCCTAGAGTTCGTACTAAAATAACACCTTAAGATACGCATCAACCAAAACCCTAATGTCACCTAGATACCCCAATGTCACCACGAGTACCCATGGGCTTGATTATACGATATGCATCACACAATTTCAGTTCATCATGTTCAATCCAACACAAAGAACTTCAAAGAGTGTCCCAAAGTTTCTACCGGAGAGTCAAGACGAAATCGTGTGCCAACCCCTATGCATAGATTCCCAAGGTCACGGAACCCACAAGTTGATCACCAAAACATACATCAAGTGTATCAATAGAAAATCCCATTGTCACCACGGATATCCCATTGCAAGACATACATCAAGTGTTCTCAAATCCTTAAAGACTCAATCCGATAAGAAAACTTCAAAGGGAAAACTCAATTCATCACAAGAAGATAGAGAGGGGAAAACTCCATATGATTCATCTATATTAATAAAGCTCGCGGTACATCAAGATCGTGCCATCTAAAGAACACGAGAGAGAGAGATCAAACACTTAGCTACTGGTACATACCCTCAGCTCCGAGGGTGAACTACTCCCTCCTCGTCATGGAGACCGCCGGGATGATGAAGATGGCCTCCGGTGATGGTTTCCCCCTCCGGCAAGGTGTCGGAACGGGCTCCCGATTGGTTTTTCGTGGCTACAGTGGCTTGCGGCGGCGAAACTCCCGATCTAGGTTTCTTTCTGGGGGTTTTGGTATTTATAGGAATTTTTGGCATTGGAATCACGTCAGGGGGGTGCTCGAGGGACCCGCAAGCCAGGGGGCGTGCCCTAGGGGGGGCCGCGCGCCCCAGGCTTGTGACCTCCTCGGGACTCCTCTCAGGTATCTTTTTGCTCCAGTATTTTTTATATTTTCCAAAAATATTCTCCGTAAATTTTCAGCTCATTCCGAGAACTTTTATTTCTGCACAAAAACAACACCACGGTAGTTCTGCTGAAAACAGCGTCAGTCCGGGTTAGTTCTAATAAAATCATACCAAAATCATATAAAATTATTGTAAACATGGCATGAATAGTTCATAAATTATAGATACGTTGGAGACGTATCAGCATCCCCAAGCTTAATTCCTGCTCGTCCTCGAGTAGGTAAATGATAAAAGAAATAATTTATGAAGTGTGAATCCTAGCAAGTGCACAAGTTTGATCAATGATAATTCCAATCAATTTTTCTAGCATCAATATAAACCATAAACAGTAGCTCATCTCATAAAACTTCTCATGATCAAGTAACAAGCTATTCACATGTTAAAGTATAGACCAGAAAGTTTCTTGAAAACTAACAAACCATATTCCTAGTCATCGAACAATTGCAATTCATCTTATTTTCAGGAAGGGTCTATGTAAGAGCTTTGATTTAGCAAATTCCACATACTCAACTATCATATAGTCTTCCATGATTATTGACAATCAAAGCATATTTTTAGAACAAATAGCATCCATCGAACATAGAGAAAGATAGGGGCTTAATGTTTCGCGTCCCAACTTATTTATCATATAGATAATTGTCAACAATAATAATTCATGATCAAATATATTTGTGTGGATATATATGTCTAGATCATTCCCCAACACATGACGCTTGCCAAGGGAAAAAGGCGAAATATATGAAGTGGTGAAGATCACCATGACTCTTGCATAAAGGTAAGTACTAGAAAGTAAAAGATAGGCCCTTCGCAGAGGGAGGCATTGATTTGCAAAGGTGCGAGAGCTCGAGCTTTTAAAACAGAGATGAATAATAATTTTGAGCGGTATGCTTTCATTGTCAACATAACAACTTAGAGATCTCGGTATCTTCCATGCTAGATACATTATAGGCGGTTCCCAAACAGAATGGTAAAATTTTTACTCCCCCTCCACCAATCAATCAAACTCCACGGCGAGCCGAATCCACGGGTACCGTCCGTACAAACAACAATCTTGGGGGAGTTTTGTTTCATTATATTTTGATTTGATTTTTGAGCATGGAACTGGGCATCCCGAATACCAGCCACTTTCTCGTGAATGATAGTGAATCAACACATATCGTGAGAATAACCCACCTAGCATGGAAGATACTGACAGCCCCTAGTCACTATATGAGCGATTCGGGCATACAAAACATAATATTATTTGAAGGTTTAGAGTTTGGCACATGCAAATTTACTTGGAACGGCAGGTAAATACCGCATATAGGTAGGTATGGTGGACTCATATGGAACAACTTTGGGTTTAAGGGTGTTTGGATGCACAAGTAGTATTTCTACTTGGTGCGGAAGTTTTGGCTAGTATGAGGTGGAAGCAAGCATCACATGTTGGAGGATCCATAACAATATAACTTCTATACAAATATACCCAAACATAACTCATTAAGTTGTCTTCCTTGTCCAATTTTAACTAATTTGCTCGAGTTTGAAAATAATTAACGAGCTCACAATCATAGAAGATGTCCAGGATAGTATATTTATATGTGGAACCTCTCTTCCTTCAATAATCTTTCATGAATTGTTCAAGTGACCAATGCGGTGTTTGCTAACTTTCAATAAATTTTACCACTTATACTTATTATGTGTGAAGTCATTACTCCCCATGGGATAAGTATATGAAGCATATTTAATTTCAGATTTATGATATTCAATTCATTCAACCATTTACTAATAGGATATAAGTGAAGCAGGAGAGTGAATGACAAACAACTCCAAAAAGATATAAGTGAAGATCAATGCGTAGTCAACAATTAAATAACTATGTGAAGACTCTCTCATCTAAGAATTTCAGATCTTAAGTATTTTATTAAACAGCAAGCAAAATAAAAATAGCACTCCAAGAATAGCACGCATCATGTGAACGAATAAAAATTTAGGCTCAACATAGGCTAACCAATAGTTGACGAAGAGAGGTGGGATGCGTAGCATCCCCAAGCTTAGATGCTTGAGACTTCTTGAAATATTTACTTGGGGTGCCTTGGGCATCCCCAAGCTTGAGCTTTTGTATCTCGTTCAATCCTCTCATATCCCGGTTTCACCTATTCTCAAAAACTTCATCCACACAAAACTTGAAAAGAACTCGTGAGATAGGTTAGTGCACATAATAATAAATCAACTCTTTATGTACTGCCAAGACAAGTTGCACAATAATTTTCAAACATCATCTACTATTTACTATCATCTCCACAATTTATATCTACCAATATAGGCTATGGAAACTATAGGATAAGTAGATAACGAAACTATGACAGCAATCTGTCCAAACAGAACAGTCTGTAACAATTTATGAAAACAGTGTACTTCTGTAACTCAAAAAATTATGAAAATTTAGGACATGCTAAATAATTTATATGACAACACTGTGTAAAAATTTAAGAACTTTCCACGTTCCAGTAAAATATGAAAATTCAAACACTACAGCAAAAGTTTCTGTTTTTACACAGCACATATCAAAACATGCAATGCAAGCATCCTAATGCAATTCTTGGAACTTTTTATTGAAAAACAATATTATAAATAACACCTAAAAGACAACAATAAAATAAAATGACGCTCCAAGCAAAACTCATATTATGTGACGAATAAAAATATAGCTCCAAGTAAGATATACCGATAGTGTTGAAGACAAAAGAGGGGATGCCTTCCGGGGCATCCCCAAGCTTAGGCGCTTGGGTATTCCTTGAATATTAACTTGGGGGTGCTTTGGGAATCCCCAAGCTTAGGTTCTTTTCACTCCTTATTCTCCTCATATCGGTGTCTCACCCAAAACATGAAAACTTCAATCACACAAAACTTAACGGAACTTCGTGAGAAGGGTTAGTATAATAAATAAAGATAATTCACTTAGGTACTGTCAAGACAAGATTCATAATTGTTCCCACATGATACCTACTGTATTCTATCATTCCTATAATTTATATCACTCAATATAAGCTATAGAAACACTAAAACAAGTAAACTATGCATGCAAAACAGAATCTGTCAAAAACAGAACAGTCTGTGAAGATCTGTAGCGTAACCATACTTCCCTGTCTCTAAAAATTCTGAAACATTAGGAAAATCTAGGCAATTTGTATATAAATCATGTGTAAAAAATTCATATCAAAAGCACGTTCCAGTGAATTTACAAAATTCCTTGACTGAGAGCAAAATTTTCTGTTTTTGCACAGAATCAAGTCAACTATCATCCACACTATCCCAAAGGCTTTACTTGGCACTTTATTGAAATAAAAGACACAAAACATGATTACTACAGTAGCTTAACCATGTGAAAATATAAAACAGAAAGTAAAAGTGTTGGGTTGCCTCCCAACAAGCGCTTTACTTTAAAGCCTTTTAGCTAGGCATGATGATTTCAATGATGCTCACGTCAGAATAATAATTATAACATGCAAAAGAGCATCATGAATCTCATGAAAAGCACATTTAAGTCTAACCCACTTACTATGCATAGGGATTTTGTGAGCAAACAATTTATGGGAGCAAGAATCAACTAGCATAGGAAGGCAAAACAAGCATAACTTCAAGATTTTCAACACATAGAGAGGAAACTTGATATTTTTGCAATTCCTACAAGCATATATTCCTCCCTCATAATAATTTTCAGTAGCATCATGAACGAATTCAACAATATAACTATCACATAAAGCATTATCTTCATGATCCACAAGCATAGAAAATTTGTCACTCTCCACATAAGCAATTTTCTTCTCATTCATAATAGTGGGAGCAAACTCAACAAAATAACTATCATGAGATACTTGATTGACATAACCACTTTGAATATTAAAATCATGATGACAAGTTTCATGGTTATCATTATTATTTATAGCATACATGTCATCACAATAATCATCATAAATAGGAGGCATGCTGTCATTATAACAAATTTGATCATTCAAAGTAAGGGGAATAAAAAGATCATCTTCATTAAACATAACATCCCCAAGCTTGTGGCTTTGCATATCATTAGCATCATGGATATTCAGAGAATTCATACTAGCAATATTGCAATCATGCTCATCATTCAAAGAATTCTCATCAAGTATTTTCATAATTTCTTCCTCTACCAATTGAGCACAATTTTCTGAAACCTTATTTTCACGAAAGACATTATAAAGACGATACAACTGATGCAACCTAAGCTCCATTTTTTTGTAGTTTTCTTTTATAGAACCAAACTAGTGATAAAACAAGAAACTAAAAGATTCAATTGCAAGATCTAAAGATATACCTTCAAGCACTCACCTCCCCGACAACGGCGCCAGAAAACATCTTGATGTCTACTACGCAACCTTCTTCTTGTAGACTCGTGTTGGGCCTCCAAGCGCAGAGTTTTGTAGGACAATAGCAAATTTCCCTCAAGTGGATGACCTAAGGTTTATCAATCCGTGGGAGGCGTAGGATGAAGATGGTCTCTCTCAAACAACCCTGCAATCGAATAACAACGAGTCTCTTGTGTCCCCAACACACCCAATACAATGGCAAATTGTATAGGTGCACTAGTTCGGCGAAGAGATGGTAATACAAGTGCAATATGGATGGTAGATATAGGTTTTTGTAATCTGAAAATATAAAAACAGCAAGGTAGCAAGTAACAAAAGTGAGCACAAACGGTATTGCAATGCTTAGAAACAAGGCCTAGGGTTCATACTTTCACTAGTGCAAGTTCTCTCAACAATACTGACATAGTTGAATCATATGTAAATCCCTCACGTGCGACAAAGAGTTCACTCCAAAGTCACAAATAGCGGAGAACAAACGAAGAAATTATTGTAGGGTACGAAACCACCTCAAAGTTATCTTTTCCGATCAATCTTATGAGCTATCCCTATAAGTGTCACGAACAGCCCTAAAGTTCGTACTAAAATAACATCTTAAGATACGCATCAACCAAAACCCTAATGTCACCTAGATACCCCAATGTCACCACGAGTACCCATGGGCTTGATTATACGATATGCATCACACAATTTCAGATTCATCATGTTCAATCCAACACAAAGAACTTCAAAGAGTGCCTCAAAGTTTCTACCGGAGAGTCAAGACGAAATCGTGTGCCAACCCCTATGCATAGATTCCCAAGGTCACGGAACCCACAAGTTGATCACCAAAACATACATCAAGTGGATCAATAGAACATCCCATTGTCACCACGGATATCCCATCGCAAGACATACATCAAGTGTTCTCAAATCCTTAAAGACTCAATCCGATAAGAAAACTTCAAAGGGAAAACTCAATTCATCACAAGAAGATAGAGAGGGGAAAACTCCATAAGATTCATCTATATTAATAAAGCTCGCGGTACATCAAGATTGTGCCATCTCAAGAACACGAGAGAGAGAGATCAAACACATAGCTACTGGTACATACCCTCAGCCCCGAGGGTGAACTACTCCCTCCTCGTCATGGAGACCGCCGGGATGATGAAGATGGCCTCCGGTGATGGTTTCCCCCTCCGGCAGGGTGCCGGAACGGGCTCCCGATTGGTTTTTCGTGGCTACAGAGGCTTGCGGCAGCGGAACTCCCGATCTAGGTTTCTTTCTGGGGGTTTTGGTATTTATAGGAATTTTTGGCGTTGGAATCACGTCAGGGGGGTGCTCGAGGGACCCACAAGCCAGGGGGGCGCGTCCTAGGGGGGCCGCGCCCCCCAGGCTTGTGACCTCCTCGGGACTCCTCTCCGGTATCGTTTTGCTCCAGTATTTTTTATATTTTCCAAAAATATTCTCCGTAAATTTTCAGCTCATTCCGAGAACTTTTATTTCTGCACAAAAACAACACCACGGTAGTTCTGCTGAAAACAGCGTCAATCCAGGTTAGTTCTAATAAAATCATACCAAAATCATATAAAATTATTGTAAACATGGCATGAATACTTCATAAATTATAGATACGTTGGAGACGTATCGTAGAGCAGCAAGGCAAGCAACCCCTCCTTGTGCATTCCGATATCGCCCAGCTCCCTTCTCTCTCATGCTTGCATTTGTTTTTGCAACTGTTATAGATAGCTCCAATCCTGATGCATAGCCTGTTTTGGATGAACTGCTACTGTACCTATTGTCATATCAACTGCTTAGTATAGGTTGATCAATGAATCCCCTGTGCCCCCTTAGTCTCAGTTGCCCCGCTGAAATTATCAGTTACTCATTCATCATGATCGACGAGCCAGGCCCGTCACATCACCGCACTCCCCTTAGTTGTACGACTCTGCAAAACCACTATTGAGTACCGAGGGTGACACCTTGTGAAGTACTCATGATGCTAGCTCTGTAGTGTAGCTAGTCGGTCGTGGTAAACAGATGGTGATACCTCTCCGCCACTCCCAATGTTAACTCTGTTGTGCAACCCCCCCTCAAGTGTGTGAGCCCCGATGGTGATTCCTCTTAGTCCACCTTGACGGTTACATTGAGCGGAAACCATTGAGGGTGATTCCTCAGGCCCTGCCTTGATGTTTTATACACACGGGTACTATGAATTGGTTCCAGAAAGATGTTGGTGATGGGTCGGCCCTGAAGGGTACCCACGGTGTATTGACGACGAGACGTGTCCGGGCAGGTGAGGCCCTTGCCACAAAACCTCGAGACGGGCGACAGGACCGCACATCATGGGTCGCGCTCGTCACCGCATTAATAAAATGTTAATGGGTTGGGTATTTGATATGAGTTGGTTGCTTGACCTTTTTACACACTAACCTTCACATGGGACAAGTTATGGGTGCTCAGTGTCGTTGTATCAGCCGAAGCTCTTCGGACATCAGCAATGGAGCGGCGCGCGCCCGAGTGATCCACGACGGCACTGATCTTGTATTAGAGTGTGCTAGGACTGACCTCGGCCGCCCACACATCGTGCAGGAGTGCAAAGGGTGAGTGGGCCCATGACCCCTACGCTTAGGATTTAGACTGGCAGGCTGGCCTCTCTATTGAGCTTAGGTAGGGCGACGGCGTGTTGATTTCCCGAGGCCGAGTATGACCCAGGAAAGTGTGTTCGGCCAGAGTTGATCAAGCGTGTTGGAAATGTGGTGCACCCCTGCAGGGATGAATTCAACTATTCGAATAGTCGTTTCCACGGTAACAGGACAACTTGGAGTTGTACCTTGATCTGCTACAACTATAATTGTGACTTAAAATTGAAATGAATGTTTGGATCCAAGATTGCTTTCTCGCAGGGAGTCGAGGAAGAATCTCTGGGCGTGGTTACTCAATAAAATTGCTACAATAATATTGTTACATTTGAGTTACCAATCTACACTCTTCTAATGCTGCAAGATATTGAAGATGCTAGTCTTCGATAGGACTAGGCCTTCCCCTTATTCTTACTTTTCTGCAGTCAGTCCAGATATAACCCCATTCCTTGATACTGATGCATACTTAGCATAGTTCTGATGTCAGTCTTGTGAGTACTTTGGATGAGTACTCACCGATGCTTCGCTTTCTCTTTCCCCCTTGATACGACTACTACGTTCAGATGACGGACCCCAGGATATGGAGTACGCCGGAGACGACTACTACACCACCGCTGGAGCTTACTACTACGTGGAGGCTGCCCCTGACCAGCAGTAGGATAGGAGGTTTCCAGGCAGGAGGCCTCGCCTCTTTGGATCCGTTGTTATGTTTGTGCTAGCCTTCTTAAGGCAAAACTTGTTTAACTTATGTCAGTACTCAGATTTTTTTTCTTCCGCTGACTCGTGCTTGTCAAGCTTTGTATTCGAGCCCATGAGGCCCCTGGCTTGTAATATGAAGCTGTATGACTTGAAATTGTGTCTAAAGTTGTGTTGTGATATCGATCAGTGAGTCCCTAATCTTGGTCGTACGCATTTGCGTGTATGATTAGCGTACGGTCGAGATGGGGGCGTCACAAGTTGGTATCAGAGTCGGCTGCTTGTAGGTAGCCTCCTTTCCAACTCCTTGGCCTAAGTTGAGTCTAGTACTTGAAAAACTTTTATTCCTCGTCTATACTCTGGGTTCTTATCTCTCTTCTCTTTCGGGTTAAAGATTTTGCTAACTCTAACATTAGGTTCTCATGATCACATCCACCGGAGAGTTGCTTTATCCGCAATTGTTTCCTTTGCAGTTATGGTACACACACTGTCTTTTGACATCTTGAATCTCCTTGTTACAGATGCGTCCCTCAAGGCAGCTCGTTTGCCTGACTATGGCTATCGATACCCCTGGGTTCCCAGCCATTCTGGTCGAACTCTTGACCAGGCTGGGATATTGCTGGTACCCCGAGTACACTGTTTACGAGGACTACAGCGAGTACAACCAGGAGCAGTACCAAGCTGAGGTTGTTATCTTGGATCAACAGAACCTCTCCATCAGGGAGCTGCACACCTACTGCAGTGTTGGTTTGACAATTGAGATGGCAGTCTATGATGCTGCCTACACTGCTATCACTCGCCTCCGTAGAGAGCACCCCCGCTTGGAGGAGACTGGATTTAGATACATTCCGTATGTCCCTGCTGGGGATGAGACTGGATCCGACACCGCTGCCTTCACCTGTTTCGTGCGGCAGCGCAATGACTGATCCTACACTACGGTTTGAACTCCCTATGTGAGTCGTCGTTACGACCCACAGTTTCTGGTTAAGTACACTGAGGCACTGGATCGTACTGTCCGAGCTCTGACTTTTGAGTTGTACGCCACCTGTACTCGTCTTCACGATGCTATGGTGCAGTTGATGCCGACAGTCGGAGTGGGGATGTATACGGAGTACATCCTTTACCCACGCATGACAGAGCTACCACCAAGTCTTGAGTGGCCTACTGTTGGAGGTCGTACTCCTGCACATGGACCTCTGCTCCCCGGTGGGCATCAGCTGCTACATGAGAGTGTTCATGGGATGCAGAATCCCATTCTCAGGTTTAACATACGTGATCATCGGCACTTACCTGGCTTCAGTGGTTGTCCCCGACGTTGATGTAGCGTATCGTTATGCCTCGTTGTTGTATCCCTCTATCGCATGCCTGCGTGCCGCCTAGTTGTCTAAGTTATTTTCATGCCGGACCTATTGTCTATTTTGTAACAGACTTATGGTTTGTAATAGACCTATGTATGGATCTGTATGTTGAATTTGAACTACTATGTCGAATCTATTGCACTTCCTTCTTTGTGCAATTTACTTCATGAATGATTCATCGTCTTTGCAATCACCCAATGCTAAACTACCACTGTTAAAATTTTGATAGAATGGTTAGGCCAGCTGGTCGTGGTCGTGGTGCGCCTGACCCACCACCGCCACCTGAATACATGGCTGGAATGATGCAACAGTTTGTGCTGAACCACCAGTTTATGCAAGGGATTATTGACCAGTTCCCGAGGCCGAATATGAAACAGCAGCCAGCCCCAATGACTCTGCAGGACTTCATGCACCTCAACCCTGCTATCTACCGCAGCTCAACTTAGCCGCTTGACGCTGATGACTGGCTCCGCGACATCACTTATGACCTGGAGGCTGCAGGCACCCCAATGGCTAGCCATGTCACTTTTGTCTCGTACTTTCTAAAGGGTCCCGCTGCTCAATGGTGGGACAGTCACAGCCTGTTGGAACAATCATCACCTGGCCGGAGTTCCAAGCTGCATTCCATGCTCGCCATATTCCTTAGGGAATGATGGACAAGAAGAAGCGTGAGTTCCGTAATCTCGTCCAGGGCAACAAGACTGTGGATGCTTATCAGCGGGAGTTTCAAGATTTGTCCCGTTATGCTGAAGAAGATGTTGCAACTGATGCTCATAGGTAGGAGAAGTTCCGCAAAGACCTTCATCCGGATATCAAGCTGGCGCTCCTTGTTCAGGACTTTGATAACTTCGCCATCTTCGTGAAAAAGTCCATTCAAGTGGAAACAGGTCTGTAGGACTACAAGGACAGCAACAAGCGCAACCATGACATGGGCTCATCTTCGGGCTCAGCAAGTCAGAAGCGCAAGATCTGGATTTCCCACAACATGTACCATGCACCTGCTCCTGCTCCAAGGTCGTCCTACGCTGCACCCCGTCTGCCTCCTCCACCACCAACGCAGCCAAGGCTTCCAGCTCCGCCACCACGAGCTCTTGTTCCCCCTTCTCGTCCTGAGGATGGGTTGTGCTTCAAGTGTGGTCGTCCGAGCACCGTGCTAGAGAGTCCAGGCAGAATCAGAATCAACTTGCACTACCTTCCAACCAGCCCTCCAACAACAATGCCAGGCCTGCTAATGGTCGTGGTCAGGCTAACAACATTGAGATGACTGAAGCTCAAGACTAGCCTGCTACTATGATGGGTACACTTCTTGTTAACTCAGTACCAGCTTTTGTATTGTTTGATACAGGAGCATCGCATTCTTTCATGTCGGAAAATTTTGCATACATGCATGATATTAAGAGTGATGAGATGGACGTTCCAATAGTGGTAAACACCCCCGTGGGCCAATGTCGAACCTTAGTGATTAGCCACAATGTCCACATTGAAATTGAAGGGATGGAATTCTTTGCCTCCCCCATAATGCTGAAGTCTTCCAATATCGATCACAATCTCGGAATGGATTGGTTGAAGGCTCATACCGCGTCAATCATTTGTACCACCAAAACCGTCCACCTCCTGCACCCTTCAAATGAGATAGTAAGCTATCATGCTCATCTTGTTCGAAATGCTGAAGCCCGGCTATATGCCTTGAATGCATTAAATGAGTCACCTCTTGAAGGTATTGAAAACATTCCAATTGTGCGGGATTTCCAAGATGTTTTTCCGGAAGAACTTCCAGGGATTCCCCCTGCTAGAGCTTTCGATTTTGTCATTGACTTGGTACCCGGTACCACTCCAATAGCCAAGCGACCTTATAAGATGCCTCCGCATGAGCTCCTCGAACTTAAGCAAGAAATTCACAATTCGCTTCATCTCGGTTTTATCCATCCAAGTTCCTCTGCTTGGGGAGCACCTTCTCTCTTTGTTAAGAAGAAGGATGGAACAATTCGTCTAGTTCAAGATTACGATCCTATCAACCAGGCAACAATTCAGAACAAATATCCGCTCCCTCAGATCAATGATTGTATGATCAACTTGCTCGTTCCTCGATATTATCTAAACTCGACTTGAGGTTGGGTTACCATCAGATCCGTGTTCGTGAAGAAGATATCCCCAAGACCGCATTTGTTACTCGTTATGGTTCATACGAGTACACCGTCATGTCTTTCGGTTTAACCAATGCTCCAGCAACCTTCTCTCGATTGATGAATTATATCTTCATGGACTACCTCGACAAATTCGTCGTGGTTTACCTGGATGATATTCTAGTATTCTCCAAGAATAAAGAAGAGCAGGCTGAACATCTTCGTCTTGTACTGGAGAGGCTTCGGGAACATCAGCTATATGTCAAGTATTCCAAGTGTGAGTTCTGAATGCCCGAAGTGACCTACCTTGGTCATGTGATTTCCAAGGATGGTATTGCAGTCAACCCTGAACGAGTCCAGGCTATTCTTGACTGGACTCCCCTAAGAATGTCAAGAAAGTCAGAAGTTTTCTCGGACTCGCCAGCTATTGCCGTCGATTTGTCAAGAACTTCTCCAAGATTGCAAAGCCCTTAACCAATCTGCTTCACAAATGTGTTAAATATGAGTGGACAGAAAAATGTTCGGAGAGCTTTCAGGCACTTAAGGACAAACTAACTTCTGCTCCTGTGCTTGCTCCTCCAGATACTTGTAAGGACTTTGTCATTTATTGTGACGCTTCGCGTCAGGGAATAGGCTGTGTCCTAATGCAAGAACGCAAAGTGGTTGCTTATGACTCTCGTCAATTGCGTCCTCATGAAGAGAACTACCCAGTTCATGATCTCGAGCTTTCCGCGGTAATACATGCACTGAAAGAGTGGTGGCAGTACCTTATTGGTAATCGTTGCGAGATCTATCCCGATCACCAAAGTCTGAAGTACCTGTTTACTCAGCCGGATTTGAACCTCCATCAACAGAGATGGATGGAGTGCATAGAAAATTACAATGTGTGTATTTCTTATACACCTGGCAAGGCTAATGTAATGGATGATGCTTTGAGCCGCAGGTCATACTGCAACCACCTCCAGGTTCATAAGGTTCACCCCCTTCTTCAAAGGGAATTTCGCAAGCTGAACCTCCATATTGTTCCTCAGGGTTACCTCGCTCCCCCTATTCCAGAGTTCCGCAAGATGAACATCGAGGTTGTTAAACAGGGTTCCCTTAATAATCTGGTTGCTATGCCAGATCTCGTGGGCAACATCAAAACCATGCAACACTATGATAATGTAGTTGAAAAGATTAAACGCTATGTTGCGGAAGGTAGACCCTCATGCTTCACTGTTGCTGATGATGGCACCGTGTACTTTAAGGGTCACTTATTCGTTCCAACGATGGAGGAAAACCTGAATATGACTGATAGAATACTGAAAGAAGCTCATGATACACCTCTGTCTATCCAGCCGGGTAGTACCAAGATGTACCAAGACATCCGTCAAAGATTCTGGTGGCCAAACATGAAACAAGACATTGCATGCTATGTTTCAGAATGTGACATTTGTCGTCGAATCAAAGCAGAACATCAAAAGCCTGCTGGAACTCTACAACCTATTTCTATTCCTGAATGGAAATGGGACCATTTTGAAATGGACTTCGTCACTGGTTTTCCCAGATCACAGAAAGGAAATGATGCAATTCTTCTCGTCATTGACCGACTGTCCAAAGTTGCACATTTTCTGTCTGTCAAGGAAACTATCACTGCTAGTCAGCTAGCAGATCTATATATGTCCAGAGTTGTTTCACTCCATGGTATTCCATTGGTGATTAGTTTAGACCGTGGCAGTTTATTCACTTCAAGATTCTGGGCAAGTTTCCAGGAAGCTATGGGAACTCATTTGTCCTTTAGCACCACTTTCCACCCTCAATCCCAGGGACAAGTCGAAAGAGTCTACCAGATTCTCGAAGACATGCTTCGAGCTTGTGTCATTTCTTTAGTCAAGAAATGGGAGGAATCTCTCATGTATGCTGAGTTCTCCTACAATAATAGCTATCAATCTAGTCTGAAGATGGCTCCCTTTGAAGTGTTATATGGACGTAAGTGTCGAAATCCTCTGAATTGGTCAGAAACTGGGGAACGTACGCTTATCGGTCCGGATATTATCCAACATGCCGAAGATCAAGTCCACATTATTCATGCAAATCTGAAGGCTACTCAGTCCCGTCAGAAGAGTCGGTATGACCGTCATCACAAAGATATGGTCTATCAACCTGGCGTAAAGGCTTATCTTCGAGCCACACCAATGAGATATGGTCCATTCACTATTCTCGAGAGGCGTGGTGATGTGGCATATCAATTGGAACTACCGTCGAACCTTTCTTAGGTTCACGATGTCTTCCATGCGTCACAGCTTCGTCGCTGCTTCAAGGATCCTATCCGAGCAGTGGATCATGATATGCTTGAGCTGCAGCAAGACCTTTCTTACAAAGAGCAACCGGTCCGCATTCTCGATGAAACTAAACGTCGGACTCGTCAGAAGGTTACAAAGTTCTTCAAGGTGCAGTGGTCAAACCATTCTGAAGATGAAGCCATTTGGGAACGTGAAGATCATCTTCATGCAGAATACCCCGGTCTCTTTCCTTCTACTTCTTAATTCTCGGGACGAGAATTTCTTTTAGTAGGGGAGAGTTGTGACACCCTGGATTTGATGCTACAGTAATCCTTGTAATCAAGTTACAGTAACCTGAGGATTATGCTAATCCATTTTGCTAATCCAATTATGATCACAGTTGGAGTCAAACTCTGATTCAAATTCCTTTGCAATTCAAATTCATTTCAAAAGTGGATTTAAAGTTTTGCAAACTTCATAATAAAAATCATGCTTGGGTTGCAAATATTACCTATGTTTTTATAAAAATGGAACCAACATTTTATCATGTGATTAAGTGCCTCAAATCTATTTCAATAGTGGGCAGTTTAATTAATAAATGCCCATTTTCATTTTTGTAGTTTCAAATATTTTCAAAAGGCCTCCATATCCTTTTTGACACTACCAAATATTGGGCATGTTCCATATTTATTTGTAAGGGTATTTTCTAAATAAAATAAATAAAGAAGAAAAGTAAATAAAAGAAAAAGGTTAAAAGAAATAAAACTAACAAAAAAATAAAAAGAAAGGAGAACCCCCCCCCCCCCCCCCCCACTGGGCCACCTAACCGGGCCGGCCCACCTCCTCCCCAGCCAGCCCACTCCGCTGGCCTATTACCACCCCAGCCCCCCTATAACCCCCACCGACACACCCCCAACCGTCGCCCCACACTCCCACGATCCCCCCACTCGCTCGCTCCCCCACCCCCCGTCCTGGATCTGGATGGGGGCGGGAACTGCCCCGACCCCGACGCGGCCCATCGCCGGCGCACCCTCCCGGCGCTACCACCGCCGCTCCCCCGCCACGGCCGGAGAGCTCCGAGCGCCGGAGAGCTCCGAGCTCCGGGGCTCTCCCCTCTTCCCCCGCGCGCTACTGCCCCCTCCCCCTCCGCCGGTCGCGCTCACCGTGGCCCCAGCTCGGCCGCCGCGCACCCCGGTCCCGCCCGCGTGCGCCGCTCCCCCGACCCGTCCCCGCTCGCGCCCGTCTTGCCCCCCTCGCTGCGCTTGCCGTCGCCACACTCCCACGCCGCCCTAGCCCTACGCCGCCCCTCGCTGCGCCGCCCGCTCGCCTCGCTGCGCCCCCCACCACCACCGCCGGCGCCCGCGGCCGCCCTCCCACCGGCGACCACTTGCAGTGGGCCGCCGCTGCCGCCGACCATGGCCATGGCCGTGGCTGTGCGGGTGTGTGCGGCGGTTGAGTGTGTGTGGCCGTTGGCCACTGCCACGTGGGGCCACCCCCCACTCCCTATGATAGAGGGGGCCCATGCCCCCTAAACGTTCAGAAAAAAATAGAAATAAAATTAAAAATAGATAATTAGATAATTAATTAATTAAATAGTTAATTAGGCAGTTAATTAACTTAATTGAGCAATTAGTTAATTTGCTTAATCAGGGTTAATTAGATTAAGTAACCCCGTCTTAATTTAATGTGTATGACACGTGGGCCCTATCAATTAATACTAACTAAATCTGTTTAAATAAATATGTTAATTAAATTAAATAATGTGTCAATGACATATGGGTCCCACACCCTAATTAATCCGATTAATTAAATTAATACATTAATTAACCTGTGTCAATGACAACAGGGGCCCACTGGTCAGTTTGACCAGTCAACCCCACTGCTGACTGTTGATGTCAGCATGACATCATGCTGATGTCATAAAAGAATTATTGAATTAAATTTAATCTTTTTAATTTCAGAATATGAATAAAACTTTAAAAATTAATATAAAATAATCCGTAAGTTGGATAAAAATAATTTATACATGAAAGTTGATCAGAAAAATCCACGAATTCGAATACGATGACCGTTCGTTTGTCACATGCCCCTATCATAACGAACATGGAACGTGTCCCTCGTTTTCATCTGTCCGATAGTAGCCTGAGACCTGGAAAATATCGTCACGTATTCTTCCGATCCGTCTGTGACGTGTAATAATGCGTTAGTTCATGCCTAGCTCTGCATATTGCCATGTCATGCATCGTGTTGCATCTGTCTGCCTTATATTTATTATTTCTCCCCCTCTTCTTACCGGTAGACCCCTAGGCTGACGCTGCTGCCGGGTATGTCTATGCCACTGACGATCGGGCCTTTGCAGTAGAGCAGCAAGGCAAGCAACCCCTCCTCGAGCATTCTGATATCGCCCAGCTCCTTTCTCTCTCATGCTTGCATTAGTTTTTGCTATTGTTATAGATAGCTCCTATCCTGAAGCATAGCCTGTTTCTGATGAACTGCTATTGTACCTACTATCATATCAATTGCTTAGTATAGGTTGATCAATGAATCCCCTATGCCCCCTTAGTGTGAGTTGCCCCGCTTTTATTATGAGTTACTCGATCATCATGATCGACGAGCCAGGACAGTCACATCACCGCACTCCCCATAGTTGTACGACTCTGCAGAACTACTATCGAGTACCAAGGGTGACACCTCATGAAGTACTCATGATGCTAGATTTGTAGTGTAGCTAGTCGGTCGTGGTAAACAGAGGGTCATACCTCTCCGCCACTCCTGATATCGACTCTGTCGTGCAACCCCCCCTCAAGTGTGTGACCCCCGAGGGTGATTCTTCTAAGTCCACCTTGACGGTTACATCGAGCGGAAACCATTGAGTGTGATTCCTCAGGTGCCGCCTTGATGTTTTATACACATGGGCACTATGACTTGGTTATAGAAAGATGTTGGTAATGGGTCGGCCCTGAAGGGTACCCACGGTGTATTGACGACGAGGCGGGGCCGAGCAGGTGAGGCCCTTGCCACAAGACCTCGAAACGAGGCGACGGGATCGCACATCATGGGTCGCGCTCGTCACCGCATTAATAAAATGTTAATGGGTTGGGTATTTGATCTGAGTTGGTCGTTTGACCTTTTTACGCACTAACCTTCACGTGGGACAAGTTATGGGTGCTCAGCGTCGTTGTATCAGCCGAAGCTCTTCGGACGTCAGCAATGGAGCGGCACGCGCCCGAGTGGTCCGCGACGGCACTGATCTTTTATTAGATTGTGCTAGGACTGACCTCGGCCGCCCACACATCGTGCAGGAGTGCAAAGGATGAGTGGGCCCATGACCCCTGCGCGCTTAGGATTTAGACCGGCGGGCTGGCCTCTCTGTTGAGCTTAGGTTGGGCGACGACATGTTGATTTCCCGAGGCAGTCTATGACCCAGGAAAGTGAGTCCGGCCAGAGGTGATCAAGCGTGTTGGAAATGTGTTGCACCCCTGCAGGGATGAATTCAACTATTCGAATAGCCGTTTCCACGGTAACCGGACGACTTGGAGTTGTACCGTGATCTACTACAACTATAATTGTGAATTAAAATTGAAATGAATGTTTGGCTCCGAGATTGCTTTCTCGAAGGTAGTCGAGGAAGAATCTCTGGGCGTGGTTACTCAATAAAATTGCTACAATAATATTGTTACCTTTGAGTTACCAATCTACACTCTTCTAATGCTGCAAGATATTGAAGATGCTAGTCTTCGATAGGACTAGGCCTTCCCCCTATTCTTGCTTTTCTGCAGTCAGTCCAGATATGACCCCATTCCTTGATACTGATGCATACTTAGCATAGTTCTGATGTCAGTCTTGCAAGTACTTTGGATGAGTACTCACTGATGCTTTGCTTTCTCTTCCCCCCTTGATACGATTACTGCGTTCAGATGACGGAGCCCAGGAGATGGAGTACGCCGGAGACGACTACTACACCACCGCTGGAGCTTACTACTACGTGAAGGTTGCCCCCGACCAATAGTAGGATAGGAGGTTCCCAGGTAGGAGGCCTCACCTCTTTCGATCCGTTGTTATGTTTGTGCTAGCCTTCTTAAGGAAAAACTTGTTTAACTTATGTCTATACTCAGATATTATTTGCTTCCGCTGCTCGTGCTTGCACTAGTGCAGGCGCCTGCTATACAAACGGTTTTTAACCCCTTTTCGTGACGTAGTCTCAAATTGTCGGCTTGCATGTGTGGGCGATAGGGGGGGACTATCCCACACGACACGAAAAACCCGTCGGCGATGGCTGCGCCCGGTCACACACGCTGAGCAAAAATATATCGTGTGCGATTGGAGGGGCCATGACAAACAGATATTTTTGAGAAGTCGTGTGAGATGTGCTTAGCATCCCACACAGTGAATCCCAAACGTATGTTTCCGTTCGCATTCTACATCACACACAATTTTCTGCATCATATCGTCTGTGTTAGGGGTGGCCATCACGCACGGTTCCTAGAAGAAACTGTTTCGCATAGGGCTGTCCATCACACACACGTTTTACGTGAAAACGTTTGCGCTGTCTTCTAACACACACAGTTTACGGCCGAAAGTCGTGTGTGATTTTTCACTGATCCAACACGCCAAATTTCCATGAACCATGTGGGTTTGGTGAGGTAATCACCCACGGTGTTCTATGACAAACCGTCTGCAATATGAAACCACAATATGAAACCACACTTCATATCAAGCACATAATATATTTCATTTCGTATTACGGCAACCAGGATTTCATAATTGGAATACATCAGAGTACAACATCATATAGGCATATACTACCTAGCTACCCAATTACACGACATGACCGAATTTCACATGCAACATCTAAAACCTTTGGAAAATAGCATCATATACGGTAAATAGACAGATGAATCTCGTCTAGAAAACTGTTGAAGAGGAAGGCAAATATTGAGCCTTCACTGATGTCTAAGGTCCTTGCAACTTTATGCCAGTGTCTGTGGATGGTTGCCCGCCCATCCTTCATCCTCTTGAGGAAGACTTCAAGATTATACCGTGGGTGCTGTATGAATACCTTCCTCGCCTCTTGACCATAAAGGTGGTTTGAGACATACTCATCGATGAACTGCTTTGGAAAGGACTGCAAACAAAGATATGCATAAATTTCGTTTCCAAAAATTGTAATGTCACAAAGGGAAAAAAAGACAAGGTAAAAGCGATAGTACCATCTTGTAGTTCACTGATATCTTC
Organism: Elymus sibiricus; assembly: GCA_039707655.1. Classification (NCBI taxonomy): domain Eukaryota; kingdom Viridiplantae; phylum Streptophyta; class Magnoliopsida; order Poales; family Poaceae; genus Elymus; species Elymus sibiricus. Next base: position 140,366,252 of record CM077671.1, read on the forward strand.
TTCATTGTGCAGACAAACAACTTGTTGTTTTTCGTCGCAAGTTTCTTTATCTTAACAATCTTTCTGAGTTTCTTGATTTGACTGATATTCATGAACACATCATTTCTCCCACATGCAAAATGGCTCGAACAGTGGGTCTAAACCTCTTACAGCAGGACCTACATGTGCAAGACCAAATTATTATTAGAAACCTAAATATTAGACTGGTTCCTGCAATTGCACAATTATGTACTATTAGCCCAAGGATCATGAAAGTGCAAACCTCGATGGTAAACTTCAGTGTCTCCCATTGTTCCCCCTGTAACACATTTAAGATAGATATTGATCAGGTTTTAAGTGAGATTTGGCGTGCTATCAGTAAAATATGTTAATGAAAAATAAACGCATTGCAGATCCAACATATTAATTCAAGCCACATGGAAAAGCCAAGCGTGGTAAGAACTATGAAATGTAGCAATTGTATGTTTCACATGCATAACAATACAAAATTGTACCAACAATAATCGAACATCACATTGCAGATGATCACCAAAACAAATGAACCAAACAGTTAACTGAGCATCACATTGGACAACAGAACATACTAGAAGGTCAGATTGCATAGTAGCATTACTTGCATATTTCACTAGAATTTTTATGGAAAGACAGGAGCAGCACATGCAACAGGTAAAGCAAACATGCTTAACAGGCGTAGCTACCTGAACACGGGTCATTAGTAATTAAGCTAAAAAACAAGCTATTCCTCATTGTCGGAGATATCGATAACAATGGGCTTGGAAGAGGGCGAGGCCTCCACATCGTGGGTGCCCTCCTCGTAGTGGTGAGTGGCCTCAGCCTGTCCAGGCACCAACCTGCCGGCTCTGGAGTTGAGGAAAGCATGGGCACGTTGAGAAAACAACTCGTAGTCGTCACCAAAGGCAAAAGCGGATCTCTCGAGATAACACACCAAGTTGTTGTTCAAAGCAGACAACTGCGTGGCGGCGTCCGCGCGCGAGGCGTCGACGGTGGCCTCGATGGCGATTTGCTGCTCCAAGATCTGGGGGTCGGCATGCATGGCAGCCATCGCGGCCTCATTCGTGCGTGCGGTCGTGATTTATTTCTCCGCTGTCGGTGCTCCTTGAGATCCTGGCTATACTGCGTTCACCATGTCTTTCGGTGATTATTATGTGGGGGGTGGGCTGGCGATTTTGGTGGAATGTGTCGCGCCGGCGGTCGGGGCATGTGGAATGGAGGAGGGGGTGGAGGGGTAGGGGTGTGGGGAAGGTGTGGATTACTTGACTAGATGGAGGAGGGCGAGCAGCAGGAAGGAGCGTCGCCGATGAGGAGGAGGCGCTGCAAGCAAGCTGTGCAGGTTTGAACTTAGGAATGGAAGGGGGAAGCGGGGGGGGTGGCTTTTGGTAGGTACGAGGGGCGGGGGAGGTAGATATTTGCGCGGCAGCCCAAAATTTTGTTCGGTGCGGTGAAAAAGTAGTGCGCACAGTCACATCGGACACAGTCCCTTTACGATAACTGTGTGAGATATTCAACAACACAAACGAATCCTATAGTTGATCCCCTGTGTGATGATACTGAACGTGGAAATTCTGGTCTCTAAGCTTCCGGCGTAAGATATCGGATACTACATTGCACACGATACTTGCACTTCATTTTCATTTGGAAGAGAAAATGGGGATACGGCGGCAAATTTTGGTTCGAATTTCCCTCGTTAAATTGGTCATCGATGTCATTGCTTAATTTAATAACACTTGCAAATTTGAGTACTACACAAAAGAGCCTACAGCACTGCCCGCACTTACTTAATCGAGCAACTAATAAACATTAGTTAGTTGACCTAAACATTTCTCTAACAAAAGACCATCGCGCTAGACAGAGACAAATATTCCGCCTGGCATTCGTCGATCTCCAGCGCCTCCTCGATGGCCGGCTCCCGCTCGACGACCTCCGGGGTAAGGAGATCCATGGGATCCGTCGCCACATACTCCAGCACCTCGTAGTCTTCCTCCACCATCTCTTTGGATAAGGCCACCATGATCCGGGCGTGGGCGGCCTTGCTCCGGGCATGGACGGCCACAATCTTGGCTAGGGAAGCCGCCGACGAATGGACGCCTACTCGAGCACACTCAGCGATTACTAACTCATCGGACGTGGGTTGTCGACCGGTGTCAGAGAAGGCAGATGTGATTTGTGCAGTTGTCAGATTTCGGGCTCCACAAAACCCAAAGAGGTTCGAACACAGGGGCATGTGCGTAGATCTCCACCAACTTCGACCTCAAGCTCACAACTCCACAGCCTAGCCGGACGAACTCACTCAATCGCCGGGAAGAAGACTAGCACACAAGGATTTACCCAGGTTCGGGCCACTGCGAAGCGTAAAACCTTACTCCTGCTTTTGGTGGATTGCCTCACGAGGAGGTTTGTGGATGAACTAGTATAGTGGTGAGTAACTTCGCGAGGGTGCTCGGGTGGTGCTGCATCTTTTCCTCTACGGTGCAGCCTAGCCTCTATTTATAGTGGCCCGGGTCCTCTTCCCTTATCGCAATGGCGGGAAGGGATCCCACAACGGTGAAATTCGAAGGGGGGACAAGGAGTACATCTTATCCTGACAAAAGGTGGTCTTTGCCTGCAAAGCAGCCGATGGTGATGCAGAGGTGGGCTCGGCGATGACGTCTGTCCTGCGGGGCTCATGGTCTTGGTCTGGTTGCGCCGGAATGGAAACCTTTGGGGGGTGCCTTGGGAACTTGCGTACGCCTTTTCCTCCTTTGCACCAAAGAGGAAACTGTCTCCTCTGCGCGCGCTGATGCCTGCCTGGCGTGGCTTGCATCACCCCTGACCTCCCGAGGCTGAGTGCTGCATAGGGATCTCCGCCTCTCGGTAGGCGACCTGGGGAGGCCTCCTCCCTCCGAGGCTCTTGGCGTCGTCCTCCTTGCGAGGGCGGGGCCCTCGCGAGGGCCTTGTCTTGAGTGAGGCCGCGCTGGGCCGTGCTCGGCCATCGAAGTGGACCTCGCCCTGGGCCGCAGGCAGGCAAATCCGGGTACCCCCGTTCCCAGGACGTCGATAGTAGCCCCCGGGCCCAAGGCGCGCTCGAGTTGGCTTCGGGGCGAAGCTAGAGAAGATGGCCCGAAGCGCCGTGGGCCCCAATCTCATGCGGGCCAGGCTAGACACACGGCGCCCTCTGAGACGTTGACGCCTCCACTTCTTCGCACTGCCTCGGCCACTACCCAGGCTGACAAACAGCCCGGCGCATGCCACTGAGCCGTCATTGTTCCCCATCGAACCTGCCGTCCGCTCTCCCTTCTTCCGCGGCTCGCGCCTTATCCGCCGAACCTTGCGTCCGCCCCGACTTAGCCGTCCGCCATGGCCCCCAAAAAGAGAGGGGGTGAGGCTCTGAAGGCGTCGCGGCCTTCGTCTTCGCCGGACCCCGCGTTAGGTCAATCCTCGGTGGTCAATCTTGAGGGGCTGGAGAAGGTCCGTCTAGCAGTCGCCGCCGGCTCCAATGAGTGGGGGGCGACCAAGATCTGGCTGGGCTCGCGACCTCAGGCTGACCTGGAGGCCACCAGTATTCCCCTCCATCTCCACGCCCTCTTCTCGGGCTTGCTACCACCGTTCTCAGGCTTCTTCTCCGCCGTGCTTGCGCATTATCAGGTCCATGCGCTGCATCTTGACCCTGGCTCCATCGTCCTCCTTTCTGCTTTCGCGTTCCTGTGCGACGCCTTTGTCAGCGTATCTCCTTCTATGGCCCTGCTTCGCCACTTCTTCTCACTCCAGTTGAACCCCGAGGGGCATTGTTCGGGATGCGTGTCCTTGAGGGCGGTCGATTTGACGGCCGACGGGGCCCCCGACGCCCAGCTTTCCCCGAACGCGGAGGGCTTCTGGAGGTAGTGGGTGTACGTCGATGTCGCTGAGCCCAGTCCCCTGCTCCAGATCCCGCTGGTCCCCGCAGAGCCGAGCCCCGGGTGGGCACACCAGGAGCTCGACGACCCACGGCTCACGCGGGTTTCGGCCAGGCTGGCTGAATTGAAGAAAGCGAGGGTGACAATGGTGATGGTGGTGCGAGAGTTCACCCGCCGATGGATTACTCCTCTTCAATGCCATTCCCGCCCGATGTGGACCTTCACAGGCCCTCACGATGCCATGAGGCTCCAGGTTCCCCCTCTACCTTCCAGCGCGCTGCACGAGTTGCTCCGCCGCCTGACCGGCGGGGAACCGGGCGAGCTTCCCTGGGATGGGCTCCCCCTGTACAACCACAGGAATGGGGAAGCCTTCGCCCGGCAGATGCCTCACTTCGACGAGTGAAGGTTACTTCCCTTGGCAGGAGTAAGGCCTCGGACCGATCCCCTCATGAGGGTCTCGGGTCCCGAGGGTCCCGAGGCCGAGGTTCCCTGACCTGCCGCGGAGGGATGCCCTGCACCGCCCGTCCCTCAAGATCTTGCCATGGCCTTGCCTAGGGGCGAAGACGATACCGCGTTGGTGAAGACGGCCGCCGCCTCCGCTGTAGGGTTCCTGGCGTCAGACGTCAACGAACCATCCCCAGGTCCCCGTGCCCGTCAGAAAAGGAAGGGGCCCGGGGGCAGCCGCAGCCCAGCACCGTTGGTGCCGATGAAGAGGAAGTGGATCGCAGTGGATGAGTAAATGTCTGAACCCCCTCAGTCTCCCCTTGATGTGCAGCTTCTGAATCTCTCCTTCGCAGGTCTCCTCCTGACGAAGAGAGAGATGCGCCGCCGGCGCCGACTCCTGAGGTCGCCGGACCCGTGGTGGCCTTGCATTCCGCAGGCCACGGGGCCCTGCATGGGATGGCGCCTGTGCCCGAGCTTGTTCAGCCCTTGGGGGGTCTCGAGCACGAGCTTCCCAACATCTTCTCAATGTGTGGCCTTCAGCTTGCGGGGGCGGGGCTGTGTTCTCCGCCGATGGTCTTTTCTGAGAACTAGTCGCCCCGCGCCTCGAGGCCTTCCTCGAGCGAAGACGCGGGCTCCCTCGAGGCGCCACCTCCACCCAGGAAGAAAGGGGAGGAGCCCCCAGCCCCCGGGCTCGTGACAGGGGTGTGTGGCCCTTCGAATGCCTTCCTTGCTGGCTCAGGGGAAGGCGAAAGCCCTGGCCAGGTGCTCGCACTCGCGTGTGGCCGCAGCGCTACGCGGCGTGGTCTGTTCCATGCCGCAGTGAGCGCGCTGGGGCGCCTGGGAGTTGAGCTCGCCAACACCGATACCCGCCTTGAGGCGGAGCGCCAGCGCCTCGCGCGAGAATGGCACCGTCTTGGGGTTGCCATCATCCTTGGCCGTTTGCAATGCGAGCGCGCCCATGCAGATGCTGAGGGGTCCCTTGCCGGGGCGAGGGAGGCCCGTGATCGCACCCTTGCAGAGGCCTAAGCCGCTGACAGCCGATGCAAGGCCTCGGAGAAACGCTTGGAGGAGCTTCAAGCCTCCAATGCCGCCCTTGAACGGCAAGTCCAGGTGCGTAGGGCCGCACTTGACGACCTGACGATCGAGTCGCCCACTGGCGGTGCGGGGCCCCGCATACCCGAAGACGCGCTGACGATGGAGGCGCTGGAGCAGAGCCTGGAGCGCGAGAGGCTGGAGGTGAGGGAGCACCAGGTGTCCCTTGCTGAGGACTGCCTCGCCTCCCGTGAGGCGAATGTTCAGGAGGAGGTCAGCGACAAGGTGGCGGAGGTTCGGCGCGCCCTCCTCCAGGATTATCACGCAAAGTTGAAACTCTAGGAGTCCCGTTTCTGCAGGCGACGCGGCAACCTGAAAAGCGAGGCCAACGACCTCAGGAGAAGGTTAGATCTGGCGGAGCGATGCCGGAAAGCTGCGATGGATGCCCAGGCTGCTGCCGAGGCCGATCTGTCTTTCCTCTATAAGCAGGTGAAGGGCGTCACTTCCCTCGTGGAGAAGGCTTCGGACGAGGCGGATTGTGCTCGCGGCCTTCAGCACACGCGCTCCAAGATGTTCCAGTCCCTCGAGAAGAGGGCCCACCGGGCCTTGAGTAGCATCTGCGGCGAGAGCGTCTTGAGCCCTCTTGTCCCTGATGATGCCGGGTACCTGGGCTTGTTTTCCAGGGTCATGGAGCACCTTAAGGGGGGTGCGTAGAAGACTCGTGAGCTCGTGGAGGAGAAGCGCCGCGACCTCCTTGCACGGGCGGCCTCGCGCATCTTCAGCCATCTCCTTCACCTCGACCCGCACTTTGACTTCAAGGCAGTGCTTGCCCCCGTACCCGAAGTGGTCCAAGGCGCCCTTGCCAAGTGGGTGGAGGACCATGTGGAGGACTTGGTAGCTGGATTTTCTTCTAATGAACCGGAGGACCATGCTGAAGTCGGGGGCCGTGAGCCCGGCGATGATGGTGATGATGAGGGTAACGATGGTGGCATATCCCCATAGGTAGTCTTCATGTTTACCTGTTAGGGTTGTGAGCGCGGCCGTGTGGCGACTTGAATGTATTGTTTGGAAAGACCTTTGAAGATACTCCCGGATGACGTGACGCATAGCATTGTACTCCTTTGTGCCAAGAGTTCTTGCCGATCCGATCGATCGTGTCGGACGAGTGTCCGAACGTCAAGGCCTTGGCAGGGCGCACGCAGCAGCGCGTCCATGGCGTCCAGCCCCCGCTTACGGGTTGCGCGTGGGAGAGGAAAGAGCCGGCAGCTGCCGAACTCCTCCAGGAAAGCGAGATGCAAAATGGAAATTGTTACCAAAAAGAATGACATTTTGTCGGATTTCGGGCTCCGCAAAACCCTAAATATTTGAACACAGGGGCATGTGCGAAGATCCCCTGCAGCCTCGCCCTACCTAGCTCGCTACTCGATGGACACAACGATGAACTCACACGATGACGAGGGAGAATATGAACACGGCAGTTTACCCAGGATCGGGCCGCTGCGAAGCGTAATACCCTACTCCTGCTTTGGTGGATTGCCTCTCGAGGAGGTGCGGTGGATGAACTAGTACAGTGTTTCGGAGCCTCGTGAGGGCGCTCCTGAGGTGTTCTTGGCCCTCCATCGGCTTGGTGGTGGACGAGTGAATCGACTGGTTTCGGATCCCCCTCTACGGTGCGGCCCCACCTCTATATATAGCAGTGGCCTGGGTCCTCTTCCCTTATCGCAATGGCGGGAAGGGATCCCACAACGGCCAATTTTGAAGGGGGACAAGAGTACATGCCCGCCCTGCCCAAAGGCGGTCTTCGCTTGGAAAGTAGCTGTTGACGGCGCAGAGGTGGGCTCGGCGATGACATCCGCCCTGCGGGGCTCGTGGTCGTGGTCTCGTTGCACCGAAACGGAAACCTTTGGGGGTGCTTTGGGAACCCGCGTACGGCCTTGCTCCCTTTGCACCAAAGGGGAAACTGCACCGCCTGGCGCGTTGGCGCCCGCCTGTCCTTCCTTGCGTCATCTTTGACTCCTGAGGCCGGGCCTTGCATAGAGATCTCCGCCGCTCCGGAGGGGGCCTAGGGAGGCCCATCTCGTGCTGGTCTTGATGCTCCTCCTCGTCATGAGCCTAGGGGCCTCGTGAGGGCCTTGTCTTGAGTGGGGCCGCGCCTGGCTGTGTTGGGTGGTGAAGTGGGCCATGCCCTGGGCCGCAGGCAGGCAGGTCTGGGTACCCCCGTTCCCAGAACGCCGACAGTAGCCCCCGGGCCCAAGGCACGCTTGAGCTGGCTTCCGGGCGAAGCCTTGAGGGCGGCCCGAAGCGCCGCGGGCCCCAAACGCCTGCGGGCCAGGCTTCACACGCGCCGCGGTCCCCGAGGGCGTCTGAAACCGTTCCAAGTCGGATTGACGCGACGCTCGCGCGTAGCGCTGGCCATCATTGCTCTTCCTTGAATGCTGCCACTACTCCGGGCCACGCGGATGTGACCCTTCAGAGGCTGCACGCCTCCCGGAATGCGAGGGGGCCGGGCGGTCCTTGGCATTATATAAGTGGGCGAGGGCGAGAAAGCCCTCACTCATCTTCGTCTTCTTTGCCTCGCCATCTCCAATCCGTCGCTCTCCCAGTCATGGCGTCGGTGAGGAAGTTCTCTGCTGCCGAGAAGGGAGAGGCCTCCGGGGAAGGTCCTGCCGCCCCGCCGCGTAGGAGGAGCCGCGGTCGTCCCCGGAGGCACGCCGCGACGCCGACAGTGGTTCCCGGTGAGCGCGGCCATGCTTCTGCGCGCCCCGAGGTCACCATCGGTGGCCGCGGTGGGGCATCGTCCAGCGCGGGCGACCGCAGTGGCCGAGGCGGTGGCGCCCGAGGTGGGAGGTCGACGGTGGCCACCCGGCCGCTGCGCCCGCGGCTCCATTCGGCCGACACGGCCGAGGAGTTCGTGATGTGGGCGGAGAGGCCGGAGGCCGCTTGGTTACAACTCCCGAACTTCTTCGCGAGGGCACTGCCGGCCGGAGGGCCTGCCGGCCTATGGCTGCAGGCCGACGGCTGCTACAACGCGGCGTCATGGGTGGAGGTCGAGGTCACCCACGGAGGCTACGTGTATCTGAACCGTGGGTGGCAAGCATTCGCCCACGCTCGCGGCCTGAAGGGGAGGCGCACCCTTTACTTCAAGTATGACGGGGAGGCGACGCTCTTCGTTAAGATCTTCGGGGAAGAGGGCGAGCGCCTGGGGTGCTGCCCGGAGGATGTCGGCCGCGGCGATCTTGGAGATGAGCTTGCCCTTCAAGACGGGCGCCGCGCCTCCAGCAGCAGCGATACCCCCATCGAAGGGAGCCCGAGCGACAGCAATGACAGCAGCTACGATGCGCCGCCACGCCGGCGCGCCCGGACCTCGCGGGGTAACCAGCCGCCGCGGCGCCGCTCCTCTGCTCCAGGGGTGTCCGTGCCGTCACATCTCCATGGGGCCGTGAAGGAAGAGGAGGACACCGGCTGAGCGCTGGTGCGCCGACGCCGGGGCTCCTGAGGCGGCAGCCCCCGTGGGGCTTTTTCACTTTCTTTCTCCTCCTCTTCTCCTGTCCCTGCAGTCAAAGAACCAAGGAAGGCCCTGCGGGCGTGTAATGGATTTGGGCGGTTGCCTCTGTTTATCAGCACTTTTGTCATGTGTCCTGGCCTTTGCATTTTGTTGTTTGAAATTGCCTTCCGGTCGGGGTTAGGATACTTAGCTTAACACGCTCGCGGTAAGCTTCTGGGTTGTGGAGGCGCGACTGCGGTGCTCGGAGAGTCCGTATGTCCGGTGGGCTTCTTCTTCTTGCGAGCGAGGCAGGTTGGGAGCCCTGTCGGCGCTCTGTGTCTACAGGTCCCAGTCCCGCACATTTCCCTACCGTCGCAAGGTACGACCAGTTCACCTGGATGCACCTCACGAGGCGAGGCCCCGATACCCTTGATGCCGACCGGATAACCAAGGACGACATCAAGGGGCGAGTGGGTTTTCGACCGGTAAGGCTCCTGAGGCGCGATGCTCAGGAGCCCCCTTCGACACTCAAGAAGCTCTACGTCGGCTGGTCCTAGTCCCGCACATTTCCCAACCACCGTTAGGTACGACCAGATCACCTGGACGCACTTCACGGGGCGAAGCCTAGACACCCTTGATGCCGACCGGATAACCAAGGACGACATCAAGGGGGGCGAGTGGCCTTGTGACCGGTAAGGCTCCTGAGGCGAAGTGCTCAGGAGCCCCCTTAGACGCTCAAGCGGCTCCCGAAACTTTGCTTCCTGCCCCGGGAGGGGCGGGCTTCCCGAGGCTCCGAGTTGACATTCAAGTAGCCCTACGTCGTCAGGTCCCAGTCCCGCACATTTCCCCACCACCGTTTGGTACGACCGGATCACCTGGACACACTTCACGGGGCGAAGCCTCGACACCCTTGATGCCGACCGGATAACCAAGGACAACATCAAGGGGGGGTGAGTGGCCTTATGACCGGTAAGGCTCCTGATGCGCGATGCTCAGGAGCCCCCTTTGATGCTCAAGCTGTCCCAAGAAATTTTTTGTTTCCTGCCCCGGGAGGGGTGGGCCTCCCGAGGTTCCAAGATGGCGCGTCGGGCTGTGAATGGAGCCCCCGAGTGAGTGTGAGACGACATCCGCCTGCTAACTCATCCGTGAGTACCACGCGAGGATCCGGGCGCCAAGGCCTTGGCGAGGTGTAAGCACCATGCCCCCAGCCCCCGCTCGCGGGGTACGAGGGGGAGGGGAGCAGGCGAGTGCTTGACTCGAAGAGGGAGAAACAAACATAAGAAATGGCAATGAAAACAAATCTTTGGCCTTTTTCTTTAAAACACGATTTGGAAAAACCCCGAGTTTAGTTTCAGAAAAGTTGGCAAATCCAAACACGAGAAAAGCAAATAGTGGCCGCGTCCGGCACCTAGACTAGCCTTCGTCTTCCCCCAGCGCTGAGTGTAGGGCATCCACGTTGCATGGGCATAGCCATTGGTGGGCAGTGTTGACTTCTCCGCCAGCACGGAGCTGTGGCTGCCACATTGCGTGGGAGGAACTCCTCCGCGTCCTCGGGGGGCTCCGGGCGTATACAACCCACTCATTATTACGTGAGAGTGTCACGGGTAGAACTTCCGGAGGTGCTGGATGTTCCAGGCAATTTGGATGGGGACCCCGTCCTGAGTCTCCAGGCGCACGGCGCCAGGCCTGGAGACATGAGCGACCTTGAACGGGCCCTCCCACATGGGCAAGAGCTTGTGCGAGACCTCCCTGGAGAGAACCCGCCTCATGACAAGGTCTCCGACTTCGAGGGTCCTGGAGCGGATGTTATGGCAGTGGTAGCGCCGTAGCGCTTGCTGATACCGCGCAGCTCGGAGCGTGGCCCAATGACATGCCTCCTCTCCAAGCACGAGGTCCGCTCCCCGCGCAGTATCCTGACGCTCCTCGTCAAATGCCAAGACACGTGGGGATCGGTGCTTGATCTCGTGGGGGAGGACAGCTTCGGCTCCGTAGACGAGGAAGAACGGGGTCTCGCCGGTGGGCTTAGTCGCGGTGGTGCGGATGGACCACAGTACTGACTGAAGCTCATCGACCCAACCCCTGCCGCAAGCTTCAAGCTTCTTCTTGAAGCACCTTGCCTTGAGGCCTCATAGGACCTCCGCGTTGGCGCGCTCCGCCTGGCCGTTGCTCCGTGGGTGGGCTACCGAGGCATAACATATCTGCGTTCCAAGGTTAGCACAATAGGTCTTGAAGAGGTTACTTGTGAACTGCGAACCGTTGTCGGTGATGATGCAGTTGGGGACGCCGAAGCGGCTTACGAGGCCCTTGATGAACTTGACGGCCGACCCGGCCGGGATGGTGCGCATGGGTTCCACCTCCGCCCATTTGGTGAACTTGTCGATGGCGACGTAGAGGTAGCGGTATCTGCCCGCTGCTCGCGGGAAGGGCCCCAGTATGTCCAGCCCCCAGACCGCAAAGGGCCAGGAGAGCGGAATGGTCTGGAGGCCCTGCGCGGGCTGTTGAATCTGCTTGGCATGAAACTGGCAGGCCTCGCAAGACCGGACCAGCTCGGTGGCGTCGTCAAGCGCCGAGGGCCAGTAGAAGCCCGATTGAAACGCCTTCCCTGCAAGCGTGCGCGAAGAGGAGTGATGCCCGCAGCCTCCTCCATGGATGTCGGCCAGCAGCTCGCACCCTTGCTCCTTGGAGATGTACTGTAGCACGACGTCATTCGGGCGCCTACGGAACAAGTCGCTGTCTTGCAAGCAGTAGGCTGTGGCCTGTTGGGCTACGCGCTCCGCGTCTTCCTCCTTCTCCGGTAGCGTGTCGTGAAGTAGGTACGCCCTGAACTCTTGCATCCAGCTGTCGGCCTGAGGCTCCAAGGCCAGGAGCAATTGGGCTCCTGAGGCCTGGCCATAGTCTGGAGCCCCCGAGGGCAGCACTGGGGGGAGCTCCTCACTTGGTGGCGCTAGGTCTTCAGTAGGTGGTGCCGTGGAGGGTTTGAAGAGCCGCTCCTCGAAGACGCCTGGCTCCTGGGGTTCGCGGCGCGAGGCCCTCTTGGCGATGTCATCGGCTTCCTTGTTCACGCTGCGCGGGATGTGTTGCAACTCCAAGCCCTGAAAACATTTTTCAATCTTACGTACCTCTTCCAAATACGCCTCCATGTGCTCGTCCTTGGGTGTATACTCTTTGTTGGAGAAGTTGACGAGGAGCTGGGAGTCGCCCATGACGGTGAGGCACCGAACCCCCAAGGCCGCCGCCGCCTTGAGGCCGGCGATGAGGCCCTCGTACTCCGCGATGTTGTTGGAGACCTTCTCTCCATGCTGGAAACAGAGCTGCACAGCATAGCTGAGCTCGTCTCCTGCCGGGGAAGTGAGCACGACCCCAGCTCCTGCTCCCTTGCGTGTGAAGGCTCCGTCGAAATGCATGATCCAGCCTTCGGGAGCCTCATCGCCAGGGGTGAGGGACTGGCTCCCGTCCAGCCCCCGGTCCGGGGCGTCTGTCCACTACGCCACGAAGTCCGCTAGGGCTGCCCCTTTGATGACCCTGGTCGTGCTGAACTCTATGTTGAAGGCCTGTAGCTCGATGTTCCATTAGGCGACTTTGCCCGCCGCGTTGGGGTTGCGCAGGATCTTCTCCAAGGGGTAGGCGGAGACCACCTTGATGGGATGTCCCTGGAAGTAGTGACGCAGTTTCCTCGAAGCGACAAGGAGCGCTAGGAGGAGCTTCTGCTACATGGGGTAGCGTGAGCGTGCGTCTCGTAGCACCGTATTGATGTAGTACACCGGATGTTCGACGAGGGTGAGGTCCCCCGCGGTGTCCTATCCCGCGGCGGGCCCAAGAGGCCTGGGCACCTCGGGGGCCGTTGGTGCGGAGGGGGCCTCATGAGGATCGAGCGCTTCAGGGGCTGTCGGGGAGACCAAGGCCACATGAGGGTTGAGCGCCTCAGGGGCCGTCGGAGCGGCTTGGGCCTCAGGTGCTCCGGCTTGGGGAGAAGCGGGCTCCTGGGGATCCTGCGAGCCCCCTGGCTCCGTGCTTGGGGGCCTGCCGGCGCCCGTCGATGCGGCGCGTCTGCCGGCTCGCTCCTCCCTGACTGCCACCAATGCAGCGCTCGCGGAGTGGGGGGTGGCAGCCAGGTATAGCAATAGGGGCTCCCGCGGGCGAGGCGCTACCATCACCGGCGGGCTCGTGAGGTATCGCTTGAGTTCCTCAAAGGTTGCGTCCGCCTCCGGGGTCCATTCGAAAGGGCCCTTCCTTTTCATGATCTTGAAGAACGGCAAGGCCCGCTCGCCGAGCTTGGAGATGAAACGCCCCAAGGAGGTCACACATACCGCCAATTTCTGCATTTCCTTGTGGGTCTTGGGCGCGCTCATCTTGTTTATGGCCTTGATCTTCTTTGGGTTCGCCTCGATTCCCCGGTGTGGTACCAGGAACCGAGCAGCTTGCCCGAGGGGACCCCGAAGACGCACTTTTCAGGGTTGAGCTTCAGGTTCACTTCCCTCAGCCTGGCAAATGTCTCCTCCAAGTCCTCGACCAGGGTCTTGGCCGCCCTGGACTTGACCACGATGTCGTCGACATAGGCTTCTGCATTCCTCCCGAGCTGCGGCCCCAGGGCGATGTGCATCAGCCAATGGAAGGTCGCCCCGGCGTTCCGCAGCCCGATGGGCATGCACGTGTAGTAGAATACCCCGCACGAGGTGAGGAAGGCCGTCTTCTCGACGTCCTCCACTACCATTTTGATCTGGTGGTAACCCGAGAAGGCGTCTAGGAAGCATAGGAGGTCACACTCCGCGGTGGAGTCCACGATCTGGTCGATGCGCGGCAGCGGGAATGGGTCCTGGGGGCAGGCTTTGTTGAGGCTCGTGAAGTCGATGCACATGCGCTCCTTCCCGCACTTCTTCGGGATGACTACTGGGTTGGCCACCCACTCTGGGTAATGCACCTCTCGGATGACCCCTGCTTCCTTGAGCTTGCCGACCTCCTAGGCGATGAACGCCTGCTTCTCCGGAGCTTGCCTTCTTGCCTTTTGCTTTACCGGACGTGCGTTCGGGCACACCATGAGGTCGTGCTCGATCACGTCCCTTGGGACCCCCACCAGGTCAGAGGCGCTCCACGCGAACGCGTCCTTGTTCGCCCGGAGGAAGGCCACAAAAGGCCTCCTCTTAATCTTGAGGCAAATCAGGGCCGATGGTGAAGGTAGGGCCAGGGTTTCCTTCGTCCACCGGCACCTGCTTCGTCTTCGCCCGAATCTGGGAGAACAGTTGCTTCTTCTTCACCGGCGCGACGTCAGGGACACACCCGGGGTCCTCCGTGGCCCGCGCGGCGTCCCCGGCACTGGTGCGCGCCGCGGCCACGGCTTTGTTGGAGAGCTTGAGCACGTGCGACGCGTCCTTGACATCCCCCCCGACGGTGAGGACGCCGCCGCTCCCGGGCATCTTGACGATGTTGTAGCCCGAGTGCGTTGCCGCCATGAACTGAGCGAGGGCGGGGTAGCCAAGTATCACATTGTATTGGAGGTGGATGTGGGCGACATCGAAGTCGACCTGCTCGGCGCGGAAGTTGGAGCGGGTGCCGAAAGTGACGGGGAGGCGCACCCACCCAATGGGGACGACGGACCCGCCGACCACCCCAGAGAAGGGCCTTGAAGGTGTGAGCTGGTCACGGAGTAACTGCAGCGCGTCGAAGGCCTCCACGGAGATGATGTTGAGGCCGGCACCACCGTCTATGCGGGTCCTGGAGACGGCCACGCCGCGTATGGTCGGCGTGCACAACATGGGGAGCGTTCCAGCGGCTGCCGTCATCTTGGGGTGGTCGTCGGGGCCGAAGGTGATGTCGATCTCCGGCCATGTGAGGTGCGGCGTGGGCTCGGTCCGCAGTCGAACCGCTCCTACGTGGCATAGGAACCGCTTGATATGGCGACCGGAGGGCGGCGCCTACGACCCGCCGAGGATGCAAGCGACCGCAGGGGCGGCCCTGCGCGCCCAAGCGCCGTCACGCGCCGGGGACCGGCCGTCGCCGGCGGTCTCGCCTGCCATGGAGTTGCCGAACCGGGGCTTGGCCGTCGCCGCGAGTGGGGAAGCTCCGACACGCCCCCTACTTGGCGCGCCAAATGTCAGATTTCGGGCTCCGCAATACCCTAAAGATTCGAACACAGGGGCATGTGCGAATATCCCCTGCAGCCTCGCTCTACCTAGCTCGCTACTCGATGGACACAACGATGAACTCGCACGATGACGAGGGAGAATATGAACACGGCGGTTTACCCATGTTCGGGCCACTGCGAAGCATAATACCCTACTCCTGCTTTGGTGGATTGCCTCTCGAGGAGGTGCGGTGGATGAACTAGTACAGTGTTTCGGAGCCTCGTGAGGGCGCTCCTGAGGTGTTCTTGGCCCTCCGTCGGCTTGGTGGTGGATGAGTGAATCGACTGGTTTCGGATCCCCCTCTACGGTGCGGTCCCACCTCTATATATAGCGATGGCCTGGGTCCTCTTCCCTTATCGCAATGGCGGGAAGGGATCCCACAACGGCCAATTTTAAAGGGGGACAGGAGTACATGCCCGCCCTGCCCAAAGGCGGTCTTCGCCTGCAAAGTAGCTGTCGACGGCGCAAAGGTGGGCTCGGCGATGACATCCGCCCTGCGGGGCTCGTGGTCGTGGTCTCGTTGCACTGAAACGGAAACCTTTGGGGGCTGCTTTGGGAACCCGCGTACGTCCTTGCTCCCTTTGCACCAAAGGGGAAACTGCACCGCCTGGCGCGCTGGTGCCCGCCTGTCCTTCCTTGCGTCATCTTTGACTCCTGAGGCCGGGCCTTGCATAGAGATCTCCGCCGCTCCGGAGGGGGCCTGGGGAGGCCCATCCCGTGCCGGTCTTGATGCTGGTCCTCCTTGCGAGCCTAGGGGCCTCGCGAGGGCCTTGTCTTGAGTGGGGCTGCGCCTGGCTCTGTTGGGTGGTGAAGTGGGCCAGGCCCTGGCCGCAGGCAGGTAGGTCTGGGTACCCCCGTTCCAAGAACGCCGACACATTCCATCTTTCCAGAAGAAAACTGCAAGAACTCCAAGTTTCATTCCAAAAGGTGGCCAATTCGAATACAAAAAGGGGGCAAGCAACGGGCGCGTCCGTCACCTAGGCTAGTCTTCGTCTTCGTCTTCCCCCCGGCGCGGAGCATAGGGCTTCCACTAGCCGTGGGCATAGTCATTGGAGGATAGTGTTGTGCGCCAGTGCGGAGCATGGGGCTTCCACTTGGGCGTGGGATGGAACCCCTCCGCGTCCTTGGGGGGCTCCGGGCGTATACATCTCACTCATTATTACGTGAGAGTGTCACGGGTTCGGCCCGGGGGTGCACAGGGAGCTTCGTGCCTCCTGGACATGGAGCCCACTTCCAACCCCCAAGCATGATGCGGCGACGTGGGGTCGGCTCTGGACGGGCCCTCGAGCATGGGGGGAGCCCCCCACACTCTCCGCAAGGAAGGCCCGCCTCGGAACAGGGCCTTGGGCACTCCAAAGCCCGGGGACGGATGTCGCCGATGTAGTGGCGCCACAGCCCCATGCGCTGCGGGCGGGGCTCGGCACGGGGTCCATCCGTCAAGCGCGAGGCTGACGCCCAAGGCGGTGCCCCAGCGCACCTCGCTGGGGTGCCCGGGAGCCTCGCGGTGGTACTCAATCCCCCGTCCCCAGGCGGGCCGAGCCGGACCCGGAGACATGGGCGAGTACGTGGTCCTCTGCCGCTGATCGGGCGAGGCCTGGCCCGGAGACATGGGCGTGTGTTCCACCCTCCGTCTCCGGGTAGGCGACACCCGTCCTGGAGACATGGGCGTGTGCTCCACCCTCCGTCTCCCGGCTGGGAGCGCCTGGCCTGGGGACATGGGCGTGTGTTCCACCCTCCGTCTCCAGGGTGGAAGCGCCTGGCCTGGGGACATGGGCGTGTGTTCCACCCTCCGTCTCCAGGCTGGGGGCGCCTGGCCTAGGGACATGGGCGTGTGTTCCACCCTCCGTCCCCAGGCTAGGGGCGCCTGGCCTGGGGACATGGGCATGTGTTCCACCCTCCGTCTCCAGGCAGGTGACCCCCGGTCTGCGGACCCAGGCGCATGCTCAGGATAGCTCCCTACCAGCGGGCGCGCCTCACAAGGCTGCCAGTGCCAGGCATCCTCGCGAGACCGACCCCGCCAGCCGCCCTCGCGAGGCTGCGCATACTAGCCCCGACGAAAGCTGCTCGCGAGGTCGCGTATGCTCCTCCTATTGTCGTGGTGGCCGGCGCTGCTCCCTTCGCGGCCCGGGCACTCGTCAACATGGTCGATGTGGAGTTGCTCGAGCCCCCGGGCATGGGTGTAGACGAGTCATCGGGAATCCACTCCAGATGCGATGGGCATGCTGGGAGGCGCGAGGCATCGGCCACTCCGCACGGCCAGCATCTCCCACCGGTCTTCGTCCGCACCGGGGGTTAACTCCTGCGCACCTAACGCCCTGGGCCACACCCCCAGCCGCTGCGTGTCTGCTACTTCTTGAGCTTGCGTTGGTTTTCCCTTGAAGAGGAAAGGGTGATGCAGCAAAGTAGATAAGTATTTCCCTCAGTTGTTGAGAACCAAGGTATCAATCCAGTAGGAGATACAAGCAAGTCCCCAATCTTCGCACCTACACAAACAATCAAACTCTTGCACCCAACGCTAAAAGGGGGTGTCAATCCCTTCACGGTTATTTGCAAGGATGAGATCTGATAGAGATAGATATAAAAGATTGCTAGAACGTAAAGTAAAACAAAAGTAAAAAAGAATGCAGCGAAGTATTTTTGGTATTTTTGGTTTATAGATCTGAAAATATAATATGGAAAATAGACCCAGGGCCATAGGTTTCACTAGAGGCTTCTCTCATGAAGGAAAATAATACGGTGGGTGAACAAATTACTGTCGAGCAATTGATAGAAAAGTGCATAGTTATGACGATATCCAAGGCAATGATTATGCATATAAGCATCACGTCAGTGTCAAGTAGACCGAAACGATTCTGCATCTACTACTATTACTCCACACATCGACCGACTCCTGCCTGCATCTATAGTATTAAGTTCATGAAGAACAGAGTAACACATTAGGTAAGATGACATGATGTAGAGGGATAAACTCAAGCAATATGATGAAAACCCCATATTTTATCCTCGATGGCAACAATACAAATACGTGCCTCGCTACCCCAGCTTTGTCACTGGGTGAGGACACCGCAAGATTGAACCCAAAACTAAGCACTTCTCCCTTTGCAAGAATTACCAATCTAGTTGGCCAAACCAAACCAATAACTCGAAGAGACTTGCAAAGATATGAAATCATGCATATAAGAATTCAGAGAAGTTTCAAATAATATTCATAGATAAGCTGATCATAAACCCACAATTCATCGGATGTCGACAAACACACCGCAAAAGAGTATTACATCGAATAGATCTCCATGAAGATCATGAAGAACATGGTATTGAAGAACAAAGAGAGAGAAGAAGCCATCTAGCTACTAGCTATGGACCCGAAGGTCTTTGGTAAACTACTCACGCATCATCGGAGGGGCAATGGAGTTGATGTAGATGCCCTCCGTGATCGAATCCCCCTCCGACAGATTACCGGAAAAGGCTCCAAGATTGGATCTCACGGGAACAGAGGCTTCCGGCGGCGGAAAAGTATTTTCGTGGCTCTTTTTGGTATCCAGGGAATATTTGGGAATTTATAAGCCGAAGAATAGGGTTAGGAGGGCTGCCGTGGGGCCACAAGCCAGGGGGGCGCCCCCCCTAGGGCGCGCCCTGGTGGCTTGTGACTCCACGGCAGGTCTCCTGCCTTCGTCTCCAAGTCTGCTGGGTTTCTTTCTGGTCGAAGAAAAATCATTCCGAAGATTTTATTCCATTTGGACTCCGTTTAATATTCCTTTTCTGCAATACTCAAAAACAAGGAAAAAACAGAAACTGGCACTAGGCTCTAGATTAATAGGTTAGTCCCAAAAATAATATAAGATAGCATATTAATGCATATAAAACATCCAAAACAGATAATATAATAGCATGGAACAATAAAAAATTATAGATACGTTGGAGACGTATCAAGCATCCCCAAGCTTAATTCCTGCTCGTCCTCGAGTAGGTAAATGATAAAAACATAATTTTTGATGTGGAATGCTACCTAACATATTTATCCATGTAATATTCTTTATTGTGGCATGAATATTCAGATCCATAAGATTCAAAACAAAAGTCTAATATTGACATAAAAACAGTAATACTTCAAGCATACTAACAAGGCAATTGCGTCCTTTCGAAATAACATGGCCTTAGAAAGTTATCCCTACAAAATCATATGGTCTGGCTATGCTCCATCTTCCCCACACAAAGTATCTAAATCATGTACAACCCCGATGACAAGTCAAGCAATTGTTTCACACCTTTTATGTTCTCAAACTTTTTCAACTCTCACGCAATACATGAGCGTGAGCCATGGATATAGCACTATTGGTGGAATAGAATATGGTGGAGGTTGTGAGGAAAAAGGAGAAGATAGTCTCACATCAACTAGGCGTATCAACGGGCTATGGAGATGCCCATCAATAGATATCAATGTGAGTGAGTAGGGATTGCCATGCAACGGATGCACTAGATCTATAAGTGTATGAAAGCTCAAAAAGAAAACTAAGTGGTTGTGCATAAGATGAAAAATTCCACTAGTTATATGAAAGTGACAAAATAGGAGACTCTCTATCATGAAGATCATGGTGCTACTTTGAAGCACAAGTGTGGAAAAAGATAGTTGCACTGTCCCTTCTCTCTTTCTCTCATTTTTTTGGTGGGCATCTTTGGCCTCTTTTTTTTTATTTGGGCTTCATTGGCCTCTTTTATTATTTGTAAAGTCTGGAGACTCATCCCAACTTGTGAGGAAATCATA
This sequence comes from Elymus sibiricus, assembly GCA_039707655.1. Taxonomy (NCBI): domain Eukaryota; kingdom Viridiplantae; phylum Streptophyta; class Magnoliopsida; order Poales; family Poaceae; genus Elymus; species Elymus sibiricus. Next base: position 140,385,983 of record CM077671.1, read on the forward strand.
GCTTCCATCATCCTTTTCTCTCACGGGACAATGCTCTAATAATAAAAATCATCACACTTTTATTTACTTACAACTCAAGAATTACAACTCGATACCTAGAACAAAATATGACTCTATATGCAATATGAAAGTGATGGTGCGTGTCATGAAAAACGGAACGGTGGAAGTTGCATGGCAATATATCTCGGAATGGCTATGGAAATGCCATAATAGGTAGGTATGGTGGCTGTTTTGAGGAAAGTATATGGTGGTTGTTTTGAGGAAGGTGGGTTTAATGCACCGGCGAAAGTTGCGCGGTACTAGAGAGGCTAGCAAAGGTGGAAGGGTGAGAGTGCGTATAATCCATGGACTCAACATTAGTCATAAAGAACTCACATACTTATTGCAAAAGTCTATTAGTTATCGAAGCAAAGCATTAGACGCATGCTCCTAGGGGAGAGGTTGGTAGGAGTTAACCATCGCGCGCTCCCGACCCTCACACAAAGGTTGACAATCATTAAACAAATCATGCTCTGACTTCGTTGCATAACGGTTTACCATACGTGCATGCTACGGGAATCACAAACTTTAACACAAGTATTTCTTCCAATTCACAATTACTGACTAGCATGACTCATATTACCATCTTTATATCTCAAAACTATATGCAAGGAATCAAACTTCTCATAGTATTCAATGCACTTAATATGAAAGTTTTTATTATATCCCTCTTGGATGCCCATTATATTAGGACTAAATTCATAACCTAAACCAATTACCATGCTATTTAAAGACTCTCAAAATAATATAAGTGAGGTACGAGAGTTCAATTATTTCTATAAAATAAAACACCACCGTGCTCTAAAAAGATATAAGTGAAGTATTAGAGCAACATTGCCTAGCTCAAAAGATATAAGTGAAGCACATAGAGTATTCTAATAAATTCACGATTAATGCGTGTCCCCCTCAAAAGATGTGTGCAGCAAGGATGATTGTGGCAAACTAAAAAGCAAAGACTCATATCATACAAGACGCTCCAAGCAAAACACATATCATGTGGTGAATAAAAATATAGCCTCAAGTAAATTTACCGATGGATTGAAGACGAAAGAGGGGATGCCTTCTGGGGCATCCCCAAGCTTAGGCTCTTTGGTATCCTTGAATATGTCTTGGGGTTCCTTGGGCATCCCCAAGATTAGGCTCTTGCCACTCCTTATTCCATAGTCCATCAAATCTTTACCCAAAACTTGAAAACTTCACAACACAAAACTCAACAGAAAACTCATGAGATCCGTTAGTATAAGAAAAATAAATCACCACTTTAGGTACTGTTGTGAACTAATTATTTATTTATATTGGTGTAATATATACTGTATTCCAACTTCTCCATGGTTCATACCCCCCGATACAACCCATAGATACATCAAAATAAGCAAACAACACAAAGAAAACAAAATCTGTCTAAAACAGAACAGTCTGTAGCAATCTATAAACTTAGAATATTTCTATAACTCCAAAAATTCTGAAAAATTAGGACAATAAGGGCAATTTGTATATCAATCTTGTGTAAAAATTTCAGACAAAAGCACGTTCCAGTGAATTTACAAAATTCCTGGACTGAGAGCAAAAGTTTCTGTTTTTCAGCAAAATCAAATCACAAACACCGTAGACCATCCCAAAGGTCTTACTTGGCTCAAACACTAATTTAAACAAGAAAACACAATTACTACAGAGGTAATAATGTGTAAAACACTCAAAAACAGAAGCAAAAACAAAAGCATAAAATAAAATTGGGTTGCCTCCCAACAAGCGCTATTGTTTAACGCCCCTAGCTAGGCATAACGATTTCAATGATGCTCACATAAAAAGTAATAATTGAGATATGCAAAATAGCATCATGAATAGCATGAAAAACGCATTTAAGTCTAACCCACTTCCTATGCATAGGGATTTTGTGAGCAAACAATTTATGGGAACAAGAATCAACTAGCATAGGAAGGCAAAACAAGCATAACTTCAAAACTTTGAACACATAGAGAGGAAACTTGATATTATTGCAATTCCTAAAAGCATATGTTCCTCCCTCATAATAAATTTCAGTAGCATCATGAAGGAATTCAACAATATAACTATCATATAAAATTTTCTCTTCATGATCCACATGCATCCAAAGTTGACACTCTTCCAAAATAGTGGGATTATCATTAACTAAAGTCATGACCTCTCCAAACCCACTTTTATCCAAAATTTCATAAGATTGAACACTCTCCAAAATAGTGGGATCAATAATTCCTAAAGTTGACACTCTTCCAAACCCACTTTCAATATCATATTCATCATGAGTAATAAATAAATTATCAAGATCATAAAAAGCATTATCACCCCAATCATGATCATTGCAATAAGTAGTGGTCATGGAAAACTCATCAAATATAGCATCCCCAAGATTGTGGGTTTGCATATCATTAGCACAATTGATATTAATAGAATTTATAAGAATATCATTGCAATCATGCTTTTCATTCAAGGAAACATCGTGAATCACTTCATCACAATTTTCAGATTCACGAATCTCAAGCAAAACTTCATAGAGATAATCAAATACACTCAACTCACTAGCAATTGGTTCATCATAATTGGATCCCTTGAAAAGATTAGCAAGTGGATGAGGATCCATATCAATAGATTTTTAGCAAGCAAAGATGCAAGCAAATAGAAGGCACATGGTAACACAAGTAGACAAAAAGAGATCCGGCGAGAAAAAGGCGAATAAAACGGCAAATCTTTTTGGTATTTTTCTGAAATTCGTTTTAGAAGTGGGGGAGAGGAAAACGAGAGGCAAATGGCAAATAATGTAAATGCAAGAGATGAGTTTGTGATGGGTACTTGGTAGGCTTGATGTAGATCTCCCCGGCAATGGCGCCAGAAATTGGCAAGTTGACGGGAGAGTTCTTGTCTTCACTTGCTATGTATCGTCCCCGGCAATGGCGCCAGAAATCCTTCTTGCTACTTCTTGAGCTTGTGTTGGTTTTCCATTGAAGAGGAAAGGGTGATGCAGCAAAGTAGATAAGTATTTCCCTCAGTTGTTGAGAACCAAGGTATCAATCCAGTAGGAGATACAAGCAAGTCCCCAATCTTCGCACCTACACAAACAATCAAACTCTTGCACCCAACGCTAAAAGGGGTTGTCAATCCCTTCACGGTTATTTGCAAGGATGAGATCTGATAGAGATAGATATAAAAGATTGCTAGAACGTAAAGTAAAACAAAAGTAAAAAGAATGCAGCGAAGTATTTTTGGTATTTTTGGTTTATCGATCTGAAAATATAATATGGAAAATAGACCCGGGGGCCATAGGTTTCACTAGAGGCTTCTCTCATGAAGGAAAATAATACGGTGGGTGAACAAATTACTGTCGAGCAATTGATAGAAAAGTGCATAGTTATGACGATATCCAAGGCAATGATTATGCATATAGGCATCACGTCCGTGTCAAGTAGACCGAAACGATTCTGCATCTACTACTATTACTCCACACATCGACCGACTCCTGCCTGCATCTAGAGTATTAAGTTCATGAAGAACATAGTAACGCATTAGGTAAGATGACATGCTGTAGAGGGATAAACTCAAGCAATATGATGAAACCCCCATCTTTTTATCCTCGATGGCAACAATACAAATACGTGCCTTGCTACCCCTACTTTGTCACTGGGTGAGGACACCGCAAGATTGAACCCAAAACTAAGCACTTCTCCCATTGCAAGAATTACCAATCTAGTTGGCCAAACCAAACCAATAACTCGAAGAGACTTGCAAAGATATGAAATCATGCATATAAGAATTCAGAGAAGATTCAAATAATATTCATAGATAAGCTGATCATAAACCCACAATTCATCGGATCTCGACAAACACACCGCAAAAGAGTATTACATCGGATAGATCTCCATGAAGATCATGAAGAACATGGTATTGAAGAACAAAGAGAGAGAAGAAGCCATCTAGCTACTAGCTATGGACCCGAAGGTCTGTGGTAAACTACTCACGCATCATCGGAGGGGCAATGGAGTTGATGTAGATGCCCTCCGTGATCGAATACCCCTCCGGTAGATTACCGGAAAAGGCTCCAAGATTGGATCTCACGGGAACAGAGGCTTCCGGCGGCAGAAAAGTATTTTCATGGCTCTTTTTGGTATCCAGGGAATATTTGGGAATTTATAGGCCGAAGAATAGGATTAGGAGGGCTGCCGTGGGGCCACAAGCCAGCCCCCCCCCTAGGGCGCGCCCTGGTGGCTTGTGACTCCACGGCAGGTCTCCTGCCTTCGTCCGCAAGTCTGCTGGGTTTCTTCTGGTCCAAGAAAAAGCATTCCGAAGATTTTATTCCGTTTGGACTCCGTTTAATATTCCTTATCTGCAATACTCAAAAACAAGGAAAAAACAAAAACTGGCACTAGGCTCTAGATTAATAGGTTAGTCCCAAAACTAATATAAAATAGCATATTAATGCATATAAAACATCCAAAACAGATAATATAATAGCATGGAACAATCAAAAATTATAGATACGTTGGAGACGTATCAGTGTCGTAACGCGCTTCCCAACGACATCCGTGTGCCCTCAGCGCCGTGCCGGTTGGTTGAGTGACTCTATGGACGCGAGCCCCAGGCCCGTCCCGGAGGGGAGCGTCTAGACCTCGCCGGCTATGGCGGCACGCCTGGCCGCGCGACACGCCCAGTCATCATAGTGACCGCGAGCGGCGTTGAAGCGCTGCAGTTCGTGGGCCACGAGGAGTGTGACTCACCGATGCGTCAGGTCGTAGCGGACTCGGGAGGATGATGCCGTGACGCGGGCGCGGGGGAGAGTCGGGGCGACGAGATCGTGCTGCGCGATTGATGAGGGCGGCAGCCCTCAGCGTCTGATGAAGGCCGGGCTGGCGATGGAGTCCACCAACGGGGGGGCAAGGCGACGCGGGACGCCGTGGTCTGCTGGCGTCGCCCGAGCGACGCGAGCAACCCGTTGTTCGGCGCGGGCTCGGTGTCCCTTGGCCATGGAAACGGCGAGCGGAGGCGAGGTGAAGCTTGCGGAAGGATTCCGACACGCCCCCTACCTGGCGCGCCAAATGTCGGATTTCGGGCACCGCAAAACCCAAAGAGGTTTGAACATAGGGGCGTGTGCGAAGATCTCCACCAACTTCGACCTCAAGCTCACAACTCCACAGCCTAGCCGGACGAACTCACTCAATCGCCGGGAAGAAGACTAGCACACGAGGATTTACCCAGGTTCGGGCCGATGCGAAGCGTAAAACCCTACTCCTGATTTTGGTGGATTGCCTCATGAGGAGGTTTGTGGATGAACTAGTACAGTGGTGAGTAACCTCGCGAGGGTGCTCGGGTGGTGCCGCCTCTTTTCCTGTACGGTGCAGCCTAGCCTCTATTTATGGTGGCCCGGGTCCTCTTCCCTTATCGCAATGGCGGGAAGGGACCCCACAACGGCGAAATTCGAAGGGGGGACAAGGAGTACATCTTATCCTGATGAAAGGTGGTCTTCGCCTGCAAAGCAGCCGATGGTGATGCAGAGGTGGGCTCGACGATGACGTCCGTCCTGCGGGGCTCATGGTCTTGGTCTCGTTGCGCCGGAATGGAAACCTTTGGGGGTGCCTTGGGAACCTGCGTACGCCTTTGCCTCCTTTGCACCAAAGAGGAAAATGTCTCCTCTGTGCACACTGATGCCCGCCTGGCCTGGCTTGCGTCACACCAGACCTACCGAGGCTGAGCGCTGCATAGGGATCTCCGCCTCTCGGGAGGCGACCCGGGGAGGCCTCCTCCCTCCGAGGGTCTTGGCGTCGTCCTCCTTGCGAGGGCGGGGCCCTCGCGAGGGCCTTGTCTTGAGTGAGGCCGCGCTGGGCCGTGCTCGGCCATCGAAGTGGGCCTCGCCCTGGGCCGCAGGCAGGCAAGTCCGGGTACCCCCATTCCCAGGACGCCGACAGCAGTGACCAACACGAGATGGGCGTGGGCGGCCTCGAGATGGGACTGGTCATCCGCCATCAGGGCTATGGCGACCGCTGAGAAACTGACAGCGGATGTGCCATTCTCGCCATTTGCTATTGTAATAGCCCGAGACCGACGCTCCAGAAGATTCCCCTTTTGCTCCGTTGTCGTCGTGTGATTCGTTTGTTTGTCGCATTCATTATCGCATCATTCGCATCATGTGCATGGCATCGTCACTTGTTTTCGAAAAGTTGCATCCGTTAGCAGTCGCCGGTTCTTCGCGTCGTCCGTTTCGAGTCCAACCACACACGCACGTGCCCGCGGGATCGGTAAAATATTGTTTTCAAAAGTGTGTATAAAACTTTCTCGGATTGGGTCGAAACCTGGCAAGCGGTTGTAATATTTTGTTGGTAGACCGCCTGCCAAATTTCGTCCCGTTCAGAGGTCGTTTGATACCCGAATCGTTAACCCTAGAGCAGCTCTATCGCCGGTTAAAATCGTCGGATGTTTTGTTTTAAAATATTGTGCCGGGCCGCACCAACTCTCCCTCTCTTCTTGGCCCAACCACCTCTCCACAACCCACTAGCCCAACTTTGCCCCCCCTCCGTTCGTGGTCATCGGATCGCGATCGGACGGACGAGGTCCAACCCCCATAGTCCATTCTCTATATAAAACCACCCCATGGAGAGAGCCCCCCTCACTCTCTAGGGTTTCCTCCTTGCTAAATTGCAGCCACCCCCCTAGAAAACCCCACCTGCTAGCTCCACCTCCCTCCAATCCCGCAGCCCTAGCCACCCAGCCGAATCTGGCCCTCAGATCTGAAATCTGGGGCTCAGATTCACCCAAAACCCCCACCTACCGAACATGTCCGCGGCCATCGGACAATGTCCGGCGACCACAGAGCCCGCATGCCGCCGCTAGCCATGGGAGGAGCCCGAGCTCCCTGCCCATCGCCCGAGGGAGCCCAGCCCGCGCCGCTTGCCACCTTCTCGCTGGACCGCGGGACCCGGCCAGGTCGCCGTCGCCGGTCGCCTCTTCTTCCCTTCCCTCCTCCTCCTCCTCTCTCTCTGACTCCCTCCCTCTCTCTAATGGAGCTGCAGGCTGTCACATCGCTGGATGCGCTGCCATGGAGCCCCGGGCAGCTCTCGGCCGACCAAATCCGGCCCATCGCTCGCCGGTTCTGCCTCCCCTGCGAAGCCCGCACTGCCCCGTCGGTCGTTGCCCCGCCGTCGTCCCTGCCGGCGGCGCCCTCGCTATCGGCCTTGAGCGAGAGGTCGGGGACGAGCCCCGTTGACCCGCTCGTGGGCCGGCCTCCCTCCCCCAAGGCCCAGCCGAGCCGGCCAGCTCCGCCTCCCCTCCGACCGGGCCAAGAGCCCATGGTGAGCACCCCATCCAGCCCAGCCCCGCTCCTATTGCCCTATGCTCCGCCCCGTGCGTTGTTTAGCTAACCAGTACCTAGATCCGGCCCAGTTTTGTTTTTTTAGTTCTCTGCGAATTTATCATTATCCACTGATTTCGTAATTTCAGAAAAGGTGCATGATTTAAAATGATCATATTTAAATAACCGTGCATTGGATGAAAATGTTTTTATATATGGAAAATGTTTAGAATTATGTGTAGATCAACAATATGCCATTTTCATCCATGATTAAAAATGCCTAAGCTCGATGTTTGCATCATTTTGCATAATTGCCATCATTTTGCATTGTCATATTTAATTAACGTGCATCGGGATTTAATCCAACCATATATAAAAATGTTCATATTATCAGCATCGCATTTTCATGCATGACAAACCTGTTCATTGAAATAATTGCATTTAACTTGCATTTATAATTGCTAAAAAGGGTTTATGCCATAAACTCGCATAATTAATTGTGACATATTTTCCCACATGAACCTATGCATATTATATGTGTTTTTGGGGTAGAAAAATTCATAGAATTTAACAGTGCATTTAGTTTTGTCATTGGAGGAAGTTTGAGGGCATGTCATTTTTGCCATGATGCCCTTTTTGTCCATTTTGTGTGATTTAATCCATGCATCATATGAAATAGTTGTGAACATGAGATATGCCCTTGGACATGTGTGCTAGGCCCTGGTATCTTGGTTGCTATAGAAATGCATGTTTAGGTGTTGTTTCCTTGTTGCCAACATGCTAGAAAAATCTGCTGTTTTGAGGGTCCAAAATATTTCTAAGTCTGAAAACTGAGTTATTATGTTGCTATGTTGCCATGTGATTTGCTATTGATCTAGGAGTCTTTTGTGGTTGCCACCAAGGAGTCTTTTGTTAAGCAAGTTGTTGCCTATCATGTTGTGCCAATAGTTTGCATGAATAGGTTTAGCATCATAATTAATTCTGTTGTCCAATATGTCAATCTGTTAAAAACTGCTGCACATGTGTAGTCTAATTTTCACTAAGTCAGAGAATCTGTTTTCTTCATGATGCCATGTTGTGTTGATGTTTGCCATGAATCTGAGCATAATTTGATGTTGCCACCATGGTATGATTTGTAGTGCATCATGTCTACTACCATGCTGTAGAGTTTCATGCCAATACATCACATGTAGCATATAGTTTTACTGCTGCCAATATGCCTCCGTGAAAATCTGCTATGCTAAAAACTGTGATTTTCACCAAGTCCTAAACTGTTATATTTTATTGCCATGTTGTGAGCTTCCTACCATGTGTTCCATAACTATTTTGAGTATGATATGTGAAGAGGAAATGAAGTGTGTGTTATATGCTACAGCCCCATGCTTAGTTTGTGCATTTTAGAATCTTGTAGCTTGTTGTTTTCATGTGTGCAATATGATATGTTGCTGTTTTGGGCAGTTTTCAAATAAAACTTGTGTTAGTTGTTGTGGTTGAACCGTAGCTCCGTTTTGAACATGTTGCATATGCAACTTGACTAGAATTTCATGTAGTTTCATAATATCTTGTTGCACACATGATTTAACATGTTTGTGGTGGGTGTTTGCATGCATTTTGCATTCATGGCATATAATCTTGTGATTGCCATATCTTTTAGACCGTAGCTCCGTTTGAGATGTTCTAAATACGTAAATCGACTAGAATGACGTGTAGAATTGCATTGTGCACTTTATTTTCCTGTTTAACAAATATAAAACATGATTAGTTCAGATCTGGACCAATTTCGAAATTAACATATGAGGTCGTTTCGGAAATGCTATATGTTGTTTCCGACCTCATTTAAGATGCCTAGATAGTGTAGTTTACTTATGCTTCACCTCTTGCCATGTTTAACAACATTTAATATTATCGTTTAAATAAACAAGAGTGAACTAAATGATTCGAACGTGGAGTTTCGTCAATATGCAACCCGTTGCATATTGAGCTTCACTTAATGTGTAGGAATTGATTGTTGTGCTTGTCATGTCATGCATAACATGCATCATCCTTGTTGTGCATCATGTCATGCATATGTTGTGGTGTTCTCGTGTGTTGATTGTTGTTTTCGGATTGCTTCTTCTCGATAGAGTCCCGAAAGCGTTCGGAGTGTGAGGTTTCGTTCGACTACGTTGGCTCGCCTTCTTCATGGACTCGTTCTTCTTCCAAGCGGGATCTCAGGCAAGATGATCATTTCCCTGAATACCATTACTATCATTGTCATGCTAGATGTCTCGTTTCTATCGCTGTCTCGCTACCTACCACTTGTATGTCAAGCCTCCCAAATGCCATGAAAAGCCTCTAACCCCTCCACATCCCAGCAAAACATTGTTTGGCTATGTTACTGCTTGCTCAGCCCTTCTTATAGCGTTGCTAGTTGCAGGTGCAAGCCCTTTCCATGTGCAACATGGATATTTTGATATATCACAATATTATTGCTATTTAATTTAATGCCCATATATACTTGGTAAAGGGTGGAAGGCTTGGCCTTTTGCTCGGTGTTTTGTTCCACTCTTGCCGCCCCTAGTTACTTGTGTACCGGTGTTATGTTCCATAATTGAGCGCTCCTAACATGATCGGGGATGTTATGGGGACCCCCTTGATTTTCGTTTTAGGATAAAACTTGTCTGGCAAGGACCAACATTGGTACTACATTTGCCTAATAATAACTAAAATTGCATAGGGACCCGCCGGCACCGGCGGATCTTTAATCAACAACCCGGGCCAGTGCTCCTCATGAGTGTTGGTCCACCTACCTAGCAGTCGGCAGTGCCACCTCAGGGCAACTCGAGGCATTTTCAGGCTACCGTCCACTTCGCATAGACGGATGATGCCCGTAGATAGAGAACGCGCGGCTCTAGATGCGGATCTGGCTCACCGGGAGGCCTTGCTGGACTTGTTTTACCTTTCTCGAACGTCTTGTGCGAGGAATTCCGAAAATACTTCGGGCTATCTCGAGGTTGCGGTTTTCCAGTGGAATTGCCTAGGAAGATCATGAGATTCGTGGTCGAGGTTATTCCCGCTGCGTGTGGTTAGTTTGTGATGGATGAGTTGGAGCACCCCGGCAGGGTTAAATCTTTTTGAAAGCCGTGCCCGCGGTTACGTGGCAACTTGGAAACTTTGTTTAACACCCGGTCATAGCAAACTTGAAGTAAACTCAAATAAAATACACCAACCGTGTGTGTAACCGTGACTATCTCTTCTCGTGAGTCCTTTTCCGAGAGAGAACACGGTGGGGTTATGTTTGACGTAAGTAGGTGTTCAGGATCTCTTAGAGTTCATTACTAGATCACGTCCGTTTACGAAACAATCATCCCCCCTTTATTCTTGTACTCGTAAGTTAGCCACTCTAATAAATGCTTAGTGCTTGCTGTAGCCTCACCACTTAACCATACCTCACCCATTAAGCTTTAATAGTCTTGATACCCTTGGAAATGAGATTGCTGAGTCCCTGTGGCTCACAGATTACTACAACAACAGTTGCAGGTACAGGTAATGCGATGCTTTGACGTGAGCGCGATGCTTGTTTGATTTGGAGTTCTTCTTCTTCTTCTTCATCATCGATCTAGGATGGGCTCCAGGCGGCAGCCTAGGATAGCAAGGATGGATGTATTTATCGTTTGATTTCGTCCGTAGTCGGACCCTGCTCTTCTGTATGATGTTTGGATATGTTGTTGTATTGATGTGATATTGATGTAGCTTGTGGTGAGTGTAAGCCAATTCCATATACTCATCTCTTATTTACATGTACTTGTAATGATATCCATTCTTGTAAAACGACGAGATGCGCTTCTATCCCTGTCGAGGCCATCGTGCCAAAATAAGGATAGGATCGCATCTTGGGCGTGACAAGTTCCATCCATATCAATCTGCAACATTTTAGAGTTGTTTTCATTCTCGATCCTCCAAAGGCCATCATTTCAGAAGATTTCTTCATTGTCATCTTTCAGCTTTCATTCTCAAATTCTTCTCAATTGATTGTCTCTTCGTTCGTATCTCTATTATTCCGGTGCTTCGTTCAAATTTTCTATTAGTGGATCATGATCTCTTCGTTCTCATGTATCTCAATTCATTTCAGGTATTCCATATTTCATTCTCAATTCTTACCGGTGTTCCATTGAAGACGTCTTCAAGCTTGTTTCATCTCTCTTCAATCATTTCCAAGAAGAATAAGTAGTGTGCCAATTCTGTTGCTTGTCATCAATTTAACTTGATGAAGGATAAGCAGACATAATTCTTATTCTTGTTTCATCAATGCGATTTCAATCCTTCTTCCGGAGTTGTTCATGATATCTAAATCTTGATTCTAAGTTCTCATCTTTCTTTTCCGGAGTCCCAAGTTTTCTCAAGTATCTCATCGCAAAGCTTCATCTAAATCTTTGCAAGGTCATAATCTTATTCTTCTTAACCTTCATTCTTTTGATCATCATTTGTTTCCGGAGTTCTCCAAGACGTTCTTCATGGTGGTTCTTCAAGGATTCAATTCATTCTCGAAGTGTTCTTCAATATTCTTGTTGGAGTAGCTCAAGTATTCTCTATCTTGCATTTCAAAGTGCAATTCATTCTCCCTTATCTTGAGAGAATTTGTCAAGAATGAGATATTTAAACCCATCATTTCTTTCTCGGAGTTATCTGGAATTGGATATCACCTAAAGCTTTTCCTGAGGTTTGTTGCTATCATGGTGTTTATCAATGATCCAAGTTTTCTATGTATCCTCTTGGTGAAAGAATTTTTCATCTCTTCGTTGATCTCAATGAAACCAATTGTTTCTGTTTGTGGCCGGTTGTCACCTCATTATTTTGAGATGTTTTCCATAAGCCCATAACAAGTCTTTTCTTTCGTTGTTGGATCTCCAACAACTCCGTTCAACCTATGCTTTTCAAATTCAATGGTGGTAGAAGTTGTCTTTTTCTTCTTCGTTCCCTTCTCTCCAAAGTTCTAGCTTCTATTATTTTGTTCCGGAGGCATTGTGATGTTGCTCTATTCATCCCATCATCTTGGTTTGTCAAGATCATGTTCTTCCCATGCTTAGTTTGTGCATTTTATAATCTTGTAGCTTGTTGTTTTCATGTGTGCAATATGATATGTTGCTGTTTTGGGCAGTTTTCAAATAAAACTTGTGTTGGTTGTTGTGGTTGAACCGTAGCTCCATTTTGAACATGTTGCATATGCAACTTGACTAGAATTTCATGTAGTTTCATAATATCTTGTTGCACAAATGATTTAACATGTTTGTGGTGGGTGTTTGCATGCATTTTGCATTCATGGCATATAATCTTGTGATTGCCATATCTTTTAGACCGTAGCTCCGTTTGAGATGTTCTAAATATGTAAATCGACTAGAATGACATGTAGAATTGCATTGTGCACTTTATTTTCCTGTTTAAAAAATATAAAACATGATTAGTTCAGATCTGGACCAATTTCGAAATTAACATATGGGGTCGTTTCGGAAATGCTATATGTTGTTTCCGACCTCATTTAAGATGCCTAGATAGTGTACTTTACTTATGCTTCACCTCTTGCCATGTTTAACAACATTTAATATTATCGTGTAAATAAACGAGAGTGAACTAAATGATTCGAACGTGGAGTTTCGTCAATATGCAACCCGTTGCATATTGAGCTTCACTTAATGTGTAGGAATTGATTGTTGTGCTTGTCATGTCATGCATAACATTTATCATCCTTGTTGTGCATCATGTCATGCATATGTTGTGGTGTTCTCGTGTGTTGATTGTTGTTTTCGGATTGCTTCTTCTCGATAGAGTCCCGAAAGCGTTCGGAGTGTGAGGTTTCGTTCGACTACGTTGGCTCGTCTTCTTCATGGACTCGTTCTTCTTCCAAGCGGGATCTCAGGCAAGATGATCATTTCCCTGGATACCATTACTATCATTGTCATGCTAGATGTCTCATTTCTATCGCTGTCTCGCTACCTACCACTTGTATGTCAAGCCTCCCAAATGCCATGAAAAGCCTCTAACCCCTCCACATCCCAGCAAAACATTGTTTGGCTATGTTACTGCTTGCTCAGCCCTTCTTATAGCGTTGCTAGTTGCAGGTGCAAGCTCTTTCCATGTGCAACATGAATATTTTGATATAACATAATATTATTGCTATTTAATTTAATGCCCATATATACTTGGTAAAGGGTGGAAGGCTTGGCCTTTTGCTCGGTGTTTTGTTCCACTCTTGCCGCCCCTAGTTACTTGTGTACCGGTGTTATGTTCCATAATTGAGCGCTCCTAACATGCTCGGGGTTGTTATGGGGACCCCCTTGATTTTCGTTTTAGGATAAAACTTGTCTGGCAAGGCCCAACATTGGTACTACATTTGCCTAATAACAACTAAAATTGCATAGGGACCCGCCGGCACCGGCGGATCTTTAATCAACAACCCGGGCCAGTGCTCCTCATGAGTGTTGGTCCACCTACCTAGCAGTCGGCGATGCCACCTCGGGGCAACTCGAGGCATTTTCAGGCTACCGTCCACTTCGCATAGACGGATGATGCCCGTAGATAGAGAGCGCGCGGCTCTAGATGCGGATCTGGCTCACCGGGAGGCCTTGCTGGACTTGTTTTACCTTTCTCGAACGTCTTGTGCGAGGAATTCCGAAAATACTTCGGGCTATCTCGAGGTTGCGGTTTTCTAGTGGAATTGCCTAGGAAGATCATGAGATTCGTGGTCGAGGTTATTCCTGCTGCGTGTGGTTAGTTTGTGATGGATGAGTTGGAGCACCCCGGCAGGGTTAAATCTTTTTGAAAGCCGTGCCTGCGGTTACGCGGCAACTTGGAAACTTTGTTTAACACCCGGTCATAGCAAACTTGAAGTAAACTCAAATAAAATACACCAACCGTGTGCGTAACCGTGACTGTCTCTTCTCGTGAGTCCTTTTCTGAGAGAGAACACGGTGGGGTTATGTTTGATGTAAGTAGGTGTTCAGGATCTCTTAGAGATCATTACTAGATCACGTCCGTTTACGCAACAATCATCCCCCCTTTATTCTTGTACTCGTAAGTTAGCCACTCTAATAAATGCTTAGTGCTTGCTGTAGCCTCACCACTTAACCATACCTCACCCATTAAGCTTTAATAGTCTTGATACCCTTGGAAATGAGATTGCTGAGTCCCTGTGGCTCACAAATTACTACAACAACAGTTGCAGGTACAGGTAATGCGATGCTTTGACGTGAGCGCGATGCTTGTTTGATTTGGAGTTCTTCTTCTTCTTCTTCTTCATCGATCTAGGATGGGCTCCAGGCGGCAGCCTGGGATAGCAAGGATGGATGTATTTATCGTTTGATTTCGTCCGTAGTCGGACCCTGCTCTTCTGTATGATGTTTGGATATGTTGTTGTATTGATGTGATATTGATGTAGCTTGTGGTGAGTGTAAGCCAATTCCATATACTCATCTCTTCTTTACATGTACTTGTAATGATATCCATTCTTGTAAAACGACGAGATGCGCTTCTATCCCTGTCGAGGCCATCGTGCCAAAATAAGGATAGGATCGCATCTTGGGCGTGACAAGTTCCATCCATATCAATCTGCAACATTTTAGAGTTGTTTTCATTCTCGATCCTCCGAAGGCCATCATTTCAGAAGATTTCTTCATTCTCATCTTTCAGCTTTCATTCTCAAATTCTTCTCAATTGATTGTCTCTTCGTTCGTATCTCTATTATTCCGGTGCTTCGTTCAAATTTTCTATTAGTGGATCATGATCTCTTCGTTCTCATGTATCTCAATTCATTTCAAGTATTCCATATTTCATTCTCAATTCTTACCGGTGTTCCATTGAAGACGTCTTGAAGCTTGTTTCATCTCTCTTCAATCTTTTCCAAGAAGAATAAGCAGTGTGCCAATTCTGTTGCTTGTCATCAATTTAACTTGATGAAGGATAAGCAGACATAATTCTTATTCTTGTTTCATCAAAGCGATTTCAATCATTCTTCCGGAGTTGTTCATGATATCTAAATCTTGATTCTAAGTTCTCATCTTTCTTTTCCGGAGTCCCAAGTTTTCTCAAGTATCTCATCGCAGAGCTTCATCTAAATCTTTGCAAGGTCATAATCTTATTCTTTTCAACCTTCATTGTTTTGATCATCATTTGTTTCCGGAGTTCTCCACGACGTTCTTCATGGTGGTTCTTCAAGGATTCAATTCATTCTCGAAGTGTTCTTCAATATTTTGTTGGAGTAGCTCAAGTATTCTCTATCTTGCATTTCAAAGTGCAATTCATTCTCCCTTATCTTGAGGTGGTGTTATAGCATTCTTGTTTCATGAGAAGTCTCGAAGAGAATTTGTCAAGAATGAGATATTTAAACCCATCATTTCTTTCTCGGAGTTATCTGGAATTGGATATCACCTAAAACTTTTCCTGAGGTTTGTTGCTATCATGGTGTTTATCAATGATCCAAGTTTTTTATGTATCCTCTTGGTGAAAGAAGTTTTCATCTCTTCGTTGATCTCAATGAAACCAATTGTTTCTGTTTGTGGCCGGTTGTCACCTCATTATTTTGAGATGTTTTCCATAAGCCCATAACAAGTCTTTTATTTCGTTGTTGGATCTCCAACAACTCCGTTCAACCTATGCTTTTCAAATTCAATGGTGGTAGAAGTTGTCTTTTTCTTCTTCGTTCCCTTCTCTCCAAAGTTCTAGCTTCTATTATTTTGTTCCGGAGGCATTGTGATGTTGCTCTATTCATCCCATCATCTCGGTTTGTCAAGATCATGGTCTTCCCATGCTTAGTTTCTGCATTTTAGAATCTTGTAGCTTGTTGTTTTCATGTGTGTAATATGATATGTTGCTGTTTTGGGCAGTTTTCAAATAAAACTTGTGTTGGTATTTGTGGTTGAACCGTAGCTCCGTTTTGAACATGTTGCATATGAAACATGACTAGAATTTCATGTAGTTTCATAATATCTTGTTGCACAAATGATTTAACATGTTTGTGGTGGGTGTTTGCATGCATTTTGCATTCATGGCATATAATCTTGTGATTGCCATATCTTTTAGACCGTAGCTCCGTTTGAGATGTTCTAAATATGTAAATCGACTAGAATGACATGTAGAATTGCATTGTGCACTTTATTTTCCTGTTTAACAAATATAAAACATGATTAGTTCAGATCTGGACCAATTTCGAAATTAACATATGGGGTCGTTTCGGAAATGCTATATGTTGTTTCCGACCTCATTTAAGATGCCTAGATAGTGTAGTTTACTTATGCTTCACCTCTTGCCATGTTTAACACCATTTAATATTATCGTGTAAATAAACAAGAGTGAACTAAATGATTCGAACGTGGAGTTTCGTCAATATGCAACCCGTTGCATATTGAGCTTCACTTAATGTGTAGGAATTGATTGTTGTGCTTGTCATGTCATGCATAACATGCATCATCCTTGTTGTGCATCATGTCATGCATATGTTGTGGTGTTCTCGTGTGTTGATTGTTGTTTTCGGATTGCTTCTTCTCGATAGAGTCCCGAAAGCGTTCGGAGTGTGAGGTTTCGTTCGACTACGTTGGCTCGTCTTCTTCATGGACTCGTTCTTCTTCCAAGCGGGATCTCAGGCAAGATGATCATTTCCCTGGATACCATTACTATCATTGTCATGCTAGATGTCTCATTTCTATCGCTGTCTCGCTACCTACCACTTGTATGTCAAGCCTCCCAAATGCCATGAAAAGCCTCTAACCCCTCCACATCCCAGCAAAACATTGTTTGGCTATGTTACTGCTTGCTCAGCCCTTCTTATAGCGTTGCTAGTTGTAGGTGCAAGCTCTTTCCATGTGCAACATGGATATTTTGATATATCACAATATTATTGCTATTTAATTTAATGCCCATATATACTTGGTAAAGGGTGGAAGGCTTGGCCTTTTGCTCGGTGTTTTGTTCCACTCTTGCCGCCCCTAGTTACTTGTGTACCGGTGTTATGTTCCATAATTGAGCGCTCCTAACATGCTCGGGGTTGTTATGGGGACCCCCTTGATTTTTGTTTTAGGATAAAACTTGTCTGGCAAGGCCCAACATTGGTACTACATTTGCCTAATAACAACTAAAATTGCATAGGGACCCACCGGCACCGGCGGATCTTTAATCAACAACCCGGGCCAGTGCTCCTCATGAGTGTTGGTCCACCTACCTAGCAGTCGGCGGTGCCACCTCGGGGCAACTCGAGGCAGTTTCAGGCTACCGTCCACTTCGCATAGACGGATGATGCCCGTAGATAGAGGGCGCGCGGCTCTAGATGCGGATCTGGCTCACCGGGAGGCCTTGCTGGACTTGTTTTACCTTTCTCGAACGTCTTGTGCGAGGAATTCCGAAAATACTTCGGGCTATCTCGAGGTTGCGGTTTTCCAGTGGAATTGCCTAGGAAGATCATGAGATTTGTGGTCGTGGTTATTCCCGCTGCGTGTGGTTAGTTTGTGATGGATGAGTTGGAGCACCCCTGCAGGGTTAAATCTTTCGGAAAGCCGTGCCCGCGGTTACGTGGCAACTTGGAAACTTTGTTTAACACCCGGTCATAGCAAACTTGAAGTAAACTCAAATAAAATACACCAACCGTGTGCGTAACCGTGACTATCTCTTCTCATGAGTCCTTTTCCGAGAGAGAACATGGTGGGGTTATGTTTGGCGTAAGTAGGTGTTCAGGATCTCTTAGAGATCATTACTAGATCACGTCCGTTTACGCGACAATCATCCCCCCTTTATTCTTGTACTCGTAAGTTAGCCACTCTAATAAATGCTTAGTGCTTGCTGCAGCCTCACCACTTAACCATACCTCACCCATTAAGCTTTAATAGTCTTGATACCCTTGGAAATGAGATTGCTGAGTCCATGTGGCTCACAGATTACTACAACAAAAGTTGCAGGTACAGGTAATGCGATGCTTTGACGTGAGCGTGATGCTTGTTTGATTTGGAGTTCTTCTTCTTCTTCTTCTTCATCGATCTAGGATGGGCTCCAGGCGACAGCCCGGGATAGCAAGGATGGATGTCATTTTATCGTTTGATTTCGTCCGTAGTCGGACCCTGCTCTTCTGTATGATGTTTGGATATGTTGTTGTATTGATGTGATATTGATGTAGCTTGTGGCGAGTGTAAGCCAATTCCATATACTCATCTCTTCTTTACATGTACTTGTAATGATATCCATTCATGCAAAACGACGAGATGCGCTTCTATCCCTGTCGAGGCCATCGTGCCAAAATAAGGATAGGATCGCACCTTGGGCGTGACAGCTATCCCCGTCACGGTTGTTGTTGCCGCCCTCTCAGCTGCAGCAGCAGCCCTTTCGGTTGCTGCAGCCGCCCTGTCGGAGGTAGCGGCCGCGTTCAAGCATCTTCAGAGTGCGCTCATGGCTGATGCAGCCGCGCTCGGGCCGGAGTGGGTTGCTAAAGTTGCCCTCACGACGGGGATCCACGTCCCCATCTTTCACCGGCGACGATTGAAAAGTAAAATGCTCTGGGGAGTCTGTGCGGTAAACTGGCCGGCGGTATACTGTAGCCGACGAAGCTTCCATCCTAAGCCATGCATTATGACTTTATGAGGATTGGCCCAAGATGTTTTGTACTTCATCACACACGATTCATGAACTTCAACTGTTTGTGAAAGACTTGGTTTTCAAAATGTTTAAAAAAAAATGAGGTTACTTTGACAAAGGATGGTGTTTGGATTGCAATAAGATTTATCTGAAGTGAACACTTACCAATAGCTGGGTCGTGCTAAAATATGGAATTATTCAGGGTCCGTTTGGCATTTTTATGCATTAATTGAGTTTTCTAGGCATTTAATGTGTATAATTCAAATTTGAACTATCGTCCCAATGTCCGGTGCGTCAAAATGGGATGAAAATCATATTAGTGTCCATGGCTTCATCTTTAGGTCACAGGCAAGAAATAGGAATGAATTTCAAACATATCGGGGTCTTGGCTCGGCCTCAAACATTGAGAAACTTGGTTTTTAAATTATAGCAAATCCAAAATGCTTCAGAAATTCTAAAAACTTGGCATGTTGTCATGACATGGCACATATGTGCCATTGAATTTTTTTGTCCAACTTGGGACAATTATAGGCACAAGTCCCTTACAAACCGGAGCTTCTCACTGCAAGCTTTGTGGTTCGATAAGGAACACATCACCTTAATTACGTGGGCAAAACAACATCCGCTCATCTTCTCGCCTTGAACTTTTGTTAGACGCAACAAAGCCTAGTAATTGTGTCTTGCTAAAATATGGAATTATTTAGGGTTCTTTTTGCATTTTCATACGTTAATTGAGCTCTCTAGGCATTTAATGTTGATAATTAAAATTTGACGAAAATCACATGGTCTGGTGCATCAAAATGGGTTGAAAAACATATAAGTGTCCATGGTTACTTTGGGCCCCATGCAAGATATGTGAATGTATTTCAAACATCTCGGGGTCTTGGCTCGGTCACATACATTGAGAAGCTTGGTTTTACATTCATGTATAAATCAAAAACTTGTCATAATTTCATGAAACTTGGCCTGGTGTCATGACATGGCTCATACGCGCCCTGGTGAAAAAATGTCCGATTTGGGACAAGTTTTGCAACAAGCCCCTTACAAACCTCAGCTTCTCACGGGAAGGTTTTGTGGTTTTGATATGGAACGCGTCACATTATGTGGGCGAATCGACATCCGTTGCATCTTCTCGTCTTGAACTATATATTTCTAGAGGCAACATATACCAAAATGACTGTCGTTCCAAAAATATGAAAAATATACATGGTTCGTTTGGCCTTTTTATACATTAATTGACTTTTATATGCATTATTTAACGTGCATAATTCAAATTTGAACTACAATCACAAGGTCTAGTGCATCAAAATGGGTTGAAAATAATATAAGTGTACATGCATGTTTAGGATCCCATGCAAGATATGGAAATGAATTTCAAACATCTCACACGGTCTTGGCTCGGGCACACATACATTGAGAAACTCGGGTTTTAAATCATGTATAAATCAAAAAATCGTGAGAAAAGTCATGAAACTTGGCATGGTGTCATGACATGCATGGCTCATATGTGCCCTAGTAAAATAATATCCAATTTGGGACAAGTTTTGGCACAAGCCTCTAACAAACCTAAGCTTCTCACGGGAAGCTTTTGTGGTTTCGATATGGAACACGTCACCTTTTGTGGGCAAATCGACATCCGCTGCACCTTCTCATCTTGAAGTATATATTTCCAGAGGCAACATATACCAAAATGAGTGTCGTGCCAAAATATGAAATTATACATGGTTCGTTTGGAAGTTTTATACATTAATTGACTTGTATATGCATTATTTAATATGCATAATTCAAATTTGAACTACTAACACAAGGTCCACTGCATCAAAATGGTTAGAAAACCATATTAGTGTGCATGCATATTTAGGTCCCATGCAAGATATGGGAATGAATTTCAATCATCTCGGGGTCTTGGCTAGGCGAGAGAAACATTGAGAAACTCGGGTTTTAAATCATGTAAATCAAAAAACTCGTCAGAAGAATCATGAAACTTGGCTTGGTGTCATGAACATGGCACATAAAGGCGTCATATCATTTTGTTTTCCTATTTGAGACTCGTTTTTTAATATATTTTTTCTTTTAGAGCCAACATTGAGAATATTATGTTAAATCATAGTAAATCTAGAACTGACACAAAATTCAAGAAATTGGGCACGGCGTCATGATATAGAACAAATATGTTGTGGTATTTTTTGTGTCCATTTTGGAAAAAGGCGGACACATTAATAGGTAACAAAATCTTTTTGGAACAAAGAACTGTCACGTTTCCACGGAAACGGTTGCATTATTTTCAAACCGTGGGCGTTCTACTGCCCTTATGTGCTGCCAATCGTCACACTCTTCTATTGACTAGGGCTTAGGAGGTGTCGTGCGAGCAGCTGCTACAGTTGACAGGAGGCGAGCGAGCTGGCCTCCGCTGCGCAGGATCACCGGGAGGCGTGCGGGCTGTACGCCGCAGGTTCACCGGGAAGCGAGCCCTTTGACCACCATAACCACCATCCTCGCTTCCAACCTGTCCATCAATGGCGACCGAGCCACTGTTTAATAGGCGGCTTTACTGCCCACTCACTCACAATCCTCTCTACATCTTCGCCTTCCATTCCCCTCCATCATTCAGACCTCCACGGCGACCTACGCCATGGTGCACAAGGATCATATGCCACTAGTCTTCCGGTTTGGTGAAGTTGACACCGAGCCGGAAGAGATAGAACATAAAGACGAATGGGACGCCATGGACATGGCCCTAGAAGAGCTGCATGCCGCAGCGGATGCTGCCCCGACGCACTCGCCAGAAACCATCCCCGCGCCCGCGCTAGCAACCATCCCCGTGGCATTGACCGGCTAGTCGCCGAGCATCATCGCAGCGCTGGAAACCGCGGGCGTCAGGGAGGTCCCCACGGTCCCGTGCGAGCTCGTGTACGTGCAAGCGACAGCGCCTCCTCCCTCGCCCGTCCTCGTGCGCGCCCCTGCACACGCCACACCGGTACCAGTGCACGTGCCCGCACCCACAGCGCCCGACCCCGTGCGCGCGCCTACACCCGTCACGGGCCCCTCAGCGGATTAGGACGCGGCCGTCGACATCTTCCTCGCAGCGCCACTAGTCGCCGCCCCCCGGCCCCGCGCCCGTCGATCGCGCGACGACCGGCTCTTTGATTGTGAAGTCCATAACATTCTAGTCTCGTTTGAAGAACTATGCAACTTCGCCCCAGAGCACGAGAATGCCGCCGCCGCTGCCACCCCCGCAATTAGTTTTCTTTATATTGTATCTCGATTGTATGAATGTAAAGTCAAAGCTTGACTGAATGAAATCTATGGTTTGATGAACTAAGTATTTATCTCTGAATTCCCATAGCAAACAAAAAACCATCATCGTTTCCTCTGAATAAACACTCATCACAAACGGTTCAGGTTGAATACCGTATACAGATCGACAGCTATCTTTCCTTTGCCCGTAAGCCAAGTGAAAATATTGGCGCGTGGGATTGGTGCAATGCGTCATCGCAAACGTTTCTATAATATGACCCGTGTACCTAGTACAGACAACCTAGGAAGATTTGAATCTATCATATTGGGTAAATTGCCATGTGTCAAATCGGAAGCATTCACATCTGTCGATCTAGTAACATTGGCATATGTCAACATTGTAGCACTGGCATTTGTCGAATTTCGCAGGAACAAAATCACTATTACGTTGCACTTTTGCAACTGAAATTCAACAAACATGAATATCATTCATAGATTAAGCATTGGTCTTTGTACAAAATAGTTCAACTCGACAGCTGAATCGAACAAACTTTTCCCCAATTGTTCCAACCACGTACTGAAATAGCTAGTTCAACTATATATACTAGCTAATTTAAAGTACGTGGTATAGTTCAACCATATCTATAGTTAGATGAACTGAACAAAATAGCCCTGAATACTAGTACTACGGAGGGGCTTTGTACCACTTCCAACAGAATCGAGCGCGCTCAGTAAGAGCAAGTGGAGGAGGAGCCTGCCAACGAGTTGCTGGAGTCGTGTCCGTTGCCTGCCAGTTCTGCCCTCCGGCGCTCAAGACGCCCCTCCTCGAAGCGACGTGACTCGGCGTAGATATCCGCATTCCACGCCGCCGCTGCGGCTTTTCTTGCGGCCACGGCGTCGGTGAGCTTCTTCGCGTGCGCGACCTGGCGCTCCACCTCCTTCTCTAGGAAGTAGATGTAGTGTGCCAGGGTTGCGACGCAGAAGCCCGGCGGCGGGCCTGTGGCGTCCTCAACCTCCTGCATTCGTGCCTTGGTGGCGGAGCGGGTGATGACCCCGTCGCCTGACGGCGGGGTCGTGGAAAAGACGGATGATGGTGGGGTGGCAGCCCCGGTGGCTGCCGACGTGTTGGCGGCCACGGCGGCCACCGGCAGCAGCTGCCTTCGGGCAGCGGTGGTTGAGCGTGTAGTTGGTGGCGTGCGCAGACCCACCAGGGACGCCATGTGCACCATACGCTTCAGAGGACTGCCGCGCCGATGCGGTGAAGCCTCCCAGCTGGAGCTGTCCTCTGGTGGAGTGGCTGGGCGATGACGAACGGCCGGTGCCATTGGTGATTGGGGGAGAATCAAACTAGACAAGCTACGGGGAGGGAGGGGATGAAGGCAATGTGGAGTCGCCGGCCGTGAGGGTTTATATAGAAGGCCGGCAAGCATTGGGGATTTCACCGAGCCGGGCGGGAAGCTAGAGCCTTAGGAGGGTTTGTGCGCGGGAACCTGCGCGGATGTGCGTGGGAACGGGCTTATCGAGCGGACGCGTGGCCAAAAGCGGTGCCGAAGCGTGCACTGGAATCCTCGGGCGACAACGCGGTGACAAGACGCGAGAGAGGAGGATGGGGTGATGCGCAGGCACACGGGTCATAATTATAAAACATTTGCGATATTAATACAGGCAAACGACACTCCCCAATGAAGCGTCAGTAATGATTTCATCCATCGCTGACAATTGTTTGGCAGCAACCGTCTGCCAACAACCCACACAGCTTGTTAGTATGAATCGTTTGGGTTATTATTGGTCTTCCCACACAATTCTGATGAATGAACTGTTTGCCTGGTATCACGCACACCTTGTTATGGTAACTCGTTTGTGTTCTAGGTCGATCAATGCAAACAGTTTGTCTGAATGAACTGTATGCCGTACTTCACACACATATGTATTTTGAGAACCGTTTCTATTATCTTGTCTAATCACAAACAGTTCATAAGCACCAACTGTATGCCTAGCATCACACACGCAACTATTTTCTGAATCGTATTTGATGGATCTGCCATCGCACACAGTTCGTGTCATTAGCGACGGAGCTTGAACTATACCGTTTGCGATTGATGGATCGCACACAGTTTCCATGAAGGGTATCTGATTGATGTGTCGTCTTTGGACCATTTTGTAGTAGTGTTGTCGAGCTTTGTATTCGAGCCCTCGAGGCCCCTTGCTTGTAATATGAAGCTATATGACTTTAACTTGTGTCTAGAGTTGTTTTGTGATATCAATCAGTGAGTCCCTAATCTTGGTCGTACGCATTTGCATGTATGATTAGCGTACGGTTGAGATGGGGGCGTCACATCATGAGTTAACATGTTTATGATGACAATTAGAGATTATAGCTTCTCATGCCATGCTTAAATAGCTAGGAGTGGATAATGATTTATCTTAGGTGTTAACACGCATTAAAATGGTTATGATGTAGTATGGTAGTATGGTATTTCCCTCTGAGTAATTCGAGCGGCTTGACTTGGCCGATGTGCAAGCATGTAGTTGATTCAAAACCAATGCAGCCTTCATGGTGTTTAAATTCAGAGTGTTCATATACTACTTATGCTATGTTCAATGTTAATTATTCACAATGCATGATTATGACCGTTTTCACTCTCTAGCTAGTCGCTTCTCAATCTATTGCTAGCCTTCACTGGTACTAAGCGGGAATACTGCTTGTGCATCCAAAATCCTTAAACCAAGTTGTTCCACATGAGTCCACCATACCTACCTATATATGGTAATACCCTGCCGTTCCAAGTAAATTTGCACGTGCCACCTCTAATATTCAAATAAACCTCTGTTTTGTGCGCTCGTACCGCTCACTGAGCGACGGGGCGGTCAATATCTTCCATGCTAAGTGGGTTATTCTCAAGTTGGGCATTTATTCGCCTGTCATTGAACGAGAGAGGCTGGTAAAAAGGATGCCTAGTCCTGCAAAATCAAAAATAATTAAACAAAACTCCCAGGACAGTTGAAATGTTGGAGGGCATACATGGATCCGGCCAGCCATGGCTTGTGTATGTATGGTGGATGAGAGTAAACTTTACCATTCCGCTTGGGAACCGCCAATAATGTGTATAGCATGGAAGATATTGAAATACTTTGTTGTGACATTGACAGGAAAAGCGCACCACCCAAAAATTATAATTTCAAGAACTCTGAGCTCTGGCACCTCTGCAAATCAATGCTTCCCTCAGCGAAGGGCCTATCTATTTACTTTTATGTTATCCTTCAGTCATCATCCTCTTACCAAAAGCACCAGATCAAAGAGCACTATTGTCATTCTTATGCATTGAGTTTTGTTAATGTTGGATGTGAGCATGACTGGATATTTTCTACCCAGAATTATAATGTTTTGTCGCTGCTTGAACCTCAGAGGTGCTCTGCATTTATGTTTTGCGGTCTCAAAAAGGGCTAGCAAAATGCCATGTCATCATATTATATCATGATTGTTTTGACAAATTGTTGGCATGTGAGATATCTTTTTATTGCTCGCTAGTTGGTTATGTATTGCCATGAGTGAATATGACGTTTAGTTGTTATCATGGATATGGTTATTTATGATTTATGCTGAAAACCTGAACACTAGCTAAGAATGTGTATAACAAGGAGAGCAAAAGAGTTTGTAAAAGTTTCTTTATCACTTTCAATTTATCAACTGAATTGCTTGAGGACAAGCAATAATTTAAGCTTGGGGGAGTTGATAGGTCTCAAAGGTATCTACTTTCCCAAACACGTTTGCTCTGGTTTTGGACTCTAATTTGCATGATTTGAATGAAACTAACCCGGACTAATGTTGTTTTTAGCAGAACTACCTTGGTGTTATTTTTATGCAGAAATAAAAGTTCCTGGAATTGGACGAAACTTTTTGTGAATTATTTTTGGAATATATAATGAATTATAGAGCGAAGAACCACCCGAGGGGGGATGTCTGTGAGCCATGGAGCATAGGGTGCGACCACCCCCTGGGCGTGCCCTATTAGCTTGTGGGGCCCATGTGGCTCCCCCGACCAAAATTGCACTCCTATAAATTCACATCTTTGGAGAAAAATAGGAGATAAGATTTCATCACATTTTACGAGACGAAGCCGCCGCCACCTCCTGTTTTTCATCGGGAGGGCTCATCTGGAGTCCATTTGGGTCTCCGGAGAGGGGGATTCGTCGCCGTCGTCATCCCCAACCCTTCTTCATCAACACCGCCATGATGCTCACCACCAGGATTGAGTAATTGCTTTGTAGGCTTGATGGACGGTGATGGGATTGGATGAGTTTGATCATGTAATCGAGTTAATTTGATAGGGCTTGATCCTAGTATCCACTATGTTCTAAGATTGATGTTGCTATGGATTTACTATCTTAATGCTTGTCACTAGGGCTTGAGTGCCATGATTTCAGATCTGAACCTATTATGTTTTCATGAATATAAGAGTGATTTGGATCCGATCTTGCAAGTTGTATGCACCTATTACGTGTCAAGATCTGCATACCCCAAGGTGACAAGAATTGGGATTCTTTTTGGTGATTGTCGTAGTTTGAGGAGTTCATGTATTCACCATGTGTTAATGCTTTGTTCCGGTTCTCTATTAAATGGAGGCCTTAATATCCCTTAGTTTCCATTAGGACCCCGTTGCCACGGGAGGGTAGGACAAAAGATGTCATACAAGTTCTTATCGCAAGCGCGTATGACTATATACGGAATACATGCCTACATTATATTGATGAATTGGAGCTAGTTTTGTGTCGCCCTAGTGTGTAACGGTTACATGATTGATGTCATCTAAATCATTATCCATCACCGATCCACGTGCCTACGCATTACGTATACTGAATCTGGCTAAGTTATAGTTGCTGCTACTGTCACAACTGCTACAAAATTACTGTTGTAACTATTATTGTTACTCCTACTACTATTACTTGTCGTGCTACTAAAACTTTGTTGCAGAGAGATATCCCAGGTGTGGTTGAATTGACAACTCAACTGCTAAGGCCGATAAATATTCTTTGGCTCCCCTTGTGTCGAATCAATAAATCAGGGTGAAATACTACCTGCGAAGACTGTTGTGATCCCCTATACTTGTGGGTTATCAAGGGGGCGGGTGGAAGAGTAGCCTGGACGGAGCGGCGCGGCGGCAGAGTGCTCTGTGTGCGCGAGGAAGGAAAAGGCAAGACACGAGGAGGTGGTTTGCAAGCAATGAAATGGTGGATTGAGCACCGCCCCCATGAACGCCTTTTTATGAGAAGGCGTGGGGGCTGGCTCTCTGCCGCTCGGCAGGGTTGTGCGTTTCCAGGCGCACGACCGCGAAGTGTTGTTTCGCTCCACCACTCTGTCATGCCCAAAATGCGGTCATATCCTTGCGACGGCTTGATCGCTTCGATACAGATAGAAGCGCATTTTGGGTCGCTTCGCAAGAATGGAAATCATCACAAACACATGTAAAAAAGAGATGAGTATATGGAGTTGGCTTTCACTAACCACATGCTACAACATAAATATCACAATACAACAATACATCACAATCATCATACAAAAAAGTAGGATCCGACTATCAATGAAATCAAATGAAAAAGAAGATGACGTCCACCCTTGCTAATCCCAGGCTGCCGACCTAGAACCCATCCTATGATCGATGAAGAAGAAGAAGAACTCCAAATAGAACAATCATTGCTCTCAGATCAAATCATCGCATTACATGTACCAGCATATGTTGTTGTAGGAATATGTGAGCTACGGGGACTCAACAATCTCATTACCAAGGGTATCAAGACTAGCAAAGTTTAATGTGTGAGGTATGGTTAAGTGGGTGAGGTTGCAGCAGCACTAAACATTTTTAGCTGGCTAACTTACAAATACAAGAATAAGAATAGTGATCTATGCATAATGGACATGAGCTTGTAATGATCAAGAGGTTATCTTGGACATCTACTTACAGGTCAAACATAACCCCACTGTGTCCTCTTCTTGGTTCAAACCTCACAAGAAGACACGGTCATAGTTACACACACGGTTGGTGTATTTTAATTTGGTTTACTTCAAGTTTTATATTACCGGGTATTATAAAATTTCCAAGTTGCCACATACCGCAGGCACAACTTTCAGAAAGATTTAACCCTGCAGGCGTGCTCCAACTCATCCATCACAAACTAGCCACAAGCTGTAGTGGAAAACCTCAACCGCGGGATAGCCCATAGTATCCTCGGAATCCCGGTGCACATGACGTTCATTAAAGATAAAACAAATCCAACAACACCGCCCGGCAGGCCAGATCCTGATAGGAGCTGATGTATCTTGCTCTCAGGGCACTACCATATGAGCGATGGTTACCACGCTAATACTCGAGTTGCCCCGGGGCGGCGTTAATAAGTTGCTCTAGTTTTGACTAACACTCATGAGAAGCACTGGCCCGGGTTGTTGATTAATTAGCCAACGGGGCAGCTAGTCCCTATGCAATTTTAGTTGGTTATTAGCAAATGTACTACCAATGTTGGGCCTTGCCAGAAGCTTTTCTCCCAAAACGAAAATCAAGGGGGTCCCCATAACAACCCAAAGCATGTTAGGAGCGCTCAATATGGAACATAACACGAGTACTCAGAAACTAAGGCAGCAAAAGTGGAACAAAACATCAAGAAAAAGGCCAAGACTTCCACCCTTTACCAAGTATATAGATGCATTAAATTAAATAGCAAGAATAATGTGATATCCCAAGATATCCATATTATCACATGGATCCACCTTCAGCTGCAACTAGCAACACTATAAGAGGGGTTGAGCGGTGATAACTTAGCCAAACAACGGTTTGCTAGGATGTGGAGGGTTTGACGTTGATCATTACATTTTAGGAGGCTTGACAAACAAGTGGTAGGTAGCCAGACATAGCAATAGAATAGAGACAACTAGCATAGCAACAATAGTAGTGGTATCCAGGGTAATGATCATCTTGCCTGAAATCCCGCTTGGAAGAAGAACGAATCCATGAAGTAGACGAACGGGCGTAGTCGAACAAATCCTCACACTCCAAAACGGTTTCGGAACTCTAGCGAGGAGAAGCAATCTGGAAACAAAAAAATCACATGGTAAACACCATAGCATATCCATGGCATGATGCACAATCAAGTCTGATGCATGTCTGGTTTAAATAGACATGGCATGGCAACACTCAAATACTACACATTAAGTGAAGCTCAATATGCAACTCGTTGCACATTGATGAAACTCCACAATTGAATTACTTAGTTCACTCTTGTTTAGGTAAAGAACAAGCTTAAATGTTTTTGTCATGGCAAGAGGTGAAGCATAAATAAACTATCTATCTCGGCATTTTAAATGAGACCGGAAACAACATATAGCATTTCCGAAATGACCCCATATGCAAATTTAGAATTTGGTACTGTTCTGCCTAAACATATTTTATATTTATTAAACAAGAAAACAAAAGGCACCATGTGATTCTACACATCATTCTAGGCGACTTATATATATAGGTCATTTAAAACGGAGCTATAGCCTAAAAACTATGACCAACACAATATAATATGCCATGAATGCAAAATGCATGCAAATAACAACCACAAACATTTAAATCATGGATGCAACATGATGTTATGAAACTACATGGAATTCTAGGCAAGTTTCATGTATAACACGTTCAAAATGGAGCAACGGTTCAACAGTTACAATCAACTCAAGTTCTAGTTATAATCTGCCCAAAACAGCAACATAGCAATTTGCAATCATCAAAACGACAAGCTATAGGAACCTAAAATGCACAAACAAGGCATGATACAATAGTATGTTATATGCACTTCATTTCATCCAAAAGGATCATGGTGAAAATAGTCATGGATTACTGGCTAGGATGCTCACAACATGTCTAGAAAATATAGCAAATAGGACTTAGTGAAAATCAAAGATTTTTCACAAACAGATTTAACGTGAAGGCATATTCATGGCAACATTTAAATATGTTACAGAACTTATCATGGCATGAAATTTGACATAATGGTAGTTGACATAATGGACTTCATTTCATTCAACATAAGCATGAGCAAAAGATGCACAGATTCATGGCATTCATCCACACAAAATGGCAAGTTGAACTAAACAGGTTCTCAGACTTAGTGAAAATCTGGGATGCAAAACAGTTACTTCATGAAGATGTCTTGGGATGCACAAAAAAATAGCTTAAGCATTTTTAATATTTATGAAATTGACATGTACAACAAGTAGACATAGCATACTTCAAATTACTCCATGGATGCAAAATGGTACTATTGGTTAACAGAAAAATAGATTTAACATGATAGCAACTTGGGAGCAACAAATTGACATGACCAGAAATCCTTCCTGATACTTGTAAACTGCGTTGGGTTTTCCCCCCGAAGAAGAGGGGATGATGTAGCAAAGCGTAGGTAAGTATTTCCCTGAGTGAGAACCAAGTTTATCGAACCAATAGGAGAACCACGCAAATTCTCGTCTTGAGTGCCTATGCACAAAAGAGCAAACACTTGCACCCAACGCGAGCAAGAGGGTTGTCAATCCCCTTGAACTCATTACTTGCAAGCGATAGGTAGTGATAGATAGATAATTTGATAAATATAAATAGTAAATAAAAAGAAAGTAAATAATGGCAGCAAGGTGTTTATTGTTATTGTAAATATAATTGTGAGGAGACCAGGAGGTCATAGTGTTCACTAGAGGCTTCTCTCTCGAAGAAGGCATACGGTGGGTAAACAAATTACTGTTGGGCAATTGCTAGAAAAGCGCATAGTTATGCAATATTTATTCACGGCAATGATCATGTATATAGGCATCATGTCCATAAACAAGTAGACCGACTCCTACCTGCATCTACTACTATTACTCCACCCATCGACCGCTATCCAGCATGCATCTAGAGTATTAAGTAAAAATGGAGTGATTCTTGGAGGATGATGACAAGATGTAGACAAAGTAAATCCAATCAATATAAATAAACCCCATCATTTTACCCTTAGTGGCAGCAATACAATACATGTCAGGTCCCTTTCTGTCACTGGGATTGAGCACCACAAGATTAAACCTACTACAACGCACCACTCCCACTTGAAGATAAATCAATCTAGGTGGCAAAACCAAACCGATAGATCGGAGAGCATTACGAAGCTATAACAATCATGGAAATAAAATACCAGAAAGTATTCAATATCTTTTCATGAATAATATGAACATAAACCCACAATTCATCAGATCCCAACAAACACACCGCAAAGATTGATTCCATAAGATAAATCACCGTGGGAATCGCAGTGATCTTAGCAATGAAGAACATAGAGAGAGATAGCCATCTAGGTACTAACTACGAATCACCATGGGAGCATCAAGGTTGATCTAGAGGTCCTGCATGATCGATCCCCCCTCTGGCAGGGCACCGGAACAGGGCCCCAGATGGGCACATGGCAGAACAGAGACTTGCGACCGCTACCCTCCGTGGGTTGAAGTCTCCATCAGCATGGACGTACGATAGCACCACCTATTGAAATCATGGGAAAAATCTTCATGTCATCAATTGCATTTGATTCTCCTCTCCCTACCTTTACTTTCATGTGCATGTCTTTACTTTTCGCTGCTATACTCTTAGACTTGCATGTGTAGGGTGTACTTAACTTGCTACAATTGCTAAAACTTGCCAACACTTAAAATTGGGAAAAGGCTATATTTTTAATTGCTTAAGTAGTCAAATCACCCCCCCTCTAGACATACTTCGGATCCTACAAGGCAGAAGCCTGGCATGTAAGTCTTCATCGGGATGCTCTAGAGGCAGTCCACCAAAAGAGATATATGACCCGCCTGTCCCCTAACTACGAACCTACACGCATGTTCAACACGCACAGCTGACACCCGGAGCCGAGCAGCCGCGTTTGCATCAACCTCATCAGTCGGCTCAACAGCATGATCCAGCCCACCCCCCCGCCGGGTCAGTCGCCACCTCATCGTTTCCAGACGCTGGCAGGTCACTTCTCCAATCATGTGGACAATATGTTGGCGGCGACTCGCAATCTTGAAGCGCTCCCGATCACAGGAAACACCCCAATTGAGGTTGAGGCTAGGAATGCCATTGAGATGTTGAAAACTGCGGTCACCCAATAGGCGCAGTACTCCTACAGCCGAGATCGGGTTCACTCTACCCCTTATCAGAGTCGTAGAAGGAGTCAACACGAGGGGTCCCCTCTGGTGTCTAGCAGCAGGCGCAAGAAGCATGCTCAGAATTCACCGGCTCGACCGGCGATGTCAGACGCATAGGCAGTCGTCGACGCAGCCTGAGCTCTGCGAGAGGCACAAGCAGCGGGTCAAGTGCCACCCTCCACACCCAAGCATGTTTCTTTTGTGGCGGGTCTAAGAACTAGAACAATCGGAGTGACATGCCTTGCCCCGGCTCTACGCAATGAATGTATGCCCAAGGACTTCAAAGGCCCTCGCAAAGTTCCCAATTACACAGCTGACCTTGAGCCGACTGCATGGATAGAAAGCCATGATATATCCATGGACATGTTGGATATTAGTGATGCAGTCTGCGCTAAGTACTTGACAATGATGTTGGAAGGACCGGCTCGCACAAGGTTGAAAAACCAAGCTCCCAATGCAATCAATACTTGGGAAGAATTGAAGGATCGCTTCTTCAAGAACTTCCAATGAACCTGCAAATGCTCAATGATGATTGTGGATCTACAGCATTGTATCCAACGTAAGGATGAGTCTGCCCATCACTGGACTCGCCGGGTCACGGAGATCATTCACTCCTTTGACAGTATAACAACTGCTCAGGTTGTCTTAATTCTGGAGAACTGTCACTTCCAGCCTCTCATCTAGAAGATTGGGCGCCTCAAGCGGAAGGTTCAAGACATGGGAGACCTCATGGATTTCCTTACTAGGTATGCTGAATCAAACAACACTAAAGATCCTAGTTCAAACGATGACAAGTCTGGCAAAGGCAAGAAAAACGATGGTAGTAAGGGTCACTAGCAGAACAACTCAGGGCATAATGGAAATCATGGTAATCAAGGCAACGGTGGTAAGCGTAAGCATCCAAAGGGAGGATCGGATTTTGTTGCTAACACCAACACTGGCTTCAAGGGTCAGCAATGGAACAACGATTCTGATAGGTCTTATAATGGGAACAAGCCTCGTAATTATGAAGAAGCACTTAAAGGTCCTTGTCCCAAACATAGTTTCGCAGATAAGCCGGCCAACCACTCGTGGGAGAACTGCTTCATCATGCAGGAGTTCCGCAATCAAGCTTATCAAAATCACCATGGAGGTGGTGGTGGTGGACATCAGGGATGACCCGGTGCCGGCGGGTCTAGGGCCGGCTTCCCAGGAGCCGGCTCATTCGGTGGTTTCGCGAATTCTAGTTTCCACGGATCAAGCGGTTTGGAGGCTCGTTTCTAGGGTTCTAGCAATAATGGTGGTGGAAATCATCGTTCCAGACAAGGTAGTCAGCAACATAGAAATGAAGCTGGTTTTCAGAGCAACCCTAAGCAGTTGAACAGTGGGCAGTATCACGTGTTCACAACTAATACTTGCAAGCATGACCGCAAGATTCAATGGCAATCTAACAATATGGTCGAGCTGGCTTTCCCCACATACTTAAACTGGTCAGAAAAACCAATAACTTGGAGCAGAGATGATCATCCTCCCCAGGTTGATAATCCAGGCGGTCTCGCTCTAGTGGTGGCACCTCAAGTTGGTGGTTATACGCTAATGAAGGTACTCATGGACGGGGGAAGAAGCATCAATATCTTGTGTTATGACACATTTAGATGAATGAACCTGTCGGAGCAACAACTGCAACCCTCCTCCATAATATTTCACGGTATAGTTCCTGGGAAATCAGCATATCCAATTGGGCGAATCAAGCTAGAAGTTTCTTTCAGTATGGAATTCAATTACAGATGTGAATTTCTATGCTTAGAGGTGGTCAAAATTAAAAGCCCTTATCATGCCCTCTTTGGACGGTCGGCTTATGCCCGCTTTATGGCACAACATTGTTAAGTCTATCTCAAGCTCAAAATGTCTGGCCCCAATGGGACCATCACAGTTGATGGTAGCCGAAAAATCCCTCAAGAATGTGAGGAGGGAGATGCAGCCTATGCCGAGTCGGCTTGCGCAGAGGAGGAGCTGAAATTCTACACAACCAATGTTGACCCGGCAGACATGACACCCCTGAAAAAACCCACCATGGAGTCTGACACCTTGCTCAAATTGAAGCCGGCTAATGACACCAAGCAGACTGATTTCACTCCATGAGATTCGTCCCAACAGTTCACTATTGGGACCAGCAAGGATCGCAAGTAGGAAAGCGCGCTCATCGAGTTCATCCGTGAGAATCGGGACATTTTTGCATGGAAACCTTCTAAAATGCCTGGTGTAGCGAGAGAACTCGCTGAGCACCACCTCAATGTGGATCCCAAGATGAAACTTGTCCGGCAATACCTCCTCGTTTTAACGAGGAGAGACAAAACGCTATAGGCAAAGAAGAAGCCCGGCTCTTAGCTGCCAGTTTCATTATCGAAGTTTTCCACCCTGAGTGGCTGGCAAATCCAGTGCTTGTCTTGAAGAAAAATGGCACTTGGCGTATGTGTGTTGACTACACAAATCTAAGCAAGGATTGTCCTAAGGACCCGTTCGCTCTTCCTCACATTGACCAGATTATTGACTCCACCGCTGGTTCTGAGAGCTTGTGCTTCCTAGATGCTTACTCTGGTTATCATCATATCAAGATGGCCGTTGAGGATCAGGAAAATACGGCCTTCATCACACCTTTTGGAGCTTTCTGCTATGGTTTTATGCCTTTTGGACTTAAGAGCACGGGGGCTACTTATCAGCATTGTGCAGAGTTGTCTTCACAAGCAGATCGGGTGCAATGTTCATGCTTACGTTGATGATATTGTGGTCAAGTCCCAGAAGAAGGAGACTCTGTTGGATGACCTCAAGGAGACTTTTGACAATCTTCGGGTTTATAAGATGAAGCTTAACCCGGCCAAGTGCGTTTTTGGTGTCCCTGCAGGCAAGTTGCTGGGTTTTCTAGTGTCTGAGCGGGGCATCGAGGCTAATCCGGACAAAATCACGGCAGTAACCTCGCTTGCTAAGCCAACAAATATCAATGAAGTCGAATGTATGGCGGGTCGTATCGCCGCCTTAAGTCGGTTCATAAGCCACCTCGGTGAGAAGGCAATTCCCCTCTACCAATTATTTAAAAATACAGACAATTTTGTCTGGAGTGATGCTGCAGACAAGGCTTTTGAAGCACTTAAGAAGCAATTGGTTGAGCCGCCCATCCTGGCCGCTCCATTTGATAAAGAGCCCATGCTCCTGTACATCGCTGCCAATAACAAGGCAGTGACTATGGTAGTTGTCACGGAACGGAAGGAGGCCGGGAAGGAATACATAGTACAAAGGCCAGTCTATTATATCAGCGAAGTTTTGACAGAGTCCAAACAGCGATATCGACACTGTCAGAAACTAGTATTTGCTTTCTTCAAGACTAGTCGCAAGTTGAAGCACTATTTCCAAGAACACCGAATTACTGTGGTTAGTTCAGCTCCTCTACGAGACATTATCCAGAATTGGGAGGCTACTGGCCGGGTTGCTCAATGGGCAATTGAGCTTGGACCACATCATCTCAAGTATGTGCCTCGAATGGCGATCAAATCTCAGGCGTTGGTGGATTTCATCAATGATTGGACTGAGTTGCAATTACCTGAGGAAAATCCAGATAACACATACTGCACGATACACTTCGATGGTTCTAGACAATTGGAAGGCTCGAGGGTTGGAGTTTTCATATTTGCTCCACGAGGTGATAAATTGTTATGTTTTAAGGCTCATGTTTCCCTGTACTAACAATGTAGCTGAATATGAGGCCCTCCTCCATGGTCTTCTCATGGCTAAGGAAATGAATTTAAGCCGGGTCAGATGTTTGGGCGACTTAGATTTGGTCGCTCATCAAGTATCTGGGACTTGGGACTCAAAGGACCCCCTTATGGCGGCTTATCGGCGCGGAGTCACCGTCATCACTGGTCATTTTAAGGGTTACCAAGTTGACCATATTGATCGCCAGCTCGACAAAGTTGCTGACACTTTGTCATGTTTGTGTTCTCAACGTAAGTAGGTCCCTCCAAATGTTTTACTTGATGTTCTTCATAATCCTTCCATTAAATTGCCATCCAAAGAAGATATCGCTATTCCTGTCCCGGAGGCACAACTAGTAGCGGCTCTTCATGCTATTCCTGATTGGAAAGTTCCCTATCTCGCTTATCTGACCTGTGGCGAGCTCCGCGATGAGGAAATCATCGCCAGACAGATTAGGAGATGTTCCAATTCCATGACTATCATCAATGGCGAGTTACACCGACGAACTATCACCGGTGTATTTCAACGTTGTGTTTCCCTTGAAGAAAGTCGTGAGATTCTCAATGAAATCCAGGCAGGTGACTGTGGTCATCATGGCGGCTCCAGATCCCTGGTGGCTAAGGCTCTCCACCATGGTTTTTATTGGCATACAGCTCACGCCGATGCTGAGGACATTGTGAGGAAGTGTGATGGTTGTCAGAAGTTTGCATGGAAGGCTCATGTACCGGCTCAAGTGTTATGGATGATTCCTATCACTTGGTCGTTTGCAGTCTGGGGGCTAGACATGGTTGGCCCGTTCAAGCTGTCCTCAGATAAAAAGACCCACCTCCTGGTGGTGGTTGATAAGTTCACCCAGTGGGTTGAAGCAGACCAATCAGTAATTGTGATGCTGAGACAACAGTAAAATTCCTGAAAAAGCTGATTTTTCTTTTTGGTTATCCACACAGCATCATCACAGACAATGGCGCCAATTTATCCAAGGGAGCAATGGAGCAGTTCTGCCAACGTGAGCATATCCGGCTAGATGTATCCTCAGTTGCACATCCATAGTCCAACGGACAAGCTGAGCGAGCTAATCAGGAGATACTATGTGGAATCAAGCCTAGACCTGTGGTTCCACTAGAACAAACTCCTAGCTGTTGAGTTGAGGAACTCCCCGCAGTGCTTTGGATCATACGGAGTACTCCCAACAGATCCACGAGTTACATGCCATTTTTCCTAGTCTATGGAGCAGAATCTGTTTTGCCAAGTGACATTCGTCATGACTCGCCCAGGGTGTCGCCTAAGTCGAAGCAGATAATGAACAAACTCGTCAGGAGTCTCTAGATGCGTTGGAGGAAGAACGTGATCTTGCAGCAGCACGATCATCTATCTATCAGCAAGACCTACGTTGCTATCATAGCCGTAGAGTTCGCACCCGGACTTTCCAGGAAGGTGACTTAGTGCTGCGTTTGATTCAAGACCAAACAGGCATGCATAAGCTTTCACCACCATGGGAAGGGCCCTTTGTCGTAGATGTGTACTACACAACTTTATTCTTGTAGACTCTATTGGGCCTCCAAGCGCGGAGTTTTGTAGGACAATAGCAATTTTCCCTCAAGTGGATGACCTAAGGTTTATCAATCCGTGGGAGGTGTAGGATGAAGATGGTCTCTCTCGAACAACCCTGCAATCAAATACAAGAAATTTCTTGTGTCCCCAACACACCCAATACAATGGAAGATTGTATAGGTGCACTAGTTCGACGAAGAGATTGTGATAGAAGTGCAATATGGATGGTAGATATAGGTTTTTGGAATCTGAAAATATAAAAATAGCAAGGTAGCAAGTGGAAAACAGTGAGAAAAATATTGTATAAATTCTTGGAAATAAGGCCTAGGGTTCATACTTTCACTAGTGCAATCTCTCAACAATGCGAACATAATAGAATCATATGATCATCCCTCAATGTGCAACAAAGAAACACTCCAAAGTTCATATCTAGCAGACAACATAAGATGAAATTTTTGTAGGTAGTAAGAACCACCTCAAAGATACCCTTTCCGATCAATCTATTGGGATATTCCTATAGATGTCACAAATAGCCCTAGAGTTCGTACTAAAATTACACCAATGATACATATCAATCAACCCTAATGTCACCTAGATACTCCAATGTTACCTCAAGTATCCGTGGGTTAATTATTCGAGACGCATCAAACAATTTCAGATTCATTATATTCAATCCAACACAAAGTACTTCAAAGAATACCCCAAGATTTCTATCGGAGAAAGTAGGACAAGAACATGTATCAACCCCTATGCATAGATTACCCCATTGTCACCACGGGCATCTGCAAGTTAAGGACCAAGTCAAGTGATCTCAAATCCAATATTCAATCCGACATAACAAAATCTCAAACGGAAAGATTCAATTCATCACAACAGGATAGCAAGGGACAAACACCATATGATCCAACTATATTAACAAAGCTCGTGATACATCAATATCATGACATCTCAAGAACACGAGAGAGAGAGAGAGAGAGAGAGATCAAACACATAGCTACTGGTACATACCCTCAGCCCCGAGGGTGAACTACTCCCTCCTCGTCATGGCCTCCGCTGGGATGATGAAGATGGCCACCGGTGATGATTTCCCGCTCCGGCAAGGTACTGGAAAGGCTCCAAATAAGTTTTTCTTCGATACAGAGAGTTGCGGCAGCTAGGGATGGCACCCACAGGGTATGGGTATGGGTGGAGCCACCCCATACCCTTACCCGTCCACCCTAAACCTACCTTTCACTCATACCCATACCCTTCAAGGGTATAACTTTTTTCCATACCCGTCACCCGACAGGGTATATGGGTACCCGCAGGTAAAAATACCCGCATTTACAACACATCAAATTGAGTAGAAAATGGTTGTAAGAAGTAACATATATTCATAATTTGTCAATAGTAACACATTTTAAACAACAATGTACTAACATATTTCAAGAACAACACATTCTCATAAACAAAAAAACTTGCATATAAAGCAACACATAGTCATACACTTTAAATTCACAAAATCACGATAAATTATAGAGATAATTTGACTACACATTAGAGTTTTTACCTAGCGCGATTAGGGGGAGTTAATATGCTAGGATATTAAAGGAAACCCACTTATCAACATTTTAGATGGGTACATGGGTACGCGGGTATGGGTTATATGATCCCATACCCGTACCCTCTTTACCCGATGGGTATGCTATTTTCTCATTTATATACCCATGGGTAAATTTTTGTCCCATACCCTTACCCTAATAGGGTTTTTACCCGCAGGGTACGCATGTAATGGGTACCCATTGCCATCTCTAGAGGCGGCAGAAGTTCTAGCTTAACTTTTGGGGGTTTCTGCATTTATAGGATTTTTCAGCATTGGAATCACGTCAACCGGAGCCACGTGGGCCCCACAAGCTAACATGGTGCGTCCAGGGGGGTGGATAC
The DNA here is from genome assembly GCA_039707655.1 of Elymus sibiricus. Taxonomy (NCBI): domain Eukaryota; kingdom Viridiplantae; phylum Streptophyta; class Magnoliopsida; order Poales; family Poaceae; genus Elymus; species Elymus sibiricus. The sequence goes on from CM077671.1 coordinate 140,425,543, forward strand.
TCCCTGCTGGCTTGCGGCCCACTAGTGGCTCCCCTCTGGTGGTTCTTCGCTCCGGTATTTCTTATTTTCTCCAGAAAAATCATAAAAAAGTTTCGGGCGATTCCGAGAACTTCTATTTTCCGCACAAAAACAACGCCACGGTAATTCTGCTGAAAACAACGTTAGTCCGGATTATTCTAAATAAATCATATAAAGTAGATCAAAACCATATAAAAGTATTGTAAACATAGGCAAATATGGCATGAATACTTCAGAAATTATCGATACGTTGGAGACGTATCAGCATCCCCAAGTTCAATTCCTACTCGTCCTCGTGTAGGTAAATGATAAAAGAAATAATTTATGAAGTGTTAATGCTAGCATAGTATATAAGTTCGATCAAGGATAATTCCAATTACTTTTCCTAGCATCATAAACATCAATTATTTATCATAGAACTCATCATGATAGAGTAGCAATCGATTCACATGTAATGGTTCAAACAATGCATTCTCTTGAAACTTAACAACCTATGTTCTTAGTCACCAAACAATTTCAATGCATCTTATTTTCAGCAAAGTCTAAGTAAGAGCTTCACATACTCAATTATCATATAGTCTTCTATGATTGCTAATACTCAAAGCATATTTTTAGAACAAACAGCATCCATCGAACACATAGAAAGATAGGGGCTTAATGTTTCACCTTCCAACATACTTATCATGAAAATAATTGTCAAAAATAATGGATCATTATCAAATATATTTGACTGGATATATGTGTTTTGATCTTTCCCCACCACATGATGCTTGCCAACTAATAGATTGAGGTTGGGATAAGAAGTTGACTCAACATGAAAATTAAATAACATGAGAGTAAATAACATAAAAGTAAATAGATTGTCCCCTTGCAGAGGGAAGCAGGGCTTTGCAGAGGTTCCAGAGCTCATTGTTTAAAACAGAGATGAATATGTAATTTTGAGTGGTATACTTTTCCTGTCAACGTCACAACATAGTTTTCAACATCTTTCATGATAAACATATTATTGGCGGTTCCCAAACAGAATTGAAATTTTACTCCCCTTCCACGATTCAAACACATTCCATGGCTGACCGAATCTACGGGTGCCATCGAAACAATCAACTTTCTAGGGGGATTTCTTGTTTATTTATTTTTGTATTATGTAGGACTAGGCATACTTTTTACCAGCCTCTCTCGTGCAATGACAAGTGAATAAACACTCATCTTGAGAATAACCCGCTTAGCATGGAAGATAATGACCGCCCCGTCGCTCCATGAGCGGTACGAGCACACAAAACGGATGTTTATTTGAATGTTTAGAGGTGGCACGTGAAAATTTACTTGGAATGGCAATGAAATACCATATATAGGTAGGTATGGTGGACTCTCATGGAAGAAACTTGGCTCAAGGATTTGGATGCACAAGTAGTATCTCTACTTAGTACGAAGTTTTGGCTGGCAAAAGGTTCTAAAGAAGCACCACATGTTGGAGGATCCATAACAATATAACTTCTATGAAAATATACCCAAACATAACCATTACATTGTCTTCCTTGTCCTGCTTCAACAATTTGATCAAGGTTAAAAATAATTAATGGTTATTCACAATCATAAAAGATGTCCAAGATAATATATTTGTATGTGAAAGTTCTGTTTCTTATAATAGTTATTCATGAATTGCTTGTATGACCAATATTGTGATTGTCAAACTTCAATAGATTTTATTTTCTAAACCAGATGTGAACCTGCTACTAAGAATATATCACATTAATAATTTCAGATTGATATTTCATTCATTCACAATTTACTCTTAGGATATAAGTGAAGCACAAGAGTAAATATCGAACTACTCTCAAAAGATATAAGTGAAGAACAATGAGTAGTCAAACAATTAAGTAGCTATGTGAGGACTCCCTCTAAATAAATATTTTCAAATCTGAGAATTTTATTCAAACAAAAAGCAAAACAAAAGAACTCCAAGAATAGCACATATCATGTGAACGAATAAAAACTTAGGCTCAACATAGGCTAACCAATAGTTGTTGACGAAGAGAGGTGAATGCGTAGCATACCCAAGATTAGATGCTTGAGACTTATTGTAATGTTATCTTGGGGTGCCTTGGGTATCCCCAAGTTTGAGCTTTTGTATCTCGTTCAATCCTCTCATGTCCCGGTTTCACCTAGGTCTCAAAAACTTCATCCACACAAAACTTGAAAAGAACTCGTGAGATATGTTAGTGCATATAAAAATACATCAACACTTTATGTACTGCCAAGACAAGTTGCATAATAATTTTCAAACATTAGGTACCGTATATGATTATTTCCACAATTTATATCTACCAATATAAGCCATTTAAACTCTAGGATAAGTAGATAACAAAACTATGCCAGCAATCTGTCCAGACAGAACAATCGGTAGCAATTTATTAAAATAGTGTACTTCTGTGTCTCTAAAAATTATGAAACTTTAGGGCATGATAAAAAATTTATATTAAAATACTGTGTAAAAATTTCAGAAACGTTCCACGTTCCAGTAGAATACGAAAATTCAAACACTACATCAAAGGTTTCTATTTTTACACAACACACATCAAACATGTAATTCAAGCATCCTAAAAGGCAATTATTGGAACTTTTTATTGAAAAATAAGATTATAAATAATAGAGAATTTTTTTAACAAAATAAAATGACACTCCAAGCAAAACTCATATTACGTGACGAATAGCTCTAAGTAAGATATACCGATAGTGTTGAAGATGAAAGAGGGAATGTCTTCCGGGGCATCCCCAAGCTTAGATGCTTGAGGCTTCCTTGGATATTACTTTGGGGATTGCTTGGGCATCCCGAAGCTTAGGGTCTTACCACTCCTTATTCTCTTCATATCGGTGTCTTACCCAAAACTTGAAAACTTCAATCACACAAAACTTAACGAAACTTCGTGAGATGGGTTATTGTACTAAAGATAGATCATTCACTTAAGTACTGTCAAGACAAGATTCATAATTTTTCTGACGTACTACCTACTATATTCTATCATTCCCATAATCTATATCACTAAATATAAGCTATGGAAACACTAAAACAAGCAAACTATGCATGCAAAACAGAATTTGTCAAAAACAGAACAATCTATGAAGATCTGAACTTAAACCATACTTCCCTGTCTCTAAAAATTCTGAAAATTTAGGACAGCGCAAAAACTTTGCATACAAAAACTGTGTACAAATTTCATAATTTTTTTGACTCTTCAGTAAAATCAGAGAAATTCTGCACTAGACGTAAAAGTTTCTGTTTTTGCACAGAATCAAACTAACAAGTATCCACACTATCCCAAAGGCTTTACTTGGCACTTTATTGAAATAGAAGACACAAGACATGATTAGTACAGTATATTAATCATGTATACACATAAAAACAGAAAGTAAAAGTGTTGGGTTGTCTCCCAACAAGCGTTTTTCTTTAAAGCCTTTTTAGCTAGGCATGATGATTTCTATGATGCTCACATAAAAGTAAAGAATTGAAACTCATTGAGAGCATCATGAAGCATATGACAAGAACTTTTAAGTCTAACCCTCTTCCTATGCATAGGGATTTGGCAACCAAACAATTTATTGTAGCAAGAATCAACTTGCATAGGAAGGCAAAACAAGCATGACTTGAAATCTTTGAACACATAGGGAGGAAACTTGATATTTGTGGGCCCCGTGGGATCAGGGGTACCCATGCCCGTCTGCCTGCGGCCCAAGACGTGGCGCCTGCCATGGGCCTCGCGCGGCCCACATCTGGACATCATGAGTAAGACCCTCACGAGAATCCCCGCCTCGCGAAGCACACCAGCGAGCGCCCTTAAGGGTCTCGCGAAGCCCCCTCCGTGAGGCCCCCGCCTACAGATGCCCCGAGGCCTTCGCGGGGTGGACTAATCAAAGATGGCCCGACGGGTCGCCCGGTCCTGCACCTTCACGTGGGCGCGCGCGCGTCGTGCCGAGCAGCACCAAGAGCCATGCCAGCAGGCGTGGATAGGGAGGCTTTCCTATCTTTTGTTAAGGGAGCACGGCCAGCTCGCCGGTTCCCAAAAAAATCCCCAAAGGTTTCCTGTTTGCTGAAAGAAGACCAAGGACGGAGGCTCGCCAGGACGGGGGTCATCCCCGAGCCCACCAGCGCGTCACGGCGGGAGGCTTTTGTAGGCGAAGACTGCTTTTGTCAGGAAAAGTTGCAGCCATGTCCCCCTTCAAAATGGCCTTTGCGGCAACCCTTGCCGCCTTGTGTTTTCGGGGGAAGAGGACCAGGGCCAGTATAATAGAGGGCAGGGAGGCAACCATAAAGGGGGACCTCGGTTAACAAGAACATACCTTTGTATTGGTATCCTCAAGCAATTCAGACAAGCAGGAGTGGGGTTTTACATCGCAAGGTGGCCTTAACCTAGGTAAACCGCCGTGTCCACTATTCTTCTTCTTTAGCTTGAGCTCGTCGGAGTGTCGCCGTGAGGTTGCGAGGGAGAGTGGGGCAGGAGAGCCAGCGGACCCCGGAGTTCAAACCTCTTTGGGTCCTCGGAACCCCGATTCCGACATTTGGCACGCCAGGTAGGGGTGCGCCGTTGTTCTCCAGCTCCGTTTTGGCTCCGGCTTCGCCAACCCTATGGTTGACGTTCGTCGTGCACGTGCCGAGCGTCGTGCAGCCCGTGTCGTTCAGACCGCGCCCATGGGTGATGATGGTTGCCGCCACTCCGCTGTCGTCGTAGCTGCCGCCGCTACTGACCCCACTGCCCGCGATCATCATGACTCCTCCATGCACCCCTCCGTGCAGTAGGACGGCCACACCGCCACGACTTCCTCCTTCCATGCCAGCCTTGGGCAGGTGAACGCGTAGGCTGCGTTGCTCATGGCGCGTGAGCTGCTGCGCTACCGCCCGGCGGACGCTGGATATGACGCCTGGTTGGGCCGCATCATCGAGCTCGTCACCGCGGCCGGAGAAGTCCCGACATCCTCTCACTCGCTTTGTCCTCCACCATCTCGCGCTGGGAACAAGGCGCATGGGGCGCCTCCGCTACCTCCCCTGCACAATGACCCGGTCGAGCCCCAGCGTGACACGCGCCCGCGCGACCAGCCCCGCGGAGCACCAACGCAGGCCCAGGATGAAGCTAGCTGCTAGAATGTCTGCCGTGCGCCGCCCGACGCGCGCGTGATCCTTGAGCAGCAGCGCCAGCATCAGGACCGGATCGTCCAGGATGTCGCGGCGGCCAGGCGCCAGAACCGAGCTGCCCTCGCGCGTGGAGACCCTTTGAGCAGCGTGGGGTGCCGAGCCTTTACTCACGAGTTGCGCCGGGTGGTTTGGCCCATGAAGTTCAAGTCTGAGCTGACCCCGCAATACGACGGCATCCCCGACCCGATGGAGTTCATCCAGCTCTACGCACTCAGCATCAAGGTGGCGAACAGCGATGACAAGGTCATGGCGAACTGGTTCCCCATGGCCCTCAAGGATGGCGCGCGCTCCTGGTCATGAACCTTCCCGAGGAGTCGATCTCTTTGTGGAGCGAGATCTGAGAGAAGTTCATCGCCAACTTCAGGGGCACGCACGACCGCCCTCTCTGTGTCAATGACCCACGGCGCGTGAAGCAGCGCCCAGGGGAGACCTTGCGTAAGTACATCCAGCGATTCAGCCAAGTGCGCAACAAGATCCCACGCGCCTCGGACGAGGCCATCATAATGGCATTCACCAACGGCGTCAAGAACGTTTAGATGTGCAAGAAGCTCTCCATCAATGACAGCCTTAGCTCGGCTCTTGAGCTATTCAACATCGCTGACAAATGTGCCAAGACCGAAGAGGGTCGCATGTTCATCAACGACGACCTAGACGCCGCGCCCGACGACAGCAAGGCAAAAGGCAAGGAAGTCAAGCGCAAGGTCCATGTCGTGCTCGCGGCAGAGCCTGAGCAGAAGCGCGGTCGCGACCATGACGTGCCCAAGAAGGACTGTCGCACGCACTGCATCTACCACAACATGTGCGCCCACAACACCGAAGACTGTCAAGACCTCAAGGCTCTCCGCGACGAACGTGTCGGCGGACCCCTAGACAGCAGCGACCGCGGCACCGGCCATGGAGGCGGCCGCGGCCGCGGTAGATGGGACACCCGCAATGGCAACCCCCGCCAGGGATGGTGTAAGCAGCCTCGCGAGGGCGCCTGGCGTGAACAGCCTCGCGAGGCGTGCCCTCAGGACAACACCGCTCTCCCACCGCTGCTGCCGCCGCCTAGGAGGAACGACAACAACCAGCGCGATGAGGGGGCTGTGGGCTATCAGGAGCCTCGAGCGGTAGCATGCATCCCATGCCCCTGCGTCGAACCACCTGTTCAAGCAGTTCTCTCGGGAGGTGAATGCTGCTCTCCCGAGGCCCCTCAAATGGTCGCAGTACGCCATCTCCTTCGACGCCAGGGATAGCTTCAAGTCCACGGCCGCTGCAGGCGCGCTTCCCATGCTTTGCAACCCCACCATCAGCAATGTCTTAGTCACCAAGACCCTCATTGACAGAGGCGCCGGCCTCAGCGTGCTCTCTATCGAGGCCTTCGAGACACTCCAAGTACCCTACGACCAGCTAATGCCCACCAGGCCATTCTCTGGGGTGACCAATGGTTCCACCGTTTCCCTGGGGCAAGTCTGCCTCCCCGTCACCTTTGGCACGCGCGGCAACTACCATACCGAGTTCATCGACTTCGACGGGGCGCTCATACGTCCATTTTGCATCATGATTTCCTACTATTTATGCTTTATGCTTCTATGTCGTGGGGAACTGTTACTTATTCATGAGAAGTTATATGATGAAATTATATAATAAAAGTTATATGAATAAGTTCTATGATAAAGTTTGTTGCTGCTATGATAATAAGCATGATGCTACTATGTCCGTATTTTGTTTTTGTCGACACCTCTCTCTCTAACCATGTGGACATGTTTTTCGATATCGGCTTTCGCTTGAGGACAAGCGAGGTCTAAGCTTGGGGGAGTTGATATGTCCATTTTGCATCATGATTTCCTACTGTTATTTAAAATGTTTTTATGCATAATAATGCTTTAGGGAGTGATTCTAATGCCTTTTCTCTCATAATATGCAAGGTTTACACAAAGAGGGAGAATACCGGCAACTGAAATTCTAGAACTAAAAAAGCATATTAGAGATACCTATTCTGCACATCTCCAAATAAGCTGAAACTTCACGGAGAATTATTTTGGAATATATGAAAAATACTGGAGCAAATAACTACCGGAGGGGGGCCACCTGGTGAGCACAAGACACCAGGGCGCGCCAGGCCCCCAGGCGCGCCCTGGTGGTTTGTGCTCAGCCCAGCCCACCTCCACTGCCCATCTTCTGGTACTTAAGGTCTTTTGACCTAGAAAAATAAGGAGAGTACTTTCCGGACGGAACGCCGCCGTCTCAAGGCGGAACTTGGGTAGGAGCACTTTTGCCCTCCAGCGGAGCGATTCCGCTGGGGGTACTTCCCTCCCGGAGTGGGAAATCGAAGCCATCGTCATCACCAACACCCCTCTCATCTTTGGGAGGCCAATCTTCATCAACATCTTCAACAGCACCATCCCCTCTCAAACCCTAGTTCATCTCTTGTGTTCAATCTTTGTACCGAAACCTCAGATTGGTACCTGTGGATGACTAGTAGTGTTGATTACATCTTGTAGTTGATTACTATATGGTTTATTTGGTGGAAGATTATATGTTCAGATCCATTATGCTATTTAATACCCCTATGATCTTGAGCATGAATATTGTTTGTGAGTAGTTACCTTTGTTCGTGAGGTCACGGGAGAAGTCATGTTGCAAGTAATCATGTAATTTGATATGTGTTCGATATTTTGATGATGTGTATGTTGTGATTCCCTTAGTGGTGTCATGTGAACGTCGACTACATGACACTTCACCATCTTTGGGCCTAAGGGAATGCATTGTGGAGTAGTTATTAGATGATGGGTTGCTAGATTGACAGAAGCTTAAACCCTAGTTTATGCGCTACTTCGTAATGGGCTGATTTGGATCCAAACGTTTAATGCTATGGTTAGATTTTATCTTAATACTTTTCTCATAGTTGCGGATGCTTGCGAGGGTGTTAATCATAAGTGGGAGGTTTGTTCAAGTAAGAACAACACTCAAGCACCGTTCCACCAACATATCAAATTATCAAATTAGCGAACGCAAATCAAACCAACATGATAAAAGTGACTAGATGAAATTCCCGTGTACCCTCAAGAACACTTTGCCTATTATAAGAGACTGTTCTAGCCTGTCCTTTGCCACAAAAGGATTGGGCTACCGTGCTGCACTTTATTTACCATTACCGTCACTTGCGCGTTACCAATTATGTTGCTATCAAACTATCTGTTACCTACAATTTCAGTGCTTGCAGAAATTACCTTGCTGAAAACCACTTGTCATTTCCTTCTGCTCCTCGTTGGGTTCGACACTCTTACTTATCGAAAGGACTATGATTGGCCCCTATACTTTTGGGTCATCAAGTCTCTTTTCTGGCGCCATTTCCGGGGACTGAAGCGCTCTTGGTAAGTGGAAATTGGTAAGGAAAAACTTATACTACGTGCTGAAATTTATTATCACTTGTTACTATGGAAAACAATCCTTTGAGGGGTTTGTTTGGGGTATCTTCACCTCGACCGGAACCACAATTAGTTGCCCCTCAACCTACTTCACCTATACTGAAAATATTGGTTATGAAATTCCTTCGGGTATGGTAGAACAACTGCTAGCTAATCCATATGTAGGAGACGGAACTGAACATCTTGATATGCATTTAATACATGTGGATGAAATTTGTGGATTATTTAAGATTGCAGGTTTATCTGGAGATGAAGTTAAGAAGAAGGTTTTCCCTTTATCTGTGAAGGGAAAAGCATTGACATGGTATAGGCTATGTGATGATATTGGATCATGGAACTGGAATCGATTGCAATTAGAGTTCCACAAAAAGTTTTATCCTATGCATCTAGTTCATCGTGATCGGAATTATATATATAATTTTTGGCCTCGTGAAGGAGAAAGCATCGCTCTAGCTTGGGGGAGGCTTAAGTCAATGTTATACTCATGCCCCAATGATGAGCTCCCTAGAGAAATTATTATTCAGAATTTTTATGCTCGGCTTTCTAGTAATGATCGATCCATGCTCGATACTTCCTGTACTGGTTCTTTTATGAAGAAGACTATTGAATTCAAGTGGGATCTTTTAGAAAGAATTAAACGCAACTCTGAAGATTGGGAACTCGACGAAGGTAATGAGTCATGCATTAAGCTTAAGTTTGATTGTGTTAAATATTTTATGAATACCGATGCTTTTCACAAGTTTTAGCACTAAATATGGACTTGACTGTGGGATAGTAGCCTCTTTCTGTGAATCATTCGTGTCACACCCAAGATGCGGTCCTATCCCTATTAAGGCACGAGGGCCTCGACGGGGATAGAAGCGCATCTAGTCGTTTCGCAAGTAGAGTAAACATTGCATACATGTAGGAAGAGATGAGTATATGAGTTGGCTTACACTCGCCACAAGCTATCTTATAAGTTCACATAAATTATTCATACATCATTCAGAAGACAGGGTCCGGCTACGGACGAAATCAAATGATAAAAGAAGCAATGATAAATTGTCTTGCTATCCCAGGATCAGCACCACGAAGCTCCCTCCTCGTCTGGATACGTAACATAAATACGCCTACTTTCTTCATCGTACTCCCACTGGAGCTGAGTCACATCGTCTGGCACGTTCTCGTCAACACCTGCACCTGTATTGTTGTAATCTGTGAGCCACAGGGACACAGCAATCTCATTACCCGGGTACCAAAACTATGTAAGCCAATGGGTGAGGAAAGGTTAAGTGGTCAGGCTGCAACAAGCAATAAGCATGTATTTGGTGGCTAGCTTACGAGAACATGAATGTAAATATGGTGGCCCACGTAACACGGTCGTGAACTAGCATGATCACTAAGTGATCCTGAACACCTACTTACGTCAATCATAACCCCACCGTGTTCTCTCTCGGTTCATGTTCACGAGCAGAGACAGTCACGGTTACGCACACAGTTGGTGTATTTTATTGAGTTTACTTCAAGTTAAGTATTACCGAGTGCTAAACAAATTTCCAAGTTGCCATGTAACCGCGGGCACGGCTTTCCGAAAGATTTAACCCTGCAGGGGTGCTCCAACTCATCCATCCCAAACTAACCACACGCCGCGGGAATAGCCTCGACCACGAATCTCGTGATCTTCCTAGGCAGTTCCACTGGAAAACCACAACCTCGATATAGCCCGAGGTATAATTCGGAATTCCTTGCGCAAGACATTCGAGAAAGGTAAAACAAGTCCAGCAAGACCGCCCAACATGCCAATGAACCCGATAGGAGCCGCGTATCTTGTTCTCAGGACACGACCGGATAAGTTAGTGTACAGGGCCTGATAGACATCTCCCGAGTTGCCCCGGGTTGGCCCCGCAGAGTGCTCAAGTTCGGACCAACACTCATGAGGAGCACTGGCCTGGGGGGGTTGATTAATTATCCACGAGGTAGCTATGACCTATGCAATTTTATTAAGTTGTTTAGCAAATGTAGTACCAAAGTTGGGTCTTGCCAGACAAGCTTTAATCTAAAACGAATGGTCAAGGGGGTCCCCATAACAACCCCGAGCATGTTAGGAGCGCAAAATATGGAATATAACACCGGTACTCGGAACTAGTGCGGCAAAAGCGAAACAAAACACTAAGAAAAAGTCCAAGCCTTCCACCGTTGCCAGATATATATGTGCATTAAATTAAATAACAGTAATAGAGTGATATAACCAAAATATCCATGTTGACACATGGAAAGCTTGCACCTGCAACTAGCAACGCTGTAAGATAAGTGTTGAGCAGCGGTAACGTAGCCAATCAATGTTTTGCTAGGTAGTGGAGGGGTTAGAGGCTTTCATGGTAATTTAGGAGGCTGGCAGTTTAAGTGGTAGGTAACGTAACATAACGGTAAAAGCGAGACATCTAGCAAGGAAAAAATAGTGTCGGGATCCAGGTATGATCATCTTGCCTGTTGGTTCTTCAGAGGGACAAAGAGCTGGGTCCTCGTAGTTGTACTCTCCGGGATCCTCGTACTCAGGCTCAACACTCGCGTCTACCCAAGATAAACAGCACCAAATAAACACACAAACAAGGTGCAATGCACAAACAAGATGATGCATGATCCATTTTAAGTATTTAACATGGCAACCCTAAGATAGTCATGTTTCTCATGCATTTATTAAGTTCTTTAGTATTCTGGACAGAACCTCAAGATTAGTTATTTGAACATGCATGATCATGGCAAATATGAATGCTTCATGAAAAATCGATGCAAATGCATATGTAGAACGCTGGAAACGGAGTAACGTAGCTCACAGTACACTCCCGGCAAGGTGCGAATGTTAACGGAGACAAAACACAAGATGAGGGAGGCCATGGGCTATTCCGTGGTATTCCAAGGACGCCACTGGATAGGACATGAAAATCTAGCAAGAATAGACCTAAAGTTCATGCAAAACAATGGAGTATAGCTCCCACAAGTCACAAAACATTCAAACACACAATCTGTCCACAACAGCAACATGTCATCTTGCAACACACATATCCAGAGCTTCAGAAAGTTTTAAAACACAACCAAGGCATGGGCATGAAGTATACAGCATGCACAACAAATCATCTATCTACAGCAACATGAAAGGAAGCCTAGATCAATGGCAATGAAGCTCACAAGATGGCATGTTGAATCAGTTTTTAGGGACTTGGTGAAAATCCCAGTTTTATAGAATCTGAGTTATCATGACAACAACTTTTATATATGCTACAGGTACTTTCATGGCATGAAAATTAATAGAGTGATAGAGGGCAACAACTACTACAAAACACTAGCACTGAGCATGAGCTAAAAAAACACAGATCACTTGGTAGCATCCCCTAAACATGGCATGAAAATAACTACAGATTCTCAGACTTTGTCAAATTTCACTAAGAGAATAGCAGCAGTTTATAACACCATAGCATCTTTGACAGCAAATAACTCTAAGATGCAAAATATCTTTGGCAAGGTGAAGGCACCAAATGACAAAGGTTGACAAGCACAACAATTCATGGCATTGAACCAACCCCAAAGAAACACTATATCCCTGGAAATCATCAACACAACACGGGAAGAAAATAACAGTTCTAACACTTAGAAATATTTGAGCAATGAAAACAGTAATATTTTCTTAGCATGTTTACAGCAAGAAACCCACTAAACCACAAGATTATCATGGCAAGGAAAAATACCAGGGCCTAATTCCCACCAAACACTACCACTTTCATGTTGACAAGTTCATCAAATCATGCAAGGATTAATTCATGTGAAAAAGACAAAATGACATATTGTCACAAAACAACATTTTCACAAACTTTTCCAAATGAAAAACCAACCACACCATTGGATTCACTGCATTTTTCTACCCCAAAATTATATGTCACGTGCCTATCTTCCTGTTGGTAAAACTCCCAAAATTGCAAACACAACAACAACTAGACACTTATAGCCACTTATATACCTAATAAGGCATGTCCTAGGATGTTGCCAGATTTGGTAATAAAACAAAAAATAGCTTATTTCCTTAACAGGAAATTTCACAGAAATAAAAAAACAATAAAACAAAATGCAAAAAAAATGGGGCCTACCTGGCAGTGAGCCAGGGGCCCCTGTGGGTATGACATGTGGGCCCCTAGGGCCCACTGTCAGGGCTGAAACAATTAAATGGGAAAAAGGGGAGGAGCCGGGGATCGAACCCGGGTCTCCCCTGTGGTAGACAGAGGCAGCTACCACTGGGCTGGGGCTCGGCTCTTGACTGAAGGGCGGCCTAGTGCAAAATAAACAGGCAAAAGGCGCGGGTCTCCTTCTACCTCTCGCCAGAGAAGCCAACTTCGACGCCGGTGGCTACTCCGGCGACCACCGGAGAAGGTGAACGCCGGTGGGGCTGCGGAATCGGAGGGGATGTCCATTCCCAGGCTACTCCTCATAGTTGCGTGCACGTGGGTTGCAGCTCGAGCTCAAGAGCTCGCCTCGGGAATGGTAATGGCAGCAAGGCAACGCATCGACTACGGGGGCTGCAGAACATCGCCGGGGGCACGGAAAATAGAGAGGAGCGCGAGGGCGGAGGCGGGAGTGCATGCGCTCGAGCACGTGCTTGCGCTCGACTCGGACGTGGCATGTCTCGGTGATGCACGCGAAGCAAGGGCATGGAGGCAAAGCTACACGAAGCGGGGCGAAACAGAGGCACGCGCGTGGCTACGGATGAGTTGCTGCGCACGCAGGGCACTTACACGAACGAACCAAACGGGGGGGGGGGGCTCGCTACGACACGGCACACTACTAAAAAAACCCGACCTTGCTCAGAGCACCGAGGTCATGCTGAAGACGCGGATAGAGCGGGGCTAACACAGAGCGAACGGAGGCTAGGATATACAGGGAAGGAGAGGGATGTACCTCCCTTACCTAGGACAAGAAGATGGGGTCGAGGATGCTCCGGAGACGACGCGGACGATGACGGGGCACGGCGACGCTTCTGAACCGAAATGAAGAGGAAGAAGGGCTCAGGGACGGGGTCGATCGGCGCCTTGGAGCTCCTCGCGACGTCGAGGAAGAAGATGTCCCGCCGCAGAGTCCACCCCGAGGCTCGAAGGCAGCGGATGCACGACGAGACGATCACCCCGAGCACGAGAGCGAGCTCGGCCGGAGCATCGCGGGCACGTCGACGGCTATGGCGAGGGAGACTCACCTGAGCGGCGGCGCAGGAAGGAGAAGGTGGGAATGGGGTGCGGGGAACTAGCGCTACGCGGGGGACACACTCTTATAGGCCGTGGAGAGCTACCTCGGCCGTCAAATCAACGAAGATGCGGACGTGGCCTCCTGGATGGGGTGCCGTACAGGGAAGACGACGCACGCACTGGGGAGGCTGGCTAGGCTCGCTGGCTAGCACTGGGCCGCTGCTGCTGGGCTCTCAACGGGGGAGGCAAGGCCCAGGTGGCTAGAACTCTCTCTCCCTCACTCAGAAAACGTTCCTCTTTCTTTTTAAACCGAGGGAAAATCAAATCACAGAGAAAGAGAGAGATGTATAGATAAAAAGGTAAAAATACTTTTGAACTCACAAAAATATACCCTATTTAGGAAAAATGTGGTAGGCATTTTTAGAGTAAACAATTTAAACCATATATTTTAAAATTGGAACCTGTTTTGCAAGGTTGCAAAATGCCAACATGTTGAAACCAGGATGAGAGTTAGTTAACAATGATAACCAGAATATTAGAAAGGAGTGCAACATTTTCATGAAAATTAAAGAGCAAGTAAAATAATTCTCATATGCATAAATTGGTAATAGGAGAGGTGGCAAGGTTTTGAGGAAATAAAAGAGAGGGTTTTTTTCAAGACTAGATGCACACCACACCACAACACACACACTCACAACCACAACACCACACTCACAACAACATCACATAAAGATAGGCATGATGCAAATGATGAATGGTGGTATGATGCCATGATGCAATGAGGAATGTCATGAATTAAATATATTACTCAATTCCCAAGGACACAACATGAAGGTCCACACATGACAAATGTTACAAATATGGAAGGAATGCTCCTGGGCTGTTACAATTCGCTACTCATGTTGATCTCCCTAAGGAGAAGTGGTTTAAATATCATCCCCCTATTAAAGAAGAAATTAAAGAACCAGTAAAAGCTAAGGATGAAACCATCATTTACAATGTTGATCCAGTTGTGCCAACTGCTTATATTGAAAAACCACCTTTCCCTGTTAGGATAAAGGAACATGCTAAGGTATCAACTATGGTTCACAAAAGTAATATTAAAGCACCTAAGCCCTCTGAACAAGTTAAAGTAGAACCTAGTGTCTCTGTGGTTAAAGATCTCTTGGTAGAAAATATTGATGGGCATGTTATTTACTTCTATGATGAAGCTGCTAGAATTGCTAAACCTGATGAAAAAGATAAACATAGACCCGTAGTTGGCATGCATGTTGTCTCAGTCAAAATAGGAGATCATTGCTATCATGGTTTATGTGATATGGGTGCTAGTGTGAGTGCTATTCCTTTTACCTTATACCAAGAAATTAGGAATGATATAGCACCTGCTGAAATAGAAGACATAGATGTTACTATTAAACTTGCTAACAGAGACACCATCACACCACTTGGGATTGTTAGAGATGTTGCAGTCTTGTGTGGGAAAATAAAATATCCTACTGGTTTTCTAGTTCTTGGTTCCCCACAAGATGACTTTTGTCCCATTATCTTTGGTAGACCTTTCTTGAACACTGACTGTCGGTGTTAGTTTTGGTGATGTGTCTCATGAATTTAATTTTTCCAAGTTTAGTAGACAACCTCGTGATAAAGAATTATCTAGTAGGGATGAAATAATTGGTCTTGCTTCTATTGTCGTACCTCCTACGGATCCACTAGAACATTATTGGCTAGACCATAAAAATGATATGCACTTGCATGAAAGAAATGAAATAGATAAAAATTTCTTTGAACAAGAACCTCTCCTAAAACACAATTTGCCTATTGAAACTCCAGGAGATCCTCCTCCACCTAAAGGTGATCCTATGTTTGAATTAAAACAATTGCATGACACTTTGAAGTATGCTTACCTTGATGAGAAAAAGATATATCCTATTATTATTAGTGCTAACCTTTCAGAACATGAAGAAGAAAAATATTAAAAATTCCGAGGAAGCACCGGGCTGCTATTGGATATACTCTTCATGATCTTAAGGGCATTAGTCCCACTCTATGTCAGCACAAGATTAATATGGAACCTGATGCCAAACCCGTTGTTGATCACCAACGACGATTGAATCCTAAGATCAAAGAAGTGGTAAGAACTGCAATATTAAATCTTCTTGAAGCAGGTATAATCTATCCCATAGCTGATAGTAGATGGGTAAGTCCCGTTCATTGTGTCCCTAAGAAAGGAGGCATTACTGCTGTTCCTAATGATAAAAATGAACTTATCCCACAGAGAATTGTTACTGGCTAAAGAATGGTAATTGATTTTAGAAAATTAAATAAAGCTACTGAAATGATCATTACCTCTGCCTTTCATTGATCAAATGCTAGAAACATTATCTAAGCACACACACTTTTTTTTCTGGATGGATATTCTGGTTTCTCTCAAATACCTGTATCACAATCTGATCAAGAGAAAACCACCTTTACTTGTCCTTTTGGAACCTATGCTTATAGGTGTATGCCTTTTGGTTCATGCAATGATCCTTCTACATTTCAAAGATGTATGACTTTTATATTCTCTATTTTTTTTGAAAAGATTGTGGAGGTTTTCATGGATGATTTCTCCGTTTACGGAACTTCTTTTGATGATTGCTTAAGCAACCTTGATCAAGTTTTACAGAGATGTGAACAAACTAATCTTGTGTTGAATTGGGAGAAGTGCCACTTTATGGTGAATGAAGGTATTGTGTTGGGGCATAAAATATCTGAACGAGGTATTGAGGTGGATAAAGATAAAGTTGATGCAATTGAGAAAATTCCATGTCCTAAAGATATTAAAGGTATTCGAAGTTTCCTTGGTCATGCTGATTTCTATAGGAGGTTTATTAAAGACTTCTCTAAAATTTCTAGGCCTCTTACTAATCTTTTACAAAAGGATATTCCATTTGTTTTTTATGATGATTGTGTAGAAGCCTTTGAAACACTCAAGAAAGCCTTAACTTCTACACCTATCGTTCAACCACCTGATTGGAACTTGTCTTTTGAAATTTTGTGTGATGCTAGTGATTATGCTGTTGGTGCTGTTCTAGGACAAAGAGTTGATAAAAAATTAAATGTTATCCATTATGCTAGCAAAACTCTAGACAGTGCCCAAAGAAATTATGCTACTACTGAAAAAGAATTTTTAGCAGTCGTGTTTGCTTGTGACAAATTTAGATCCTACATTCTTGATTCCAAAGTTATTGTTCACACAGATCATGCTGCTATAAAATATCTTATGGAAAAGAAAGATGCTAAACCTAGACTCATTAGGTGGGTTCTCTTGCTTCAAGAATTTGATTTACATATCACTGATAGGAAGGGAGCTGAGAACCCCGTAGTTGATAACTTGTCTAGGTTGGAAAATATTCTTGATGACCCACTACCTATTGATGATAGTTTTCCTGATCAACAGTTAGCTGCAATAAATGTTTCTCAAAACACTCCTTGGTATGCTAATTATGCTAACTACATTATTGCTAAATATATACCACCTAGTTTCACATACCAACAAAAGAAAAAATTCCTCTATGATTTAAGACATTACTTTTGGGATGACCCACATCTTTATAAAGAAGAGGTAGATGGTATTATTAGACGTTGTGTACCTGAGCATGAACAGGAACAAATCCTACGGAAATGTCATTCCAAAGCTTATGGAGGACATCATGCGGGAGATAGAACTGCTCACAAGGTATTGCAATCTGGTTTTTATTGGCCTAGTCTCTTCAAGGATGCCCGTAAGTTTGTCTTGTCTTGTGATGAATGTCAAAGAATTGGTAATATCGGTAAGCGCCAGGAAATGCCTATGAATTATTCACTTGTTGTTGAACCATTTGATGTTTGGGGTTTTGATTATATGGGACCTTTTCCTTCCTCTAATGGGTATACCCATATTCTGGTTGCTGTTGATTATGTTACTAGGTGGGTAGAAGCTATTACAACTAGTAGTGCTGATCATAACACCTCCATTAAAATGCTTAAAGAAGTTTCCACTACTAGGGAAAACCTTATAGATAGAATCTTACCAGTAGCGCGGTTTAAAAAAAGGCGCTACTGCTAGTTATCAGTAGCGCGCTACAACAGACCGCGCTACTGCTACCCGAATAGCAGTAGCGCATCAGGAGGAAACAGCGCTACTACTAGAATTGCCACGACCTTGCCGCCAGACTAGGTATAGCAGTAGCACCTGTTTTCTAAACGCACTGCTGCTATGTCGTTTAGCAGCAGCGCTTTATCCCAAAGAGCGCTACTGCTAAAGCCTATCTTCTCCAACTTCTCCAACCGGTCGCCCCTCACTCTCCCCTTTCCACTCCACTCTCACTCTCCCCCGCACCCCCCGTCGTCCGCCGCCACCGCCATTCCCCGACCACCATCGTCGCCCGCCGCCGCCGACGCTCCTGGTCCTCCTCCTCCCTCCTCCCTCCTCCTCCTCTCTCCTCCCTCCTCCCACCGCCCTCCTCCCCCTCCGCGCCCCTCCCTCCTCCTCCGGCCGCCCCCTCCTCCCTCCTCCCTCCTCCTCCGGCCAAGCCCTCCGCCGGCAGCCCTCCTCCCACCGCCCTCCTCCCCCTCCTCCTCTCTCCTCCCTCCTCCCACCCCCTCCTCATTCCTCCTCCTCCCTCCTCCCACCACCCTCCTCTCTCCTCCCTCCTCCTCCTCCCTCCTCCCACCCCCTCCTCCCTCCATCTCTCCTAAACCCTAAACTGTTTTTTACTGTTCTTGTATAATGTAGTTTTTTTTACTGTTTTTTAGCAAGTGTTTAATAGAAATAGTTTATTTAGGAAGTGGTTAATAGAACTAGATTATTTATAGTAAGTGCTTAATAGAACTTGTATAATGGTCACTTCTCCTTCTTCTCTTTGTGCTAGACCTTTGTTATGCACTAGGGGAAGAAGGAGTAGCGACCATCATCGACGGTCGAAAAATCGGTGAGGGAGTGTCCACCATATATGAGAGAAGAAGAATGGCGACTGTTGTCGTGGGGGTCGCTTCTCCTTCTTCTCCTTGTGCTAGATATTTGTTATGCACTAGGGGAAGGAGGAGTAGCGACCATCATCGACGGTCGAAAAATCGGTGAGGGAGTGTCCACCATATACGTGAGATAAGAGTTTAGGAAGGAAGACTCGACAAACCTAAAGTCAACCCGTTGCATATTGAGTAATAGTGATCTGTGTGTTGAGTTTCCTGGTAGTTGCCTTCGATCAATTTTAAATGTTTCAACTATGAACATAGGAAATGTATGACGACGAAAGGGAATTCATTATGTGCGAATGCTGCGAAGACGAGTGCGGCCTGTGCGACAAGCCTCACCTAGTTGGTGGTAGGCGCTTCAGCATCATGCTGGATGAGACCTTCGAAGTGGATACAGTAAGTCACAACGACAAGTCTTTTTTCATAATTAAGCATGACTTCTGCTTCTTTTTCTTCAACTTATAATTTTAATTTTTTACTATTCTACTAGTGTATCCCCTGCCATGCAAGAATTTATGTCTTGTATAAGATTGGTTTCAGTACTAAAAAAAGTATGGAGGTAAAGAGAGTTCACTTGATGACCGAGCATGGTTATAGTTTTTCCATAAAATTGTACAATGCAGACACCTACTCCTATTTTGAATGCAAATATTGGAGAGCACTATGCAAGGCTTATGCATTTGAGCCTAATATGCTTATCACCTTTGATATTCGTCCGGAAGATGAAATTGAAGGTAATATCGACATCTGGGTCGATGTGCAGACGCCTCCAGTTCTACCATTATGTGAGTTTCTCAACCATATTTATTAAGTAATTTATATTGTTTATTTAAAAATAGTTGACAACTAATTTCTATTGACAGCTTATTTCCATTCAAGCAAACATGTCCAGCGCTTGGTAGACAACACCTACTACTGTCCCGGGGCTGAACTAAACTGCGAGGAGATAGGTCATTATGTTTCATGGCTTGAGGATCTTGATACTGTCAAGACAGGTTATTTTCCTAGACTTCGAGATATTAGTACTCAAAACGTGCGACCACTAGTGTGCGTATTGAACTACGGTCACATCTATTTAGGAAAGATGGTAAGATTTTTACTATTTGTCCTTAGTGCATCTTTTGCATACATTATTTTTTAAGCTAAACTTCATTGCTAAGTATGTTACTACGATGTTCTTCAACAGGGACTCCTGATGAGTGTTGTGCCTCGTTGGATCGAGTCTAAAGGTCGCATGACAATGGTTAGCTTTCGTATTGCACATGAGTGCATTCATCATTTCTCGAAGCGAGCAAGTCTTAATAGTCAAAGACTGGAGCAAAATTGTGAAGGATCACAGTAGAGAAGTACTAGGGGGCAGCAATCAGAAGCGCAACCCACAATTAGGAGACAGGTTCATCTGCATTCTCCAATATGATGAAGCAGGAGTGCTACACATGTTTTATGCTATTTTACCTGAGAGAGAGCAGCAGGAGTAGGTCCTAGGTATTAAGAACAATTAGTTAGTGCTGATTATATATGACTATGATGATGATGAGAAGTTTTTATTATGTGCTACAATGTGTTAGAGTTGATGGTGATGCTGAGGAGGAGGAGTAGTGATTATGAGTACTATGATGATGATGATGATGAGGAGGAGTTGTTATTATAACTAGTGACCAAGTTGTTATATGATGTCTCATGGACGAAAATGATGATGAGGAGTTGTTATATGACAATGATGTATTATGATGATACTGTATGAAAACTTGTATAATGGCGTATGAATATACGACATAAAACAAAAAAGAAATACGTAATAATAGTAGTAGCGCGGGTAGAGAGGTGCGCTGCTAGTAACTACCAGTAGCGCTCTCTACAAAAAGCACTGCTCCTAAGTAGGTATAGCAGTAGCGCGGGCGAACACACACTACTGCTACACTTTAGCTGTAGCGCGTTAGCAGTAGCGCTGGACCCAACGCTACTACTATAGGTTTTTCAAGCGCTACTAGTAGGGTTTCTCCTAGAAGTGTACCTTCCCGAGGTTTGGAGTCCCTAGATATTTAATGACTGATGGTGGTTCACACTTTATTCATGGTGCTTTCCGTAAGATGCTTGCTAAATATGATGTTAACCATAGAATTGCATCACCCTATCATCCTCAATCTAGTGGTCAAGTTGAATTTAGCAATAGAGAAATAAAATTAATATTACAAAAAATTGTCAATATGTCTTGAAAGAATTGGTCTAAGAAACTAGATGATGCACTTTTGGCCTATAGAACAACTTATAAAAATCCTATGGGTATGTCTCCGTACAAAATGGTATATGGAAAAGCTTGTCATTTGTCTCTAGAGTTAGAACATAAAGCATTTTGGGCAATTAAAGAACTCAATTATGATTTCAAACTTGTCGGTGAGAAGAGGTTATTTGATATTAGCTGACTAGATGAATGGAGAACCCAAGCTTATGAAAATGCCAAACTATTTAAAGAAAAAGTTAAAAGATGGCATGACAAAAGAATCCAAAAGCCGGAATTCAAAGTTGGAGAATATGTTCTTTTGTACAACTCTCATTTTAGATTTTTTGCAGGAAAGCTTCTTTCCAAATGGGAAGGACCATATATTATCGAAGAGGTTTATTGTTCTGGAGCTATCAAGATTAATAATGCCGAGGGTACTAACCCGAATGTGGTCCATGGACAAAGAATTAAACACTATGTCTCAGGTACGCCTATTAATGTTGAAAGCAATGTTATCCAAACCACGACACCGGAGGAACACATAAAAGAAACCTTCCGGAACACTCCAGAATTCTGAAAAAGAGGAGGTACGTGATACGGTAGTAAACGGACTCCGAAAAATCCGCAAAAATATTTTCTATCAGTTTTGGAATATTACAAAAATTAGGAAAATAAGAAATAAACAGGAAAGCAACCGAAGTGAGCACGATACACCAGGGCGCGCCAGCCCTGCCAGGCGCGCCCTGGTGGGTTGTGCCCACCTCGGACACCTTCCCGACTCTGTTTTCCTTCCATATTCTTGCTTCCCAAGATTAAAAATTGTTTATATATACTCCCGATTGTTTTGACCACCGCATCGCAGAAAAATCTCTGTTCTTGATTCATGTTGTTTTCTCGTTAGATCTAGATCTCCATGGCTCCACCAAGCTCCTCCAAGGACAAGTTCTTCGAGAAGGTCATCAACTCGTACTTGCCGGAGGTGATGAAGCACCCACAAACCATTGAGATGCGTGAGGGTGTGCTTCACATCTGAGATGTTCAGGGACCCAAGAGGACGGGAAGCATGGAGGCTAGGCTCGAAGCGGTGGAACAAGACATCTTCAAGTGCCAAGGCATGGTGGAGCGTGGACTTAGTGCCAATCACTCCATGATCACGGAATTCACCCGTGATCAGATGGTGGATGGCCGGTCTATGAAGGACATCGTCTTCACCTTTAACGAGCAAATCAATTTTCTGCAAAGTCAAATCTATGATCTTCAAAACCAAGTTTTTGAGTATGAAGCAAGATTTAAAGGTATGAGTTAAGCTGCCAGTTGAAGGATTCGGGGGACTCGTGCATCAACTTTTGATGGTGAGCCCTTGCCCTGGAAGCCGGAGGACAAACCTACCACTTCATCACCACCACCTTCATCATCTTCACCACCAAAGGAGACTTGGGTACACGGGTATGGGCACTCCCCTTGGCTTGAGCCAAGCTTGGCAGAGATGCCCCGGTATCGTATCACCATCACTTTTATTTACCTTTACCTATTTTAGTTCGATCCTTAGCTCTTTCATGATTTAGTTGAATAAAAGTTTATTATGATCTATTTTCGAGTGCTAGTTTCGTGATCTATCTATCTATGTAATCGAGTGAGAGTTATATAATAAAGTTTAGTTTGAGCTTTTGCTTCTTTACTCTCTTGTTGCAATCAAAATAAAAAGGAAATAACTGAAAAAGGATCATATGCTAATCTTATGGTAAGTAATGACATCACATAAGGAAAAGTATAAGTAGTAAAATTTATTGGAGGTTGACAAACATAGCATTGGTCAATGATGAAATTCAAGAAAGAATTAATAAGGGAAGAGAAGATTCACATGCAAATACACTATCTTGGACATCTTTTATGATTGTGAGCCCCCATTAAATATTATATGCCAAAATTGTTGATGTTCGACAAGGAAGACAACGTAATGATTTATGTTTGTTCATATTCACATAGAAGTTATATTGTCTTAGATCCTTCAACATGTGGTGCTTGCTCAATATCTTTGCTAGCTAAAAATTCCGCACTAAGTAGAGATACTACTTGTGCATCCAAAAACCCTAAACCCAAACTCATGTTTTGAGAGTCCACCAGACCTACCTAGGGATCGAGTAAGATCCTTCAAGTAAGTTGTCATCGGTGCACTAAGGCAATAAAAATTGCTTCTAAATGTGTTTTATCAATTAGTGTAAGAGAAAATTGAGCGTTTGTATGAACTTATGATGGCAAAGTAATAAAAGCGGCGAACTGGATAATAAAGGTTGCTATCATAGGGGGCAATATAATGTGATGTTCTTTTACATTAAGGGATTTGACATACAAACTAAAAAGCGCATGACAAGCTCTGCTTCCCTCTGCGAAGGGCCTATCTTTTACTTTTATGTATTTACTTTTATGCAAGAGTCAAAGTATTCTTCCCTATTCCTTTTTACTTTTTCTTTTTGCAAGCATCATGTGGTGGGGAAAGATCTAGGCACATATATCCAGTTGGATATGAGTGAGCATGAGTAATTATTGTTGACATCACCCTTGAGGTGAATACGTTGGGAGGCGAAACTTTAAGCCCCTATCTTTCTATGTGTCCGGTTGAAACTTTTTGCTAATGGGTATGATGTGAGTGTTAGCAATCATAGAACATTAAATGATGGTTGAGTATGTGGGCTTGCCAAAAGGCTCCGACACAAGACCCTTCCTGAAAATATGATGAATTGTAGTTGCAAACTTGACTGAGAACATAGTTTGTTGGTTTTCAATAAGGTTTATGCTTTATGCTTCTATATCGTGGGGAATTGTTACTTATTCATGAGAAGTTATATGATGAAATTATATAATAAAAGTTATATGAATAAGTTCTATGATAACGTTTGTTGCTGCTATGATAATAAGCATGATGCTACTATATCCGTATTTTGTTTTTATCGACACCTATCTCTCTAACCATGTGGACATGTTTTTCGATATTGGCTTTCGCTTGAGGACAAGCGAGGTCTAAGCTTGGGGGAGTTGACACGTCCATTTTGCATCATGATTTCCTACTGTTAATTATAATGCTTTTATGCATAATAATGCTTTAGGGAGTGATTCTAATGCCTTTTCTCTCGTAATATGCAAGGTTTACACAAAGAGGGAGAATACCGACAACTGGAATTTTGGACCTGAAAAAGCATATCAGAGATACCTATTCTGCACATCTCCAAATAAGCTAAAACTTCACGGAGAATTATTTTGGAATATATGAAAACTACTGGAGCAAATAACTACCGGAGGGGGGCCACCTGGTGAGCACAAGACACCAGGGCGTGCCAGGCCCCCCAGGCGCACCCTGGTGGGTTGTGCTCAGCCCAACCCACCTCCGGTGCCCATCTTCTGGTACTTAAGGTCTTTTGACCTAGAAAAAATAAGGATAGGACTTTCGGGATGGAACGCCACCGTCTCGAGGCGGAACTTGGGCAGGAGCACTTTTGCCCTCCGGCGGAGCGATTCCGCCGGGGGAACTTCCCTCCCGGAGGGGGAATCGAAGCCAGCCTCATCACCAACACCCCTCTCATCTTTGGGAGGCCAATGTTCATCAACATCTTCAATATCATCATCCCCTCTCAAACCCTAGTTCATCTCTTGTGTTCAATCTTTGTACCGGAACCTCAGATTGTTACCTATGGGTGACTAGTAGTGTTGATTACATCTTGTAGATGATTACTATATGGTTTATTTGGTGGAAGATTATATGTTCAGATCCATTATGCTATTTAATACCCTCTGATCTTGAGCATGAATATTATTTGTGAGTAGTTACCTTTGTTCTTGAGGTCACGGGAGAAGTCATGTTGCAAGTAATCATGTGAATTTGATATGTGTTCGATATTTTGATGATATGTATGTTGTGATTCCCTTAGTGGTGTCATGTGAACGTCGACTACATGGCACTTCACCATCTTTCGGCCTAAGGGAATGCATTGTTGAGTAGTTACTAGATGATAGGTTGCTAGAGTGACAGGAGCTTAAACCCTAGTTTATGCGCTACTTCGTAACGGGCTGATTTGGATCCAAACGTTTAATGCTATTGTTAAATTTTATCTTAACACTGTTCTCGTAGTTGCGGATGCTTGCTAGGGGGTTAATCATAAGTGGGAGATTTGTTCAAGTAAGAACAGCATCCAAGCACCGGTCCACCCACATATCAAATTATCAAAGTAGCGAACGCAAATCAAACCAACATGATAAAAGTGACTAGATGAAATTCCCGTGTACCCTCAAGAACACTTTGCCTATTATAAGAGACTGTTCTGGCCTATCCTTTGCCACAAAAGGATTTGGCTACCTTGCTGCACTTTATTTACCATTACCGTTACTTGCTCGTTACCAATTATCTTGCTATCAAACTATCTATTACCTACAATTTAAGTGCTTGCAGAGATTACCTTGCTGAAAACCGCTTTTCATTTCCTTCTGCTCCTCATTGGGTTCGACACCCTTACTTATCGAAAGGACTACGATTGACCCCCTATACTTGTGGGTCATCAGGCGCACATCGGCCTTCCATACAATGCGATCCTGGGGTACTCGGCATTGGCAAAATTCATGGCGGCGACCCACCACGGCTACAACGTCCTCAAGATGCCTGGCTGCAGCGGCGTCATCACAGTTGCATGTGACGAGAAGGACATGGTCTATTCCCTCGAGTGTGCCTAGAAAGCTGTCGTGGCTGAGCATTCAGACGACGAGGGAGGTGCTGGGTCGTGCCCCCAAGGAAGAAGCAGTCCCTGCTCGCCCAGGGCCCGCCAAGACGAAGGACGTCGTGCCTGGTTCTAGCGCCGCGAGCCTCGTGCCCGCTGCCAGCACCCACCTCCCTCCAGCATAGGAAGGCGCGCCTAGTGCCCCCCTCAGGCCGGGCACAGGGGCTTCCGTTTGGAAAGCGTCCGACCTGACTGGCATGACGAGGGAGGTGCTTGGGCACCACCTAGAGGCATGCCTCAGGGCGCGCCCCCGCAAGCAAGGAGAACGGTGTCAGGCGCCCGGAGCATAAGTGTTCATCACCCAAGGGATTAGCGAGCTACGCGAGGCATGGGCCATGCGTGGTGAGAGTCGTCCAAGGTGCCCTACCAACCCGGCCGGTGTCCCCGGGAAGGACAGCAAGGTGAGCATGTGCGTCGACATCACGGGCCTCAATAGGGTCAGCTCCCAGGACCTCTTCTGGCCCTCGCATGTTGGCCTGAGCAGGGGCGTCACCACCAACTATGCTCGCCTGCCCTTTGGTCTGAAGAATGCTGTCGCTACCTTCCGTAGACTGGCGCAACTCGCGTTGGCGCCTTGCGAGGCGTCTGGTCCTCGTGCACCCTCAAGGCCTCCGGAGCCAGCCGGCCTGTGAGAGGTGAAACCCCATGGCGGACCCCCTCCCCCCAAGGGGCCTGACGCTTCCGCGGCAGCATGATTGCCAGGTGACTTTTTGTTTTGTTCAAATTGAGGGCGCCCTTCGGGCTGCATTATCCTCAAGCGGGCAAGGGTTCCCCCTGTAGCATCCACGCTTTTGGTTGTGTAGAGAATTTGGTTATCCTTTGATGAATTCATGACTCTTGCTTAAGCCTTGCACCTGGTGCTTCGTCACCGCCTGCATTTTCCGCTCCTTCGCGACCCTTCTCTCGGCCGTCCCATGACCGGGGTTGGACACAGCGTCTGTGCTCCGGTCCGTCCCTGTAGCGTTGATAAATTCAAGCGATCGAGCTCTGTCTCGTGGGCGTGCTCCCGTGCACGTCACCCCACAGAGGTCCTTGGTGTCTCAGCCTTTCATGGAACCGTCGCGAGCAAGTGAGTAGGGGCGCGGCCCAATATTGTATGACTTCCAGTGAGGTGTTTCGCCACCTCGGGTGCCACGCGTCTGGCGACCTTTCCCTTGGTCATCCTATGGAGGAACTTGACACGGCATCTGTGCTCGGGTCCGTCCCTACAGCGTGGCTAAACCCAAGTGACCGAGCTGTGTCTAGCGGGCCAGACCCGCACACGTCACACTCAGTGGGTCCTCGGTGTCCAACCTCTCCATGTGGTGGCCTCAGGACGGCCGTCCGACGTGCATCACCCCCATGTCCCAGGTCACATGAGCACGCAGCTGTGGCAAAGAGCTAGGCAAACCGCCTGAAGGGCGAGGAAGGAGCTCCTGAGCCCTGTGCCCTGAGCGTCCGACACATCCTCAAATCGCCGCCCGTGACCCTCTCACATAATAATGAGGTTGGGGCTATACACGCCCCGGAGACTCTAAAACAGAGCTTCCATCCACGCCCAAGTGGAAGCCCCATGCTCAGTGCTGGCGGAACGGTCGAACCGCGATTATGCCCACGCCCAAGTGGAAGCCCCATGCTCCATGCTGGCGGAATTATCGTGCCAAATCCCAAGTGGAAGCCCCATGCTCCACGCTGGTGGGTAGTCAATTGAGAACCTCACCCTCTCCCGCAGCAAGCGCTCGCTGGCTTCCCCTTGTGCCTCACGCGAGCGGGGGCTAGATACGGTGCCTGTGCTCGGGTTAGTCCCAGTAGCTCTAAAAAACCCAAGGGACTAGGCTCCTGCTCATGGGCCTGTTCCCGTGCACGTAACCCCGCCAAGGCCCTTGGTGTGTGGCTTCCTGGCGTGACACCCAAGTGCAAGCTAGCGGTGCTGTGAAGAGCTAAGTATGAAAGTCCCCCAGGGACAGCCTCACCATTGCCGGCATCTTCCCTCATGCGGGCCGCTTGCGCGTCAAAGGGGGGCCACGAAGCATCGCGCCTCAGGAGCCTTCACTAGCACCCGAAGCCCCTCACCTCCTGGTTTTTTCCAGGCACCGCGACCTGACACTCCAGCGACGGCTGAGGTATGCGTGGGGCTGGGCCCTGCCGACGTACAGCACGAAGGAAAGCAAGAGAGAAACCAAGCGTGGAGAGGAAACCCGCAGATCACAAGCTATTATTACAAACTTCAAGTATTTCACAAATTAAACCATCGCCTTAGCACCTCCGCGAGGTGGATTCGGTCTGTTATAGGAGGACAAAAGGAAGCTTCAGGAAGAGGGGTCACCGGCGCCATCGCCGTCGCCCACCGTGGCCTCGCCGATCGCCTCACCGTCGCCACATGAGAACTTCCCAAGCAGCGCGATCACATGGCTCTGCACAGCTCCCGCCAAGCTACCGCAAGATTCTTCGGGGACAGGGCCTATCACCTCATCGAAATTGAAACCAGGATCGTGGAGGAGGAGGTGGCTGAAGACGTGGGTCGCCGCCAGGAAGAAGAGATCACGGCATTCTTCCTCTAGGATGCCATCCACCTTCCGGGCCGAGTCCTCGAGCCCTTCCACGAGCTACGAGGAAAGCTTGGCATCGACGGCATCATGGGCGGCGAGAGGAGCCTTGAATCCCCCCTGCATAAGGAACTCAGGGCCTGGAAGGCCCTGAGATCGATAGAAGAAAAGGCGGCATGGTCCGCCGCCGCCTTCACGTCATTGCTGGCCTGAATCTCCTTCTCCCTGGTGTCCAACCTAGCACTGGACTCAGATACATGCTTGGCGTGGACCTCTTGGGCCTCGACCCTCTCGCGCTGCAGTGTCTCCAGGCGCCCTCGCTCCAAGGCCTGATCCAACGCCACCTTCACCAGCTCGGAGTCACGGTCTACAAGCTTCGCCTAATGAGCCTTGAGGTCGTCTTCCAGCTTTGCCTCGTGAACCTTGAAGTCATCTTCCAGCTTCACCTCGCGAGCCTTGAAGTCGACTTCAAGCTTCGCCTCACGAGCCTGGAGGTCGTCCTCCCGCAGATATGGAATTGTCGTGCCTCGATGGCTCGCTCGTCCTGAAGCGGTTTTAGGCTGGCCTCTGCTTCCTCGCGGCGCTTGGCAGCCACCCCCGCTGACGGTGTCCTGGACTAGGGGGTACTCACCACGTCGTCTCCCGACCTAT
Organism: Elymus sibiricus; assembly: GCA_039707655.1. Classification (NCBI taxonomy): domain Eukaryota; kingdom Viridiplantae; phylum Streptophyta; class Magnoliopsida; order Poales; family Poaceae; genus Elymus; species Elymus sibiricus. Next base: position 140,454,515 of record CM077671.1, read on the forward strand.
GGGTCGGGCCGAGGACCCCCATGGTGGTTTACTAATGGGCCACTTCGGGCAGCCCATGATGCATAGAAGGGAGATTCCACAAGACTTGGCGCACAAGACAAGGACTCCTCTAAACCCTAGGCCTCTGGTATTATATAAACTGAGGTCAGGCTAGTCAATAGACAATCTCATATTCATTACGACAATCTCGTGGTAGATACCTATACTATGTACTATCCCCCATATGAATACAATCAAAAGCAGGACATAGGGTATTATCTCCTCGAGAGAGCCCGAACCTGGGTAAAATCCTGTGTCCATGTTATCATCGCTCTAAGACGCCTAGCTTAGGACCCCTACTACGAGATGTGCCAGATATAGAACCGACATTGGTGCTTTCATTGAGAGCCTGCTAGGCGATCCTCGCGGATTGATGGGATGATGAGGTGCTATTTTTTCAATCAGATCTATTCGTGCAGATTGTTTTCTTTAAGAATTACTGTTGTCTGTTTGCTTTTCTTTTTTGTTTAGCAGGTTCGTCACAGATCGATCCGCGGGCGCTAGGCGTCAAAAGTCCTGCGAAGCCGAGGACCGTATGGCGGCAGCTTCCAAACCGGAGGCTTCTCGAGCAATATGGCCGAGCACTGGCCTCGTCTCATACATAGTCCCAGGCCCCAAAGCAGCCACAAGGAGCCTGGAATGGCATAGCTCGGGCAACGCATATATGGACGATAATTAATTACTCCATGGCAGGTTATCCCGTGGAGATCAAATCGTCTTACAAAAGTGTTTTCACTTTCTCTTGGGCTAGCACGTAGATGGAGCAAGGGCTGTGGAGAGCTCAGGACCATGTGTCTAGTACAAGTCCACGTGATGAACTTAAAAGCTTGTTCACCTCGGATTTCTGCACACGGTTACCCCAAAAGGAACGCCAGGTTCTACTTTTCTTGTTATCTGTATGAATATATTAATTTTCACATAGAATATTATTCTGTCAGTATGCATGGTCATATTTGTTGTAGATCTTTGCCGACCGGTTTATATTTCCGCCCGCTGCCTGTGATCGACGTGGTGGTCCAGTCGGCTCCAAACCGGTGGCGTTTTGTACTCACCGGCTTCATTAGTGATCGTCGCGGTTCGATGTGTTGTTCTCATCTACATCGGTTCTGACCTCGTTGATCAGGATCGGAAGAAATTTTGACGGCAGCATGAACCAGGTGATATTGTTCTGATTAGATCGTTCTTCGGTGTACAATTTGTTTCAAACTCTGCTACTGGTTTGCACTACGTCTTCGCAGATAAAAAGTTTAGGCGGCCCTATTCATCAGTGGCGCGCACTACTTCCTGATGGTCCATTGATGGACGCATGGATTGCCATGCAGTTGTAGCTGGCTAGCCCCGAGGCATCAAATTCGAGATGATCCCTTGCCACCACTTCTTTTTCCTTCATTGGACGAAGTCCCAAGCCGGATCCCTCGACCGATGTCGTACTACTAGTATTCTTCCAATCTACTCCACGTGAAGCATTAGTGAAGTTAATCAATTTGTTAATTTGTATTATCAGTCTAAGTGCAACACGATCCTCGAGATTTAGACAATGCATTGTGTGCCTAAATTTAGACAATGCATTGCGTGCCTTAGTTTTGCTTTGCTAAGTCATGTGAAGGCCAAACCTAATGTTTGATTTTCGCTGTTCTTCGTCAATTGCCATTGCAATTTATCGGAGAGGCTGGTCTGGTTTAGTACTAGGTCATCGGGAACCTAGAAGAATTTCCACTTCGGTCCGCTACATGCAGAATAACTTCAGGTTCTACTTTTCTTTGACTAGGTTTAGCATGTAAAATTATTACACACAAAGCACCTTTTTGTTGCTCTGTACTACATTATTTTGCAGATGTATTCTACCGACGCTCACGCGTGTCGCTTTTATTGGCATAGATCGAGCGGCTTCTCGCTGGTCGACTCCGCCAAAATCCGATTGTAACCGTATCATGTTGTCACCTCGGCCAGCCGACTTATGCGTTGGAAGCTTCGTCAAACCAACCTTGGCGTTCAGACCATATTTACCAATCTATTCCCTTCGCATAAATTTATTATGCATTTTTTAATTATTATTATTGGTTTGCACTATTTATGTGCACAGGTGAACCGGTGGCAGCTGGTCTCCATAGCCACCTCGACGATCCGAGGTCGTCGTCCCTCCAACATCGGGCAAACCGTGTCATCGCCACGGCTTCACCGGAGGCTTCGCCATTGCTTCACTTAAATTAACTAAGTAGAAGAATTATTTTTTATCTTTATTTGTTATTACTCTTGGCTTGCACTGTATTGTGTGCATAGGTAATAGACTTTGACTGCATCGTGCGGTCACCTCGGCGTGCCGAGATCATCGTCCCGCCTCCATCAACCAAATTGCGTCGTCGACATGGTCGACTGACGTGGGGGCTTCACCATCAAGCTGCCGAACTACTCTGTCTCCTCGGCTAGATCGGGGGTTTCACCTCAGCCCTTCGGAAGTGTTGTGGTGTCACTTCATCAAGCCGAGCTCTTCGTCGGCTACCTCGTGACCGGCTTGGGGGGCTGGGACCTTGTCCCGCCGTAGCTCGAACCGCGTCATCAACACCGAGCACATTAACCAGCTAACTCATTTTCATGCTCAGCTCTCTTTGAAATTTTACTTTTTGTTCGGTTCAATCGAGCGTTATGTTTTTGTCTCAAAACAAAAACTTTGTTTGTTAAAAACGTTGTTTGTTCAAAAAACAACCTTCTTTTCCCATGTTACCTAGGGGCTCTTAAATTTATATGAGCCGTTCTATAATAAGTATTTTCTTCCTGGTCGTTGCAAAGTGTTTTTCTGCCGCTCCTTTCTCGACTCGAGTGTGTGGTCAATAGCCGGGTAGCCTGGTTTCTCTCTAGAGCCGCTCGCGTTTAGTTCGCTAAACTGGCCTTGAAAACACTCCGCCTTCGGGATATGGAGGTTGAATCCGAACGGTGACCCACTTGAAGTCTGGAGATTGGATGTATCTTGTTAAAGCAATACCGAAGCACATATTAATTTTAAGACCAATTTTTGGATTGGCACCAAGAAACTTGATTTAGTTCAGACATAAAGCTTTTGCTAAAGTTTTTTGGTTTCCTGAGCTTATGAAACTGTTAACCTCTTGTAAGTTTCTTTTAGGAGGGGGGCATCGTCTTGACCGAGGTGCCCTACATAATAATTCAGCTCGGGATATCTTTTCCGACCCACAGTTCGGCATCCTCCCTGCCGACCTGCACCTCGGCACGGTTAGATCGGGACTCCTGGACAGCCCAACATAAAACCATTTGTATTCAATATATGAGCACTGTCTTCCGTAATCATCGTTATAAAGCCATAAATATGCATCAATTTGACTTGAGATTTTGGCCAAGCTGGGTTGCCTGGCTCTTGTGCTCACCCCCTACGTTCCCGATTGTTAGGCTAGGGGATAAAGGGAGCACCTCTGTGATTGTTACTTCCGGGTCATCCGGGTTAGTACCTCAGACTGGGTGAAACCGAAAGCTAGCCATCTTAAGAATATGATTGGTCGGCAACGACGGAATTGAAAATTTCGGTTCATTAAAGACCACAAAGTTCGGGGACATTCCCCAAACTAAATCCTCAATATTTTCCTCCCACATTGATCGGAGTTGAGGTTTCATGATCATGGTTCACATGATATCCTGGAAAAAGGAACTTATAAATGAACTATTTTTTCCAGAAGATGTTTCTTACGTTAAATAGTAATATAACATATCTCTCTACGTACCTTTGTTTATAAAACCGTATGGCCGGACTTCCTTGTTTGCCGTAAATCTTTGCCCTTATAAAGGCTTTATAAAGTAGGAAAAAGACTCCTCGGCTACTGGCCAAGGAGGTTGAAGCCGATGGTCGGTCAACAAAGTCTCTTGTACAATGCGGATCCGAGCATTAATGATGTAAAGTACTAGGATACATAGAATCATTAAACATAAATTGTGTCAAACGTAACAAAGTTTGTGTCAAACAAATATCGATCCTTAATTCGACCGCCCGTGCTCAAATTAAGGCTTGGGGGATACTACATTGCCTATTCAATGCAAAAAAAATAAGTGCAAAACAGTTTCCGAGGAGATTACGATCCTCGGGTTGGTCGGCCGCACCCAACCCGAGTCTCGGGAACTACTGCGCACCATGTTTGTGTTCCTAAAGTATGCTGCCGAGCAAGAACTTGACCCTCAGGCCGATTTTCGCAAATCGACCTAAGTCTCAGGGGCTACTGGGATCAACGGTTTTATTTTATCCTTCAGGAGCATCTCGGGTTTTACACCGACATACACCTAGAGGGCTACTGGCTATACATCTCGGTAGTAAATAAATTGCGGTGATCGGAAATAAATTCCGCAAAAAACAGCCCGAGACCGAGGTGGTGCACCACCTCGGAAGCAGTCCGGCATAAATCTCGGATGCGAATGGCTGGCTCCATAAAAGACTATTCCAGCATTTAAGCTCAGATGGACTCCTTCAAATTTTCAAAGATCGAGGTAATCTATGACACCTCGGATGCCGACAAGCGTTGGACCTCAGCTGCAAAAAGACACCTTGGATGCCGACCAACGTTGGAGCTCGGCTGCAAAAACACACCTTGGATGCAGTTCGGCGTTGGAGCTCGGACGCAAGAGGACACCGCCGCACGGGAAACACTTTGAACCCGAGGTGTGGCGTAAAAAATAACAAGGCATTAATAAAGGCCGAGAACTTAAAGGGGCTCCTCGGATGCCCGACATGTGAACTCTTCAGATACAGTTCGGCGATCCTCAAGATCGAAGATGGGAAGATTTGTTGAACCAGCTTTGAAGACCGACGACCGAAGACAAAGAGATGTTTGGAAGAACCGAGGAGCGTCCCCAACTTGAAGACCGGTTCAGGGGGCTACTAACGGTGTCTTGGACTACGGGGTACTCACCATGTCGTCTCCCGACCTATGGGTCGGGCCGAGGACCCCCATGGTGGTTTACTAATGGGCCACTTCGGGCAGCCCATGATGCATAGAAGGGAGATTCCACAAGACTTGGCGCACAAGACAAGGACTCCTCTAATCCCTAGGCCTCTGGTATTATATAAACCGAGGTCAGACAATCTCATATTCATTACGACAATCTCGTGGTAGATACATGTACTATGTACTATCCCCCATATGAATACAATCAAAAGCAGGACGTAGGGTATTATCACCTCGAGAGAGCCCGAACCTGGGTAAAATCCTGTGTCCATGTTACCATCGCACCAAGACGCCTACCTTAGGACCCCTACTATGAGGTATGCCGGATATAGAACCGACACCCGTCTCGGCGTGGGTGCTCTCCCTAGCCGCCTTTGCCTCAGTGGCCTCCTTCTTGCTTCCCGCGATGGTGGCCTCTGCTCTGCTCAGGGCCTCCTTGGCGGCGACGTTGAGCTGGCGCGACCCCGCGACTAGCCTCAGGCGCTCCGTGGCAAGACGCGCCTCAGCATCCCGCAAGTCTGCCCCGAGCCGATCAAGCATAGCTCGGGCGTCAGCGAAGGCCCCATGCCTGAGCAAGGGTCTGTAGTCCACAAGGACGAGAGCCTGGCGGAGAGGTGGCGTCTCGGCGCTCGTGGTCGTCTCCACCGACGAGGTCCCAACGCCCCCTGCCCGCGGTGCAGGGGGCTCTGGGCCCTCCCCCGCGATCGGCTTCCGCGGCGCACTTGGCCGGGCTGTCGTGCTAGCCTCCTAAGCCCTAAAAGTGGGCATGGCTAGAGGTTGCCCCGTGGCGGCGGTAAGGACAGCCGGCGGAGGCTCCAGCACCTGCTCCTTCTCCGTAGGTTGGGCTATCGCGGCCTCGGTGGACGGCCCCGAGCGCTGGGTTGACACACCGTCAGAAGTTAGATCCCCTCGTCGTACGGGAGAGGCGATGGGGGGCTGCCGAGACGCCCGCGCGCACGGATGCCGGTACGTCCGCGCCCCTAGGCATAATATCGGGCCGGCATGAGGCTCCCTCATGCCCGCCGAGGCTGCGGCCGAGTGTGGACGCTACTCTCTAGATGTGGGTCACTTTCGCCCTAGTGTTCACCTTCTTCCTCTTCTCCTCGCCATTGCCCTGGCGCCTGTACAGGCGATGATCCAGCATCAATAGATGAATCACATGTGCGCGGCGTAAGAATGGACTAGAGCACTTACTCGTCCCCGGCGGCCCACTTCTTCTTCCTCTCAGCGGTGGGTAGCATGCCCGCGCCACCAACGTGCGCCGCCCCGGCACTGCTCGAGGGGCGCTCGACGCGGCCCCAATTGTGCCCAGCTGGGTCTCCCTCCTTCCCGAGGGCAGGGGGAGCCTCCTGAGAAGATGCAGGTGCCGCGGGTGGGGCTGACGCCTCACCAGCTAGGGCCTTTGTTGCTGGTGCCTGGAGGGCTGCGGGATTGGGCCCCGCTCCCCCCACTGTATCGGAAAGCCGAGGAGGCGTTGCCCGGGGCCGCTCGCCCGTGCCGTCGTCATCATCCCCGAACCCGCGTAGGGATTGGCGGTGGTCGGGTGGTGGCACCCGTCCAGCGTCTTCTTCCTCCTCTGTCGCTTAAGAGTCCACACTGTCGTCAACTTCTCTACAGGATGACACCCCGACAGAGGAGCCCCTCGGCGACCCAGCGCGACCGCTTGGCACGAGCCCCCACTCGTTGAAGACAGGCACGACTGCGACCAGCTCTGCCTTGTCCTCGTAGCTGTACAGCGGGGATGCGGCCTCAGGAGGATCCTCGTGGTTGGAGCCGAGCAGGGCCCACACGGCCCCTTCCAGCTCGTCGGTCGTCAAGCCAGCATCGTGTAGCCTCATCGCGTCCCTTGTGCCATTGTACTCCCATACGGGCCACGAGCATGCTTGAAGCGACACGATGCGCTACCCCAGGAATTCTCTGACGATCATCGCCCCAGTCAATTGGGCCTTCCTGTGTGCGGCGATCCGCTCCAAGACGGGCTCCGCCCTCGGGTCGGTGAGCTTCGCGTGAGCCCACCCAGGTTCTGCTCAGGAGCGGACTGACCTGGCACGCGTTCATGAAGACCCAGCGCTACCGATAGCCCTCCACGTTCTTCCCGGCCTTCAAGCGGATGTTCTTGCCCTTGATGTCGACAAAGGAGACGCACGCGGAGCGCTGGTCTTGGGCGGTGAACCACAGGCTGAAGAAGTGGCGAAAAAGCTCCACCGACGGCCTCACACCCACGAAGGCCTCGCAGTAGAAGGCGAAGATGGCCAAGAGGAGGATGGAGTTGGGCTGAAGATGCCGGGCATGGATCCGGTAATGGGAGAGGATGGCGTAAAAGAACTCAAAGAACGGCGGGATCAACCCGGCGTAGATACTGTGGATGAAGAAGGAGTAAACGGGCTCCCCCAGGTCGCTCCACGCCTTTGACCCCGACCAGATCTTGGTCGCCTACCCTTCATTCCCGTCACCGGCTATTAGCGAAAGCACCGGGCCCAGGTCCTCCTCCGAGGCGATGGAGGAGGGCAGTAGAGCTGGCCCGAGATCCGGAGGGCTTGCGGCGGGAACCGCGTCCTTCTCCTTCTTGCCGGCCGGCGCCATCTGCGTATCACGGCCGCGAATGAGGCGGGAAGAGGGCTTCGCCTGAGATTGGATCGGGAGGAATCTCACACAGGAGCAGGAAGCGCAGCAAGAGGGATACAAGGTGCGGAGGGCAATGATGGCACCACGCCGCGCGCAAGCTTTATGTCAGCCTCGGCGGTTGCCGAGGCATCGTGGGGATATGGGGGCATCCCACGCCCCGTCGTGCGCCATGTGTCACGCCTGGCTCGCAGGCAATTGGAGCCCGCACCGTTTCGCCCCCTCCAGCCAGCGGAATCGTGCACGCCGCGGGCTCGGAGGCTACTGTCGGGCCCGTGGGACCAGGTGTACCCAGGCCCGTCTGCCTGCGGCCCAAGACGCGGCGCCTACCATGGGCCTAGCGCGGCCCACCTCTGGACTTCACGTCTAAGACCCTCGCGAGGATCCCCGCCTCGCGAGGCATACGTCAGCGAGCGCCCTTAAGGGTCTCACGAAGCCCTCTCCGCGAGGACCCAGCCTACAGATGCCCCAAGGCCTTCGTGGGGCGGACTGATCGAAGATGGCCCGGCGGGTCGCCTGGTCCTGCATCTTCACATGGGCGACACGCGTCGTGCCGAGTAGCACCATGAGCCGCGCCAGCAGGCGCGTGATACGTCTCCAACGTATCTATAATTTTTGATTGTTCCATGCTGATATATTATCATTCTAGGATAATTTTTGGGTCATTATTTACCAATTTATAATATTTTTGAGCACTAACCTATTGACCCAGTGCCCAGTGCCAGTTGATGTTTTCTGCGTGTTTTTGCCTTTGCAGGTTTACTGTACCAAACGAAGTCCAAATGCCACGAAACTTTTTGATGATTTTTTCTGGACTATATGAAGACCTAGAAGCTTCGGAAGCAAGCCGGGAGGCACACGAGGGCCCCACTACACATCAGGGCGCGCGCTGGGGAGCCGCGCCCTGATATGTGGTGGCCCCCTCGGGCACCTCTCGACGTCCCTCTTCGGCCTATAAATTCTCTAATATTCTGAAAATCCTGGTGGCAGTCCCGAAACCCTTTTTCCACCGCCGCAAGTCTCTGTTCCATCGTATGGCCATCCGTAGCTCCGTTCCGACACCCTGCCGGAGGGGGGATCGATCACGGAGGGCCTCTTCATCAACCTTGCTGCCCTCATGATGGTGTGTGAGTAGTTCACCACAGACCTGCAGGCCCATAGCTAGTACCTATATGGCAATCTCTCTCTTATGATCTTCAATACAATGATCATCGCATCTTTGATTTCATCTATCCGATGTAATCCTATTGTGCTGTGTGTTTGTTGAGATCCGATGAATTGTGGGTTTATGTTCAGATTATTCATGAAAAGTATTTGAGATGCCTCTAAATTATATTATCTCTTATGTGCATGATCATTATAGCTTCGTAATGCTCTCCAATCTATTGCTGTGCTTTTGCCAAGTAGATTGATATTTCATCGGTGGGAGTGGTGCGTTGTGGTAGGTTCAACCTGGCGAGTTTCTATATCCGAGTGACAAAGTAGGGGACAAGATGCGTATTTGTGTTGTTGCTACTATGGATAAAACGATGGGGTTCATTCATATTGTTTGAGTTTACTTTGTCTACATCATGTCATCGTTCTCCAAGCATTATTTTGTTTTACTTAATACTCTAGATGCATGCTGGATAGCAGTCGATGAGTGGAGTAATAGTAATAGGTGCAGGTAGGAGTCGTCCTATTTGCTTATGGATGTGATGCCTATATATACATGATCATTGTCGTGAACATCGCATAACTATCCGCTTTTCTATCAATTGCCCAACAGTAATTTGTTTACCCATCGTATGCTGCCTACATGAGATGTCGCTAGGGAACACTATGGCCCCCGGGTCTATTCACTTATATATTTGCAAACGCTATATTTACCTTTCTGCCTTTATTTACTTTTTATTTATTTTGCAATTTATATTTATCAACAATTATCTACACAACTCATTTGCTTGCAAATAACGAGATCAAGGGGATTGACAACCCTCTTGCCCGCGTTGGGTGCAAGTTGTTTGTTCATTTGTGTGAAGCCGCTGAAGACTGTTGAGGATTGATATTCCTATTGGTCCGACATACCTTGGTTTCATAACTGAGGGAAATACTTATCTGCTTTGTGGTGCAATTACCCGTTCCTCTTGGCGGAAAACCCAACGTAAATCACAAGTATCAGAAAGGATTTCTGGCGCCGTTGCCGGGGAATATCATGATCAACTACCATGTAACTTCACACAAATTTTCATTCACTCGTTCTTATTTTTATTTGCTATTATATTTAGCTTGTCACATAAAAATCAAAAATACAAAAATATTTATCTTTGCTTGTTACTAGTTTCCTTGTTTGAAGTCATGGCTAGTTCCTCTCCGGATATGCCTCGACCACCCTATTTGGGAGAGGGTTCCCCAATCTTAGATTTTAAGGAAATAGGTGACGAATCACTTAAAGAGGCATGGGATAGATTATTAGAAATTCAAGATAGGGCTAATCCTAAGAGCCACATTAAATTGCTCCTTAGAAGTTATTATGTTGGTTTATCCCTTTCTCATAGGCGTGTCCTAGATTCTATGTTTGAGAAGATTTTCTTGGGAACGGTGATTTTGACACCTATCATAAGATGAAAAATATATTTGGGGAGCCTAAAATAGAAACCATTGAACCTGCTATACTAGTATGCCACCGGCAAACTGAGATAATCAAATAGGCTAGAAATAGTATGGGGTCTAATTTTAGAGGGGTGTTCAATTCTATCTCTAAAATTCATGGAAACGTCATGTTACACAATAGGAGGCTTGATACCATGGAACAAAGGCTTGATGTTCTTTGTGCTAGGGAGAATAAGATTGTCAAAGGGAGTGGATCCCTTGCGAGCAAAGAGGACAATACTTGAAACTATGCATTATGCCTAGCTAGGGGCACAAAATCAATAGCGCTTGTTGGGAGGCAACCCAATAGTTATCTTTAAATTTTTGCTTAGAACTTTCTATTTATTTTTAATAGCATGATTATCGACTCTGTAATAATTATGTTTTTGTGTTTAAATTAGTGTTTGTGCCAAGTAAAGCCTTTGGGATGACTCACAAGATGAGTAGAACCGATGCTGAAAGAAAACATAAACTTTTGACTCCGGTACAAGAACTTTCATTTTTTGCTGGAGCGTGATAATGCTCTGAAATTTTTACACAGTGTTGCTATACAAATTTTCGAGGTTTTAATAATTTTTAAGAATTTTTAGAGTTACAGAAGTATAGGTTGTCTACAGATTTCTACAGACTATTCTGTTTTAGACAGATTCTGTTTTTACTAGCATAGTTGCTTGTTTTGATTAAACTATGGATTGTATCGGGGGGGTATAAGCCATGGAGAAATTATAATACAGTAATTTACGAAATTTGAATCAATTTACAACAGTACTTAAAGTATGCAATATGTTTCTTATACTAATGGATCTCACGAGGTTTTGTTGAGTTTTGTGTGATTGAAGTTTTCAAGTTTTGGGTGTTATCTTGATGGACAAAGGAATAAGGAGTAGCAAGAGCCTAAGCCTGGGGATGCCCAAGGCACCCCAAGGTAATTTTTAAAGGATACTCAAGCGTCTAAGCTTGGGGATGCCCCGGAAGGCATCCCCTCTTTCGTCTCAAATCCATCGGTATGTCACTCGAAGCTATATTTTTATTCGTCACATGATAGGAGTTTTGCTTGGAGCTTTGTATGCTTTTGTTTGCTTTTACTTTCAGTTTGCCACAATCATTGTTTTCTGGACACACCTATTTAAGAGAGACACACCTTCATCATAATTTGTTAGAATACTCTATGTGCTTCACTTATATCTTTTGACCTTAGCAGTTGCTCTAGTACTTCACTTGTATCTTTTTGAGCACGATGGCGTGTAGATTTTAAAGAAATGATTTCACTCTCATTCTTCACTTATATTTGTTTGAGATTTAATAAATAGTGATGGTAATTTGCATGGGTCATATAGATTAGTCCAAAAATATTAGGTATTGAAAGAGTGATAATCAAAACCATCATGTAGCATATATAAATAAATTGTGGGTTAATTATATTGATGTAGTAATATGAAATAGGTGTGAGTTCATAATTTTTAAACCGTATAAGTGTCGATATTAAGAGGGGTTGACCTTTTTGTTCATCTAAAAATTAAAGAGGCATGGTGATGATGTGTGAGCATTTCAATTCCTCGTTGAAATCCTAGTGTTGTTTCGGGTCGGAAGCGCGCGATGGTTAACTCCTACCAACCTCTTCCCTCGGGGCATGTGATTAGTAATTTTATTTATGATAAACCAATAAAAATTTGCAATAAGTATATGAGTTCTTTATGACTAATGTGAAACAATGGACATACACAATCTCACCTTTTCATAATTTGCTAGCCTCTTCGGTACCGTGCATAGCCCGTTCTCACCTCGAGGATCGGTGCAACTTTCACCAGTGCATCCCAACACCGTGACATGATACGCTCTGTTGCACATAAGCCTTATTATATCTTCCACAAAACAGCCACCATACCTACCTATCATGGCATTTCCATAGCCATTCCGAGATATATTGCCATGCAAATTCCATCGTCACTTCACATGACTAGTTCGTTCATCGTCATATTGCTTTGCATGATCATATAGAGCTGGCATAGTACTTGTGGCAAAGCCACCTTCATAGTGTTTTTGATACATGTCACGCTAGATCATTGCAGATCCTGGTACACTGCCAGAGGCATTCATACAGAGTCATATCTTCATATCAGTTCTCCATGTTGAGTTGTAAGTAAATAAAAGTGTGATGATCATCATGTTGGGGAACGTTGCATGGGAAACAAAATTTTTCCTATGCACACACAAGATTTATCCATGGTGATGAGCATCTACGAGAGGGAGAGTGGATCTACATACCCTTGTAGATCGCTAAGCGGAAGCGTTAAGAAACGCGGTTGATGTAGTCGAATGTCTTCGCGATCCAAATCGCAAGTCGTCCCGCGATCCAATCACGATCTAGCGCCGAACGGACGGCACCTCCACGTTCAACACACGTACAGCTTGATGACGCCTTCACCTCCTCGATCCAGCGAGCGATGGTGAAGTAGTAGATGAGTTCCGGCAGCACGACGGCGTGATGACGGTGGTGGTGAAGAACAATCTCCGCAGGGCTTCGCCAAGCACTACGAAAACTATGACGGAGGATGAACTAGAGGGGCGTGGTTGCCGGCACACGGCTTGGGGAATTCTTGATGTGTTCCGGGTGCTAGCCCTGCCCCTCTATTTATATGTTGAGCCCTGGGGTCGAAACTTGGAGAAAGAGCCTCCTCAAAGTCGGTTTGGCCCGCAAGGCAAGAGTCCTGCTCGGACTCCAGGACCAGACGCCAGGGTTCTCGGCGTCTGGCCCTAGACGCCAGGGTTCCTGGCGTCTAGCCCCTGGCCTCCGCAAAACTCCTTTTGCACCTTCCTTAAAGCCTCGTGGGCTTTACCCCTTGGCCCATATAAAGTGTTCTTTTACCCGAACATTTCGGGAAACATCCGAAACCCCTTCCGGTGAATTCCGGAACCCTTCCGGAGACCAAACACTATTATCCCATATATCAATCTTTACCTCCGGACTATTCCAGAGTTCCTCGTCATGTCCGGGATCTCATTCGGGACTCCGAACAACCTTCGGTCACCAACATAATAACTCAACTATACTTATATCGTCACCAAACGTTAAGTGTGTAGACCCTGCGGGTTCGAGAACTATGCAGACATGACCGAGACACCTCTACGGTCAATAACCAATAGCGGGACCTGGATGCCCATATTGGCTCCTACATATTCTACGAAGATCTTTATCGGTCGAACCTCTATGTCAAGGATTCAGTTAATCCCGTACGCTGTTCCCTTTGTTCTTTGGTATGTTACTTGCCCGAGATTCGATCGTCGGTATCTCTATACCTAGTTCAATCTCGTTACCGGCAAGTCTCTTTAGTCGTTCCGTAATACAAGATCCCGTGGCTAACACTTTAGTCACATTGCTTGCAAGGCTTGTTGTGATGTTGTATTACCGAGTGGGCCCTGAGATACCTCTCCGTCATACGGAGTAACAAATCCCAGTCTTGATCCATGCCAACTCAACAGACACCCTTGGAGATACCTGTAGAGCATCTTTATAGTCACCCAGTTACGTTGCGACGTTTGATACACACAAGGTATTCCTCCGGTGTCAGTGAGTTGCATGATCTCATGGTCATAGGAACAGATACTTGACATGCAGAAAACAATTGCAATAAACTGACACGATCATATGCTATGTTCATAGTTTGGGTCTTGTCCATCACATCATTCTCCTAATGATGTGATCCCGTTATCAAATAACATCTCATGTTCATGGCTAGGAAACCTTAACCATCTTTGATCAACGAGCTAGTCTACTAGAGGCATACTAGGGACAAAGTGTTGTCTATATACCCACACATGTATTTAGTTTCCAATCAATACAATTATAGCATGGATAATAAACGATTATCATGAACAAGGAAATATGATAATAACTAAATTATTATTGCCTCTAGGGCATATTTCCAACAGTCTCCCACTTGCACTAGAGTCAATAATCTAGTTCACATCACCATGTGATTTACATTGTTATGAATCTAACACCCAATGAGTTCTGGGGTTCGATCATGCTTTGCATGTGAGAGAGGTCTTTAGTCAACAGTCTGCAACATTCAGATCCGTGTGTTCTTTGCAAATCTATATGTCATACTGTAGATGCTACCACGCTCCACTTGGAACTATTCCAAATGACTGCTCCACTATACGAATCCGGATTGCTACTAGAGTCATCCAGATAGGTGTTAAAGCTTGCATCGACGTAACCCTTTACGACGAACTCTTTATCACCTCCATAATCGAGAAATATCTCCTTAGTCCTCTGGTTACTAAGGATAACTTTGACTGCTGTCCAGTGATCCACTCCTGGATCACTCTTGTACCCCTTGACAGACTCATGGCAAGGCACACACAGGTGCGGTACATAGCATGGCATACTATATAGAGCCTATGGCTAAGGCATAGGGGACGACCTTCGTCCTTTCTCTCTCTTCTGCCGTGGTCGATCTTTGAGTCTCACTCAACTCCACACCTTACAAATCAGGTAAGAACTCTTTCTTTGACTGATCCATTTTGAACTCTTTCAAAATCTTGTCAAGGTATGTACTCATTGAAAGTTTTATCAGACGTCTTGATCTATCTCTATAGATCAAGATACCCAATATTTAAGTAGCTTCATTCCAGGTTTTCTTTTGAAAAACTCCTTTCAAACAACCCTTTATGCTTTCCAGAAATTCTACATCATTTCCGATCAACAATATGTCATCCACATATACTTATCAGAAATTCTATAGTGCTCCCACTCACTTTATTGGAAATACAAGTTTCTCATAAACTTTGTATAGACCCAAAAACTTTGATCACCTCATCAAAGCGTATATTCCAACTCCGAGACGCTTGCTCCGGTCCATAGAAGGATCGCTGGAGCTTGCATACATTTTAGCATCCTTTGGACTGACAAAACCTTCCGGTTGTATCACATACAACCTTTCCTCACGGATACCATTAAGGAAACGATGTTTTGACATCCATCTGCCAGATTTCATAATCGAAAAATGCAGGAACTGCTAACATAATTCCAACAGACTTTAGCATCGCTACGGGTGAGAAAGTCTCATCGTAGTCAACTCCTTGAACTTGTGAAAAACCCTTTCCACAAGTCGAGCTTTATAGACGGTGACATTACCGTCCGCGTCCGTCTTCCTTTTAAAGATCCATTTGTTCTGAATGGCCTTTCACCCTTCAGGTAATACTTCCAAAGCCCATACTTTGTTTTCTTACATGGATCCCATCTCGGATTGCATGGCCTCTAACCATTTCTCGGAATCCGGGCCCATCATCGCTTCTCCATAGCTCGTAGGTTCATCGTTGTCCAACAACATGACCTCTAAGACAGGGTTGCCGTACCACTCAGGAGCAGTACGTGTACTAGTCGACCTACGAGGTTCGATAGTAACTTGATCCGAAGCTTTATGATCATCATCATTAACTTCCTCTTCAACTAATGTAGGCTCCACAGAAACAACTTTCTGCGTTGTGCTACTCTCTGGTTGAAACAAAGGTTCAACAACCTCATCAAGTTCTATCTTCCTCCCACTCAATTCTTTCGAGAGAAACTCTTTCTCGAGAAAGGACCCGTTTTAGCAACAAACACTTTGTGCTTGGATCTGAGATAGAAGGTTTACCCAACTGTTACGTTAGGGTAATCTATGAAGATGCATTTGTCCGCTTTGGGTTCGAGCTCATCAGGTTGAAAACCTTTTCCACATAAGCGTCGCAGCCCCAAACATTAAGAAATGACAGCTTAGGTTTCTGCCAAACCAAAATTCATACGGTGTCATCTCAACGGACTTAGATGGTGCCCCTTTTTAAAGTGAATGTAGTTGTCTCTAATGCATAAGCCCAAAACGATAGTGGCAAATCGATAAGAGACATCATAGTACGCACCATATCCAATAGAGCACGACTACAACGTTCGGACACACC
Organism: Elymus sibiricus; assembly: GCA_039707655.1. Lineage (NCBI taxonomy): Eukaryota > Viridiplantae > Streptophyta > Magnoliopsida > Poales > Poaceae > Elymus > Elymus sibiricus. The sequence goes on from CM077671.1 coordinate 140,470,687, forward strand.
ATCACACTATGGTGTTCCAGGTGGCATGAGTTGTGAAACAACTTCCACATTGTCTTAAGTTGTATACCAAACTCGTAACTCAGATATTCACCTCCACGATCATATCGTAGACATTTTATCTTCTTGTCACGATGATCTCAAACTTCACTCTAATTTTGTTTGAACTTTTCAAACGTTACAGACTTGTGTTTCATTAAGCAAATATCCCCATATCCACTCAAATCATCAGTGAAGGTAGGAAAATAACGATATCCACCGCCTGCTACAACACTCATTGGACCGTATACATCAACATGTATGATTTCCAATAAGTCACTTGCCCGCTCCATCATACCGGAAAATGGGGTCTTAGTCATCTTGCCCATCAGGCATGGTCCGCATGTCTCAACCGATTCGAAATCGAATGAGTCCAAAGATCCATCAACATGGAGTTTCTTCATGCGCTTTACACCAATATGACATTTAGCAGTAGTGCCACAAGTATGTGGTACTATCATTATTAACTTTGTATCTTTTGGCATCAATATAATGAACATGTGTATTACTACGATCAAGATTCAATAAACCATTCTCATTGGGTGCATGACCAATGAAGGTATTATTCATGTAAACAGAATAACCATTATTCTCTAACTTAAATGAATAACCGTATTGCAATAAACATGATCTAATCACGTTCATGCTCAACGCAAACACCAAATAACATTTATTTAGGTTCATCACTAATCCCGAAGGTAGAGAGAGCGTGCAATGGTGATCACATCAACCTTGGAAACACTTCCAACACTCATCGTCACCTCACCCTTAGCTAGTCTCCGTTTATTCCGTAGCTTTTATTTCAAGTTACTAACAATTAGTAACCGAACCGGTATCCAATACCCAGGTGCTACTAGGAGTACTAGCAAGGTACACATCAATAACACGTATATCAAATATACTTCTGTCGACGTTGCCAACCTTCTTATCTACCAAGTATCTAGGGCAGTTCCGCTCAGTGATCGTTCTCCTCATAATAGAAGCACTCAGTCTCGGGTTTGGGTTCAACCTTGGGTTTCTCTACTGGAGCAGCAACTGGCTTGCCATCCATGAAGTATCCCTCCTTTCCCTTGCCCTTCTCGAAACTAGTGGTTTTACTAACCATCAACACTTGATGCTCCTTCTTGATTTCTACCTTCGCGGTGTCAAACATCGCGAATAGCTCAGGGATCATTATTTCCTTCCCTGGCATTTTATAGTTCACCACGAAGCTCTAGTAGCTTAGTGACAGTGACTTGGAGAACTTTATCAATCACTATCTTATCTGGAAGATCAACTCCCACTCGATTCAAGCGATTGTAGAACCCAGACAATCTGAGCACATGCTCACCGATTGAGATATTCTCCTTCATCTTGCAGGCAAAGAATCTTGTTGGAGGTCTCATACCTATCAACACGGGCACGAGCCTGAGACCCCAATTTCAGCTCTTAGAACATCTCATATGTTCCGTGACGTTCAAAACGTTTTGGAGCCTCAATTCTAAGCCGTAATGCATGACGCACTGAACTATCAAGTAGTCATCAGAACGTGCCTGTCAGATGTTCACAACATCTACAGACGACGCTCGAGGGGGTGGCGCACCGAGCGGTGCATTAAGGACATAAGCCTTCTGTGCAGCAATGAGGACAATCCTCAGATCACGGACCCAGTCCGCATTATTGCTACCATCATCTTTCAACTCTATTTCTCTAGGAACATATAAAAATTCAAGGGAGCTACAGCGCGAGCTAGTAATCTACAACATAATTTGCAGAGACATTTTGACTATGTTCATGATAATGAGTTTAGTTAATCATATTACTTAAAAACTCCCACTCAAATTGACATCCCTTCGGTCATTCGAGTGACACATGTTCCAAATCCACCAACTCAAGTCCGATCATCACGTGAGTTGAGGTGGTTTCAATGGTGAACATCTTCATGTTGATCATATCTACTATATGACTCATGTTCGACCTTTCGGTCTCTTGTGTTCCGAGGCCATGTATGTACATGCTAGGCTCGTCAAGTTTAACCCGAGTGTTCCGCACGTGCAACACTGGCTTGCACCCGTTGTATGCGAACGTAGAGTCTATCACACCCGATCATCACGTGGTGTCTCGAAACGACGAACTTTCGCAACGGTGCACACTCGGGGAGAACACAATTTTATCTTGAAATTTAAGTGAGGGATCACCTTATAATGCTACCGTCGTCCTAAGAAAAATAAGATGCATAAAAGGATTAACATCACATGCAAATCATAAGTGACATGATATGGCCATGAACTTGTGCTTTTGATCTCCATCTCCAAAGCACCGGCATGATCTCCATCGTCACCGGCATAACACCATGATCTCCATCATCTTGATCTCCATCAATGTGTCGCCATGAGGTTGTCGCGCCGACTGTTGCTTCCACGACTATTGCTAACTCATAGCGATAAAGTAAAGCAAAAACGGCGAAAATAATTAAAGACAACCCTATGGCTCCTACCGGTTGCCGTACTCATCGACATGCAAGTCGTGATATTCTATACAATACATGATCATCTCATACATCACATATATTTCATCATGTAATTGGCCATATCACATCACATACATACCCTGCAAAAACAAGTTAGACGTCCTCTAATTGTTGTTGCAAGATTTACGTGGCTGCTACGGGTATCTAGCAAGAACAATTCTTACCTACGCAAAAACCACAACGGTGATACAAAAATTGCTATTCAACCTTCTCAAGGACCGCCTTTGTCAAATCCGATCTGACTAAAGTGGGAGAAACAGACACCCGCCAGCCATCTTTATGCAACGAAGTTGCATGTCAGTTGATGGAACCGGTCTCTCGTAAGCGTACGAGTAATGTTGGTCCAGGCCGCTTCATCCCACAATACCGCCGAATCAAGAAAAGACCAAGGGAGGAAGCAATCTGAATATCAACGCCCACAAACTTCTTTGTGTTCTACTCGAGATCTCATCTACACATAGACCTAGCTCTGATACCACTGTTGGGGAACGTTGCATGGGAAACAAAAAATTTCCTACGCACACGCAAGATCTATCCATGGTGATGAGCATCTACGAGAGGGAGAGTGGATCTACATACCCTTGTAGATCGCTAAGAGGAAGCGTTAAGAAACGCGGTTGATGTAGTCGAACGTCTTCGCGATCCAAATCGCAAGTCGTCCCGCGATCCAATCACGATCTAGCGCCGAACGGACGGCACCTCTGCGTTCAACACACGTACAGCTTGATGACGCCTTCACCTCCTCGATCCAGCGAGCGATGGTGAAGTAGTAGATGAGTTCCGGCAGCACGACAGCGAGATGACGGTGGTGGTGAAGAACAATCTCCGCAGGGCTTCCCCAAGCACTACGAAAACTATGACGGAGGATGAACTAGAGGGGCGTGGTTGCCGGCACACGGTATGAGAGGGAGAGTGGATCTACATACCCTTGTAGATCGCTAAGCAAAAGCGTTAAGAAACGCGGTTGATGTAGTCGAACGTCTTCGCGATCCAAATCGCAAGTCGTCCCGCGATCCAATCACGATCTAGCGCCAAACGGACGGCACCTCCGCGTTCAACACACGTACAGCTTGATGACGCCTTCACCTCCTCGATCCAGCGAGCGATGGTGAAGTAGTAGATGAGTTCCGGCAGCACGACGGCGTGATGACGGTGGTGGTGAAGAACAATCTCCGCAGGGCTTCGCCAAGCACTACGAAAACTATGACGGAGGATGAACTAGAGGGGCGTAGTTGCCTGCACACGGCTTGGGGAATTCTTGATGTGTTTCGGGTGCTAGCCCTGCCCCTCTATTTATATGTTGAGCCCTGGGGTCGAAACTTGGAGAAAGAGCCTGCTCAAAGTCGGTTTGGCCCGCAAGGCAAGAGTCCTGCTCGGACTCCAGGACCAGACGCCAGGGTTCTCGGCGTCTGGCCCTAGACGCCAGGGTTCCTGGCGTCTAGCCCCTGGCCTCCGCAAAACTCCTTTTGCACCTTCCTTAAAGCCTCGTGGGCTTTACCCCTTGGCCCATATAAAGTGTTCTTTTACCCGAACATTTCGGGAAACATCCGAAACCCCTTTCGGTGAATTCCGGAACCCTTCCGGAGACCAAACACTATTATCCCATATATCAATCTTTACCTCCGGACTATTCCGGAGTTCCTCGTCATGTCCGGGATCTCATCCGGGACTCCGAATAACCTTCGGTCACCAACATAATAACTCAACTATACTTATATCGTCACCAAACGTTAAGTGTGTAGACCCTGCGGGTTCGAGAACTATGCAGACATGACCGAGACACCTCTACGGTCAATAACCAATAGCGGGACCTGGATGCCCATATTGGCTCCTACATATTCTACGAAGATCTTTATCGGTCGAACCTCTATGTCAAGGATTCAGTTAATCCCGTACGCTGTTCCCTTTGTTCTTCGGTATGTTACTTGCCCGAGATTCGATCGTCGGTATCTCTATACCTAGTTCAATCTCATTACCGGCAAGTCTCTTTACTCGTTCCGTAATACAAGATCCCATGGCTAACACTTTAGTCACATTGCTTGCAAGGCTTGTTGTGATGTTGTATTACCGAGTGGGCCCTGAGATACCTCTCCATCATACGGAGTAACAAATCCCAGTCTTGATCCATGCCAACTCAACAGACACCCTCGGAGATACCTGTAGAGCATCTTTATAGTCACCCAGTTACGTTGCGACGTTTGATACACACAAGGTATTCCTCCGGTGTCAGTGAGTTGCATGATCTCATGGTCATAGGTACAGATACTTGACCTGCAGAAAACAATAGCAATAAACTGACACGATCATATGCTATGTTCATAGTTTGGGTCTTGTCCATCACATCATTCTCCTAATGATGTGATCCCGTTATCAAATAACATCTCATGTTCATGGCTAGGAAACCTTAACCATCTTTGATCAACGAGCTAGTCTACTAGAGGCATACTAGGGACACAGTGTTGTCTATATACCCACACATGTATTTAGTTTCCAATCAATACAATTATAGCATGGATAATAAACGATTATCATGAACAAGGAAATATGACAATGACTAAATTATTATTGCCTCTAGGGCATATTTCCAACACATCATTGTTAGAGCATTGTCCCAGTGAGGAAACAATGATGGATACGATGATTCTCCCATAAGTCGAGATGACACTCCTGACAAAAATAAAGATGGGGGAGGCCAAATGAGCCCACCATCCATCCAAAAAAATGATGAGAGGAAATGAGAGAAGGGACTTTGCTACTATCCTTTACCACACTTGTGCCTCAAAGTGGCACCATGTTCCTCATGTAGAGAGTCTCATGATATATCACTTTCATGTGCTAGTGGGAATTACCTATTCATTATTTCAAACATGGCTTGTATATTCCTACGACGGGCGTCCTGAAATGCCCGAGGTCTTCATGAGCAAGCAAGTTGGATGCACACCCACTTAGCTTCATTTGAGCTTTCATACACTTATTTCTCTAGTGCATCATTTGCAAGGCAATCCCTACTCCTTGCATTGACATCTACTGATGGGCATCTCCATAGCCCATTGGTACGCCTAATTGATGTGAGACTATCTTATCCACTTCCTACCCCTTTGATATCTACAACCATACTCTATTCCACCTAAATGCTATGTCCAATGGCTCACGCTCATGTATTGCGTGAAGAATAAAAAGTTGATGCATACTGAAAAAGTACGAACCAATTTCCTGACTTGGACACCGTGGTGCTTAACATTTGTATTAATGTGGTGAAGATGGAGGCACGCCTTGCTAATGCAATAAGATGAATGGAGGGGTAGACATTTCTTAAGAATCGTATACTTTTAGGAATTAACAATTCTTTTTCTTACACTTTGAATATTGCTATGTTAATATTTGTTGATTCATCTTTTCTCAATGAGCATACCTGAATAAGATTACATAGTGGATAGCATGGCACATCAAAAATTCTGTTTTTGTCATTTACCTACTCGAGGACGAGCAGGAATTAAGCTTGGTGATGCTTGATACGTCTCCAACGTATCTATAATTTTTGATTGTTGCATGCTGATATATTATCATTCTTGGATACTTTTTGGGTCATTATTTACCAATTTATAATATTTTTGAGCACTAACCTATTGACCCAGTGCCTAGTGCCAGTTGTTGTTTTCTGCGTGTTTTTGCCTTTGCAGGTTTACTGTACCAAACAAAGTCCAATTGCCACGAAACTTTTTGATGATTTTTTCTGGACTATATGAAGACCTAGAAGCTTCGGAAGGAAGCCGGTGGGCACACAAGGGCCCCACCGCACATCAGGGCGCGCCCTGGGGGGGCACGCCCTGATATGTGGTGGCCCCCTCGGGCACCTCCCGACGTCCCTCTTCGGCCTATAAATTCTCTAATATTCTGAAAATCCTGGAGGCAGTCCCGAAACCCTTTTTCCACCGCCGCAAGTCTCTGTTACGTCGCGAGGCCATCTGGAGCTCCGTTCCGGCACCCTGCCGGAGGGGGGATCGATCACAGAGGGCCTCTTCATCAAACTTGCTGCCCTCATGATGATGTGTGAGTAGTTCACCACAGACCTACGGGTCCATAGCTAGTGCCTAGATGGAAATCTCTCTCTCTTATGACCTTCAATACAATGATCATCGCATCTTTGCTTTGGTCTATCCGATGTAATCCTATTGTGCGGTGTGGTTTTTGGGATCCGATGAATTGTGGGTTTATGTTCAGATTATTAATGAAAAGTATTTGAGATGCCTCTGAATTATATTATCTCTGATGTGCATGATCAATATAGCTTCGTAATGCTCTCCGATTTATTGATGTGCTTTGGCCAAGTAGATTGATATTTCATCGGTGGGAGTGGTGCATTATGGTAGGCTCAACCTGGTGAGTTTCTATATCCCAGTGACAAAGTAGGGGACAAGATGCGTCTTTGTGTTGTTGCTACTAAGGATAAAAAGATGGGGTTCATTCATATTGTTTGAGATTACTTTGTCTACATCATGTCATCGTTCTCCAAGCATTACTCTGTTTTACTTGATTGCTCTAGATGGATGCTGGATATCAGTCGATGAGTGGAGTAATAGTAATAGGTGCAGGCAGGAGTCGGCCTATTTGCTTATGGGCGTGATGCATATATATATATATGATCATTGCCGTGAACATCGCATAACTATCCGCTTTTCTATCATTTGCCCAATAGTAATTTGTTTACCCACTGTATGCTGCCTACATGGGAGATGTCGCTAGGGAACACTATGGCCCCCGGGTCTATTCACTTATATATTTGCAAACGCTATATTTACCTTTCTTCCTGTGGGGACCACGACTCATAAGTCATGGTCACCGAATGCACGTGTACAGTGATCCTAGAGATCAATGCTCACTGAACACACAGAAGCTGAATAACAAGAGTCTTTCATCCATACATATCGTCTTACACAAATAAAGACCATTGAGGTCAAGTCTTACATAGATAGGGCCATGACGGCCAAACACCAAACATAACAAGCAACGGAAATCTTGAACGAAAGCGTGAACCCATGCCATCTGCCTTAACCCTACAGGCATTCTGACTGGGAAGTGTCCTAGTTCGCATGTTCGTCTCCAACGAATTCTTCACCATATTCCTGCTCTTCCATGCCTGGCCAATTAAATAACTAGTGGCATGCCAATGAGTACTTTGAATGTACTCGCAAGAAAACCATGTTTTGGAACAAGGTATAACAAAGCATGATATAGCACTAAGTAGGTAAGTTGTCGAAAGCTAGTTTTGAGTGCAATGTCATGATCAAAATAACTTGAAGTAGCATGCCTCATGAGGATACAAGCATCCGTATGAACAGGTTATAGATATAATTATAATCAAGGTCTGAACATCTCATGTTCAATCATCATGTCAAGTCATCCGACTTGTCTCGAGTATTCCATCTTTCTCACACACATGCCAAGTTGGTGAAAACATCCTGGACATAGTTTAAGCATGACCACCCAACCGTCCTTGACCGTGGACACGGCTATTCGAATAGTTTTACACTCTGCAGAGGTTGCACACTTTACCCACAAGACTCGGGGAACTTCGTGTGAAGCCACGACTCGCGGTATATCACATACCCGAGGTAAGCACCCGAACATTGCCTTTCCCTTGATGACACTAAACAAAGAGTCCACTCGTTGGTACGCAGCCCTCATGATGAACATCCCACGAGCCTCGCTCAAGATCGTAACATCCATGAGGGGACACAACGGTGTGCCCAGTGTCTGTAAAAACAGCCCATGGTCACCCTACCTGGCACAATCCCGTATCGAGAGAGTAACTCTGGCTCTCTCGCCACTAGAAATGCGGGCTCTCTTCTAGCATCGACCAAGGTAATCAACAAAGCCCCGTCCCATAAGGGGTATCGTGGTTGTACATGTAAGGTTTGGACGATCAGTAGATCTTAAATCTAATCCATTTTCGAAAACACACACACAACTTGCCTAGGTACACCACTTCTTTCTCAAGTGGTTACCTAGCCCAACATAATCTCCCTCGGGCATTAGTGGCACCCGACGGGGTTTTCGAAAAGTCTTTGAAAGCATTTGTTTCCAACACCATGCATATTCCCGTCCCATTTGCGTAGCAACTACTTAAGCATCCTATCTACTTCCCACCCGCACAACCCTCATAGGAAGGTAGGGTCATGCACGATGCAAGTATCAACGGAAAAGTAACAGAGGCATCCACCAAAGTGGTAACCACATCATCATGATTATCATAAAAAATGAAGTGCTATAAGCCATGCAATAAAGTGGTTTCTTAAACATGGTCAAAGGGCTGCTTGCCTAGCTCAACAAAGTCTTAGGGGTCTACGAAGTCTTCTGTTCCAACTCCCTCGTCAACAACGCAATCTATCGTCGCAATATTAATGGGCAAAAAATAAGAATCACCACAAAACAGAGCACAAAATCCACTTCTAAAATGTTACCCCACTCTGTAAAATACTACAATAGAAACTAAAAATGTTTGTCTCTTGTTTTGAAGTGGAAAAGATTTTGAAAACTATTTTAACAGAGGCTAAAAATACTTAAAACTATGTTTTAAATAAATCCAGTACATAAAATATTTTCAAAAATTTGTACAAGTTGCACTGTTAAATACTACAGAATATTACAAGATTTATGGCGGAAGAATTATTGGAATTGGACAAATATTTAACCCTGTGGGATTTTTGGAAAATACTGCCAGAAAAGAAAAAGAAAAAGGGCAACAGTGCCCCTGGGCCAGAGCCAGCCAGCCACCCGAGCCGGCCCATCCAGTAGGCGGCTCGGTGCCCCCACGCGCGTCAGGTTTCAGACCTGGCGGGCGGGACCTATAGGCCAGCGAGAGAGAGAGACACGGGAGGGGGGTGAGATGCTGCCGAGCGGCCCCACCTGTCGGGGTCGTCGTCAACCCCTCGCCAGAGGGCGGAGGAGCTCACTGTCGGCGAGAGGGGCAATGGTGAGGTGAGCAGAGGATGGGAATGGGCCCATGGTGCTGGCGCAGATTGCCTGGTGGTGGAGGGAATCACCGGGGCGCAAGGAATCGCCGGCGGCGAGGTGGCCGCGGCGGAAGCGCTTCGGGAGGTGGTTGGATTCATCACCTCCATCTGCAATTCACCAGGGGAAGGAAGGGAAAAGGGTCAGTGGCGAAAGAGGATTCCAAGGGGAGAGAAACGAGGGCCAGAGAGGCCCTATACCCGGAGGTCGCCGGAGTTTTGATGCAGCGGACCCCGAGCTTGATCTCGAGCTCGGGAGCTCCTGGCGAGGAATGGGTGGACCAGGGGCTCTATTAGGAGTATCAAGGGGTAGAAGGAAGGAAGGAGGAGGCACAGGGTGGCTTAAATAGCCAGGGCGCGGTGCACCATAGGTGGAGCTCACCGACGATCGTAGAACCGGCCCTGGTGGCCACAGGAGGGAGCAGGGGCTGGTCTATGGTGTACCTGGGGGTCGTCCACGACCAGAGGGGGCAAGAGGGGAAGCGGGGGTGAGCGCGCGTGCGAGGCCTGTGGTTGGCCGAACCGGGCGGCACCGGACACGTGTGCTGGAGGGTGAGATGGAGAGGGGGAGGAGGCTCCCGACACGACAGCGTGTCGCGGACGCCGAGGCGCCTCGACTGGCGTGAGGGGGAGGCCCGAGGTGGTCGGGTATGGGCAGGAGAGGGAGGTCAACCCTCTGGAGCGCGGCTGCGCGCTCCAGAGCACGACTTTAGCCGGCATGCCAGAGCTTTTGACGCGCTCTGGCGTGTCCACTTGTGTCCAGGGGTTGCAAGAGGGAGTATTGTACTGGGAAAGCACATTGGATGCTCTGGGTGCTGGATAGGGGAGAGAAGAGGCTGAGAAAAAGGGAGAAAATGGTTGTCCAGGGGGTGCATGTGGGCTTCCCACCTCCTCAATCATGGAGTTGGCCATTGGGAAACTTACTGGAGGTGAGAGGGGGTCTGTTGGTGCTGTGGTAAAATTATGGGGCCAAGGAGAGGGGTTTTGGGGGCTCAATAATTGATTCTTGGATTCTGCCTAAAGGTGTTTGATCAGTGTTTGGGCTACTTCTGGTGCTCCACTGGAAATGAAACTTAATAGGATCAAATGGATGGTAAATATAAGAGCGTTCACAAGTTTTGAGCTTAATTGAAGGACATTTCCAATGTAAACTTGGTAAACCCTAGAAATCAACAGAATCAGGTTTCTGTAGATCTAGCCATGCAATTCTATTCTCCTAAATGCACCACTTGGTGTAGTAGCATTATTTATGGATTAGAACCTGTCCACAAAGTTTGGGGTCAATTGGAGAAAGTTGGCAATGTAGAGTTGTTGAAGTTTCAATCTGGAAAGAGAGGGTTTTGGAATATTTTGGTGAATCAAAACATTGAGGATTGAGATGAAACTTTGCATGATCATCACATATATCATGTATGACATGCTAGAATATTTCCTGTAGAAATATTTCAAATGTTTGAAACAGACACAAAGGGTTTTGAATGGTTTTGTCCAATATTTTGCACATGACCATGTGTTGAAACTCTTTTATATAGAAAATATATGTCCACTGAGTTTCCCTAAATTTTTTCAAATATTTTTAAAGCATAAAAATAATTATTTCCTATGAAAGACCATTTCTAGCCTTAAATAAAAGCCTTTAAATAAAATAGGAAAATAACCTTTAAAATTAATATTTGGTGGTTTTGGGAAGTCTTATATATAGTGGGTTCCAAATAAACTCTTTGGTGCAAAATATACCACCTAATTTGAGGACTTGTAGTACAAACCTCAATTCAGGGGTTTTATAATGCCCAATTTGAATAAATGCTTTTTGGCCAAAATAATATTTGATAAAAATAGTTTTAGGTGCTATAAACATGGCATGGTCATTGGGCAAGGATTTGGATCCAGGAAGATGAATATGGAGAGAAGAAAAATCCTAGAGTGCCATAACATAATCAATCCAGACAAACAAACATCAAACAATTCAAACAAGCACTAGCATTCAAAAAGTTTTATTTGGGTCCAAATTTTATAAATCCATAACATAGCTAAGTGATACAAACACAGGGTGTGACACTGACTTTATTTACATTTTATTTATTTTGCAATTTATATTTATCAACAATTATCTACACAACTCATTTGCTTGCAAATAACGAGATCAAGGGGATTGACAACCCTCTTGCCCGCGTTGGGTGCAAGTTGTTTGTTCATTTGTGTGCAGCCGCTGAAGACGGTTGAAGATTGATATTCCTATTGGTTCGCTAAACCTTGGTTTCATAACTAAGGGAAATACTTATCCGCTTTGTGCTGCAATTACCGTTCATCTTCACGGAAAACCCAACGCAGATCACAAGTATCAGCGCGGACAGGGAGGTTTTCCTCTTTTGTGTTAAGGGAGCATGACCAGCTCGCCGGTTCCCAACGCAATCCCCAAAGGTTTCCTGTTTGGTGAAAGAAGACCAAGGACGGAGGCTCTCCAGGACGGAGGTCAAACCCGAGCCCACCAGCGCGTCACGGTGGGAGGCTTTTGCAGGCGAAGACTGCTTTTGTCAGGATAAATTGTAGCCCTGTCCCCCTTCAAACTGGCCTTTGTGGCAACCCTTCGCACCTTGTGTTTTCAGGGAAATAGGACCAGGGCCAGTATAATAGAGGGCAGGGCGGCAACCGTAAAGGGGGACCTCGGTTAGCAAAAACACACCTTTGTATTGGTATCCTCAAGCAATTCAGACAAGCAGGAGTAGGGTTTTACACCGCAAGGTGGCCTGAACCTGCGTAAACCACCGTGTCCACTGTTCTTCTTCTTTAGCTCGAGCTCGCCGGAGTGTCGCCGTGAGGTTGCGAGGGAGAGTAGGGTAGGAGAGCCAGCGCACCCCAGAGTTCGAACCTCTTTGGGTCCCCAGAGCCCCGATTCCAACAATATTATTGCAATACCGACAAGCATATGTTCCTCCCTCATAATAACTTTCAGTAGCATCATGAAGGAGTTCAACAATATAACTATCACATAAAGCATTATCTTCATGATCCACAAGCATAGAATTTTCATTACTCTCTACATAAGCAATTTTCTTCTCATTCATAGTAGTGGGAGCAAACTCAACAAAATAACTATCATGAGACACTTGATTGACATAACCACATTGAATATAAAAATCATGATGACAAGTTTTGTGGTTATCATTATTCTTTATAGCATACATGTCACCACCATAATCATCATAGATAGCAACTTTGTTGTCATAGTCAATTGAAACCTCTTCCAAAATAGTGGATTCATCACTAAATAAACTCATGACCACTCCAAATCAACTTTTATCATATTCCAATAAGATTCAACACCCTCCAAAATAGTGGGATCATTAGTACCTAGAGTTGACACTCTTCCGAACCCACTTTCATCAATATAATCATCATAAATAGGAGGCATGCTATCATCATAATAAATTTGCTCATCAAAACTTGGGGGACTAAAAATATCATCTTCATCAAATATAGAATCCCCAAGTTTGTGGCTTTGCATATCATTAGCATCATGGATATTCAGATAATTCATACTAAAAATATCGCTATCATGCTCATCTTTCAAGGATTTCACATTAAGCATTTTCTTCCTCTAACAATTGAGCACAATTTTTCGAACCATCATTTTCACGAAAGACATTATAGAGACGAAGCATTCCATTTTTTGTAATTTTCTTTTATAAAACAAAACTAGTGATAAACAAGAAACTAAAAGGTTTAATTGCAAGATCTAATGATATACCTTCAAGCACTCACCTCTCCGGCAACGGCGCTAGAAAATAGCTTGATGTCTACTACACAACTTTATTCTTGTAGACTCTGTTGGGCCTCCAGGCGTAGAGTTTTGTAGGATAGTAGCAATTTTCCCTCAAGAGCATGACCTAAGGTTTATCAATCCGTGGGAGGTGTAGGATGAAGATTGTCTCTCAAACAAAGCTGGAATGAAATACAAGAAATCTCTTGTGTCCCTAACACACCCAATACAATGGCAAATTGTATAGGTGCACTAGTTCGGCGAAGAGATGGTGATACAAGTGCAATATGGATGGTAGATATAGGTTTTTGTAATTTGAAAATATAAAAACAGCAAGGTAGCAAGTGGAAAACAGCGAGAAAAACGTTGTAGGTAGTAGAATCATATGATCTCTAGTGCAATCTCTCAACAATGCTAACATAGTAGAATCATATGATCATCCCTCAACGTGCAACAAAGAATCACTCCAAAGTTCAGATCTAGCGGAGAACATAAATTGTTGTAGGTAGTAAGAACCACCTCAAAATTACCCTTTTCGATCAATCTATTGGGCTATTCCTATTGATGTCACAAATAGCCCTAGAGTTCGTACTAAAATAACACCAATGATACATATCAATCAACCCTAATGTCACCTAGATACTCCAATGTCATCTCAAGTATCCATGGGTTAATTATTCGACACGCATCAAACAATTTTAGATTCATCATATTCAATCCAACACAAATAACTTCAAAGAGTACCCCAAGATTTCTATCGAAGAAAGTAGGACAAGAACGTGTATCAACCACTATGCATAGATTACCGCATTGACACCACGGGCATCCACAAGTTGAGTACCAAGACATACATCAGGTGATCTCAAATCCAATATTCAATCCGACATAACAAAATCTCAAAGGGAGAGTTTCAATTCATCACAACAAGATAGCAAGGAACAAACACCATATGATCCAACTATATTAACAAAGCCCGTTATACATCAAGATTGTGACATCTCAAGAACACGAGAGAGAGAGAGAGAGAGAGAGACAGAGAGAGAGAGAGCTCCAACACATAGCTACCGGTACATACCCTCAGCTCCGAGGGTGAAGTACTCCCTCCTTGTCATGGCCTCCGCCGGGATGATGAAGATGGCAACCGGTGATGATTTCCCCCTCCCGTTGGGTACTAGAAAGGCTCCAGATAGGTTTTTCTTCGATATAGAGAGTTGCAGCAACAGAGCGAAAGTTATAGGTTAACTTTTGGGGGGTTTTGGATTTATAGGATTTTTTAGCGTTGGAATCACGTCAATCGGAGCCACGTGGGCCCCACAAGCTAACAGGGCGCGCCCTGTTGGCTTCTGTTCGACATGTGGCTCCCCTCCGGTGGTTCTTCACTCCAATATTTCTTAGTTTGTCCAAAAAAATCATTAAAAAGTTTTTGGCAATTTCAAGAACTTTTATTTTTTGCACAAAAGAAACACCACGGTAATTTTGCTGAAAATAGCGTCAGTCCGGGTTAGTTCTAAATAAATCATATAAAGTGCCTCAAAACCATATATATGTATTATAAACATAGGCAAATATGGCATGAATACTTCATAAATTATCGATACGTTGGAAACGTATCAGTCGTCAGCAAGAACCTCAACAATGGGTCATATTATTTGGTCGACATACGTGAACAGAAAAAATCACATACCTCTGAGGAGGAACCAACAGGTCTTGGAATATTGCTCATCTTAGGCCTTATTACACTTAGAGCCACTGGCTCCAACTCATTGTACATACTCATATATATACATTTATGATTAATATAATAAAGTCGGCACTATATATATATATACATTTATGATTAATATAATAAAGTCGGCACCCCCGAAACTTGGGGTTTTAGTCGTTTCATCCCAAAAATTATGTATGAGTCTTTATTCTTTGATCATAGGTCAATTGGGGGCTTCCAACTCATCGAGTTTAGATATTAACATCCCTTTTGACCTGGGATATGCCATTATATAAGTTGGTTAAACTTGCATGTCTACTTCATGCTACTCTGAAAAGGTGACCTGGCGTACTCTTGATAAGTCAATCCGTATGGACCCTGAACTTATCAAAGTTAAAACACCAGCTTAAGTCACATGAGAGCCGGCCTACAGAAAGCGAGGATAAACGAAGGGCTATCACGCCTGCTTCATTGAAGCAAGACTCGAGCATAGAAAGCCAGTCTAATGCCGAGTCTCAAAATCCGGCTTACAATTGTGCACCTTATTTATTTTTGTTGCAAATTATATATATCCTCTTCATATTTTGTTTTCAGGATTAATTTTATTATCATCATTTCTCGGGTCAACATTAGACATCCGGGTTATTTCAGCCTCTCAAAATGATGGCATACTGGATCGCATGCCGACCAGTTATTATACTTGGTAAAATTCAAGGCTTTTGATAATATCAACATGATCTCATTCTGTCGGCTTATGGCAAGCTGCAAGAAACCAGCTCATCTATACAAAACAAATGAAGAACATCATATGCAAGGCAGTTCGTTAGTTAAAGAGCGTCGGCTCATTGCCTTCAGAAGATGGTCGTTAAAAGTACTAAGTGCATGATGGCACTGCAGATGACCAAGTATTTTTGCACCTTCTATTACAAGCTCAACTTGGGCCACAAAATCATCAAAGTTTTTAAAGACATAGGACTACTCCTGTGCGCTGGCTCTTGAGTCCTTCGGGTTGATGTCCTTCTATTGGCCTTCTGCACTAGAGGCTTCGAGATCAGCTTGAGCCGGCACATCCTATTCGGTCTGGAGGCCCTTTTGCTTCCACTGGATGGTTGTCAAAGCCTGGAAGATTGATTCCTCACGAATGATAACAGATGGGTCAACATCAGGGGCAAAGGTTTGCTTACGGCATGGAGGAATAAGCTCGAATGGCTTGTCTTTAGGCGGGTTGATGCGCTTGTTTTCCTTGGTGTAGCTGGATTGATATTTCGACGAGTTTAGCTCCTCAGTAAGTTCAGTCACCAACACTCGAGTCTCTTTCATGCATCGTGCAAAGTCTTCCTCAGAAAATTCTGAGCCACCACCCTTAAATTCAGGAAACCCGCCCTCCATCGCCTCTGGCTCCATTTCAGGCAGATACTCCTTTGCACGAGCAAGTGCCATGTTGGCCCCAGCACAAGCTGCCGACCTCTTCATGTCTTTGATTTGTTGAGGAACAATGGATAAGTCATTGAGCATATCTTTGATCCGTAGAGGGGGCTTTGTGACATTCTTCACCATAATTATCGCATAAACACATCTTGTGAACATTTGCTCCAGATATGTGAATATGGCCATCAATTTTACTACTGGCTGTTGAACAGAGTTGCCACTTCTTTTCCCTGCACATAGAAAAGACACATCAATAAGACGATGGACAATTTAACCCGGATTATGACTACGGTGATGTTATAAACGTACCAAAGATGTCCAGGGTCGTGTTGGTGATGTGCTGCTTCAGAGTTTTAAGCTCCACTTTCACCGGGCCAATTTGTTTTTCTGCTACCTCTGCACGTTTCTGCAAGGTGGTTCTTTCTTCATCAAAGCTGGGCTTGGTCTTGTGCAAGAGGTCGTTCGATTGGCGCAAAGAGTTTTGAAGATTAGCCATCAAAATTTCTGCACTCTTCTTAAGCTTTTTCTCTTGCTTAAGTTTCTTCTGCAAGCTGGCCACAGACGACTTGGCTTCATCCAACATCTCCTGCACATTATAAGTCATCCGAGAAATTTTACAAGCCCCGGGCCACCGCAGGCAGACAACCCGGTACTTGGGGGCTACAATACACAAAAAATTGCTCTACATTCAAGTCCCATGCAGTTGCAAGCATTCTACATGGCACTTGGGGGGCTAATGCAAGTCATTCTTTTTTCCTTTATACAAAAACCCTACTATCTCAAGGAGATGAGCCGGCCCTTGGGGGCTACAGATTGACTTATCTTTATTATAATGATTTCAGGCATCTTAAAGCACTGGCTCGTTATTTTCATAACAACCCGATCCTTGGGGGCTACGGTCAGTTCTCACAAATTACATGTCATTTCTTGAAGATCCAGCTCACTACTTATCTTACTAAGCCGGCCCTTGGTGGCTACAAGAGTATGTATGACAAAGGAAAAAGGATGGGTATTTTATACCTCATATTTGCACTTGAGCATGCTTATCAAATTCACCTCAGCATCTCAGCTCTCAGACAGCCGGGTCAAATATTCTTGATGCAGATCGTTGACACCAAGATTGGCAAAGTTACGGAACTATAATTTAGCTTTCCCTTTTGACAACATAACCGGCTCATCCTTGGGTACAATTTTGGTCAAGGCAGTTGAAGCTTCGGGAGCTTTGTATGCCTCTCCAACAATGGTCATTTCTGCATCACCCATCGTGTGCGATGGGACAATGTTATCCACCTTTTGCACAGGACTGGAGGCGTGAGCAAGGCTTGGAGGGTCAACATGTTGAGTCGGGTCATCAATTAAAACATGTTCTTGGATTGGCCCCTCCATCGTCACCGGCTCATCAGCATTAGCGGGCTCATTTTCATGAGCCGTCTCAACCCCTATTGTCGGTGTACTAAAGAACAGGCCCCTTAGTACCTTGACTTGTGCACCAGGAAACCACGGCCTCCGGACCGGCAAGACCCTGCCAGGCTGGATCTGGATGCCAAGCCTCTTCATACAAGGGGTCGAGCCAACCGGCAAGCCCTACATGCCGGAGGACTCGACTGCTAGCGCACCCGCCAAGACCTCCACTCGCCAAGCCCTCGCTCCGAGTGGCCAGGCTGGTTGTCTACATTGGTGTCGAGCAAGCAGGCGGTTACGTGGAGCTGGTCGGGCCGCATGGCGACTCACCAGATTTACAGCAGAGCTTTAATGACACCCATCCTAGGCGTGGCGAAGGAATAAGAGGTAGCTGGGCGAACGACATAGAAGGAGAGGTAATCCTTGCCGGAAGACGTCGCCAGCGCACCACCTCATGGCACATTTAATGTGTTTGTCTTAGTCCATTAGAGTTAGGTATTTCCCACTATCACTGTAGCCAGCGATTTTGGCAGAAAGATACACATTGTTTATCCCTGTTTAAAGACCATTTTAGCCATTGTGGTAGCCCCTTGGATTATGAAAGGAGGTCCATGGCTACATTTAGAAAGCTCGACACTCCGTTCATTTACACACGTAGCGACACCCCCTGAGCATTCCTTGCCGGGCTGTGACGCTCCTGTACTATGATCCCAGCTAATCCACAGACACAGGACGTAGGGTATTACGCTCAGGCGGCCCAAACTTGTCTAAACCCTCGTACGCGCATGGTCCGGTGGTGCTCTTTGCGCCAGAGGATCTCCCTTGCTGAACCACGAAAGGGGCCTTGCCGGCCCCATAGATCGTCGTACACCGACATCTTTGGCTTGCCAGGTAGGGAGCTCCCTTACGTGAACCTTCACCGACTCCTCCGCATCGTCGTCAACAACTTCTTCAACGAGCATGCCTCCCAAGAAAGCCAAGGGCGCGGGGACGCCCGCTCCATCCACGTCCAAGCTACCTTCACAAGTAGTCGCCAGCGACGCCGACACAGGCGGCCCTGCATTCATCGCGCCGGTGAACGCAGCCACAACACCGCTCGGAGCTCTGCAAGATGCGATCCAGAACCCGTCGTCGTGGAGTCGTGGAACGCGCCTACAGCGACCGGGGCCATCACCGTAGAAGAGGAGGTCATGGCGGTGGCTATAGCAACAGCAACAACGACGGCAAGACCTCCATCGCGACCTTCACAAGACAACAGCAACCAACACCCCCAAGGTGGTGACCCTGGCGGCGCGCAGACAAGACCCCTATGCGTCCCTCTCAAGACATGCAGGGCCAAGCTCGACAGCAACATCTTGGAGGGAATGAGCAGCACGCGACGGCGCAGGGAAACGCTCCTCCTAGCACTGCCAGGAGTAAGAGCGCCACCCACGGCTCACACCGCTCCATGCCCAAGACTCCGAAGGAAGCTCTGGCGTAGGCCCTGCTATTGCTGAACTTCCTGTCCGCGCCAGAGAACATGGAAGACTGGAGAGCGACTATCCAGAGCCTGCTAAGCTTCACAAACCACGACAGGACGGAGGGAGCAGGCCCGTCATGCGCCCTCCAAGCAGCTCCGGGGGCTCCCACCATCGTGCGCGACGTTGGCGGGGCACCTACGGTGCAGTCTCCCCCACAACAACAGCAACCTACCTGCCGGACCGATGTACAAGATGAGGAGTCGCACATGTCGACAGATGCGCGGATGAATAAGGATCAGCACCATGTCTTGGAGGACAGACGCAAGGAGGATGCCCGCACCACCATCGAGAGGCGGGGTCAGGCACGCCACCAGTCTGATGGTCGCGCGGAGCCAGCTGTCGATGCACCTAGAAAGGGGGTGCCTGGCAGCTTGCCCTACGAGGTAGGCTGCCCAGCGTTCACCCACGAGCTACGGCAAGTCCACTGGCCCTCCATCAGACCCTTCAAGCCTGATCTGCCCAACAAGTATGACGGCAAGATCAGCCCCTCCGAGTTCCTCGCCATCTACACCATCGTCGTGCAAGCCACCGGAGGGCGCGATGAGAAGGTATTCACAAACTACTTCCTGCTGGCGCTCAAGCCCAATGTACGGAGTTGGTTGATGAACTTGTCGGAAGGATCCATCTCCTCTTGGGTGGATCTATGCAACCAGTTCATTGGCGCATACCATGGAGGCCACAAGCTTCCAGGGCAGCCCAACGACTTGCATGTGCTTACCAGAGAGAGGGTGAATCACTCTGCAAGTACATCCAAAGATTCAACCGAATAGAGCACAACATCCCCGACATCCACCCTGCCGATGTGATCGCCACGTTCCACACGAACGTGCGCAACCGGCGGATGCGTGAGGAGATGAGCATCAATATGGTGCGAGATGTCACCGAACTATATGCTTTGGCTGACAAATGCCCGCGGGCTAAAGAGGGAAGGAGGCTCCCTGGAGAGGACGCCGGCATAGTGGTCAACTCAGACAACGACGAAGACGCACCGGCCTCCACGAAAAAGGGCCGGAAGCGCAAAGGAAAAGTAGTGATGGCTGTCGAAGGGAACGAAAATTCGAACTCCGGCAAGAAGGCCAAGCCCGAGGGGTCTGGCAAGAATGTTGTTGCATGCTCCGGATACGACGAGGCCGCGGGAGGAGAAAAGACCGACAGGCCATACTACAAGATCCACCTCACCAAGAGCAATGACCTCACCGAATGCCGCCAAGTAGAACAGCTTGCTGAAAAACTAAAGCAAGAGTACGAAAGGCAAGACAAGGAGAAGGGCCAAGATCGTGCAGGTGGGTCCGGCAAGAACAACAGGGGTGGCCATGGTGGCCGCCATGGCAAGGCGAAGCAGCGCAAGGAGAAACCTACTAAAGGCCGAGACAAGAAGTTTGACGACGAAGACGATGACGAAGACAGAGATGAAGAAGAATCTCAAGGCCAGGAATTCCAGAAGGCTGTCGATGCCATGTGCGTTGATGGAGGCGCATCTTTGCACTCCTCTCACTGGCAACTCAAGTAGTGGGCCCATGAGATCAACGTGGCAGAGCCATCGGCAAAGGCAAGAAAACCCCTGAAGTGGTCCAACACTCCCATCATCTTCGACGTTGAGGATCACCCTTGCCGCATCACTATCGTCGGGTGTGTGTCATTGTTGGTGTCACCAACGATACACAACCTCAAGGTCACGAAGATGTTGGTCGATAGTGGAGCCGGTTTGAATCTGATATCATCAGACGTAATCAAGTGTCTGCAGATCCCCGATTCAGATCTCAAACCGACAGGATCCTTCCAAGGGGTCAACCCGAGAAGATCTCAGCCCAAGGGGAAAATAACTCTGCCGGTCACGTTTGGGAGTGGGCTCAACTTTAGGACACAGAGAGTAGTCTTCGACGCTTCGAAGATGTCGCTGCCATACAATGGAATTCTGGGCCGACCAGCACTGACATGTTCATGGCAGCGTCCCACCACGCCTACAAAAACCTCGGGATGCCAGGGCCGATGAGCGTCATCATCGCCCATGCTGACAACAAGGACGCGGTCCTCTGCGTCGACAAGCTCTTCCGGGAGGCAGTGGCAGCGTCTGCCGACGAGGCACTTGCTCCTGCCGGCAAAGCTCCCAGGGGGATAACAAGAGCTCTGGCGAATCTCGTAAGGAGTCCGGGAAGTGCGCCAAACCCGTCGAGGACTTGCCAGAGACCTCTGGCGCCAGGAGCAAGAGAGACAAGGTGACCATCCCCATGACGAAACAAGTGGCTGCGAGGGAGAACGGTGAGGGCAGCACTTTCACCATAAGTGCCACCCTCGACAACAAATAGGAAAGCGCGCTTGTCACCTTCCTGTGGGCGAATGTCTATGTGCTTGCCTGGAAACCATCCGACATCCCCGGTGTTCCCAGGGAGGTGATTGAGCATCACCTTGTTGTTTGCCCCCATGCGTGCCCCGTCAAACTTAAGTTCCGAAAGCAAGCCCTAGAGCGGCAAGAGTTTATTGCCAAAGAAATCAAGAAACTAGACGCAGCAGGCCTGATCAGGGGTGTCAGTGTTGTACGAAATGGGGTCCTTAACGCCCGTGCGCATCAGACGCCATAGCCTCCAGACCGGCAAGACCTTGCCGGGCACGAGCATTCCTCTAACAACAACAAACCAAGGGCCAAGCAAACCCGGCAAGACGCCTTGCCGGGGGCTCAAGGATGCGTGCACCCGCCAAGAACTCCCCCGCCAAGGCTCAGCTCCATGTCGCCAGGATGGTTGTCTACATCGACCAGGTGGCGAGCCAGCAGGCAGATAGGTGGAACCGGACGGGGTATGTGGCAGTGCGGAGGGATTTGCTTCAGCTTTAATGACACCCATCCTATGGCGTGGCAAAAGAATAGAATGTAGCTGGGCGGACGACACGGAAGGAGATGCAAACCTTGTCGGGAGACATCGCCAGCTTGACACCACATGGCTCATTCAATGCGCCTGTCCTAGTCCGTCAGAGTTAGGTATTTCCCACTACCACCTCTGCTGACACTCTAGCAAGAAGCAGTATCCACTGTTCGCCAGGTGTAAAGACTATTTTGCCACAGTGGTAACCCCTTTATCTATAAAAGGAGGTCCATGGCTACCTTTAGAAAGGTCGAAACCCTGTTCACTCTACACGCGTAGCTGCACTCCCGAGGCACCTCTTACGGGGCCTGTTGCGCCTTGTACTATGAATATACTATGAATACACATAATCCACGAGAACACGGGATGTAGGGTTTTATGCTCCGGCGGCCCGAACCTGTCTAAACCTTCCACGCGTATGCAGAGATCTGTGATGCTCTTTGTGTCGGAAACCTACTCACCTGATCATGAAGGGTCCTTGGTAGATCCATAGATCGTCGCATCCCAGACATCTTTGGCGCTCCAGGTAGGGGGCGTTTCCGGCGCGAACCTTCACCGGTCGTTGCGCACCTTCATCGTTGCCCATGGCTCCCAAGAAAGCCAAGGGAACGGTGACTCCTACTCTGACAACATCCAAGCAACCATCTCAGGCGGCCGTCGCCAGTGCCGACGAAGGAGACCATCGCGCTCACCCCGCTGGTGAGCGCAGCCACAACAACACGCGGGGCTCCACGAGCGTCGACCCGGACCCCTCCATCGTAGGGGCGCGGAAAGCACCAGCGGCGTCTAGGGCTGGGGCCAAAACAGCAGCAACCACGGCGGTAGCTGTGGCAGTGGCAAAGGCGACTGCACCTCCGCTGCACCCTTCGCAAGGCGACCGCGACCAGCATCCCCGAGGCGGCAAGCCCGGGAAGCGTGTGGACAAGACCCCTAAGAGTCCCTCCCAGGATGCGCAGGGCCAAGCTCGACAACAGCCTCTAGGAGCTGGTGAGCGGTGCACGACGGCGCGGGCGAACGCTCCTCCTGACACTGTCAGGAGTAAGAGCGTCACCCATGCCTCGCACCGCTCCATGCCCAGGACTGCGGAAGAGGCTCTAGCGCAGGCATAGCTGTTGCTGAGCTTCCCATGTGCACTGGAGAAGATCGAGGACTGGAGAGCATCCATACAAAGTCTACTGAGCTTCACGAACCGCGACAAGCCGGAGGGGACAGGACCGTCGCACACACGCCGAGCGCCCCCGGGCACGACGCCCGCGCGACGCATACCGTCCAATCGCCTCCACAACAGACTTCCCAACGGACGGATGTTCAAGACGAGGTGTCGTACGCCTCGCCGGACCCGTGGTGGGACCAAGACCAGAGCCAAATCCTGAAGGATAGGCGCAAGGAAGACGCCCACACGACCACTTAGAGGCGACGTGAGACTCGCCGGCAATCCGACGGCCGCGCGGACCCCGCCGTCGATGAACCCACGTCGGGGGCCCCTGGTAGCCTACCTTACGAGGTGGGATGCCCGGAGTTCACCCGCGAGCTGCGGCAGGTCCGCTGGCCTTCCAGCAGGGCCTTCAAGCCCGATCTGCCCGACAAGTACGACGGCAAGATAAGCCCCTGGGAGTTCCTCGGCATCTACACCATCGTTGTACAGGCTACCGGGGGACGGGACGAGATAATACTCCTCAACTACTTCCCGCTTGAGCTCAAGCCCAACGTGAGGAGTTGGCTGATGAACTTGCCGGGGGGATCCATCTCTTCTTGGGCGGATCTGTGCAACCAGTTGGTTGGCGCGTACCATGGGGGCCACCAGCTCCCAGGGCAGCCCAGTGACTTGCACGTGCTCCCCAGAGAGACGACGAGATCCTCCGCAAGTACATCCAGAGGTTCAGCCATGTGCAGCACAACATTCCAGATATCCACCCCACCGTCGTGATTGCCGCGTACCACACGAACCTACGCAATCGCCGGATGCGGGAAGAGATGAGCATCTACAAGGTGTGAGGCGTCGCCGAGCTGTACGCCCTGGCTGACAAGTGTGCACGCGCTGAAGAAGGGAGGAGACTCCCCAGAGAAGACGCTTGCGTGCAGATCGACTCCGACGACGATGACGCATCGGCCACCAAGAAGAAGGGCCGGAAGCGCAACAAAAAGCGCAAGGGAAAGGCGGTGATGGCTGTCGAAGGGGGCATCAACCCCGACTCTGCCAAGAAGGCCAAGTCCGAGGGGTCCGGCAAGAACGTTGTCGCGTGCTCCGAAGACGATGAGGCCGCGGCGGGGGAAAGACAAGTGGGCCATACTGCAAGATCCACCTCACCAAGAGCCACGACATCAACAGTTTCTGCCAAGTCGAATAGCTTGCTGAGAAGCAGAGGCAGTAGTACGAAAGGCGCAACAAGGAGAAGGGTCAAGATGGTGCGAGTAGCTCCGACAAGAAGGGCAGCGGCGGCCGTGGTGGGCGCTGCGGCAAGGCTAAGCAGCACAAGAAGAAGCCCACTAGAGGTCGAGATAACAAGTCGGATGATGATAGCAACCCTGACGAAGAAGAATCGGGAGACACGGAGTTCCAGAAGGTTGTGGACGCCATGTGCGTTGACGGGGGCGCGTCCTTGCACTCCTCTCACCGGCAGCTCAAGCAATGTGCCCGTGAGGTCAACGCGGCAGAACCAGCGGCAGACGCAAGAAAACCCCTCAAGTGGTCCAGCACTCCAATCATCTTTGACGCTGAGTATCACCCTGGCCGCATCACTGCTGTCGGGTGTGTGCCGCTGTTGGTATCCCCGAAAATCTACAACCTCAAGGTCACTAAGATGCTGGTCGATAGTGGGGCCAGGTTGAACCTGATCTCACTGGATGTGATCAAGCGCCTGCAGATCCCTGACTAATCTTAAGCCGACGAGATCTTTCCAAGGGATCAACCCGGGAAGGTCTCATCCAAAGGGGAAGATAACTCTGCCGGTCACGTTCGGCAGCGAGCTCAACTTCAGGACGGAGAATATTGTCTTCGACGTCGAGGATGTCGCTACCGTACAACAGAATCCTAGGCCGACGGCGCTGGCGAAGTTCATGGCGGCGTCTCACCACGCCTACAACGCATTAAAAATGGCAGGGCCAATAAGCGTCGTCACCGTCAAGGCTGACAACAAGAATGCAGTCCTCTGCGTCGACAATCTCTTTCGAGAGGCAGTGCCAATATCTTCCGATGAGGCACTTGCTCCTGCCGCCAAAGCTCCCAGGGGGAAGAACAAGGACAAGAGCTCTAGCGAGTCTCGTAGGAACTCCAGGAAGCGCACAACAGAGTGCAGTACACCCGTAAAGGACCAACCAGAGACCTCCGCCGCCAGGAGCAAGAAGGGCGGGGCTGCCAAACCCTTGCCGGGTGGAACGAGTTACTAAACAGGAGGAACCACGGAAGCGACTCCCAACATGCGCGACTCGCGTATATACTGGGCGCTTCCGCAAAAGTTCCGCCTGCAGGGTGCGACGCCCCCCTCCCTTTGTTTCCTTTTTTGTGCAAGTCGTGCCAGAAGGGCATGTAATCCTTCGTACAAAGCCAGGCGATGGTCTTGTGCATAAGTAGTAAAAGCTAAGTATTCCGTAACCTTTGTCTAAGTGCATATCTATTTCGTGTATCTTTCACGGCATGTTGCGTGAGGGGTCCATTGAACCACCAAGGCCCCTCGCCTTCTCTATTTTCTCTTATTTCCTTTTCATAAAAGGAAAAGGGGCCCTGCGCGCAAGTCTTCCTAGGGGGAGTAACGGTGGCGGGCATCTATGGAAGCGTTCAACAACAACGCCGGCGGAAGTGTTCGACGGCAAGAAACGCAGCAAAAAAAAGCTAAGGTGCGCAAGCCTTTAAAACAAGTTCAAGGAGCCGCCACCTCGAACGAAGTTGATGCTTGTGTGAGAAAACCTGCACGCGGAGGACCCTTGTCGATCTTGTTCGTGTGTTGGGATGTTTCGAGTCCGCTCGACATCCCAAACGGCCGCGGCGATAACAACAAGGAGGCCTGACAGCAGCGGCACAACCAGTAGGCTGCTAAGGATCCGCTCCTTCTAGCCCTTGCGGTACGGGTGCGTGCACCGATAGGCGTTTCTGGTAAACGTTGGGATAAACAAAAGAACACTAAGTATAAACTATGTTAAGAGGAGGGAGGGCCTTCCATCGGGCGATTAAAGTGTATTGCGGTTGAAAAGCAACAAAGTTGTGATGCTAATACCAGGCAACCAATTCTTGGTACATGAGTTGCAGGGAAAAGAAAGAAAGGGAGAAAGCAGATTAGCGCTTCAGGGTCACGGAGCCGGCCTTGTCGGAGAAGGGAGCGACGAGGGCATCGAGCTCGCTTGTGTCAAAGTCCTTGGGCAGCTTGGCGAACGCCTTGCTCAGGTCGAGGCCGGGGTTATGGTAGGCAAGCTTTACGAGGACCTTGTGGAGGGCGCTGCGGCATAGCTCGTGGCAACCCTGCAGGAACTTGTCGGCTTGCCCCACCTCGTACTTTGCCAGTGCCTCGACAAGCCTCCTGAAGAAGATGGACAGCATCGTGCTCGCCATGTCACGAGCATCGTCAGAGAAGGCACACTTCTCCAGGCCCATACCGCTGAGCCAGGCGGAAAGCTTGTTGGCGATATCAACGAGCTGCTCCAAACACAGCAGGACGTTCGTCTGGAGCTCGTTGGATGCACATGCGGCAGAGGCAAATAGATCCTACTCCTTACGAAGCTCCTCGCGCAGTTTGCGCTCTCTGTTCTGGGCAGCCCTGAGACTATCCTCGTGGGTGCTCACCTTCACCCGCATGTCTGCATTGGCGTCCGTGGTGACCTTAAACTCGTTTGTCCTGCCATGGAGCTCCAGCTGGAGGTCCATCAGGGTTTTTGCCCCTTTCTGGGCCTCTTCCTTCAGCCTCGGACCTCCAAGTTGGAGGCATCAAGGTCTGACTCCAGCTACTGCACATTGCCTTCAAGCTCGGCTTGGGTGGAGCGAGCAGCCTCGACGGCCTGGGCGGCCTCCTGGAGCTTGCCAGCATGCTCGGCGGCTTGCTTCTCAGTGGCCTCTTTGTGCTTCGCCTCCAGGGACTGAACTTGCTTCCCCAGCTCGACGCCGAGCTTGTCGGCAAGATCCTTCTCCTGAGCCGCGAGTTCTCCTTCATGGGTGTCGAGCTGGATCTTGCGAGAGGTCAGCTCCGCCTCTGTGGTGGAGAAGATCTCTTCTGTTTCCCTCCAGATCTTCTCTGCCTTGGCCTCCCGATTGATGAACTTAGCCTTGGATATGGCGAGCTCGAGTCGTTGGTTGGTAAGATCTTGGCATTGCTCGGTGAACCACTTCCGCTTCTCAGCAAGGAGCTCCTCGAGCCTCTCTTCTACCGCCGCAAGAAGAGCCTCCCAGCGATCCAACCTTTTGGAGCAGCGGGCGTATAACGCCTGCAGCCGCTGGAAATCCCCACTGAGGGAAGACAGGAGGGCGTGCTCGTTGGCCCCGTCATCTCTGCTCAGGGGGTCGACGGCCGCGCCACCACCAGGAGCGACCACCGCCCCATCGATCGTCGCTGCTTCGAAGAAAACTCCAGGGCTGGTTTCGCCAGGGAGGAGGACAAACTGGAAGTCACCGACCCATGAATAGCGGCTTGGGGCGGCTCCGTGGATGTGGACAGACCGGCGGAAGATCCACCGGTGGTCCCCATCGCGAAGAAAGGCCGTGCCCCCAGAGCCGCGAATAACGCGCTGCCCTCCGGTGCATCAGGGAACAGGATGTCACTAACATCCGCCCCTACCTCGGAGGGCGGTCCGTCCACGACCCGCTTGCCGGTGTCCCGGACACGGCGGCGTGTAGCTTCTTCCTCCTCAACCGTGACCTGGCCGGCGCCCTCTTTGGCCGCGGCCCGGCTGGCCTTCTCAACACTAGTGTTGAGGTCAAGGTCCCCTGACAAGGATCAGCCTGCAGCACCAAGGGGGGAAGGAGGGTCAAGAATAGTAAGAAGTTCAAGAAGATAAAAAAGAGAAAAGAGAGAGAAGGGGAGGGGGAGGAAAAACCGTCCGACCGCGCGGAGCTTACCTGTAGGCTCTTGCTGAGGAGGCACCTCTCCCCCTCTAGTGACATCCTCCATTGCAACGGCATCGCCGGCCGCCTCATCCGCGGGTGAGTCATCCTCCATAAGGATCAACTCGACGACGGAGGCCCTCATGGTGGAGCACCCCTACGGAGTCGAGCGCGCGGGGTCTCCTCCGGGTGTTTCGTACCCATCAATAGGGGACGCGGGTGACGATGTTGGCGCATGTGCTCGCCGTTGGAAATGAGTGCGGAACCTCTTGCCTGGGGCTGGCAGAAGTATCAGGCTCGGTCGCTCGACGCTCCTGTGAAGCTCTCGCTGGGGGCACGGCGAGCTCGAGGTTCGCCGTCCTAGCCATCCACTGAGCTAGGGTCTCTTCCTCCCTGCAAAGCCATCAGCACCCGGGGAAAAGAACATCAGAAAAACTCAAGACGTGAATAAAAACAAATGCGATGATGGGCCCTTACTCTCCCTCCTCCTAGGACGAGCTGAAGGCCGAGAAGTCCCACATTCCTCCCCCGTGAGCGGTGGGAGGTGGGGCAGGGGCGCCGGGATGAGCCGGCGGCTCGACTTGGTCAGCCAGCCCCTCCCTCCGCACCGCCGCAGCAGGCGGGCCTTGTGTGGTAACTCGCCTTGATCACCGCGGGTAGCCGATGTGGGCGGTAGGGTCCTCCTCTTCCTCCTATTCCTCGCCCTCGGGGATTGGAGGAATCTTGGCACGGCGGACCGGCTCCCCGGTGCTGGCCTTGTGGAGCACGCACGTCCTTCTGGGACCGCGGCGGGCCAAGGGCTCCTCGAGCCCCGCTTCTGCGGCGGTGCCGGCACCGGTGGCCTCCTCCGCGGAATTTTATGCCGGCAGCTCCTCCTCGCGCCTTTCCTCGTGGCCGGCCTCATCGTCATCAGACGCGGCAGCTCTCGAGCCGCTGCCGCCCATGCTTTGGCCCGCCTCCGTGGTCCGCCCGCGATGAACTCCAGCTCCACTTCAGTATTTGTGCGGATCAGCATCCCTTCGGCCCAGATGCGCACCTCCGACAGGCCGTCGAACCACGCCTGCACCACGTCCTTCGCCGGCGCCTACTATGTGGACTCCACCCCGTCCACATTGCACGCCGGCATCATCGCGACGATCGTAGCTTTGGAAGAATTGTTGCAGAGCGGGATGACGGCCGTCGGCAGGATGAACTTGCCGTCGGGCCGGAAGAGCTGGTGGCGGAAGAAGGTGAGCTGCAGGAAGGTCAGGTCCCCGTCATGACCCGGTCAAACCCGCATGATGTCTGCGGGTGCGGCATACTCCCAGGCAAAGCGCTTCCGGTCCTGGAGAGGAGTGATCCGGCGGGCAAGATAATCGGAGTCCACCGTTTCTATGGTGAGCCCGGCAGCCCACAACCGGAGTATCTGGGCAACGGCGTTCTCCAGCTTCTCATCATCATCGGCCAGGGCACACCACCCCTCATCTCGAACAGGTTTGGACGTCCGACCCTCACAGAAGGACAGGGGCTCCTTGTCGGCGATGAGGCACCAATCTGCCCGCCATTCTTCCCACCTTTTGTGCAAGTTGTCGGTGGGGTTCACCTCCTTGTGGGAAGCACGAGGAATCCAGGTGATACTGCCAGAGTGAGCCCCTTCACCCTCAATGCGTGGGGTGAAGAAATGGCGGAAGAGGGAAACATTGGGGACAATCCCCACGAAGTTTTCGCACAGATGCACGAAGACGAAAAGGGTCATCACTGCGTTGGGGGTGAAATCCAGCAGACGAAACCCATACATCAGCATCAGATACGTGAAGAAGGCAGAGAAGGGGGGACCAATCCGCAGTAGATGTACGTCACGAAGAACGGGTACTTGTCACTGCTGGGCTTGCAGTCCCCCGGAAGCACCACCGGCACTGGATGCGCCTTGGTCTCCCTCCCCCTCATCGGAGCGTACTTCGACATGAGGTCACTCTCCTTCAGCGCGGGAGGTGAGAAAACGATGCACTTCCTCTGCATTGCCGCCAAGGCATCCTTTGCCTCGGCCTCCACTGACCTCTTCACTTTCCTCGCCGGGTCGGAGGCTGACGAGATGGACGCTCGCTTGGGCTCCATGGCAAGCTTGGGAGAGGACGGCGGCTAGGGATGGAGAAGGGACTCTGAGCTCTTTCGGTGGCGGAAGGGGAAAGACCAGGGGGGAGGATGGCACTGCAAAGCTATGACCGAAAAGGATAGGCATGCTTGTGAAAACCTCCCCTCTTAATAGGGAGGGGAGGCGCAAGGAGCACCTGTTCTGGCCTCGGCATGACGCGGTTGCCTAGGCGCGCCTCCTCGGGGCAACCTCCCCTCTCCACCACTCCCCTGGCCCGCAGTTACTGCGCTTCGTGGGAAAGGTAAAGAGAAGTCATCATAACTGCAGAAGATTGCGGCCGTGTGTGTCTGCGCACTGTTTTTGGGCCTAGCCCAACAAACGTCATGGACGCATGTGTGGCCCAGGCCTGGGGGCTACTGTCGGTGTACTAAGAAACGGGTTCCTTAACACCCGTGCGCATCAGACGCCGCAGCCTCCAGACCGGCAACACCTTGTCGGGCACGAGCATTCCTCCAACAACAACTAGCAAGGGCCAAGAAAACCCGGCAAGACGCCATGCCGGGGGTCAAGGACACGCGCACCCACCAAGAACTCCCCCGCCAAGGCTCGGCTCCACGTCGCCAGGCTGGTTGTCTACATCGACCAGGTGGCGAGCGAGTAGGCGGATAGGTGGAACCGGCCGGGGCGCATGGCAGCGTGGAGGGATTTGCAGCAGCTTTAATGACACTCATCCTATGGCGTGGCAAAAGAATAGAAGGTAGCTAGGCGGACGTCACCGAAGGAGATGCATTCCTTGCCGGGAGACGTCGCCAGCTTGACATCTCACGGCACATTCAATGCGCCTATCCTAGTCCGTCAGAGTTAGGTATTTCCCACTATCACCTCTACTGACACTCTGGCAAGAAGCAGTATCCACTGTTTGCCAGGTGTAAAGACTATTTTTCCACAGTGGTAACCCCTTTATCTATAAAAGGAGGTCCATGGCTACCTTTAGAAAGGTCGAAACCCTGTTCACTCTACACGCTGTAGGACCGAAAGTATGTCTAGAGGGGGGGGGGGGTGATTAGACTACTTGACCAAATAAAAATTCTACCTTTTCCCAATTTTAAGTGTTGGCAGATTTTAGCGATGATAGCAAGTCAATTACACCCTACACATGCATGTCTAAGAGTATGGCAGCGGAAAGTAACAACAAGCATGTATAGTAGAGGGTAGGAAGGAAGATCAAACGCAATTTATAGACACGAAGATTTTTCCCGTGATTCCGATAGGTGGTGCAATCATACGTCCACGTTTATGGAGTCTTCAACCCACGGAGGGTAACGGTCGCGAGAGTCCACGGAGGCTCCACCCATAAGGGTCCACGAAGTAGCAACCTTGACTATCCATAACGGCTTCCGTACATGAAGGACTAGCCTCACTATGGGTAGATCTTCACGAAGTAGGCGATCTCTTTGCCCGTACGAACTTCTTGGTTCAACTCCACAACACGAAGTAGGAGGCTCCCAAGCGACACCTAACCAATCTAGGAGGCACCACCCTCCAAAAGGTAATAGGCTCGGCAATGTCGATGAACTCCTTGCTCTTGTGCTTCAAGATGATAGACTCCTCAACACACAATCACTGTCTCACAGATTTGGCTATGGTGGAAGAGATTGATTTGGTGGAAAGAAACTTGGGGAGGCTAGAGATCAAGATTTGTATGGATGGAGTGGAATAGCTTGATCTCAACACATGAGTAGGTGGCTCTCTCTCAGAAAATATGATGGGGCAAGTATGGAATAGTTCTGAGTGCTTCTCTTTCGAGTGGGTGGTGGTGAAGGGGTATATATAGGCATCCCCAAAAATCCAACCGTTACACCTAAAGTGACCACCTCGGTGACACCGATGTGTTAATCTTGGTGGTACCGAAGTGACCAAAAGGCAGTAACTTTTGAATCTAGGTGAGACCGATATATAAATCTCGGTGGTACCGATTAGGTGAGCAACGGTCAGATTGCGCAACTCGGTGACGCCGATGCAGAAAACTCGGTGGTACCGATTTTGTGAATCGAGGTAACAGAAAGTTGGCAACCCAAACTCGGTGGCACCGAAGTGGAATCGGTTGCACCGATGTGCTAGGGTTTGGCATGGGTCTGTCTGATTTTGGGAATCGGTGGCACCGAGTGGAAATGGTTGGTTGCACCGATTTTGGATATTTGGCTTTGGACAGACTTTTGTGGAAGAGCTTGTGGGTGTTTTTGGTGACTATCCCTTGTGCACGTGGAGCATCTTGTTCACCAACAGTACCTTACCCCCTTTTAATAGTATTGGCTTTCCTATGGACTCAAAGTGATTTCTCACAAAGTAAAATGTAGTGTCCTCTTGCTTGAAGCTTTGCCAATCCATTTCCTTGCATCTTGGGGTTTCTCCACAATCCTTTGTCCATCCCTATCATTGAACTTTTCCTGAAATATGCTTACTGGAAACATTAGTTTAATGACATATATGTTGTTATTAATTACCAAAACCACCAAGGGAGCAAATGTGCTTTCAATCTCCACCTTTTTGGTAATTGATGACAACATATATATCAAAGCTTCGACATATGATATAATCAATGAATATAATCGTCGCTTTGAGAAGTATGCGATAAGCAAGAGCTCCCCCTAAATTTGTGCATTATTTTGAATTTGCGTTTGAATGCAAATGCACAATCGATTAGGTACATGGTGCACTCTTTCATGTCACATACAACTTGGTGGTGTGCGAGAATAATAAGAATGAATGTCATAGCACAACACAATCAAGCAAAGGTTAATGATCATCTCATCAGCATCACATGGATAGGAAATAGTAGCAACACACATCAAGTGTATGATCAAACACCACAAAGTTTAACACATCCAAACCAAAAGACCAAATGTTTTTGAAAAAGCGATAAAAACCAACGCTCTCTCACTCGAAGCATTAAGATCTATATACAACTTCTCCCCCTTTGGCAACAAGTTACCAAAAAGTTCAAAGAGATATAGCTAATCGTTCTTCTGGGGCTGATCTCCTCCGGTGGTCGATGAAGGAGTTGAGAGAAGTGCATCGGCAAAGATGTCGGTGTCGGTGTCAAAACCGGCGGATCTCGGGTAGGGGGTCCCGAACTGTGATACTTGGATCGATGGTAACAGGAGACAAAGGGGACAAGGTTTTACCCAGGTTCGGGCCCTCCTATGGAGGTAATACCCTATGTCCTGCTTGATTATATTGAGTGTATGGAGATTATAGAGTTGATCTACCACGAGATCGTATGACTAAAACCCTAGATGAGTTCTCCTGTTCTACATCCTAAAACCCTCTGGCTTATATAGACGCCGGGGTCCCTAGGGTTTACACATGGTCGGTTACACGTCGAAGGGATAAACATGCCTATTTGCTACTCCAAACGTGGAGGACAATTCACGATTCCCGAAGCTTCCTTCTTGGAGAGGAGGTCTTCAACTCTTCCAGTATTCGGCAAGTGGCGCATACAGTCCGGCCCATAAGACATAGGCCGGCCTCCCGAGGACCCCTTAGTCCAGGACTCTGTCAGTAGCCCCCGAACTAGCCTCCAACGCCAAGGGTCCAAGCTCCAGCTGCTTCAAATGATCAGAGTCTTCGGCTTGTGAGGCGAGTTCCTCCTTTTCCAAATTATGATCGGCCGGGCTATAGTTCGGCCTCCGTCGACGTGTATTTTTTCCCGATCATAGATCATCCGCACACCATGAGTAGTTCGGCTTCGAAGGCCAAACGTCAGGGAACCAATAGTGTCTTCTGACAACTTTTCAGACGAAAGGCCATGGCCCACCACGACCTCTAAACCAGTCGTGAAGACTCGATTCGCGGTTCGAGGCCGTTTCCACCAGCACGATCTATCAATGTACAGATCGTGCCCCGTTTTACACGGGATATGTTTAATAGCGCACAACGGCACGCATGTCTCGGGAAGCGGAGGGATTCATGGCGTCGCGAAGGGAGGCTAACCGGGAATAATCTTTAATAAAAGGGGAAGGAAACCCCAAGGCTTATCCGCATCTCCCATTCACCTCCTGCTTCCCCATATTTCTGAGCTTCCTGAGCCCAGATCTAAATCTTCCATTTTCCCTCCTCCGAGCTCAGCCATGGCCAGCGGCAAATGGGAAGCTTCCACGGTCAAAGACCATGACATCCGAGATCTCAAGGACGCCGGCTATCTCCCCACCAACGTCTTCCACCGAGCTGCAGAGGAGGGCCAGGTGATCCCCACCCCCAAATCAGGCGAGAGGGTAGTCTTCGTCCCTCACTTCATCCGGGGATTAGGCTTCCCACTTCACCCCTTTGTGAGGGGTCTTATGTTCTTCTATGGGCTCGACTTCCACGACCTCCCGCCGAACTCTTTCATGCACATAACTGCCTTTATCATTATCTGCGAGGCATTCCTGCGGGTCGAGCCACACTTCGGACTGTGGCTCAAGATCTTCAACATCAAGCCGAAGTGTGTCGCCGGTGCACATGCGGACTGCGGCGGGGCAGTCATCGGCAAGCTTCCGCGCGCAGTGTGGCCATCAGGCACCTTCATCGACACCATCAAAACCTGGCAGAGGGAGTGGTTCTACATCACCGAGCCAAAGGAGGAGGAAGGCGGAACTGTTCCTGCCGAATGCGGAACTGTTCCTGCCGAATTTAGGTCCGGCCCCCCAACCAGATTGACCTCATGGGTCAGGAAGGGTCTCGACTGGGGGTCGGAAACAGAGGTGGAGGACCTGCAAAGGGGCATCGCCTCCCTAATCAGAGAGGGAGTTGGCCTGACCAACGTGGTCCAGGTCATGCTTCGGCGGCACATCCTCCCCTGCCAGCGCCGATCCTCTCCTATGCGGGATTACCGGACTGACGACGACCCTACAGTTCGTCAACTCTTCCGCACTACGCGGGAGAAACTATGGAAGGCGATGTTCAAGGCGCAGGAGAACTGGCCAAGCAGGAAGGAGGACAAGGGCTTGAGCACCATCAAGCATGCACCCGAGGTATAGTGTTGTGTTATTTCATCGGTTCCATCTTCTCAGAGATAGTCTAAGTATTTTCCGATTACCTTCCGTAGGAATGGTTGAGCAAAGCCACGGGCATCAAGTGTCCGGCTCCACAGCCCGAAGACCCCAAGTCTCCGCTGCTGCTGGAGATGCTCGTCGTGGCGCCCTACAAGGCGCCAGAGAAGAAGGAGAAGAAGAAGCCAGGCCGAACTGGCCTGCGCAACAGGGACCAGCCAGGGGCTGTGTCCGAAGAGATTCATGCCTCCTCAAATCAAGACGAGGAGCACGAGGCTGAGGGGGGAGGCGATTCCCCCCGCACAGGAAAGAGGGCGGCGTCATCGGACGCCTCGGAGGAGATAGCTCCTCCCGCCCAGAAGAAACCGCGCCGGACATAGGTGAACTCGTCCGATGACAGTTCGGATTCGAACACCGAGTCCGAGGACATCGAGAGGGTTCCGCAGAGGAACCTCAGGGTCAAGCCCCCACCTCGAAGGTAAGGATCCGAAGACCTACTGAGCCATCGGTGCTTAATTTAGAATGTTTATTAACATGTGAGCGCCCATCAATTTGCAGCCCACCCCGCGTTCTCCCCACCGATCAAGTTTCGGATGGGGAGACCCCGCCCTCCGAACTTGCGGAGAGCGGGTCTGCGTCGCGCCCTTCTCCTCCGGGCACTACAAAGGATGCCACGGAGGTGTCATCCCAGCAGGCCTCCCTGGAGCCGAATACTAGAGGTGAAGGCGACGACGTCATGGTCGAGGCGAATACCTCGACCACCGAAGGCCCGGGGGAGAAGACTCGCCCGGACACCGAGGAGGCCGGACATGGAAGTGCCCAGTCTCCTCCGAGGCCATCTCCGGAGCACACAATGCCTCCAGAGGTACCAATTCAATCTCCGGCTGGAGATCGGGCTACCCGATCCCCACCGGCTCCGCCGACCACTGGGTGGCCGGCCATGGGGGAGGCTCTGTCTAGCGCCTCCATCTCCAGTGAGCACCGCATCCTTATAGGTGCGGTATTGCGGAGCATTCAGTCCGTGGATTCTAGACTGAAGGAGGCCTTCAACGGTCTCCTTACGGGCTTTCAGGTAAGCCAAGTAATGCCCTACTTTGTGAAATATTGATTTATTTAAGTAATTATTATACACATAGCAGCCCCCGAGCCCTGGGTAAGTTTGAAAAACTGACCTGGGGGTCCAACGTAGCCTTACATCCGAGCTGAGCGCCGGACAATATGTTTTCGGATAGGTCTATCAGCCCATTAGTGGTCCGTACACAGAGTCAGTGTTAGTGACAGTTCGGAATTCCGAAACCTCTTTAATGGTTATATAACTCTGTGATACAGGCTTTGTCGACAGCAGCGGCTACTAACGCCGCCGAACTAGAGGAGCTGAATCGAAAGCTCAAGAGCTCCGAAGATGAGCTTGATGCTCTAAACAAGAGATTCGACGAGGCGCAAGGTAAGCCGAAATTAGAGTATCGAAACTCTTTGTTACCGCTCTATCAACACGGTTTCTGAACATAAGTCGATACTTACGCAGCCTTGGCGAAAGAGATAGAGAAGCTCAAAGCCGAGCTTGAGAAAGCGAAGCAAGAAGCTTTGGTTGAGAAGTCGGCGGCCAAAGAAGCGGCCACCGCTCTATCCGCCCTGAGAGCCACCAGCGACAAGCATGAAGCTCGGGTAGAAGAGATTCAACAGGAGCTCAAGGACGCCAGCAAAAACTGCGAGGTCCTTGAGCTGAAAGGGAAAGAGCAAGCCGCCGAACTAGCCACCCTGAAAACCGATCTCCAAAAGGAGCGGGTGGATAGGCGGTCATTTGAAGAGGAGCTCCGCCAAGCCAAAGCTATCATGGATGGTAAGCCGTATTCACTGCAGTGTATCTTCGGGGACAGCAAGTTCGAGTTGCTTAACCAGGTATGGCGTTCCTCAGGCACCTGCTCGGACCTCCAGAAGAGCTTAGCGGACGCGAAGCAGTTCTATGCTTCGCGGGGAGAAGAAGATGAAGCTCGTCTATTCTGGGCGCAATTCGAAGCCCCCGAGCGTTCTCCTCTCCTTGTGGGGTAGCTGAAGCAGCTAATGGAGCTTCATCGGATGGCGGATCGGCCCTGAAGGATCTCTGGATCCGGCTGTGGCCCAACGAGCCATTGCCGGGCAGTTACTTCGGCCTGGTGCGGAAGCTGAGCGACGCCACTCCTCGGATCGACGCATTGAGGCGGTCGTCCTACATCGAAGGAGCAAGGATGACCTTTGCGAGGGCCAAGGTGCACTGGCCAGGGCTAGATCCATTGAAGGTAGCTACAGCTCCTCCGCCTCCTGGAAAGGGTCATAGGCGCCCCGAACTGTACTTCTCCGGAGTTATGGACGGTGCTCGGGCCATAGAATCACAGTGTACGAGAGAGAATGAGTATGAGTAGAATGCTGTAATATGTCCGAAGACTTGTCAGCGTGTATAAATTTAAAATGCATGGTTTTTATCATGTCTTGTATGTTTTGCATCCTTTATAACTCCTTTGTGGCCGTTAATCCTGAAAGCTGCGAGTCGTCGGCTTCAGCCCCCGTGTAGATACTGCACGAGGTGTCTCTTCCAACCGCACTATAACCTTTAGCCGAACTTATCGGCACCCGAAGGCGGTAGTGTGGGGCGGACAAGGCAATCGGACCATAATGCTTTATTGCTTTCACTTAGCCATAGGGGCGCGAGAAAGGAGTGCGGGAGCCAACAACGAGCCCCCAGGTGTTTGTGATGTTCGGATGAACCGTGGACAAAGCCTATATCACTGGTTTGTGCGAACACCAAACCCATCGTATGACACGGAATAACCTCTGACGAGATCTGGTTAAGCTCGGATTCGCAGACCGGTTCTCGCATACCATCACAGTCAGTTTTCGGCTTTCTCCGCTAAGGCGCTTGACCAGGCTAGCCGGAAGCACAATCGCAGCGGTGCTCCCTTTGCCCTTTTAGCCGAACGAGCGGAACATAAAGGGGCAAGCATAGGAGCCGGGCAACCCAACTATTGACCCAAGACATAGTTCGGAACCAATGCATATAAAGCGGAATTCCAAGACGCCGAACACCTAAGGAAATTGTGGTTAGGGCGATTTTTAAAGTCGGGCCCCTGGTCTATTAGCCGGTTGCATCATACAATATACCAAAACAGGTTCGCAAGAAGAGGGAGAAAACAGAACGTGTTCCGAAAAGGGACAGCAAAGAAGAAATGATATATCTGTATTTTACTCAACAACTCTTATTATTCAAATTGCCGATGCAACTGTTTATAGGTATTTGATAAATGAAATATAAATTTTACAGGAGAGGTTGTACCAAGGGCCTTCGATAGATGACCTGACGTCCTTGATGTGCCCTGTCGCTTATCTGCTCCTGCATCTCCTAAGGAGGTGTATGCCTTTATGGGCTTTGTTAGTTCGGCTAACGGACCTGGAAGAAAGGGTCTTGAGAAGTTGCCGAGGTATGGATGAGCTTGACGCCTTGTGGCAGGCACTTTATGGTACCTGTAGAGTGTCCGGAGACGTGTTGTCGGTAACAGTTCGGTCCAGCCGAACACCTACCCTTTAATAGTTTGTCCCCACCGCTGCCCATGGAATTTTAAGCGCAAAGTTGTGCCTCTTCGGCACGTACTTTGCCGGTAATAGGGCCGTGCGATGGGGGGCGAGTCCCTATTTAGAGGGAGTGGAAGGTTCTGGTACCTCGGATTGAGACCGAGCTCTTTTCCCAGCCTTGGGTGCCTTGACGGCAGATGTCGGCGATTGCCAATCATCGGTGTAGTGGAATTCGGCCGCCAGGGCCAACGCATGTTCCTCAGTTCGGAGGGAGCGCTCTGTGTTGCCGTTTACAGTAATGACCCCCCTAGGGCCGGGCATCTTGAGCCTAAGGTATGCGTAATGCGGGACGGCGTTAAAGCGGGCGAACGCTGTACGGCCGAGCAGGGCGTGATAGCCGCTGCGGAAAGGTACGATGTCAAAGATCAAGTCCTCGCTTCGGAAGTTATCGGGCGAGCCGAACACAACCTCCAGGATTACAGAGGCTGTGCACCGGGCTTCAACCCCTAGGATCACTCCTTTGAAAGTAGTGTTGCTGGGCTTGATCCTCGAAGGATCTATGCCCATCTTTTTCACCGTATCTGAGTAAATCAGGTTAAGGCTACTTCCACCGTCCATGAGGACTTTAGTAAGGTGCTACCCATCTATGATCGGGTCTAGGACGAGTGCGGCCGAACCCCCGTGACGGATACTGGTCGGATGGTCGCGCCGATCGAAAGTGATCGGATATGCCGACCATGGGTTATACTTCGGGGCGACAGGCTCTATGGCGTAGACATCTCAAAGGGCGCGCTTCCTCTTCTTTTTGGGTATGTGAGTGGCGTAGATCATGTTTACTGTTTTCACCTCTGGAGGGAATTTCTTTTGACCGCCACCGATCGGACCACGAGGCTCATCCTCGTCCTTGCTGCGTGGGCTCTTGCCTTGGTCCTCAGTTGCGAGTTTGCCGGTCTGCTTGAAGACCCAACTGTTACGGTTGGTGTGATTGGCGGGCTTCTCCTGAGTGCCATGGATCTAGCAAGGTCTCTCCAGAATCTTGTCCAGCAGGGTGGGTCCGTCATGTTTGCCTTTAGGAGGCTTCTTCCGCTTCCCAAAGCGGGAATTGCGGAAGCCGGCGTTGACGGCCGTATCATCGGCATCACTATTATTGTGCCGGCGTTTGTTAGTGTTGCGTTTCGGTTTCCCGTCCCCATCCCGAACTTCAGAGGTTCCGGGGTCTTCGGGGTTATGGCTACGTTGAGCGAGCCAGTTATCCTCGCCCGCGCAAAAGCGGGTCATGAGTGACGTGAGGGCGGACATTGTCCTCGGTTTGTCCTGGCCAAGCTGTCGGGCCAGCCATTCGTCCTGAATATTATGCCTGAAGGAGGCTATAGCTTCGGCATCCGGGCAGTCTACGATCTGGTTCTTCTTGGTCAGGAAGCGGTTCCAGAATAGCCGTGCGGACTCTCCGGGCTTCTAGACGACGTTGCTAAGATCGGATGAGTCTGGTGGCCGAACATAAGTGCCCTGGAAGTTAGATCGGAATGCCTCTTCTAGGTCATCCCAACACCCGATGGAGTTTTCGGGGAGGCTATTCAACCAGTGCCGAGCTGGCCCCTTGAGCTTCAGGGGTAAGTACTTGATGGCGTGGAGGTCATCTCCTCATGCCATGTGGATGTGGAGGAGGAAATCCTCTATCCATACTGTTGGGTCAGTTGTCCCATCATATTGTTCTATGTTTACGGGCTTAAACCCTTCCGGGAACTGATGCCGCATTACCTCATCTGTGAAGCACAGTGGGTGTGCAGCCCGTCTAACCCGAGCTATGTTGCGCCGATGATCGGCGTCTGTCCTAGCTCGGTGCTGTTCCCGATCTTCATTATCATGATTGAGCCGAGGTCGGTACCCGTCCCGTCTATCGGGTGAGTATCCTCTGGATCCGTAGATGGATCGCGTGCGGCCTGCTCTATCGTCCAGGTCGTGTCGCAGGTCAAACCTGTCATCGGGCTCTAGTGGCTCCTTTCCCCGTCGACAGGGTATCGTCGGTATGTAGCCGGTATCATCAGCAGTCCGGTCTCGTCCTCGAGGGGGGCGGTCTGGCTTGTCATATGGGGTATGCTTGGGTGACGGCGTATGAGTGAGCTCGTCGTTGAATTGTGGCAGCAGCCGCCGGCGAGGATAGCTCTTAGGCTGGTCCGATAGACCGGTGCCGTATCCTTCCTCAGCTGAGAGGACTCTCGTCCATCGGTCGTTGAGGTCGTCCTGTTCGGCTTTGAGCTGCCGCTCTTTTGCTTTCAGGCTTGGAGCCATGGATATGAGATGTTGTCTGAACAGTTCCTGGTTAGCAGGATTATAGGGGATGGCAAAGTCATCGGCATCCGCGTTATCCTCCCCCTCGATAGAGCGGAGGTAGTCGTCATCCTCGGGATCATCTGGATCATCTGGGTCACGACGGTCTTCGGGTCTCTCCTGACCCTCTAACGGGTGTTCGGGGATTTTGGGGCCGCCGATGTCTTCCGGGGTATCACCATCCCCGGTGCCATCGGTAGATTTTCGCCCCTTTTTCCCTTTTGACCGTTTAGGCGGCCTTCGACGTCTTGACGGCGCTTCATCCGATTTATCGCCGTTGTCTTTCGGGGTGTCCACCATGTAGACGTCGTATGTAGAGGTGGCAGTCCACTGCCCGGTCTTAGCGGGGGTGAGGGCGTTATCCTCCTCATCCATATGCTCTGCTTCCTCGGAAGCATAGTCAAGCATGTCGGTTAAATCCTCGACAGTGGCTATGAAGTGGGTGGTGGGTGGGACGAAAAATTTGTCCTGACCCATCTGAAATCCGGTCTGAGAACAGATCGGAGTTGGATTGTCGGTGATCTTTATCGACGAGATCCGGTCCAGAGCCTCATTGAGTATCGAGAGCTCGGTCGAGTCAGCCCGCATAGGGTTTCCGGAGTGAACCTCCGAGGCGTCCGTGCGGGGGGTGTGTTCGGCAAGAACTGGTGTCCGGGCATCGGGCGCTATGACCGGATCCGGACTGGACGTCAGGCCCTCGACGGGGTTGATCCCAAGGGAGGGGCCAAATAGTGGGTCTGGGGTTAAAGCCTCAGAGACTTCGGGCATGGCGGGCGAGACCGCGAGCCCAGACAGTGATAGATCGCCTCGAGACTCTATGGAGAACTCTAAGTTCCCGAATCTGATCTCTTGATCAGGGGGGAAGCTTCCGACGCGACCTAGATGGCCGGTGTGGTCGGCGTGCAGCACTATGCTGCCGAAGGCGAAGATCTGTCCGGGGACAAAAGTACCCGTGTTGCAGACCTCGTCGTTGACGACTAGGTTAGCCATCGATTCCTTCTGGCGATCAGAGCGGTCCTCTCAATGAAAGCACCAATGTCGGTGTCAAAACCGGCGGATCGCGGGTAGGGGGTCCCGAACTGTGATACTTGGATGGATGGTAACAGGAGACAAAGGGGACAAGGTTTTACCCAGGTTCGGGCCCTCCTATGGAGGTAATACCCTACGTCCTGCTTGATTATATTGAGTGTATGGAGGTTACAGAGTTGATCTACCACGAGATCATATGACTAAAACCCTAGATGAGTTCTCCTATTCTACATCCTAGAGGAGGTCTTCAACTCTTCCAGTATTCGGCAAGTGGCCCATACAGTCCGGCCCATAAGACATAGGCCGGCCTCCCGAGGACCCCTTAGTCCAGGACTCCCTCAGTTGGCAGACGTCATGGATGGAGTTGGTGTAGCAATGGGAGGTACTGGAGGAGGTGATGGAGCTGAAGAGGCTGTAGCAGGTGCTGATGAAGAAGGCCTCAACTCTGGAGCAGGCACTGTGGCTGATCTGGCCTGGGTAGTGAACTGAGTGCCTGGCCTGAGAGGAGAATCATCCTCATCATCTGTAGTGTCGGGACTGGGCACGCTATCAACTTCCTTCTTGAGCTCGTTCACGGTCTTGGTCAGCCCATCCACCTTCTCATTGAGGGTCTTGATCCTATTCTCCATGATCCTCACAAGACTATGCTAATTCTCCAATATGTCCATGATATCCTTCTGCATGCCCTGAACGGTATTGATCAAGAGATCCATTTGCTCGTTCCTGGATCTAGGGACTTGAGCACTAGTGGCTCTAACTGCCTCTGCCTGTGCTGTAGCTG
Organism: Elymus sibiricus; assembly: GCA_039707655.1. Classification (NCBI taxonomy): domain Eukaryota; kingdom Viridiplantae; phylum Streptophyta; class Magnoliopsida; order Poales; family Poaceae; genus Elymus; species Elymus sibiricus. The sequence continues at coordinate 140,513,721 of CM077671.1, forward strand.
AGGTGGAATGATCTGGGTTCATCACCACAACGTTATCCTCAAGATCTGGCTGTAGGGGCAAGTGTGGCCTGTCAAGAGCAAAAATGTGCTTCTCCAGCTTGGAGTTGATGAGCATCTGAATGTAGGGTGCATAGCAGCATGAGCGCTTCTGATCAGCAGCAACCCTCTTCACAGTCTCTACTATCAAGTCCATCACTCTTATCCTGGTGTGTCTATCAAGATGGATCAGCATGGTGATGGAATAGCCTCGAATCATCTTGTCGTCTCCAGACTTAGGCATCAAGGTGTGACTCAAGATGGTGTTCATGGTTCGCAGAGCTGCCTGGAGGAAGTAGATGGATCCTAACTTGTGAGATTTCAAGTTTGCAGCAGGGATATCATTGTACATGTTCTTCATAGAATCATGACTCTCCTTGGTTTCAGAATAGACATCCAAATCGCCTTCTTCCACCTTTGGGACTCCTAAGATGGCAGCCCATTCCTCAACAGTTGATTCATACCTTGCTCCTTCAGTCATCCACACAATCCTACCATCTCCATAGAAGTGAGCAGTGGAGTAGAATTGCATGATCATCTCATCGTTCCATGCAGTGAATGCTTTGCCAACAAATTCATCTAGGCCAATGCAATGAAAGTTGTCTTGAACATTTGGGAAGTAATCTTCATTTTCCTTGATGTAGTTCCAATCAACGTATCTCATGTCACTCATAGCTGGGCTCTTATCATGCAAGATGGTCTCATAGAAATCTTGTTGCTCCTTGGTATAAAACCTGTAGTCCACAGCTGTTTTCCTCCTCTGAGCATATGGATCAATTGCTATCCATTCCCTCAATCCAGAGTCCTTCCTCTTCTTCATATCCTCAGCAAGCAAGTGGCTGGCATTGTGCTCTGGAAGGTGTGGTCTGAGCTTCATTAAAGCACTAATATCATCATCATCCTCAGCTTCCCTAAAGGTGGAGGTCTTGTTCTTGCTGGAAGCTGGTATCTCTCTGGAGAACCTCTTAGGCTTTTCAGCAGCAGCAGCTTTCTTGGGAGCAGACTTGGTGCTCTTGGATGTGGTAGCCTTAGGCATAGCATCTGCCATAAGCTTCTTCTTCTTCTTTGGAGGAGCCTTGACAACTGGCTCTTCCTCCTCCTCTTCAGCAGCAGCCTCTGGATCCTCATACATAGAGGTAGGCCTGCCCACAACATGTATGATCCTCTTCCTGTCGGCATTCTGGGAACGGGGGTACCCAGACCTGCCTGCCTGTGGCCTAGGGCGTGGCCCACCTCGACAACCAAGAACAGCCCGACATGGCTTAACTCAAGACAAGGCCCTCGCGAGGGCCCTAGCCTCGCGAGGGAGGCGGCACCAAGACCAGCAAGGAGTGGGCCTCCTCAGGCCCCCTCCGGAGCGGCGGAGATCTCTATGCAGGACCCGGCCTCAGGAGTCAAAGATGACGCAAGGAAGGACAGGCGGGCGCCAGCGCGCCAGGGGGAGCAGTTTCCCCTTTGGTGCAAAGGGAGCAAGGACGTACGCGGGGTCCCAGAGCATCCCCCAAAGGTTTCCATTCTGGTGCAACGAGACCATGACCACAAGCCCCGCAGGACGGATGTCATCGCCAAGCCCACCTCTGCATCATCGATAGCTACTTTGAAGGCGAAGACCACCTTTGGACAGGGCGGGGATGTACTCCTGTCCCCCTTCAAATTTGGCCGTTGTGGGATCCCTTCCTGCCATTGTGATAAGGGAAGAGGACCCGGGCCACTGCTATATATAGAGGCTAGGCCGCACCATAGAGAGGGGAGGAAAAAGACACCAACACAAGACAAGGCCGAGAACCAAGAACACCACTCGAGTGCCCTCGCGAGGCTCGAAACCACTGTAGTAGTCATCCACCACACCTCCCCGAGAGGCAATCCAGCAAAGCAGGAGTAGGGTATTACGCTTCGCAGCGGCCCGAACCTAGGTAAACCACCATGTTCATCTTCTTCCTCGTCATCGTGCGAGTTCGCCGTAGTCACCATCGAGTAGCGAACCTGGGTAGGGCGAGGCTGCAGGGAAGCTTCGCACACGCCCCTGTGTTCGAACCTTGAGGGTTTTGCGGAGCCCGAAATCCGACATTTGGCGTGCCAGGTAGGGGGCGTGTCGGAGTCTTCCTCACGCCAAGCCCTTCTCCCGCCTCATCACCCCGATGTCTGACGCCCGCCGAGCCCGCGCCCAGCGCCGAGCAGCCCGCGTTGCCCAGACGGCACACGTGGGCCGCGCCGGCACGCGCCGGTCCCCCTCGCCTGTGGCTAACGCCGCCACGGGACCGGATGCCCACGAACAACAAGACTCCTCCCAGCCGGTTACCGCGCGGCGCGACGGCCACAGCGCCACTCCGTCGATCGTTCCAGCTACCGGGTCGTCCTCCCACATTCGGCCCGGGCCGGCGCGCGGTTCGGGCGCACTTGCCATGGCGAACGAGCTGCTCCGCTACCGCCTCGCCACCGACTGCTACGATGACTGGCTTCAGCGCATCGCGGAGCTCGTCAGTGCCGCTGGCGACGCTTCAGCGCTCTCCTACTCATTTCGACCCCGGCCTTCCTTGGTAGATGACGTGGCCCGCGATGCGCCGCCACCTCCTGCGCAACGCGACGTCAACCCCGAGCCCAGGCATGAAGCGCGCCCGCACGACCAGCCCCGCGAACCACGGGCAAGGGCAAGAGATGAAGTAAGCTGCCAGGTGGTGCCCCGGCCGCGTGTCGACGCGCGTGCGCTCCCTGCGCTCTCGAACCAGCGTCGCGACCGGGCACCACTTGAGGCGGCCCCTCAGGAGCGCCAAGACCGGGCCCTGCCCGCACACACAGCACCCGTCGAGCCGGTGGGGTGCCTCGCCATCGCCCCGGGGCTCCATCCAACCACATGGCCATGCAAGTTCAAGCCCGACCTACCCCCTCGCTACGACGGCACCCCGGATCCCGCCGAGTTCCTACAGCTCTACTCGATGAGCATCCGGGCGGCTGGTGGAGACGACAAGGTCATGGCGTGCTGGTTCCCCATGGCGCTCAAGGGCGGCGCGCTTTCCTGGCTCCTCAACCTCCCGGAGGGGTCCATCACCTCCTGGGACGACCTGCGCAAGCACTTCATCGCCAACTTCCAAGGCACCCGCGACCGTGCGCTCACCGTGAACGACTTGCGGCGTGTAAAGCAGCAGGAGGGAGAGACTCTGCACAAGTTCATACATCGCTTCACAACTATGCGCCTCAAGGTCCCGAAGGCGTCGGATGAGGCTATCATCTCCGCGTTCACCAAAGGCGTCACAGGCCTCAAGATGAAAGAGGAGCTCGCCATGAACGGTGAACTGTGCTCAGCCCTAGAGATGTTCAACCTGGCGAACAGGTGCGCCAAGGCCGAAGAAGGTCGCCTGTCTCTCCGTGAGCATCCGGCGGCAGAGCCAGAGGAAAAGAAGACCAAGCCCAAGGAGACGAAGCGCAAGGCCCCCGCGGTGCTTGCGGCCGAGCCTGAAGCGAAGCGAAGCCGAGGCGAGGAACACCCCGCAGGAGGGAGACCAACCTGCATCTTCCATGGCACCAACAACCACGACACCGCCGACTGCCAGGAACTCAGGATGGTTCGTGCCGAACACTTCGGCCGGCACCCTTGACGCACTGATCCTGGCTTCGGACACGGCGGAGGCCGCGGTTGAGGCCGTTGGGACAACCGGGAACCGCATCAGGGGTGGCGAGACCAGCCTCAGGAGGACCGCTGGCGCGATCACGCTCGAGAGGACCCCTTGCGCGATCAGGCTCGGGAGGACCGCTGGCGCGATGACCCTCCGGAAGGGTCACGCCGTGGCCAGCCTCGTGAGGCCCGTCCTCGTGAGGGCGGCCTACCACCACTACCACCACCAAGCAGAAGGAAGGAAGAGGATAGGCAGGATGATGGCGCTCGGGGCTTCCAGGAGGTCAGGGCGGTAGCCTGTATCCTGGGCGGCGCCCAAGCCCAGCATCAAACCGCGTCTTCAAGCAGTTCGCGTGGGAGGTGAACGCGGCTCTCCCAAAGCCCGAGGCCATGCGTTCCCTCAAGTGGTCCCAGACTGCAATCACCTTTGACTCGAGGGATCAGCTCAGGTGCTCGGCCATGGTCGGCAAGCTCCCCATGCTGTGCACTCCGACCATCAACAATTTCCTCGTCACCAAGACCCTCATCGACAGTGGAGCGGGGCTCAATGTCCTCTCCATCGAGACCTTCGAGACGCTCCAAGTGCCGTACGACCAGCTCATGCCGACCAAGCCCTTCTCGGGAGTCACTGATGGGTCCACCGTCCCCGTTGGGCAAGTATGCCTGCCCGTCACCTTCGGCGGACGCAAGAACTACCACACCGAGATCATCGTCTTCGACGTCGCCCACATCCACCTCCCGTACAACGCCATCCTCGGGTACCCGGCCCTCACCAAGTTTATGGCAGCGACTCATCATGGCTACAACATCCTCAAGATGCCGGGGAGTGGTGGCGTCATCACCGTCACCTGCGATGAGAAGGATGCCGTCTGCTCCCTCGAGCGTGCTTACCGCGCTGCAGCGGCCGAGCGCTCGGACGACGAGGAGGAAGCCCTGCCTCGTGAGGACGGACGCAAGAAGAAGAAGCCGCTCATCCCTGCAGAATGCCAGGGGGCTGGGACCTCCAAGGGCGGAGCCTCAAGCTCAGCACCCAGGGACGGGGCACCACCTTCCATCGCATAGGAAAGCGCGCTCGGCGCCCCCCTTTGGTCGGTCTCGGGGGCTTCCATCCAGGAGGCCCCCGGCTTGACCGGTGAGACAAGGGAGGCGTTCGGGCACAACCTGAAGGCGCGTCCAGATGCGGGACTACCAGAGCCAGGGGCACGGCACGAGGCGCCGAGCTCGCAAGAGTCTGTCATCAAAGCGATCGAGGAGCTTCAGGAGGCACAGGCCGAGCGAGACGGGAACTGCCCTGCACCACCAATCGCAGCCGCCATCGTCGGCCCAGTCGACCAGCCGCGCGTCTGTGTCAACACACTCGCAATCAACAGGGCCGCGTCCCAGGGCCACTTTTGGCCATCACATGCCGACCACGGGTGGTTCTACCCGCACAACTACGTTCGCATGCCCTTTGGCCTGGCAAACGCCGGCGTCACGTTCCAGCGCCTTGCCCGAGCCATGCTCGCACCTTGCCTGGATAGGCGCGACGAGGAGTTGGAGGAGACGCCCGGACCGAGCATGGGTCCCGAGCCCCGGGAGACGACGGGCCCATGAGGGCCGCGCTCGTGGAGGTACAAGATCAGGCTACGATGGTAGCTTCGACTCTTCAGCGGCATGGCCGCCAGGTGACTTTTTGTTGGTCTGTGCCAGGTAACTTTTTGGTTCATTCCGTTTGAAGGCGCCCACCAGGCCACATTATCCTCAGGCGACCAGGGCGTACCCCTGCGGCCGCCGCATTTATGCAGATTTCAGTAATTTCTCATGCATGTCATCTGTTTCCTAACGTTTCACTTTGCCCGCTCGGCTCTTTGCCGGCATGAATGTCACCGTAACCGAATGGTACTACCTTCGACTGCCCCATGAGAGGGCCGGGCACGGCGTCTGTGCTCGGGTCCATCCCTGCAGCATCGCTAAATCCAGTGGCTGGGCTCTGACTGGCGGGCCGGCCCCGCTCACGTCACCTCCTGGGGTCACTAGTGCTTGGTCCCTTCGTGCGATGGGACTCAGGAGCACATTTGGCGCAGGCTTCTCCAAAATTTGCAGGACCTTGGACGGCGGTATCTACGAGAAGACTCAGGTGCAAACCGCCTTAGAGGTAGGGACCTCGTGAGGCCAAAGCGCCCTCGTGAGCTCCCAGATACACCTCCCAGGTCTACCATGCCAGCCACGCGTACGAACTCAAGGGGCTGTACATGCCCGGAGCCCCCCGAGGACGCGGAGGGGTTCCTTCCCACGCAATGTGGAAGCCACAGCTCCGTGCTGACGGTCAACATGGCCCCCCAATGGCTATGCCCACGTAATGTGGAAGCCATAGCTCTGTGCTGGCGGTCAACACGGCCCTCCAATGGCTATGCCCACGCAAGGTGGAAGCCACAGCCCCGTGCTGGCGGTCAACACGGTTCACCAATGACTATGCCCATGCAATGTGGAAGCCCTTCGCTCCGTGCTGGGGATAAACAACTGAGGGCGCCCCAGCGGCTGCATCCAACCTCAGGAAGGCCCCTCGCGGCCCCGTCTCGCTGCGTTCCCCTGGGATGTACGCGTGAGGGGGCTGCATGGGGGCTACTACCGGGCCACCCCTGGTAGACGCCACCTCCCCAGGTCTACCAAACCTGGTCTTCACGCGCCCCTCTCAGGAGAAGCCAACGAGGAAAGGTATGGGAGCCGCTCGTACGTCAAGCGGGACTCCTGAGCATCGCAACTCAGGAGCCTAACTGGCCACGTAACCCCTCACCCCTTGGAACCGTCCTCGGTGATCCGGACGGCCCAACGGCGGCTGAGGTATGCGCGGGGCTGGGCCCTGCCGACGTAGAGCTCAGAAGTGCTCAAACCCCTAAGGAGAACGCCGGAGCTCGTACGTCAAGGGGGACTCCTGAGCATCGTGACTCGGGAGCCTCACTGGCCACGTAGCCCCTCACCCCTTGGAACCGTCCTTGGTGATCCGGACGGCCCAACGGCGGCTGAGGTATGCGCGGGGCCTGGCCCTGCCGACGCAGAGCGCAAGGTGTTCAAAATTTCCAAGTCAAAAAGGACGTTGGAGCTCGTACGTCAAGGGGGACTCTTGAGCATCGCGACTCAGGAGACTCACTGGCCATGTAGCCCCTCACCCCTTGGAACCATCCTTGGTGATCCGGATGGCCCAACGGCGGCTGAGGTATGCGCGGGGCCGGGCCCTGCCGTCGCAGAGCGCAATGTGTTCAAAATTTTCAAGTTAACCCTATCTTCACCATGTTCCCTTCATGAGGGCTGCTCGTACGTCAAGGGGGACTCCTGAGCATCGTGACTCAGGAGCCTCACTGGCCACATAGCCCCTCACCCCTTGGAACCGTCCTTGGTGATCCGGACGGCCCAACGGCGGCTGAGGTATGCGCGGGGCCGGGCCCTGCCGACGCAGAGCATCACAGCAAGCAAGAAGGAAACAAGGCGAAGAGAGCAATCACACAGTTCAATAGTTATTACAAGCATTAAAACTTTTTGCGAACACAAACAAGTTTAACGCCTCCACGAGGCACGATGAACGTTGCAGGAAGGTAACAAGGAAGAGGAATCAGGAGGAGCCTCCGCCGCCACTCGTCCCGCCCGTGGGGAACTCGTCGTCGACATCGCTGGCGTCGTCTTCTTCACCACTAACCCCTGTAGCTTCAGGAGGCGGAGGAACAGTGATGTGGGTGAACTTCTTCCCCAGTGCCTCCACGACGCCCTTCACTGCCGCCGCAGCACTGCTGCGGACCCCGGGGGCGACCAGGCGGATCATGGAGTCGAAGTCGAACCCTGGCTCACGAAGGTGAAGGTGGCTGAAGACGCGTGTCGCGGCCTTAGAAAAGAGGTCGCGGCACTCGCTCTCCAAGACCCCCTCCACCTTGGCAACGGCGCCCTCCAGCGCCTCGACAAGCTTCGAAGCAAGCTCAGCGAAGCTGCTCTCCTGAACCACCAGGGGTTCCGTAAACCCTTCCCGGCAGAGGGAGCGGAGCGCTTGGCGAAGCCTGAGTTCGACCGGGGGAAGGGCGCTGAGCTCCGCGGCCTTCTACTCCTCGGCCTCAGCTAGAGCCTTTTCCGCGGTTTCGAGCCGAGCCTTTTCCAGGGCAACCTCCCTTTCCCGCGCGTCCAGGCGCTCTCGCACCGCGGCACGGTCAGCCGTCGCCTGGGACAGCTCGGAGTCCCGATCGGCAAGCTGGGCCTTGCAGGTCTTGAAGGCCTCCCCCTGCTGACGCAGTTGCTCCTCAAGAACGGACTTCTCTTCCTGAAAAATCTTCAAGCAGGACTCCGCCTCATCACGACTCCCTACAGCAGACGCCGCGTCGGTCAGCGCCGCCTCGAGGTCTGCCTTGGCTGACGCGGCCTCCTTCTCGCTCTTCGCCACGGCGGCCTCGGCCTGGCCCCAGACCGCCACGACAGAGGCGTCGGCCCGGAGCCACCCGGAAAGGAGCCCCAAGCGCCCACTCGCGAGGCGATCGTCGGTACCCGCGAGGGCGTCCCGGACCTGGCCCAGAGCGGTGAAGGCCCCATCCAGGACGTCGAGGCCGCGCGACGAAGGCACCAAGGCCTCCTACGGAGGAGTCACCTACGCGGTCACAGATGGCGTCCCCCGGGAGACAGCAGCACGAGGAGCAGGAGGCTCCGGAGACAGCGCAGCGGCCACGGGCAAGACGGATGCAGACGGATCGACGGGCGGCCGGTCCTTAGGGGCTGGCCCTCCGGACAGCGGCACCGACGCGCCCTAAAGGGTAGGAGCGACCATGCCAACAGACATTGGGGGCTCGGGGGCTCTGCAGCGGTGAACAGGAGGGCTGCCTCGCGAGCCTCCACCCCCTCGCCCGCAGGTGCCACGTCGGGCGACGGTGGCATGACAGGGGCAGGCGGTGCATCGGAAGACGCCTTCGGCTTGACGCCCGCCTTCTTGTTCCTCATCTTCAACGCGGCAGCGTTCCTAGTTACAAAGCAAAGGAAAATCATCAATACACAAGCTACCGGCAGGCGACCAAGGCCGAGCCGGGTTACTTACTCTTCGACGTCGACCCATTTCCTCTTTCCCTCCGCTCCGGTGACGACGGGGGTGCCCTCGCCTTTCTCGATGAGGGCACCACCACGCCGGGGGACAGGGGCACTGTCCGCAAGGGCAGCCGCTGGAGGGATCGCCGTGGCCCTGGCCTCGCCCACCTGGCCGGCAAGCCGTGTTTCGGGCGGGGGAGAGGCCGGCACCTCAACCGCCTTGCCGGCAGAGACAGGGCGCACTAGAGGAGACTCTGCCCCACACTTCCTGGGGGTCGCCAGGCAGGCAGACCGTGTGGCACGGGGAGCCGGTCCTAGCCCCCTGAGGACCTTGGCGGGATGCGGAGAGCCAGCAGCAGAAGCTTCACCAGCATCGTCGTCGTCCTCGAGGTCACGCAAGAGCATGCTCTGCGACGGGGGAGACACCCCCGCCAGATCATCGTCCGCTGTCTTCTCCGAATCCTCCCCGCCCGTAGTGTCGCTGGAGGACACCATCACCGGGGAGCCAAGACCCTCAGCTGGGGAGAGCCCCAGTTCGTCGAAGACAGGCATCTTGGCGACCAAATCGGCTCCGTCGTCGCGGCGGTACAGCGGGGCGTAGGCGTCAGGGAGATCACCGGGGTCGCCATTGAGCAGGATTGTCACAGCCCTGTTCAGTTCCTCGGGGGTTATGCGAGCGGACCGAAGCCTGAGGTTGTCGCCGCTGCCCTGATAATCCCACAGGGGCCTGGAATGAGACTGGAGGGGCGCCAGGCGCTCCGTCAAGAACTCCTTCACTATCATTCCCCCAGTCAGCTTCCTGGAACTGATATCACGAGAAATCCGCTCCTGAACGGGCTTGGCCCAGGGGTCGAAAAGCTTCGCGGAGCTCCACGCGGGGGTCTTCTCCGGCAACCCCTTCGGCAGATCCAAGCGGGGGTTGGAATTCTTGAGATCCATGAAGACCCAGCAGTGCCTGAAGTTCTCCACCTTCTTCCCAGCCATTAAGAGCATGTTACCGCTCTGGACCACGATGAAGGAGACGCACGCTGACCGCGGAGCGCCGTCGTGCACGCGCAAGCTAAAGAAATGTCGGAAGAGGGCCACCAAAGGCTTCACGCCCACGAAAGCCTCACAGTAGAAGGCGAAGACGGACAAGAGCAGGATGGAGTTGGGCTGGAGATGAAGGGCTTGAATCCCATAGTGGTCGAGGATGGCGGTGAAGAACGCGGAGAAAGGCGGGATGAGCCCGGCGAAGACGCTATGAAGGAAGAAAGGATAGACCGACCTGGACGAGGGCCGCTTCTCCGAGGAGCCACCCCATATCAAGGTCCGCCCACACTCGTTGGTCTCGTCCGCCGTCGACGGGAGCACCGGGACGAGGTCTCTGTCCTTGGCAATGGTGGACTCCGAAAGCGCCGGTGAGATGGAGGCGAAGCTCTGGGCCTCAGGCTTCGGCTTGCCGGTGGCAGCCATTAGGAAGATCGCGGGGCCGACGCGGCAAGGAGGAGGACGAAGCGGCGCCGGATCTGGAGAGGTCTCTGCTAAGGCCGGGGATCTGGGAGTAAGAGCAGGAGTGCAGAAGAGGAAAGCAGTAATGGCTCGGCGCTGGAAGTCAGGCTTTTGTCTACTCGGACGGTGGCCGAAGAAACGTTGGACGCCCGACATCAACCGAACGACGCGCGCCAGCCTAGCCCGCAGGCGTTTGGGGCCCGCAGCGCTTCATGCCAACTTCAATGGCTTCGCCTAGAAGCCAACTCAGGCGCGCCTCGCGCTCGGGGGCTACTATTGGCGTTCTGGGAACGGGGATACCTAGACCTGCCTGCCTGCAGCCCATGGCGTGGCCCACCTCGATAGCCAAGAACGGCCCGGCACGGCTTAACTCAAGACAAGGCCCTCGCGAGGGCCCTAGCCTCGCGAGGGAGGCAGCACCAAGACCAGCAAGGAGTGGGCCTCCTCAGGCCCCCTCCGGAGCGGCGGAGATCTCTATGCAGGACCCGGCCTTAGGAGTCAAAGATGACGCAAGGAAGGACAGGCGAGCGCCAGTGCGCCAGGCGGAGCAGTTTCCCCTTTGGTGCAAAGGGAGCAAGGACGTACGCGGGGTCCCAGAGCATCCCCCAAAGGTTTCCATTCTGGTGCAACGAGACCACGACCACGAGCCCCGCAGGACGGATGTCATCGCCGAGCCCACCTCTGCATCATCGACAACTACTTTGCAGGCGATGACCACCTTTGGACAGGGTGGGGATGTACTCCTGTCCCCCTTCAAATTTGGCCATTGTGGGATCCCTTCCCGCCATTGTGATAAGGGAAGAGGACCCGGGCCACTGCTATATATAGAGGCTAGGCCGCACCGTAGAGAGGGGAGGAAAAAGACACCAACACAAGACAAGGCCGAGAACCAAGAACACCACTCGAGTGCCCTCGCGAGGCTCGTAACCACAGTACTAGTTCATCCACCACACCTCCCCGAGAGGCAATCCACCAAAGCAAGAGTAGGGTATTACGCTTCGCAGTGGCCCGAACCTAGGTAAACCACCGTGTTCATCTTCTTCCTCGTCATCGTGCGAGTTCGCCGTAGTCACCATCGAGTAGCGAACCTGGGTAGGGCGAGGCCGTAGGGAAGCTTCGCACATGCCCCTGTGTTCGATCCTTGAGGGTTTTGCGGAGCCCGAAATCCGACACTTCCTGGCTCTCTTCTTCTCCCCTGCCTTCTTAGGCATAGACTTCTTTGGGGGTGAATCAAGGTGAAGAGTCATAGTTGCCCTTGAGCTCTCAGGTGCTCTAGCTGACCCAAAGCTGGCATACTCCTTCCTGATAGCTTTCTTCTTCTTGGAAGTTGTGGCAACAGTGGTGCTCTTGGCAGCATCAACTTTCTTGGGCAGCTCCTCGGGGATGAAGTCCTCATCCTCCTCATCAGAATTGAGCTTTCTCCTTGCCCTGGTAGCAGCTTTGGGCAAGTCAGGAGAGCTAGGGATGTCATCATAGCTCCCCTCAGGACTAGTGCCTGAGCTCATGTCAACACTCTGCTCTCTGAGATCATTCTGGCTGTCATCTGAAGCAGACATCTCTGACCCTATGAATAGAGTGTAGAAGAGTGGAAAGGGATGAGTCATCACAAAAGGCAGACAATTTTTCAAGGGTTTGAACAGAGAAATCCTTAGATATAGTTCTCAGCAAAAACGGATTTCGGTGTCACCGGGTCAAAATTTTCGGTACCACCGACACACATAGAGCTCTTGACAGAAACTTGGCAGCAATTTCGATCGCACCGAGAATTGCCACTCGGTTTCACCGAGATTGTCCTCACTAGCACAAAAACAAAATCGGTAGAACCGATTTTTCTGACTCGGTGTCACCGAGATTCGGTATTGCGGACAACTAAACCTAAAAATCCTTCGTTCGCTAATCTAATGAGTTTTCTAGAGGATAGGGAGGTTTGTAATCGGTGGATTATCGATAAAAATAACTCCAATGCGCTTGAATCGGACAGGGAGCGCAAGGAGGGCCGGATCCATACCCTAATTCGGTGAAGGACCCGCTAAGGCGACGACGGCGGTGAAGATTCCGTCGGTGGCAGCGATTCCCAACGGCGGAGACGCACGGGGAGGCAAGGGCGACGACCAGGGGATCTGGAGAGGCAGCTTAGGGTTGGAGGAAACGAACTCTTGAGATTGAATTTCAAAAGTAGTGTCCGCCAGGATATATATCCTTCGCTGTTGGTGACACCGGTTCGAAATTTTCGGTGCCATCGAGTTTCTCAACTGTCAGCTGACAGGTAAACTCGGTGTAACCAAGAATAAGGAATCGGTGTTACCGAGATTGAAAATCCAGATCAACCCTAGGAATTTGGTGAGACCGAGATTTTTTATTGGTTCCACCAAGTTGCACTTGGGAGGTTTTAATGGTCAGTCCTTTGTCGATGCAGAACTCCAAGTGCTCCTCACAAAAAGGGATCAAAAAGTACTTGTTCAAATTTTGTGATGGAGCAAGAATGGAATATGAGGTTAGAAAGCATAGATAGCTAGACAGTGGTCCTAGGCATTCTTGTCCATCCAATTGGCAAAAGAGAAATCAAAAACCAAATAGCAACAATTGGATGTCCTCGAATGGATAAATAAATGCAGACCAACATGCTCACACAATAAGATGTCAAATGAAATCATGGCAAACATGCACAAACATACTAGCATCTATCAAGCATTTTGGCGATGACGGAGTCATCTATATATGAGTATACTGACTTAGGAGCCAAGTAAGAATACTTGATCATAGGTCATACTCATCGTTTAAGCACAAGTGGGGTTACCACTTTTACATAAAGCATTTAATGTTGTCACATACTATGAGATGCTTTAACTCAAGTCTTAGAGTAAAGCTCCCCCTTGATGTGACATCCCCCCATAGGAGGGATAAACTAACCTTGGGTTTTGTCATAGAAGACTTCATGTTGGTGAGGAAGTAGTGGATGCTCAAGGTTGATGAAGATCACCAAGAGTTGGAAGCATCCTTGTTGTTTCCTTACTCTTCTCACCGACATGGGTTAGTCCCAACACACAAGAGACGAATACAAGGATATTTATGGACATGGAGTGCAAAGCATGTGTGATGATGTCCATGGATTTGTTGATTACCTTGTCCCTTGCTTACCTTTGAGGGAATGTGTGACTCCTTGAACCATTGCATGATGTTGATGTTGATTGCAACTAGTTCTTGCCAATAATGAATGTGAGTGAATTTCATTGGCGGAGTCACCCCTCATGAACTTCTCTAGTTCATTTTCTTGGGGACCCACATCAACTTGATGGGGATCCTTGGTGTTGAGGTAGCCCTTGTAGAAGTTGAGCTTGAAGTAGCCTTGGGAACCCACTCCACCAAAGCTTGGGATTCATCTTCATATGAGTCAATGTCCTCTTGAAGCTTGTTCTTGCCCTTGAGCTTGTGGTCTTGTGGTGGAAGGTCATCTTGAGTGTTTGTTCCCTTGGGAGGATTATGTTCATACTTCTCCTTTTGAGGAGCAAACTTGGGCTTGGGGTATTGACCTTCTTCCCATTCAACTCCATTAGCGTTGAAGTAGCCAATGCCATGGTTCTTCCGGTATCCTCCGTGCTTGCGTACAATTTCCTCAAATTGCTTACACCTGGCAAGACACTTGTAGATACCTTTCTCTATAATTCCTTTCAATAAAGCGTTTTCTTGCTCAAGTGTAACTTGGCTAAGAGAATCATCATTAGTGGAATCAATAGAACTACTCGAAGAAACATCATTAGGTTTAGCATTTTTATTGTTGCTACTAGATGAAGAACCTTTCTTGCCTTTGTTACTAGTTTGTCTAGATTTAACTTGTGGCATGAATGTAGACAAGAGTAATCGTTTGGCTAGATAAGATGAAGTCTTCTTTTGGAGATCGTCATTGATAGCTTTAAGAAACTCATGTTCTTGTTCCAAGGTGAGCTTCTCGAAGCGTAGCTTCTCAAGAGTCCTTACAAGCTCTCTACGATCTTCGAGACTAGATTCATGGGCTAACTTAAGAGTGTTTAATTCTTTAGTTAGTTGTTCTATTTTCATCTTATCATCATCAACCGACTTATCTTGACTAGCATGAAAATTATCAAGTTCATTTTGACTAACATCACTAGTTTTATCAAAGAGCAAGTCATCATCACAAAGTAACTCATCTTCATCACTATTGAAATCAAGATACTCGGGGTGTGATACCTTGGGGCCTTTAGCCATGAAGCAACTTCCACTCCCTTCATTTGGTGAATCAAATAGATCATAGGAGTTGGTAGTCACTAGTGCAAGTCCGGCAACACCTTCATCTTGACTATAGTCGGAGTTGGAGTGATAGCTTCTCTCGGAGTTTTTGTCGGAGTCGGAGCCGGAAACCCATTCACCAACATGAGCTTGTTGTCTTCTCCTTGTGTAGATCTTGGTGTACTTGTCCTTCTTCTCCGAGTCCCTACTTCTCCTTGAGGGTCTTCGTTCATAACGATCATCTCTACTCCTTCTCTCTCTTTGAGGTGATTCATTCCTTGAGCTTCGTCTTCTAGGTGATTCTTCTCTTCGTTTGTAAGGAGCCGTGCACTCATTGGAGTAGTGTCCGGGCTTCCCACAATTGTAGCAGTTTCGGTCACGACTTGACGAACGTTTCTCTTCATATCTTGAGTTGGAGCTTCGTTCTTTGCCTCTATTCTTGTAGAACCTGTTGAATTTCTTGACCATGAGGCTTATCTCTTCATTGGTGACAAGGTTGTCGCTTGAAGTTGCGGGAGCATCACTTGTGGCTTTGTAAGCACCGCTAGACTTGTTGTGAAGCTCTTCTTTGTCTTTGAGTGTCATCTCATGAGCAACAATCCTTCCAATGACTTCCGTAGGCTTGAGATCTTTGTAGTTGGGCATCATTTGGATCAATGTGCATACGGTGTCGTATCTCTCATCCAACGCTCGAAGTACCTTCCTGATGATGAATTTGTCGGTTCCTAAGCTGGCAATCTCATTTGTGATGAGAGCTAGCCTAGACTACATCTCTGCGACTCCTTCACCATCCTTCATCTTGAACTTCTCAAGCTGACTTTGAAGAACGTCCAACTTGGATTCTCTCACGGATTCGGTACCTTCATGCATATCAACCAAAGTATCACAAATCTCTTTTGCATTCTCAAGACGGATGATTTTGTTCAATTCTTCGGGGCATAGGCAGTTGAAGCGAATGTCACATGCTTGAGCGTTGTATTGCAACATCTTCAATTCATCCGCGGTCGCATCACGATCCGGTTCCTTTCCATCACCAAAGAATTCACCTTGCAAGACAACACGAACAACAGCCCATACGGCGGGGTTATGACCAAGAATATGCATTTTCATTTTGTGCTTCCAACTAGCAAAATTTGTGCCATCAAAGTACGGACCTCTACGGTGATAATTTCCCTCACAAGATGCCATACTCTCCTAGGTTGTGAGACCAATGCAATGGAGACCAAAGCTCTGATACCACTTGTAGGACCAAAAGTATGTCTAGAGGGGGGGTGATTAGACTACTTGACCAAATAAAAATTCTACCTTTTCCCAATTTTAAGTGTTGGCAGATTTTAGCGATGATAGCAAGTCAAGTACACCCTACACATGCATGTCTAAGAGTATAGCAGCGGAAAGTAACAACAAGCATGTATAGTAGAGGGTAGGAAGGAAGATCAAACGCAATTTGTAGACACGAAGATTTTTCCCGTGGTTCCGATAGGTGGTGCTATAGTACGTCCACGTTTATGGAGTCTTCAACCCATGGAGGGTAACGGTCGCGAGAGTCCACGGAGGGCTCCACCCATAAGGGTCCATGAAGTAGCAACCTTGACTATTCCATAATGGCTTCCGTCCACGAAGGACTAGCCTCACTATGGGTAGATCTTCACGAAGTAGGCGATCTCCTTGCCCGTACAAACTTCTTGGTTCAACTCCACAACACGAAGTAGGAGGCTCCCAAGCGACACCTAACCAATCTAGGAGGCACCACCCTCCAAAAGGTAATAGGCTCGGCAATGTCGATGAACTCCTTGCTCTTGTGCTTCAAGATGATAGACTTCTCAACACACAATCACTCTCTCACAGATTTGGCTATGGTGGAAGAGATTGATTTGGTAGAAAGCAACTTGGGGAGGCTAGAGAACAAGATTCATATGGATGCAGTGGAATAGCTTGATCTCAACACATCAGTAGGTGGATCTCTCTCAGAAAATATGATGGGGCAAGTATGGAATAGTTCTGAGTGCTTCTCTTTCGAGTGGGTGGTGGTGAACGGGTATATATAGGCATCCCCAAAAATCCAACTGTTACACCTAAAGTGACCAACTCGGTGACACCGATGTGTTAATCTCGGTGGTACCGAAGTTAATCTCGGGGTCACCGAGATTAACACATCGGTGTCACCGAGTTGGTCACTTTAGGTGTAACGGTTGGATTTTTGGAGATGCCTATATATACCCCTTCACCACCACCCACTTTGAAAGAGAAGCACTCAGAACTATTCCATACTTGCCCCATTCAGTTTTCTGAGAGAGAGCCACCTACTCATGTGTTGAGATCATGCCATTCCAATCCAACCATATGAATCTTGATCTCTAGCCTCCCCAAGTTGCTTTCCACCAATCCCATCTCTTCCACCAAGCCAAATCTGTGAGAGAGTGATTGTGTGTTGAGGAGTCTATCATCTTGAAGCACAAGAGCAACGAGTTCATCATCATTGCCGAGCCTATTACCTTTTGGAGGGTGGTGCCTCCTAGATTGGTTAGGTGTCGCTTGGGAGCCTCCTACTTCGTGTTGTGGAGTTGAACCAAGAAGTTTGTAAGGGCAAGGGGATCGCCTACTTCGTGAAGATCTACCCATAGTGAGGCTAGTTCTTCGTGGACGGAAGCCATTATGGAATAGTCAAGGTTGCTACTTCGTGGACCCTTCGTGGGTGGAGCCCTCCGTGGACTCTCGCGACCGTTACCCTCCGTGGGTTGAAGACTCCATAAACATGGACGTGCGATAGCACCACCTATCGGAACCACGGGAAAAATCATCGTGCCTACAATTGCGTTTGATCCTCCTACCCTTCCTTTCTACTTAGACTTGTTGTTACTTTCCGCTGCTATACTCTTAGACATGCATGTGTAGGGTGTACTTGACTTGCCACGAATGCTAAAATCTGCCAACACTAAAAATTGGGAAAAGGTAGAAATTTTATTTGGTCAAGTAGTCTAATCACCCCCCCCCTCTAGACATACTCTTGGTCCTACAAGTGGTATCAGAGCTTTGGTCTCCATTGCATTGGTCTCACAACCTAGGAGAGTATGGAATCTAGTGAGGGAAATTATCACCGTACAGGTCCGTACTTTGACGGCACTAATTTTGCTAGTTGGAAGCACAAAATGAAAATGCATATTCTTGTTCATAACCCCGCCGTATGGGCTGTTGTTCGTGTTGGCTTGCAAGGTGAATTCTTTGGTGATGGAAAGGAACCGGATCGTCAAGCGATCGCGGATGAATTGAAGATGTTGCAATACAATGCTCAAGCATGCGACATTCTCTTCAACTGCCTATGCCCCGAAGAATTCAACAAAATCAGCCGTCATGAGAATGCAACAGAGATGTGGGATACTTTGGTTGATATGCACGAATGAACCGAGTCCGTGAGAGAATCCAAGTTGGATGTTCTTCAAAGTCAGCTTGACAAGTTCAAGATGAAGTATGGTGAAGGAGTCGCAGAGATGTACTCTAGGCTAGCTCTCATCACCAATGAGATTGTCGGCTTAGGAAGCGAATAAATGACCGACAAATTCATCATCAAGAAGATACTTAGAGCTTTGGATGAGAGATACGACACCGTGTGCACATTGATCCAAATGATGCCAAACTACAAAGATCTCAAGCCTACGGAAGTCATTGGAAGGATTGTTGCTCATGAGATGACACTCAAAGACAAAGAAGAGCTTCACAACAAGTCTAGCGGTGCTTACAAAGCCACAAGTGATGCTCCCGCAACTTCAAGCGACAACCTTGTCACCAATGAAGAGATAAGCCTCATGGTCAAGAAATTCAACAAGTTCTACTAGAATAGAGGCAAAGAACGAAGTTCCAACTCAAGATATGATGAGAAGCGTTTGTCAAGTCGTGACTGCAATTGCTACAATTGTGGGAAGCCCGGACACTACTCAAATGAGTGCACGGCTCCCTACAAATGAAGAGAAGAGTCACCTAGAAGACGAAGCTCAAGAAATGAATCACCTCAAAGAGAGAGAAGGAGTAGAGATGATCGTTATGAACGAAGACCCTGAAGGAGAAATAGGGATTCGGAGAAGAAGGACAAGTACACCAAGAGCTACACAAGAAGAAGACAACAAGCTCATGTTGGTGAATGGGTTTCCGGCTCCGACTCTGACAACAACTCCGAGAGAAGCTATCACTCTGACTCCGACTATAGTCAAGATGAAGGTGTTGCCGGACTTGCTCTAGTAACTAGCAACTCCTATGATCTATTTGATTCACCAAATGAAGGGAGTGGAAGTTGCTTCATGGCTAAAGGCCCCAAGGTATCACACCCCAAGTATCTTGATTTCAATAGTGATGAAGATGATTTGCTTTGTGATGATGACTTGCTCTTTGATGAAACTAGTAATGTTAGTCAAAATGAACTTGATAATTCTCATGCTAGTCAAGATAAGTCATTTGATGATGATAAGATGAAAATAGAACAACTAACTAAAGAACTAAACACTCTTAAGTTAACTCATGAATCTACTCTTGAAGATCATAGAGAGCTTGTAAGGACTCATGAGAAGCTACGCTTCGAGAAGCTCACCTTGGAGCAAGAACATGAGTTTCTTAAAGTTATCAATGAGGATCTCCGAAAGAAGACTTCATCTTATCTAGGCAAACGACTACTCTTGTCTACATTCATGCCACAAGTTAAATCTAAACAAACTAGTAAGAAAGGCAAGAAAGGTTCTTCATCTAGTAGCAACAATAAAAATGCTAAACCAAATGATGTTGCTTCTAGTAGTTCTATTGATTCCACTAATGATGATTCTCTTAGCCAAGTTACACTTGAGAAAGAAAATGCTTTATTGAAAGGAATTATAGAGAAAGGTATCTACAAGAGTCTTGCTGGGTGTAAGCAATTTGAGGAGATTGTACGCAAGCACGGAGGATACCGAAAGAACCATGGCATTGGCTACTTCAACGCTAATGGAGTTGAATGGGAAGAAGGTCAATACCCCAAGCCCAAGTTTGTTCCTCAAAAGGAGAAGTATGAAAATACTCTTCCCAAGGGGACAAACACTCAAGATGACCATCCACCACAAGACCACATGCTCAAGGGCAAGAACAAGCTTCAAGAGGACATTGACTCATATGAAGATGAATCCCTAGCTTTGGTGGAGTGGGTTCCCAAGGCTACATCAAGCTCAACTTCTACAAAGGCTACGTCAACACCAAGGATCCCCATCAACTTGATGTGGGTCCCCAAGAAGAAGAACTAGAGAGTTCTTGAGGGGTGACTCTGCCAATGAAATTCACTCACATTCATTATTGGCAAGAACTGTTTGCAATCAACATCAACTCTATGCAATGGTTCAAGGAGTCACACATTCCCTCAAAGGTAAGCAAGGGACAAGGTAATCAACAAATCAATGGACATCATTACACATGCTTTGCACTCCATGTCCATAGATATCCTTGTATTTGTCTCTTGTGTGTTAGGACTAACCCATGTAGGTGAGCAGAGTAAGGAAACAACAAGGATGCTCCCAACTCTTGATGATCTTCATCAACCTTGAGCATCCATCACTACCTCACCAACATGAAGTCTTCATCGACAAAACCCAAGGTTAGTTTATCCCTCCTATGGGGGGATGTCACATCAAGGGGGAGCTTTACTCTAAGACTTGAGTCAAAGCATCTCTTAGTATGTGACAACATTAAATGCTTTATGTAAAAGTGGTAACCCCACTTGTGCTTAAACGATGAGTATGACCTATGATCTAGTATTCTTACTTGGCTCCTGATTCAATATACTCATATATAGATGACTTCGTCATCGCCAAAGTGCTTGTTAGATGCTAGTGTGTTTGTGCATGTTTGCCATGATCTCATTTGACATCTTATTGTGTGAGCATGTTGGTCTGCATTTATTTACCCATTCGAGGACATCCAATTGTTGCTATTTGGTTTTTGATTTATCTTTTGCCAATTGGATGGACAAGAATGCCTAGGACCACTCTCTAGCTATCTATGCTTTCTCACATCATATTCCATCCATGCTGCATCACAAAATTTGAACAAGTACTTTTTCGATCCCTCTGTGTGTGGAGCACTCAGAGTTCCGTATCGACAAAGGATTGACCATTAAAACCTCCCAAGTGCATCTCGGTGGAACCAACCCACAATTCTCGGTCTAACCGAATGCCTAGGGTTGATCTGGTTTTCTATCTCGGTACTACCGATTCCATATTCTCGGTTACACCGAGTTTCCCTATCAGCTGACAGTTGAGGAACTCGGTGACACCAAAAATTTAGAATCGGTGACACCGACAGCGAGGGGTATATATGCTATGGACCCGACGCTTTGAAAATCAATCTTCAAACCGTCGCGCCCCAAAATCCTAAGCTGCCGATTCGTGACCCCTGGTCGTCGCCTTTTCTTCCCCGTGCGTCTCCGCCACTGGGATCCTCGCCGTCGACGGGCATCTTCGCCGTAGCGGATCCGTCGCCAAGTTAGGGGGTTAGTATGTCAAGTGCTGAGGACAGTGAGAACAACTTCAGAGAGCACAGTGTTGAGATGGATTCAGGCACTAGTCCTGAGTCCAGTTCCTCTTCAGATCCAGGCACCCCCAGTTCTCATGGGTTGCCCAAGGCTGCTACTAGGGCCAGGAAGAAGCTGAATTCAGATGAGGAGGATTCAGATTTTGTTCCAGAGGAAGTTCTTGCCAAGAAGCAAGAGAAAGCTGCTAAGAAGTCTGCTAATGAAGCCACCTCTTCCAGGAGGACTGTCAGCAAGGTTTATGCTAGCTCTGAAGCTATGACCATTGAGCCCCCAAGGAAGTCATTGCCTAAGAAGGCAGGAGAGAAGAAGCATGCCAGAAAGAGGATTGTCTATGTCACTGGCAGGCAAACATCCATGTATGAGGACCCAGAGGAGACTGCTCGTGCTGCTGCTAAGGAGGAGGAGGAAGAACAGGTTGTCAAGGCCCCTCCCAAGAAGAGGCAAAAGAAGCTTTTGGCAGATGCTATGCCAAAGCAAGGTCCCTCCAAGAGCACCAAGTTTGCCCCCAAGAAGGCTGCTACTGAGAAACCCAAGAGGACATCCAGGCAGATTCCAGCTTCTGAGAAGAACAAAGGGACTACCTCTAGAGTTGAGGATGAGGATGCCATGTCTACTTTGATGAAGCTTAGACCACACCTTCCTGAACATAATGCCAGCCATCCACTTGCTGAAGACATGAAGAAGAGGAAGGATTCTGGTTTGAGGGCATGGAGAGCCATTGATCCATATGCCCAAAGGAGGAAGACAGCTGTGGACTACAGATTCTACACCAAGGAGCAACATGATTTCTATGAGACTGTGCTGCTTGACAAGAGTCCAGCTGTGAGTGACATGAGATATGTTGATTGGCAGTACATCAAGGCTAATGAAGATTTCTTTCCAAATGTTCAAGACAACTTTCATTGCATTGGCCTAGATGAGTTTATTGGCAAAGAGTTCACTGCATGGAACGACGAGATGATCATGCAATTCTACTCCACTGCTCATTTCTATGGAGATGGTAGAATTGTATGGATGACAGAAGGAGCAAGATACGAGTCTACTGTTGATGAATGGGCTGCCATCTTAGGAGTCCCAGAGGTGCAGGATGGTGACTTGGATGTCTACTCTGAATCCAAGGAGAGCCATGATGCTATGAAGGACATGTACAATGCTATCCCTGCTGCTAACTTGAAATCTCACAAGTTAGGTTCTATCTACTTCCTCCAGGCTGGCCTCCGCACCATGAACACCATTTTGAGGCATACTTTGATGCCCAAGTCAGGAGATGAGAAGATGATTCGAGGCCATTCAATCAACATGCTGATCCATCTTGATAGGCACACCAGGATTCGTGTGATGGACTTGATAGTAGAGACAGTGAAGAGGGTTGCTGCTGATCAGAAGCGCTCATGCTGCTATGCACCCTACATTCAGATGCTCATCAACTCCAAGCTGAAGAAGCACATCTTTGCTCTGGACAGACCCCATTTTCCCCTACAACCAGACATAGAGGACAACGTTGTGGTGATGGACCCAGAACATCCCACATTAGCTGCAGCTCAAGCACAGGCAGAGGCAGAGGCAGCTAGAGCCACTAGTGCTCAGGTCCCTAGATCCAGGAACGAGCAAATGGATCTCTTGATCTCATCCGTTCAAGGCATGCAGAAGGATATCAAGGACATTCTGAACAATCAAAACAGTCTTGTCAGGATCTTTGAGAACAGGATCAAGACCCTTAATGACAAGGTAGATGGGCTGACCAAGACAGTCAATGAGCTTAAGAAGGAAGTTGACTCTGTGTCTCTTCCTCAGTCTTCATATGATAATGATGATGAGGAGGATGACTCACCTCTCAGGCCAGGCACACACTAAACCACCCAGGCCAGATCAGGCACAGTGCCAGCTCCAGATTTGAGGCCTTCTTCATCAGCACCTGCTGCTGTCACCTCAGCTCCATCAGCTCCAGTTCCTCCAGTTGCTACTTCAACTCCATCCAGGACATCAGCTGAGATCTTCGCCAACGCAGTTCTCTTGACTCCTTCATCAACAATCGGAGGAGATCAGCCCAAGAACGTTTAGCTATATGGCTTTGAACTTTTTGGTAACTTGTTGCCAAAGGGGGAGAAGTGTATATAGATCTTTAGGCTTCGAGTGAGAGAGCGTTTGGTTTTAATCGCTTTTTCAAAAACATTTGGTCTTTTGTTTTGGATGTGTTGAACTATGTGGTGTTTGATCATACGCTTAATGTGTGTTGCTACTATTTCCTATCTTTTGATGTTTATGAGATGATCATTCACCTTTGCTTGATTGTGTTGTGCTATGATATTAACTCTTATTTTTCTCGCACACCACCAAGGTGTATGTGACATGGAAGAAGTGCCCCATGTACCTAATCGATTGTCCATTTGCATTCAAACACAAATTTTAAATAATGCACAAATTTAGGGGGGGCTCTTGCTTATCACATACTTCTCAAAGCGACGATTATATTCATTGATTATATCATATGTTGAAGCTTTGATCTATATGTTGTCATCAATTACCAAAAAGGGGGAGATTGAAAGCACATTTGCTCCCTTGGTGGTTTTGGTAATTAATAACAACATATAAGTCATTGAACTAATGTTTCCACTAAGTATATTTCAGGAAAAGTTCAATGATGGGTTGGCAAAAGGATTGTGGAGATTGTGGAAATACCCCAAGATGCAAGGAAATGGATTGGCAAAGCTTCAAGCAAGAGGACTCTACATTTTACTTTGTGAGAAATCACCTTGAGTCCATAGGAAAGCCAATACTATTAAAAGGGGGTGAGGTATTGTTGGTGAACAAAATGCTCATACGTGCACAAGTGATAGTCACCAAAAACACCCACAAGCTCTTCCACAAAAGTCTGTCCAAAGTCAAATATCCAAAATCGGTGCAACCAACACTTTCCACTCGGTGCCACCGATTCCCATACTCAGACAGACCTAAGCCAAACCCTAGCCTTTCGGTGCAACCGATTCTGATTCGGTGCCACCGAGTTTGGGTTGCC
Source organism: Elymus sibiricus (assembly GCA_039707655.1). Classification (NCBI taxonomy): domain Eukaryota; kingdom Viridiplantae; phylum Streptophyta; class Magnoliopsida; order Poales; family Poaceae; genus Elymus; species Elymus sibiricus. The sequence goes on from CM077671.1 coordinate 140,537,688, forward strand.
AACTTTCTGTTACGCAGTTTCACAAAATCGGTACCACCGAGTTTGTTGAATCGGCGTCACCAAGATTGGGCAATCTGACCGTTGGTCACCTTATCGGTGCAACCAAGTTTTATATATCGGTCTCACCGAGATTCAAAAGTTGTTACCTTTGGATCAACTCGGTACCACCGAGATTAACACATAGGTGTCACCGAGTTGGTCACTTTAGGTGTAACAGTTGGATTTTTGGAGATGCCTATATATACCCCTTCACCACCACCCACTCAAAAGAGAAGCACTCAGAACTATTCCATACTTGCCCCAACCATATGAATCTTGATCTCTAGCCTCCCCAAGTTGCTTTCCATCAATCCCATCTCTTCCACCAAGCCAAATATGTGAGAGAGTGATTGTGTGTTGAGGAGTCTATCATCTTGAAGCACAAGAGCAACGAGTTCATCGTCATTGCCGAGCCTATTACCTTTTGGAGGGTAGTGCCTCCTAGATTGGTTAGGTGTCGCTTGGGAGCCTCCTACTTCGTGTTGTGGAGTTGAACCAAGAAGTTTGTAAGGGCAAGGAGATCGCCTACTTCGTGAAGATCTACCCATAGTGAGGCTACTCCTTCGTGGACGGAAGCCGTTATCGAATAGTCAAGGTTGCTACTTCGTGGACCCTTCGTGGGTGGAGCCCTCCGTGGACTCTCGTGACCGTTACCGTCCGTGGGTTGAAGACTCCATAAACGTGGACGTACGATAGCACCACCTATGGGAACCACGGGAAAAATCATTGTGTCTACAATTGCTTTTGATCCTCCTACCCTTCCTTTCTACTCATGCTTGTTGTTACTTTCCGCTGCTATACTCTTAGACATGCATGTGTAGGGTGTACTTGACTTGCCACGAATGCTAAAATCTGCCAACACTAAAAATTGGGAAAAGGTAGAAATTTTATTTGGTCAAGTAGTCTAATCACCCCCCCTCTAGACATATTTTCGGTCCTAGAGGGTACCGAGTACAGAGTTGATCTACCTCATGATCGTATGATGTGGTCTAAACCCTAAGACTAATGAGCATAATTTGTGATGATGATGATATGTCTAATGTCTAGCCTGGCCTCGGCTTATATAACACACTGGAGGCCTAGGATAACAAGAGTCCTAGTCGGCTATGTCTGTGGAGAGGAGTCCTAGTCGGTTACGTCGGTGGAGAGGAGTCCTTGTCTTGATCACCAAGTCTTGTGGAATCTTTCTTGCATATGTCATCGGCTACCCGAAGTGGCCCATGAGTCCGGCCCGTAGAGATAGGCCGGTGGCCCGAGGACCCCTTAGTCCCGGACTCCCTCAATTGCCCCCTGAACCGGTATTCAAGTTAGGGATGCTCCTCGGTTCTTCCGAACAGTTCTTTGTCTTCGGTCGTCGGTCTTGAAAACTGGTTCAATAAATCTTCCCATCACTGATCATGAGGATCGCCGAGGTGAATCCAAAGATTTCACAAGTCGGGCATCCAAGGAGTCCCTTTAAGTTATCGGCCTTTGTTAATGCCTCATTATTTTTATGCCACAACTTAGGTTTGAAGTGTTTCCCGTGTGGCGGTGTCTTGTTGCATCCGAGCTCCAATGCTGGACTACATCCGAGGTATCTTTTTGCATCCGAGCTCCAATGATGATCGGCGTCCGAGGTGTCATAGATTACCTTGGTCTTTAAATAAATGAAGGAATTCAGCCGAGCTTAATGCCGGAAATGCCCTCTATGGAGCCAGCCACTTGCGCCCGAGCTTTATGCCGGACAGCTTCCGAGGTGGTGCACCACCCCGACCATGGGCTGATTTTTGTGGATATTTTTTATTGGTGCAATTTATTCTCTGTCGAGATATATAGCCAATAGCCCTCAATGTGCGTGTCGCTCTAAAACCTGGGATGCACCTGAAGAATAAAATAAAACCACTAATTCCAGTAGCCCATGAGACTCAGGTCGATTCGCGAAATCGGCCTGAGAATCAATTCCTTGCTCGGCAGCATACTTTAGGAATTAAAATGTGGTGTGCAGTAGCCCCCGAGACTCAGGTTAACCTGAGTATCGTAATCTCCTCGGAAACTGTATTGCACTTTGAGTTTGTTTTGACAACACCGAGGTGTAGCTCGGCAGGGAAGATGCCGAACTATGGTACGGAAAAGATTTTCCGAGCAGAACCATCACGCAAAACACCTCGAACAAGAGGATGTCCTGCCTCCTGAAAGAAAAACATAAAAAATAGGTTAAAGGTGCCATAAGCTCGGAAAACCAAAAAACTTTAACAAAAACTTTACGTCCAAACTAAATCAAGTTTCTTGGTGCAAATTCAAAAATTGGTCTTAAAATTAATATGTGCTTCGGTCGTGCTTTAACCTGATACATCCGATCTCCAGACTTCAAGCGGGTCAGTGTTTGGCTTCAACCTCCTATCCCGAAGGCGGAGTGCTTCTCAGGCCAGTTTAGCGAACTAAACTCGAGCGGCTTTAGAGAGAAACCAGGCTACCCGACTATTTACCAAACACTCCCGTCAGAAAGAGGAGTAGTAGAAAAAGACTTTGCAACGATCAAGAAGAAAACATTTATTATAAAACGGCTCATATAAATTTAAGAGCCAACGGTTAAATTGGGTAAAGAAAGTGTTTCTAACAAACGACGCTTATAACAAGCTAAATTTTTAAGAAACAACTTTTTTGTTTAACACAAATATAATGCTTGGTTGAAACGCACAGAAATAAAAACTGGAAAAGGTTGAGCATGAAAGCGACTTAGCTGGTTAATATGCTCGGTGTTGATGACCTAGGCCAAGCTTGTAGGGGGGCGAGCTCCCAGCCCCCAAGTCGGTCCCGAGGTGACCGTGCGAAGAGCTTGGCTCGATGAAGTAGCGATGCAGCACGGTCGATGTGGTGTGGCGAAGCCCCTAGTCCAGCTAACATGACGAAGCTGGTCGGCTGGTGACGCTGAAGTCCCCTGAGCAGGTTGATGAGGAGATGGCGAAAGCCTCCGGTCTAGCCGAGGTGACGGAGCAGGTCGGTAAGTTGACGTTAGAGTACCCATGCCAGCCGACATGTCAAATTAGTTCGGTGTGATGGGTGTCGTCTTGAAAAAGCGACGACGCGGTGATGCCAACGTAGGTTGGAATTTGTCACGCGGTCAATGCTGGCTTGATGAAGCAACGGAGCGCCCGACCCGTACAACCCGCGGATGACAAGGTTCTCTTGATGATTATTCGGCCCTCGCGATGTCGAACTCTTGGTCGGATGACCGAGATGATGAGAAATTTTCCTTCAAAAAGGACATCCGACAACCTGTTCATGAAAAATATGAACTCGCGTCGGATTCATTTTCGCGCAGAAATAGATCCAAAATTCGTTGTACTCATCGTACGTTTCCCGGAGTTTGGACGAACGGATCGAGCTGAAATTTCGAGGGGTGATCGGTATAGGAATTCCACAGCCGATGAAGGGTGGGATTTCCCAACAGATGTCCGAGGTACATACTGGACACCTCGCCCTAAACTCATCCTGATTCCTGTCCAAATTTGACAGGCCTCCGGTATATTGGAGATTGCTGGAGATTCCTCCATCGAAACGCGACGAAATTTTGCAGGGTTGTTGTAGATACAATTCCCCACAATTACACCGAAGAAATCGTCAAAGTGACACTCGAGGAAACGTTGATGATGAACGCAAATTAACTATCCAGAAAAAATGCTGTCAATTTGCAGACGAGCAATCGATCCTTCTGGCGATGCCATAACGGAACTCTCAATGAAAGCATCAATGTCGGTGTCGAAACCGACAGATCTCGGATAGGGGGGTCCTGAGCTGTGGATCTTGGATCGATGGGTAACAGGATATGAAGGGGACAGTGTTTTCCCAGATTCAGACCCTCTTGAGGAGGTAAAACCCTACGTCCTGCTTTGATTGTATTGAATATGGGGTATCGAGTACAGAGTTGATCTACCTCCAGATCGTATGATGTGGTCTAAATACTAGGAGTAATGAGCTTAACTTGTGATGATAATGATATGTCTAATGTCTAGCCTGGCCTCGGCTTATATAACACACTGGAGGCCTAGGATAACAAGAGTCCTAGCCTCCAACCGGTGGAGAGGAGTCCTTGTCTTGATCACCAAGTCTTGTGGAATCTTCCTTACATATGTCATTGGCTACCCGAAGAGGCCCATGAGTCCGGCCCATAGAGATAGGCCGGCGGCCCGAGGACCCCTTAGTCCGGGACTCCCTCACTTGGCACTGGGTTAATAGGTTAGTGCTAAAAAATAATATAAAATAGCAAGTAATTGCCTAAAAACTATCCTAGAATGATAATATAATAGCATGGAACAATAAAGAATTATAGATACGTTGGAGACGTATCACTTGTCATCGTTCGGTCCCAGGTTGCTCCAGTTGGCATTCCTCTCGACCGCCATGGTCCACGGAGCGCAGTACTCTGGGAAGTCCTTCTGCTTGATCTAGCACCATTCAGCCGTCCACTCCTACCACTTGATGTATAGCCTGCCATCGAGATACGTCTTCTTCACCCCTCTCTGTGGGGTCCAGGTGACGCTGTCAGGAAGGGCCCTCCCTTTTCTATGCGAGGGGTGAAGAATTGGCGGAAGAGGGGAACATTGGGTACTACCCCCAGGAAATTCTCGAAAGATGCACGAAGACGGGAATGTAGGTGATCACGTAGGGGCGAAATAAAAAAGCCCCGGTCCATACTCCTGCATCAATGTGTCAAAGAAATCAAAGAAAGGGGGCAGAGCCTGCGGTAGAAGTACCCTATGAAGAAGAGATACTTACCATCACAAGTGGGGGGGGGCGACGGATCCTAGGAGCACCTGCGTGGCCTCGTGGTCCTTCGTCTTCCCCAACCAAACGTATGCATATCATAAGACTAGATCCAACTCCTTTAGCACCGGCATGAAGATAATGTCCTCCTTCCGCTGCCAGAGCAGAGCTGCCTTCCTCCTCTCTGCATCTTGGTCCACCTTCTTTGGGGCCATTTTGCGTGAAGGGGGCGAGCGGAAGAGTAGCCCGGACGGAGCGGCGCAGTGGTGGAGTGCTCTGTGTGCGCGAGGAAGGAGAAGGCAAGACGCGAAGTGGTTGTTTGCGAGCAATGAAACGGTGGATTGAGCACCGCCCCCATGATTGGATTGCCTTTTTATGAGAAGGCGTGGGGGTTGGCTCTCTGCCGCTCGGCATGGCTGCGCGATTCCAGGCGCACGACCGCGAAGGTTCGTTTCGCTCCACCACTTTGTCATGCCCAAAACGCAGTACTATCCTCGCGACGACTCAAGGGCCTCGATAAGGATTGAAGTGCATTTCGAGTCGCATCACAAGAGTGGAAATCGTCACAATACATCTAAAGAAGAGATGAGTATATGGAGTTGGCTTACACTCTCCACATGCTACAACATAAATATCTCAATACAACAATACATCACAATCATCATACAGAAGAGCAGGATCCGACTACCGATGAAATCAAATGAAAAAGAAGAGGATGTGAACCCTTGCTAATCCTAGGCTGCCGACCTGGAACCCATCCTATGATCGATGAAGAAGAAGAAGAACGCCAAATAGAACAATCATCATGCTCACGTCAAATCATTGCATTACATGTACCTACATCTGTTGTTGTAGGAATCTGTGAGCCATGGGGACTCAACAATCCCATTACCAAGGGTATCAATACTAGCAAAGCTTAATGTGTGAGGTATGGTTAAGTGGTGAGGTTGCAGCCGCACTAAGCATTTTTATCTGGCTACCTTACGAGTACAAGAATAAGAAGAGTGATCTACGCATAATAGACGTGAGCTAGTAATGATCAAGAGGTGATCCTGAACACCTACTTACGGGTCAAAAATAACCCCACTGTGTCCTCTTCTTGGTTCAAACCTCACAAGAAGAGACGGTCATAGTTACGCACATGGTTGGTGTATTTTAATTTGGTTTACTTCAAGTTTTCTATTACCGGGTATTATAAAATTTCCAAGTTGCCACATAACCCCGGGCACAGCTCTCGGAAAGATTTAACCCTACAGAGGTGCTCCAACTCATCCATCACAAACTAGCCACAAGCTGTGGTGGAAAACCTCAACTGCGGGATATCTTATAGTATCCTCGGAATCCTGGTGCACAAGACGTTCGTTAAAGGTAAAACAGATCCAGCAGGACCACCCGGCGGGCCAGTTCCTGCTAGGAGCCGATGTATCTCGTTCTGAGGGCACTACCAGATGAGCGATGGTTACCACGCCAATCCTCGAGTTGCCCCAGGGCGGCGTTAATAAGCTGCTCTAGTTTTAACCAACACTCATGAGGAGCACTGGACCGTGTTGTTGATTAATTAGCCAACGGACTAGCTAGTCCCTGTGCAATTTTAGTTAGTTATTAGCAAATGTAGTACCAATGTTGGGCCTTGCCGGAAGATTTTTATGCCAAAAAAAATCAAGGGGTCCCCATAACAACCCCAAGCATGTTAGGAGCACTCAATATGGAACATAACACCGGTACTCGGAAACTAAGGCGGCAAGAGTGGAACAGAACACCAAGCAAAAGGCCAAGCCTTCCACCCTTTACCATGTGTATAGATGCATTAAATTAAGTAGCAAGAATAATGTGATATTCCAAGATATCCATGTTATCACATGGATCCACATGCACTTGCAACTAGCAATGCTATAAGAGGGGTTGAGCAAGCGGTAACTTAGCGAAACAACGGTTTGCTAGGATGTGGAGGGTTAGAGGCTGATCATGGCATTTTGGGAGGCTTGACAAACAAGTGGTAGGTAGCGAGACATAGCGATAGAATCTACACAACTTGCATAGCAATGATAGTAGTGGTATCCAGGGTAATGATGATCTTGCCTGAAATCTCGCTTGGAAGAAGAGCGAATCCATGAAGTAGACGACCGGGCATAGTCGAACGAATCCTCACACTCCAAAACGGTTTCGAAACTCTAGCAAGGAGAAGCAATCCGAAAACAAACAAATGACACGGTCAATACCATCACATATTCATGGCATGATGCACAATCAAGTATGATGCATGCTCGGTTTAAATAGGCATGTCATGGCATGGCAACACTCAAATACTAAACATTAAGTAAAGCTCAATATGCAACTCATTACACATTGACGAAAATCTACAATTGAATTACTTAGTTCACTCTTGTATAGGTACACAACAAGTTTAAATGTTTTTATCATGGCAATAGGTGAAGCATAGATAAACTATCTATCTAAGCATTTTAAATGAGGCCGGAAACAACATATAGCATTTTCGAGACGACCCCATATGCAAATTTAGAATTTTGTACTGTTCTACCAAAACATATTTTATATTTATTAAATAAGAAAACAAAATGCACCATGTGATTCTACACGTCATTCTAGGCAATTTACATATATAGTTCATTTAAAACGGAGCTACGGCCTAAAAGATATGACCAACACAAGATAATATGTCGTGAATGCAAAATGCATGAAAACAACAACCATAAACATTTATATCATGGACGCAACATGATTTTATGAAAATACATGAATTCTAGGCAAGTTTCATGTACAACATGTTCAAAACGGAGCAACGATTCAACAATTACAATCAACTCAAGTTCTAGTTATAATCTGCCCAAAACATCAACATAGCAATTTGCAATCATCAAAACAGCAAGCTACAGGAACCTAAAATGCACAAGCAAGACATGAGACAGTAGTATGTTATATGCATTTCATTTCATCCAAAAGGATCATGGTGAAAAGAGTCATGGATTACTGGCTAGGATGCTCACAACATGTCTAGAAAATATAGCAGATAGGACTTGGTGAAAATCACAGATTATCACAAACAAATTTAACATGAAGGCATATTCATGGCAACATTTAAATATGTTACAGAACTTATCATGGCATGAAATTGCACATAATAGTATTTGACATAATGCACTTCATTTCATTTAACATAAGCATGAGCAAAAGATGCACAGATTTATGGCATTCATCCACACAAAATGGCAAGTTGAACTAAACAGATTCTCAGATTTAGTGAAAATCTGGGATGCAAAACAGTTACTTCATGAAGTTGTCTTGGGAGGCACAAAACAGTAGCTTAAGTATTTTTAATATTTATGAAATTGACATTTACAACAAGTAGACATAGCATACTTCAAATTACTCCATTGGCACAAGTTCAAAGGACGCATGGATCTTTAAGTATGATTATTGCAAAACGGTACTTTTCGTTAGTAGAAAAGCAGATTTAACATGATAGCAATATGGGAGCAACAAATTGACATGATACGATAACTTTACATGGGAACCAATGGCATGACATCAAAATAGACATATCAGAGGGCAAAACCCACAAGGAATCATATGCAAAATACTTATGGATATGATGCAATCATCAAGCAAAGTTTGATTAAGATAACAGTTATCAACAGTTTATGCATGAAGCACTTTTGCAACACAATTTCCAGCATCTATATGAACCCTAATATGCATGCAAAGTCAACCATCATGTAGAGCATGTTGAGTAGATACTTTTACATATAAAGTTCATGTTCATCTGATGCATGTGCACAAAATTATGACCCTCATAAAATGCCTATATGATGAAAATTGCAGAAAAGGCTTAGCCAAAAACGACCAAGTTTGAACCGTTCGTCAGTAGTTAAAACAGAGAATGGCCATGGGATAGCCTACAGCAATTCGTGCGCGGGATAAATTAAATGATGAACGTTCGCTGGATAAACGGGGCTACTCACCTCGGGCCTTCGGGCCGGAAGCAGAGTGGGCCGGCGGAGGTCGGGGTTGGGCCGGCCTGCTAGGCATCTGGGTCAGCGGCGCTCGCGAGCTAGGCCAGCAGGGTCGCGGGGCCCACACGGGTGCTCGTTTCCGTCCCGTTCCCACATGAGCACGGAGGCCGGTGGCGGAGGGCATGGCCACGACCGGCCGGCAAGGCGAGGCAGGGCCACGTCGTCGGGGAAGGAGGGATCCGGTGGCGGTGGTGCCGGATCTGAGCGGAGGAGGTGGCCACGGCCAGCGGTGGAGCCTGAGCAGGAGGGACTCGGGTGTCCATAGTGGTTCTGCACAGGGAGGCGGAGAGATTAGCGGGAGAGAGAGAGAAGAGAGAAGAAGAACGAGGGCAGGCGCGGCGGCAGGGTTGTAACACCCCCAGTGCCATGCTATAATCACCTCACACTAATTGTGCCATGTCATCAGGTTTAACTAAGCCAAATTGCCCCTTGATGAAAATCAAGGCCAAATTCAAATTTAAAATAAATTCAAATAAATTATTTCTTCAAACAGTAAAACTAAAATCTTGGTTGGGTTGCAAATATTCACTAAGTAATTTTCATGTAGGAACCAACATCATTTGAAATATTTAAGTGCCCTAAGATAATTAAAAGAGAGGCCAAAACATTATTTAAAATGCCATTGCTAAATTATGAAAATCCAAACTAATTTAAATAACTACCAAACTTTTTGTGGCAGTGCTCAATATTCCCTAACATTTGTTTTGACCAACCCCACATTTTTACAAAAGTCATTTGATGCCTAAATAAAATAAAAAGCTGGTGCTGTAAAAGAAAACAGAAAATAAAAAAGAAAAAGGTAAAACTTACCTGTGCACCTAAGCCTCTAGTGGCCATAGTGTGGCCCATCCCATCCTGGCCTGCCTTCTCCTACCTCCCGTCGTGCCCTGGCAAAGGCCGCGCGCCCGCCATGGCCACCGCGGTCGGTCCGTCGCACTATAGTGCCGCGGGAGGTGATAAGAGCAAACCCCCAGCCATCCCTCTCTCCCTTGGAAACCCTAGATCCCGCTCACTTCCCCCTCTCGGCTTGATATCTTCTTCCCCACACTCGCCCGAACGCAGCCGTTGCCGCCACCTCCTTGCCGTGTGGCCACCGTCGTTCCCATGCCGAGCGAAGGTGTCCAGAAGAACCGCCGTGGCCGTCTTAATCATCTACACCCTCGAGATCGAGCCGGAGAGCATCGCACCGCTGGATTGACCTCGTCCTCTTCCTCGGACATCGCCGACGGTCGTCTTCGATTCCGGCGACCCTGCTGCTCCTAAGACACTAGCGAGCCTCCGTGTGCTTCCACGGTGAGCCTCTGCATCGATCCCTCCCTCTTTGCTGCTTTGTTGCTCGCCTCCTTGTCATCCCTGCAAAGGCCCGAGCTCCGTAGCGGCATGGCCATTGGCTTGCTGAATACATATCTGCCCAAGCCGCTCCACGTTTCCCGCCGTGCTCTTGGTGAGCCGCAGAGGCCGCCCAGCCCTTTTCTTTGCTCGTTAGCGTCCCGTACGTAGCCGCGCGCCCGTTCACGTCCGTACCTTGCTGCTGCCTCTACTCACCGCCGGCACCGTCTCTGGGCTCTATGGCTCTAGATAGTGCCACCGTTCGACGCATCATTGTCCGCTCGTTCGAATGCACCCAGCCGCCCTCTAAATGGTCCACTACATCCAAATCCCGAGGGCCTCTCGTTCCCTCCGCCGCGTTTCGGCGTCGCCGGCAGCTAAACGTCGGTGGTCCGACGTGGCCTAGCTCGGGGCCCACCCTGGGCCACTGACCAGTGGATCGCATGGGCCCCGTTGACCACGTTGACCCGAGTCAACGTGCTGACTGGGCAATCCCAGTCTATGACATGTGCCCCCCACACGCGTAATTAAACCGGTTTGAATAAAACTTAATCTATTAATTAACCTGACATTGACAGTTGGGTCCCACCGCTACTAATTATCCCTATGGATTAATTAAAACCATGTTAATACTGCAGTCTATGACAGGTGGGCCCCCCACCACTGTTTCAGTGGATAGGGTCGGCCCAGTCACCCTGCTGAGTCAGCAGGGGACCCACAAGTCAGCTTCTGTTGACTGGTCAATTGAATCAATCAACAGGGCCCACCAGTCAGCCCATGTGTAGCTTGTTTGGGTACACTTTTGCGTGTATCTAGCAATTAGCCCTTTTATTTTCGAATTAACAATAATTCCAGAAAACCTAGAAAATCATTAAAACTTTGAAAAATCATATAAAATAATCTGTAACTCAGATGAAAATAATTTATATATGAAAAATGATCAGGAAAATATAACGAATCCGAATATGCCATCCACATATGTGTGAGACCCCTCTAACATAATGAACTTGGACACTTTGCGTTAGGATCATCTGACCGAAAAATACCTGGAGCCGGGAAAACATTAACACATGGTTTCCCTCTTCTTTTAAAATGCTTAGTAAAGCATTAGGTCACATCAACACCACATTTTAGCCATGAGAAACATTGTGTGATGCAATTGTTTGCTCTGTTGTTTATTTGTTCCACGTTACTTCTTTTCCTGTAGACCCCGAGACCGATGTTGATCCGGTGATCGACTACTTCACCACGGATCCGTTTTTGTCTGCAGAGCAACCAGGCAAGCAAAAACCCTTGATAATTCCTATATCACCCATTTCCTTCGCTCTCATGCTTGCACTAGATTTTGCTACTGTTGGTAATAGCTCCTATTCTGATGCATAGCCTGATTTTGTAACCTGCTGTTATACTTTACCTGCCTATCCTAAATGCTTAGTATAGGTTGGTTAGTGATCCACCAATGGACCCTCACCTTGTCCTTGTTGCCCTTGCTTCATCATCGATGACTCAATCAACGTGATCGACTCCCTGAGCCAAACACATCACCTCACACCCCCTAAGTTGTATGACTCTACAGAGCTACTATCGAGTGCCGAGGATGATATATAGCTCGTAACGCACTCCTGATGACAACTATGTAGCGTAGCTAGTCGGTCGTGGATTACGGAGGGTGATTCCTCCTTCACCACTTCTGATAACGACTCTGTTGAGCAACACCTCAAGTGTACACCCTCGAGGGTGATTCCTCCCAGGTCACCTTGACGGTTACATTGAGTGGAAATCCATCGACGGTGATTCCTCGGAATGCCCCTTGATGTTATGGACACACGATTACTTTAACTTTACCCTAGAACAATGTGAAAGACGGGTTGGCCCCGAGGGGTACCCGCGAGGGAAATGTGAAAGATGGGTCGGCCCCGAGGGGTACCCGCGAGGGAAATGTGAAAGACAGGTCAACCTCAAGGGGTACCCGCAAGTGATGTGTAGTCGGGTTGACCAGGAAGGTATCCGCGAGATAACTACGCGGCACGGTCGGGCATTCTTAGCCCTTGTCGTAAGTCTGGGAGACGGGGCGATGGGACCACAGATCGTGGATCATTGATCGTCTCCGCGTGCTTCCAAGACACTAACGGATTTGGATATGTGATCTGAGTAGGCCTCTGGCCTTTTTCACACTGACCACCATGCGGGAATCGGTATGGGCACTCTGCGTCGTACATTTTCCCGAAAGCTCTTTAGATGTCGCAGTGAGCGGCACGCGCTCGGGTGGCCCGCGTAAGCACCTACTTTGTCTAAAGAGGAGCCAGGACTGACCCCGGCCGTCCTCGTAACGTGCAGGAGTGCTTAGAGTGATGGGCCCATGAACCCTGAGCACTTAGGATTTATACCAGCGTGTTGACCTCTCTACTGAGCCTAGGTAGGACTATGGCGTGTTGATCAGACGAGGTCGCGCATGACCTGGAAAGTGTGTCTGGCCGGAGTCAATTGAGCGTGTTGGGTAAGTTTGTGCACCCCTACACGGAAGTATATCTATTCGAATAGCCGTGTCCACGGTAACGGACTCTCAAAATTATATCCTGATCTATACAACTAGAACTGGATACTGGAGACTTGAAATGGAAATGATGGCTCCGTGATTGCTTTCTCGCGGGGAGTCAAGGAAGGATCTCTGGGCGTTACTACAACATACTTACTTATAATATGCTCTGCACTCTTCTAATGCTGCAAGACACTGAAGATGCTACTCTTCGATAGGACTAGGCATTCCCCTCTATTCTAGCATTTCTGCAGTTCAGTCCAAAGATATAGCCCCATTCCTATGATACTGATGCATACTTAGCATAGATCTGATGTAAGTCTTGTGAGTACTTTGGATGAGTACTCATGGTTGCTTTGATCCTCTTTTCCCCTTGATACGATTGTTGCAACCAGATGACGGAACCCAGGAGCCAGCTGATCCCGCCGACGACTAGTACTATCAGGATAAAGTGTACTACTATGTGGAGGCCGCCGAGTAGTTAGGAGGCTCTCAGGCAGGAGGCGTTGCCTTTTCGATCCATGTTGATGTTTGTGCTAGCCTTCTTAAGGCAGACTTGTTTATTTATGTCTGTACTTAGATTTTGTTGCTTCTGCTGACTCATTTGTATCCGAGCTTATGTATTCGAGCCCTCGAGGCCCCTGGCTTGTAATATAAAGCTTGTATGACTTTCATTTGTGTCTAGAGTTGTGTTGTGATATCTTCCCGTGAGTTTATGATCTTGACCGTGCGCATATGCGTGTATGATTAGCGTATGATCAAGGCGGGGGCGTCACAGGGGTCGACACGGTGGTCGCCGGCGGTGGGCTCGCTGGAGATGGGGCACGGCGGGGCACCAAGCACTGTGGCGGCATGGGCAGGAGTGCTTGGGAGGAGCGGGCTCTCGGCCGGTGGCTAGCGGCGGCGTGCGGGCTCGTACGGGCCTAGATGGGCTCCGACGGGCCGCGATCTGGGCCGGGAGGGCCGATGCGAGGTGGAAGGAGAGGTTGCGCAGCAAGTGGTGGTTGGGGGTTGATCCGACACGGATTTCGAGGTGAAGAGCCTAGGTTTCCAAAATTGAAAGGGCTGGCCTTCCTTATATAGGCAGGGATTTAGGGTTACGGGTTTGAGTTCTGTTTTCGAACCATAGGATTGCGATCGGACGCCCCAGTCGCGGGGTTTAGCTAGGTGGGCTATGTAGATGGGTTGGGTTGAGATGAGAGGGAAGATGCAGCCCGGCAACGGAGTTTTAAACACAGAAACATCGGACGTTTGACCGGCTATAGTGCCGCTATAGGTTTATCCGTTGGGGATATCAAATGACCTCTGAATGCAATGAAATTTGGCAGGCTACCTACAATAAATTAAGACCGCATTCCAAATTTCAACCCATTCCGAGAACTTTTTATTCACACTTATAAAACAATATTTTTACAATGTTGCGGGCGCGTGCGTGTGTATTTGGTCTCTAAACGGTCAACGACAACAACGGGGAGAACCGGCAACTACGAATGGATGCAAGTTTTGAAAAATGACGACAATGGAGTGTCGATGCAATGCGAATGATGCGATGATGAATGCAACAAACAAATAAATCACATGGCGATAACAGAATATATCGAAGGAATCTGGAGCGTTGGTCTCGCGCTGTTACACACTCCCACGTCCTCCATTTAATGTGTACTCGTGGGTGTGCGGTAAAAGTGATGATTAGCACACCAGTTTCCTGTTGACAGCTAGGACCTACTAGCTACATCTTTGCATGCAAGGAAGTGCCTCCTTATTACGTGAGAAAATCGGTTCCTCCCCCTGACAGCTCGGACCCACCAGCTACATCTTCGCGTGCAAGGAAGTGCCTCCTTATTAGGAGTAAACAAAGATTCCTCCCCCTCACAGCTGGGACCCACCAGCTACATTTGCGGACGAAAGGAAGTGCCTCCTTATTATGTTAAAAAGAATGATTCGCCCCAGCTGACAGTTGGGACCCACCAGGTCGAAGCGTACATAGCGTTATGTGTCTGTTCGCAAAACAAGTACATACATACTAGACGACCATTCTTTCTGCAACGAGGATGAACCGGGGCCGAGTAAGGTGCGACACATAACAGTTGAGGCAGCCCAGTCTAAATCAGGCACATGTACGTACAACCATGCTACAAGAAAGTAAATGCGGCCACGTATGTACATACAGGCGGGGTCTCAAACGCGTACTCGCGCATACGGGTGGGGCCAGGGCACGTGTACATGGAGAGGCAACGTCACAGAATCAACGGACGGCATTAACGACGTCCTGTTCATCGGCAAGCAACCGGCTAGGTCTGAACGAAGGCAGCGACTTGGCTGGGTGTGTGGCGTCCCACAAAACAAAGGAAATGGACTTCTGTTCAACTGGCTACGGTTGAAGTGGGGTCCAGGGGTGTGACATCCCGAAAAACGGAGGAAATTGACTTCCGTTCAACTGACTATGGTGGAAATGAGGTCCAGGGCTGTCGCATCCCGCAAAACAGAGGAAACAGACTTCTGTTCAACCAGCTACGATCAAAACAGGGTCCAGGGGTGTGACTTACCGCAAAACAGAGGAAATGGACCGGCTATGTTCGAAGAAATGGGGTCCAGGGGGTTTAGCGTTGACGTGGCTTGAGACTGCGTCGGTATTTCCCCAAAGAGGAAGGGATAATGCAACACAACTATGGTAAGTATTTCCCTCAGTTACGAAACTAAGGTTATCGAACCAGTAGGAGAACCAAGCAACACTATGTAAACGGTACCTGCACACAAAGAACAAATACTTGCAACCCGACACGTCACTACTAGGAAAAGGCCTGCTAGTGGCGCACCTGTTTTGGCTACTAATGGCGCACTACAGGTGCGCCACTAGCATCACGCCATTAGAATTTTTTACTAATGGCGCACCACGGGTGCGCCATTAGTATCTGGTATACTAATGGCGCACCACGCAGTGCGCCATTAGTATATCACATGGTGCGCCATTAGTATGCCTCCCAGGGGGCCATATTTACCCATTTTTTTTTATTTTTTTTGAATTTGGAAGGCGGGAAAATAGTAATGGCGCATATTCTAACCTCCACGGTGCGCCATTACTATTTTGAATTTTGAATCTGGATCTGGATCGTGATTTTTTTGCTCGTTTTTTTTGCTCTTTTTTTGCCTAGTTTTTGCTCGATATTTTTTCAAATTTCGTTCTCATTTTTGGATCTTGTACGTTCTTTTTGCCAAGCTCCAGATGTGGCCGGAGAGGAGCTCGCCGGAGAGGAGTTCACCGGAGAGCATTTCGGCGGAGAGGAGGAAGGAGAGACCGTGTGGAGGAGAGGAGGGAGGAGGGAGGAGGAGCTCACCGGAGAGGAGGAGAAACCGTGAGGGGAGGAGAGGAGAGGAGGGAGGAGGAGAAGGTCACCGGAGAGGAGCTCACCTACATCGCCGGAGAGGAATGGTAGGTCGCCGGAGAGGAGGAGGAGGTCGCCGGAGAGGAGTGGGAGGAGGTCACCGAAGAGGAGGAGGTCGCCGGAGAGGAGGCAGCCGGAGAGGAGGAGGGGAGTATGGTGGAGGAGATGGAGTGGGGGAGAGGAGGAGGTGGAGTGGAGAGAAAAATGAAGAAGAGAGGAGGAGAGAGGCCGGCCAGCCCTATATATACGGCATAGTAATGGCGCACCGTGGGCTGGTGCGCCATTACTAACTTTTTTTTTTGATTTGTTTTGAATTTGGAAGGCGGGAAGATAGTAATGGCGCACCGTGGGCTGGTGCGCCATTACTAACTTTTTTTCTATTTTTTTTACTTATTTTGAATTTGGAAGGCGGGAAGATAGTAATGGCGCACCTAGCAAACCGTGCGCCATTACTAAGTTTGATATTTTTTTGAATTTTTTTGCCTCCAGATCTTGAAAGCCCCGTAACTTTTTTTCTGTTAGGTTTTTGAGGATTGTAAAAATCTTCAACGGGGTTCCCCCCGTTGAATTCGGATGTAACTTTTCGCGTAGATGCTTTTTCATATAAAAAACTTTTTCATCGGAGTTCGTATGCAAAAGTTATGCCCATTTTACAAATTCTCAAGAGATTTTGCAAAAAAAGTCGAAATTCATGTTTGTAAATTTTGCGTACAACTAGACCACAAATCATATGGGAATCTTATTTTTTTTTTATTTTTTTGACATTTCTATCATTTTCTTTTATTTTTTTAAAACTGAAAAGGCGGTCCACGGGGGGGGGGGGGGGGGGGTGCATTTGGTGAACCAGGGTTACTAATGGCGCACCACCCACAAATGCGCCATTAGTAACCCTGATTACTAATGGCGCACCAGCTTGAGGTGCGCCATTAGTAGTTTTGCAAAAAAAAATTATATATATATATATAGTATATATATAGTAATGGCGCACTGTGTTGGAGGTGCGCCATTACTAGTTAAACTAGTAATGGCGCACTCTACCATGGTGCGCCATTAGTATTTTTGGAAAACTAAAAAAATAAAAAAATTGTTACTAATGGCGCACCGTGGGTCCGGTGCGCCATTAGTGTCTACCACACTAATGGCGCACCAACTCATGGTGCGCCATTACTATATAGTAGTGGCGCACCAAGTGTCTGGTGCGCCATTAGTGGCCATATCATCTATAGCCCTTTTCCTAGTAGTGCGTAAGAGAGGTTGTCAATCTCAACACGGTAAAAATATAGATTAGTTTGTATGAGATTGGATAAATAGATCGCACAAGAACACAAAATAAAAGATGCAAATAAAAAGTGCAGCAAGGTATTTTTGGGTTTTTGGAATAATAGATCTGGAAGCAAATTTGGAAAAAGATAGATCGGAAAGCAAAATATTGAAACAATAGACCCGAGGGCCGTAGATTTCACTAGTGGCTTCCCTCAAGAATAGAACAGGGTGGGTAAACAAATTACTCTTGGGAATTGATAGAAGATCAAATAATCATGATGATATCCAAGGCGATGATCATTATATAGGCATCACGTCCAAGAGTAGTATACCGAAATGATTCTGCATCTACTACTATTACTCCACACATCGACCGCTATCCAGCATGCGTCTAGTGTATTAAGTTCATGGAGAAACGGAGTAATGCAATAAGAACGATAAAAGATATAAGTGAAGCGTGAGAGTATTTCTTCAAAAATACCGATGGTCGTTGGAAATAAGAGGGGATGCCACTCGGGGCATCCCCAAGCTTAGTTGCTTGTTTCTCCTTGGATATTATCTTGGGGTGCCATAGCATCCCCAAGCTTCGGCACTTTTCACTACTTATTCCTTCATCCAAAACTTGAAAACTTCAATTACCCAAAACTTGAAAACTTCAATTACACAAAACTTAACAAAACCTTCGTGATATCCGTTAGTATAATAAAGCAAATCACCACTCTAAATACTGTTGCAAACCCATATTTTATTATTGCATTATATCTACTGTATTCTAACTTTACCATGGCTTATACCCTCCAATAGAAACCATAGATTCATCAAAATAAGCACACAATGCAACGAAAATAGTATCTGTCAAAAACAGAACAGTCTGTAGTAATATGTACTCCAACCATACTTCTATAAATCTAAAAATTCTGAAAAACTAGGAAAACGTAAAGAATTTTTATATAAATACAGTGTTAAAATTTCAGATCATAATCACGCTCCAGTAAAAAATGAAAATTCCTGCACTGGACTCAAAGTTTCCGTTTCAGATTCA
The DNA here is from genome assembly GCA_039707655.1 of Elymus sibiricus. Taxonomy (NCBI): domain Eukaryota; kingdom Viridiplantae; phylum Streptophyta; class Magnoliopsida; order Poales; family Poaceae; genus Elymus; species Elymus sibiricus. The sequence goes on from CM077671.1 coordinate 140,556,054, forward strand.
GCATCGTTTCTACTCATCTTGTCAGTCATCCCAAAGGCTTTACCTGGAACAAACACTAATTAAAACATAAAAACACAATAATAACAATAGCATAATTGTGTCAACACTCAAGAACAGAAAGAAAAAGGCAAAAATAAATTTTATTCATTGGGTTGCCTCCCAACAAGCTCTTTCTTTATAGCCATTAAGATAGGCTTGAGATTTCAATGATGCCCTCATGAAAGACAATAATAGCAACACAAAGAGAGCATCATGAAGCATATGGAAAACACACTTAAGTCTAACATACTTCCTATGCATAGGCATTTTATAAGCAAACATATTATCAAGGCAAGCAAAAACTAGCATATGGAAGGAAGAAGAAAGAGACAATAGCAATCACAACATGAAGAGAGGTAATTTAGTATCATGAAAATTTCTACAACCATAATTTCCTCTCTCATAATAATTACACGTAGGATCATAATCAAATTCAACAATATATCTATCATAAACAATACTCTCTTTATGATCAACATGCTTAAAGTTTTTATCATCTTCCAAAATAGTGGGATTATCATCAACTAAAGTTATGACGTATCCAAACCCACTTTTATCAAAAAAAATCATAAGATTGAACACTCTCCAAATATGTGGGATTCTTTTTACCTAAAGTTGACGCTTTTCCAAACCCACTTTCGATAATATTGCCAACATTATTATCAATAACATATTCAACATGAGGCTTAAATAAATTTTGAAGAGCATAAAAAGCATTATCACCCCAATCATGATCATTGCAATAAGAAGTGGACATGACAAAATTATCATCCCCAAACTTATAGTTTTGCATATCATTAACATAATTGACATTAATAGAATTTATAGTAACATCATTAGAATCATGCTTTTCAATCAAGGAGCTATCATGAATCACCTTACAAATTTCTTCTTTGAACACTTCATCAAAAATTTCAGATTCATGATTTTCAAACAAAACTTCATAGAGATAATCAAGTGCATTCAACTCACTAGCAATTGGTTCATCATAATTTGGCCTTTTGAAAACATTAGCAAGTGGATGAGGATCCATATCAATAGATTTTTAGCAAGAGAATATGCAAGCAAATAGATGGCACATGGCAACACAAGCAAAGATAGCAAACAAGAGATCTGACGAGAAAAAGGAAAACGAAAAAGAGCGCGAATAAAACGGCAAATTTTTGTAGAGTGGGGGAGATGAAAACGAGAGGCAAATGGCAAATAATGTAAATTGCAAGGAGATGAGATTTGTGATTATGAACCTGATAGATGTTGATCATGTCTCCCAGCAACGGCGCCAGAAATTCCTTTGACGTGGCTTGAGACTACGTCGGTATTTCCCCAAAGAGGAAGGGATGATGCAGCACAGCTACGGTAAGTATTTCCCTCAGTTATGAAACCAAGGTTATCGAACCAGTAGGAGAACCAAGCAACACTATGTAAATGGTACCTGCACACAAAGAACAAATACTTGCAACCCGACACGTAGAGAGGTTGTCAATCTCTCCACGGTCAAAAGATAGATTAGTTTGTATGAGATTGGATAAATAGATAACACAAGAACAAAAAATTAAAGATGCAAATAAAAATGCAGCAAGGTATTTTTCGGGTTTTTGGAATAATAGATCTGAAAGAAAATGCGGAAAAAGATAGATCGGAAAGTAAAATATTAAAAGAATAGACCAGGGGGCCGTAGATTTCACTAGTGGATTCTCTCAAGAATAGAACACGGTGGGTAAACAAATTACTGTTGGGCAATTGATAGAAGATCAAATAATCATGACGATATCCAAGGCGATGATCAATATATAGGCATCACATCCAAGATTAGTAGACCGAAATGATTCTGCATCTACTATTATTACTCCACACATCGACCGCTATCCAACATGCATCTAGTGTATTAAGTTCATGGAGAAACGGAGTAATGCAATAAGAATGATGACATCAATTATACAAGATCTATTCATGTAGGAATAGACCCCATCTTGTTATCCTTAATAGCAATGATACATGCGTGCCTCGCTGCCCCTTCTGTCACTAGGACAGGACACCGCAAGATCGAACCCATCACAAAGCACCTCTTCCTATGGAAAGAAAAATCGATCTAGTTGGCCTAACTAAACCAAAGATTCGAAGAAGAAATACGAGGCTATAAATAATCATGCATATAAGAGATCAAAGAAGACTCAAATAATATTCATGGATAGAAACTGATCATGAACTCAAACTTCATCGGATCCCAACAAACACACCGCAAAAAGTCATTACATCAAATAGATCTCCAAGATATCATTGTATTGAGAATAAAAAGAGAGAGAGAAAGCCATCTAGCTACTGCCTACGGACCCGTAGGTCTATGGTGGACTACTCACGCATCATCGAAGAGGCACCAATGAGGATGATGAACCCCTCCGTGATGGTGTTAGATTGTATCTCGTGGTTCTGGAACTTGCGGCGGCTGGAACTGTGTTACATCGACTCCTCTAGGGTTTCTGGAATTTCTGAGGATTTATAGAGCTGAGAGGCAGTGGAAAAGACCTTCGTGGGCCACCCGATACATCAGGGCGCGCTGGGGGCCTCTGGCGCGCCCTAGTGTATCGTGGTCCCCACGGGCTTCCCCCAGGTGCTTCCATGGCTCCCAAGTTGTCTTCTGGTACAAATAAAATCTCCAAAAAGTTTCGTGGCAATTGGACTCCGTTTGGTACTGATATTCTGCGAAGTAAAAAACAAGCAAAAAACAACAACTGGCACTGGGCACTATGTCAATAGGTTAGTCCCAAAAAATGATATAAATTTGCTATAAAATGATTATAAAACATCCAAGAATGATAATATAAGAGCAGGGAACAATCAAAAATTATAGATACGTTGGAGACGTATCAGGCGTACCGCAAAACGAGACTCCACGGGCTACTATTCATCCACAGTCGACTTACTCTAGCCTCCACGAGGTCCTCTTCATCCACCCCCAGCACCGGCTACTGCTACATACCATGGAGTCCGTCCTGTTCATCCAGCGCCAACCCTCACCGGCTGGGGTGGGGCATACGAGTGGGCGGCAGCAACGGGAACTTTTCACCCACAACCAACCAACCGACTAGGTCAACTCACCACGTCTCACGCAAAGGGGCTCGATTGATCACTGAAACATCTCAACTCGTTCCACGTAACACGCGTGTGGTAGCAATAGGCACTGTTCATCCAGAGGCAACCAAACTTGCTACTAGCAGTTCAACTCACGTCTCGCATGGGGGATCAATCGGGTTCAGTAAGCAGCGAAGGGAACGCTCGGGTTTAGTTAGCAGCCAAGTGATGACCCACAAGTATAGGGGATCAATCGTAGTCCTTTTGATAAGTAAGAGTGTCATACCCAACGATGAGCAGAAGGAAATGATAAGCAGTTTTCAGCAAGGTATTCTCTACAAGTGCTGTGAGCAATAGTGATAGATAGTTTTGTAGCAAGATAATTCGTAACAAGTAGCAAAAGTAACAAGTGTGCAGTAACATAGCCCAATCCTTTTTATAGAAACGGAGAGGCCTAAAGGTACTCTTATATGAAGCAAGTGCTCCTGAGGACACATGGGAATTTCCATCTAGTCATGTTCATCATGTTGAGTTGATTCGCGTTCGTTACTTTGATAATTTGATATGTGGGTGGACCGGTGCTAAGGTGATGTTCTTACTTGAACAAGCAACCCACTTATGATTACCCCGTCTCGCAAGCATCCGCAACTATTAAAGAAGAATTAAGATAAATCTAACCATAGCATGAAACATGTGGATCCAAATTAGCCCCTTACGAAATAACGCATAAACTAGGGTTTAAGCTTCTGTCACTCTAGCAATCCATCATCTACTTATTACTCCACAGTGCCTTCCTTTAGGCCCAAATATGGTGAAGTGTCGTGTAGTCGATGTTCAGAGGACACAACTAAAGATAGCAACAACATACATATCATCAAAATATCGAACGGATATCAACTTCACATAATTACTTATAACAAGACTTCTCCCATGTCCTCGGGAACAAAAGTAACTACTCGCAAATCATCACCATGTTCAATATCAGAGGTATAATAAATATGATTAGGGATCTGAATATATTATCTTCCACCAAGTAAACCAACAAGCATCAACTACAAGATGTAATCAACACTACTAGTAGCCCCCAGGTACAATTCTAAGGTTTTGAGACAAAGATTGAATACAAGATATGAACTAGGGTTTGAGATGAGATGGTGCTGTTGAGGATGTTGATGAAGATTGATCCTCCCACGAAGGAGGAAGCGTTGCTGATGACGATGGCTTCGATTTCCCCCTCCCGGAGGGAAGTTTCCCTGGCAGAATCTTTCTGTCGGAGATCAAAAGGGCCTCTGCCCAGGTTTCCACCTCGAGACGATGGTGCTTCGTCTCGAAAGTATCATCTTGATTTTTTTTTCTAGGTCAAAACACATCGTGTATCAGAGGAGGGGGGACGGAGGCCACCTGTGGGCCTGCTAAGCTATCAGGGCGCGCCATGATGGCTTGGCACCAACAGGTGGCCCCCCTCTGGTATATTTTTACTCCATATATCCAGAAAAATTCCTCGTGAAGTTTCAGGTCATTTGGCGTCCAGAGAATTTTCATCCTTTTCTTGGTTTTCAGGTCCAGAATTCCAGTTTCTGACCATTTCTCTCTTTGTGATGTACCTTGTAAATTAAGAGAGAAAAGGCATAAGAATTGTATCATAAAGTGGAATAATGACCAAGAATACCATAATTATCAATAAGAAATCATGATGCAAAATGGACGTATAACCAAGGAATCGTTCGGGTTCAGTTAGCAGCCAAGGAATCGCTCGGGTTCAATACATAGTGAGAGGGACCGATCTATCGCTCGTGTTCAGTATGTAGTGTGAGGGATCGCTCGGGTTCAATAAGCGAAAGAACGCCTCAATCGCTCGATCAGGTTCAGTTATAGCAGCTAGAGAACGCCTTGCACACACACACACATACACGTACGAGAGAAACGAGCAAACCACTGCATTGCTCGGCCCCGACCACCCACCGATTAACCACCGTAACTGGGAAATCCCCGAAAATTTCCTCGCCCTCACTTCACCATGAGTTTTTACGTCATGGATGGCCCAAAGAATGTCATGCAGATACGTCTCCGGCCCGCCCAGGACGAAAAGCCCTTTTTATGTCATGTTTTTTTGTCATATAAGTGGGTGCCCACCACATCTATGATGATACGTGATTTTGTCACATTATCGTCATGGAAGTTTCATATCCATGACATAAAAAGTTTTCGTTTGGCCCATAATGTCACGGATGTGTCTTTTTTGTAGTGCCACGAGGTGTTTTCTCAGCGTGCCCGTGCTTACCTCAGCTCAAGAGTCGACAGGTTGGCGCCTGAACAGGGTCAGGCCAGTCACCACTATGAAGAGGGCACCCAGGATGTGGAGGACTCGCCCTCTTCTAAGTTTAAGGATCCCATCGTCGTCGATATGTCCGACGATGAGGAATAACTTGTTTTTTAGCTTACTAATGACCTATGTTCAGCTAGCTACGCCGGTTAAGCATGTTTGGTTTACCTTTTGCATGTGCTGCTCCTGCCTTTCCTTTAGAAATTCTAGGGAAATGTCCAATGTAATGCTACTATGCAATGACCTTCTAGTATGTTCTATTGTGCAATGTGGTACTTAGTTAACTGTTTAGGTCATTTGTTATGGTGATCATTTAACTGTTTGGTTCAATTCTGCAATGTTATGTTCGGTCGTTGTTGGTACAATTTTGTATTGTTATGCATGTGAAAAATAAATCGAATTTGGATGTACTAAATAGATATGAAACATATACAATTGCTATATTGCCTAGTTCTTAGCACGCTTTGTTTAGATAACTGGCTTTTCCATGTGGCTCGAATTAATATGTTGGATCCACAATGCGTTTATTTTTCATTAACATATTTTACTCGTAGTATGCCAAATCTCACTTATAACCTGATCAATATCAAACTTATATATGTTGTAGGGGGAAACAATGGGAGACACTGAAGTTTACCATCGAGGTTTGCACATGCATGGTCCTTTGGCTAATAGCACATTATTGTGTAATTGCAAGAACCATTCTAATATTTAGGTTTCTAATAATTTGGTCTTGCACATGAAGGTCTTGTTGTAGGTTTAGACCCATTGTTTGACCCATTTTGCATGTGGGGAAATGAGGTGTTCATGAATATCAGTCAAATCAAGAAACTCGGAAAGATTGTTAAGATAAAGAAACTAGCGACGAAAAACAACAAGATGTTTCTCAGCACAATGAAGAAGACATCACACAACAATAGGATGGTACTATCTCTTTTACCTTCTCTTTTTTCCCTTTGCGCCATTTCAAATTTTAGAAAAGATATTTATGTGTCTTTGTTTCCAGTCCTTTCCAAAGCAGTTGATTGATGATTACGTCCAAACCACCTGTATGGTCAAGAGGCGAGGAAGGTATTCATACAACACCCACGGTATAATCATGAAGTCTTCCACAAGAGGATGAAGGATGGTCGAGCCATCATCCACAGGCACTGGCCTAATGTTGCAAGGACCTTCAACATCATTTAAGGCTCAATATTCGCCTTCCGCTTCAAGAGTTTTCCAGACAAAATTCATGTGTCTATTTACAATCAATGATGCTAATTTCCAAGGGTTTTAGATGTTGCATTTGAAACTTGTGTCACAGCCCTAGTTTTAATCTTGGTTGTGATTGCATTCATGCATTCATTTTTGTTTCAATTGAATATGAAATGAGGAGTGATCAAGACTCACTATGCAAATTTTTGTCAAATAAGAAATATAAAAATTGATTCAAAGTGAACCAACAAAATGTCCCTGGTATTCTAATACAATATTGGGACGAGGTAAAAATGCCAACCAATATTTTAGAATCACAGAAACATTTTATATTAGGCATTTGAATTAATCCAATAAATAATTGAATTGGATTTATATTTATTATATATAAAATATAAGTTCAATAATTCTGAAACTTATTATGTGGCACTAGTTATTTATACCTAGCCCACATGACAATTTCCAGGATTTTTATAGATGGCTAGATATTTTATTAAAGCCAAAACAAATGTCAGAAAAATAGAAAACCAGAAACAGGAAATAAAAAGAAAGGCAGAGGCTTACCTCGCGGCCTGGCACTGGGCGGCCCATCTGGCCCAGCTGCCAGTCATCCCCGACCTCCTGCCAGGAGGACAGGGGGTGTGTGCCCGCAGCGCGCATGCGCCTGCCCGGTCACCTCCTGTGTGCCTGCCTCGCCTGGAGGGCTCTAAGAGCGCCACGGTACCCCCTAGTCACTCTTGAGCTCCTCCCCATCCTCATCCCCTCTCTGTTCTCTCCCTCCCTCAGACCCGAGCGCGTCCGTCGCCGCCGCTCGCCGCACCCGCAGCCACCGGCTCCGCCTCGCCCCACCTTGCTGCTCATCGTCTTCGCCGCATCACCATAGCTCTCCCCGTCGAAACAATCAAGCCGGGAGCCCTCTGTCACCATCAACGACGCCGTCTTCTTCCTCGGCCCCGACGGAAGCTCGCCATCGATTCACGCTACCCTCTGCTTCCCCGAGCTCGCCGTCGACGCCACTGTATCCGCTGTGAGCCACCTCGACGTTTTCCCTCTCTCCCCCGGCTCTCCCATGCCCCCTAGCCACCCTGGCCAGACGAGCCAAAACTCATCGCCGCCCGGCTATGTCACCGCCGCGGTTACTTCAACCGCTCATGCACATGCACCAGAACGCTCTCTGGATGTCCCCAGGTGGCCAACGCGCCCGTTATTTCGCCCCCTAGAGCACAGCAGCCTCGCGCCCGCACGCAGCCGAATGCCGACCGCCGCCAAGCCCGCCGTGGCCGTCGTCTCCGGCCACCCCATGGTCCCGAGCTGGGTCCATTAGATACGGACGAGCGAGAGCTCCCTCTAGGTGCCCTCCGCGCGTCGAATGGGCGCCCGAGCAGCTGTTCCGGCGAGCCCCCGCCGCTGTTTTGGTCGCCGCCGGCCCAGCTCCAGGGAGCGCCGACGTGGCCCGGCCATTAGGGCCTAATCGACAGCTAATTAGGCCCGATAGAGGTTGACAGTGGGCCCCAAAGGGGGTCAAACCCCCGGTCATCGCGGTATTAGCCCATGGGTCACTGACCAGTAGACCCCACCGGTCAGGTTTGACCTGGGCCTGGCGCTGTTGACCTGCTGATGTCAGCATGCCGTAGTGATGACGCAGTTAATAATTTCTGAAATAAAAGAAATTCAGGAAATTCTAGAAAATACCTAAAACTTCTAAAATTCATAGAAATTCGACCGTAGCTCCAAATGAAATAATTTATATATGAACAATTATCAGAAAAATTCAAGGAATCTGATGGTACCATTTTCATGCATGTTTGAACAACCAAAAGTTGCTGGATATGACAATTCAAATAAATGGCAAATGAAATGCCTTATGTGGAGTTTGAATTTGATCTATATTGATCAAATGGACATCATTTAATTGTGGCTAGAGATTTTAGCTCAAACCAGCAACATGTTAACATGTCATACTCATGCATCATTATGAAGCATTTGCCTTGCTTAATTTGTACCTTGTTTGATCTTGTCGATAGACTTGCGAGACGTAGTTATCGACGACGTCGAAGAACAGCTGAGTTCTTCTGATCAACAGGCAAGCAACCACCCCCCCCCCCCCCTTGAGCATTTCGATATAATCCCACTCTCTCGCTCTTGCTCTCATTCCAATGCATTAGGACAGGCGATTCAACTATTACTTGTGTTCCGGTAGCTGAACCCACTCCTCTGCATGACCTGTCATTGTCACGGTAAATAGCTAAACCAAGCAACCTAGCATACCTGGTAGATGCTTGAGCCATGTTGTGCTATAACCCTCTTATGCTTGCTATGCTTAGGGTGATGAACCAGAGTGAAATGGATGTGTCCTGATGATGAGGGTTAAGTGTTGAACCTATTTTGATAAAGGTAGCGATGAGAGGCCATGTAGGAGTACATGGTGGGTTGTCTCATTGAAACCTATAGCGACCCGACCCAAAACGGTCAAATCTCTGTGCTTTCTGTGCCATCCCTGGATCAGTATGCTGGCACACACAGTACATCAATGTAGTGCAATCACATGTAAATAACGTAAAACTGATATATACCTCTGGAGTCTCAACGGAAACAGTCAATCGGGGGTGAAGTCCCATCAACACCAACGGCAGGTTGAGTGTAGACCGTAACCCCATATCTTAACTCTTACTCGTCGTAGAAATCCTGCAACATGAGACATTGCGGCCGTGTAGGTCAGTACATTGAATGTACTGGCAAGATCAGAATAAGAAGAACAGATGATAAAGACTATTCTATATGCAATAAGGATTTGTGGCTCTATGTCTGAGTTTTTGCATAAAAGCTGGTTTTACTTTCTTTTTTCCTATGGCAAAGGAATATCAGGAGTCTTCACTACAGATTTATCTAATATGACATGGTTCCGCCAACCGATGTCTCATAGCCCACAAGTATCATAAGTTGCCCTCAACTAATTATCAATCTGGTGTTGAGAGTTCAGAGATAGATCCAATTCCAGAGGCTCAAATTGTCCGTAACCGGGGACACGGCTAATCGATTAGATTTTAACTCTGCAGAGTGTTCTGTACTTTACCCACAAGATTCGTCCCCTCCATGTAAGTCCTCGCACTACCAGTTGTTTGAGAACAGGACGAACGAAACATGGTCTTCCAAAGAGTTCCTCTGACCAACTGTCTGGGCCCATCCATCCTATCTTAGTTATACATCTGCTAGCCCATCCTTGCCAGAGTCACAACTAAGGTTAACCAAGCCAGAGCCCATAATGACTTGTGGCTACACAGGTAAGCTTCCGGGCATGAAGTATTCTTCCGTCTCTTTGAGTCTAGCTGAGGCTTTCCGCAAGATGTCATGGCGCTTCTCCATGCATCCCGGCCATCCATTGGTTTCTCCAGGGTGCCCAATCAACCATCCCTCACCCAGTAGTGTGTATTGAAAAAAAAATCTCTTCTCGAGTCTCGAAGTCTTGAGGTCTTAAAGATGGAGGCCTTGAAGATGCCATCATGTGGTTGCCGTCATTGACGTAGAGTCCTTCTCCTCCCACCACTCACGAACACTCGTACCAACCCCGTCTACTTTAGCGTAGCATTAAAACAAATAACATTCGAGGCTTTAGTAACAAGGAGTGGGTTCCGACCTCATGCATCCTACTCAACTACAAGAATTCAATAACACTACTGGAGGGAGTTGAAGGTTGATGTCACTAAATGCAATAAAACATAGGTATGAAATTAATGGTCAAAGTGAACTTGCCTGGTATTACTTGATGAAGATTGTCGCTCTCACAATCCTGATAATTCTACTCGTCACACTTCGAGCAATCAATCGTAAGCAAATAGACATCCAATAAACATCCATGCCAAAAAGAAAAACCAAAAGAACATAAGAACAAAACATGTCTTAGTGCAAAAATAACAACATACAAGGTTTAATAAGAAAAGGATAGGTTCTTATGGTGTTGTAAGGTGAAAGGTGAAGGAATCAACTCAAAAGAGTCAAAGGATGATGAACTATTGATGTATAAGCTTAGGTTGGAGATACAATGAAAGACGGTCCAAAGTATGGGGAGAACAACATGAATGTTGGTTGACAAATAGCATATGGCATAAGAATTCATTTGCAAAAAGAATTAATTGAAACGGAGCACTACAACACAAGTTATAGCGAACTGAAGTATGAATTGAATTTGAATTCGAAAGGGTAAAAAGTATTTGAATTGGACAATGGTGTTTATGAACAGAAAGTATATAACACAACCGTTTAAGGTGCAAAAGGAATCAATCGAAAAGGTGCTACGGATTGCAAGAGATGATCAAATGAAGTTTCGAATTCAAATTTGAATCCCTCAAATTTGAAAGGTTCAATGGTTGAAACTAATGATGTTACTATATATGGGAAGTCAATATGAACATGTAGGAAAAAGAATTACTGCATTCGAAACAACGGATCACAAGATACAAATAATTCAATATGACATTGAATCAGCTTAGAACGGTGTCTGAACACTTTTGGGGACTAATAGAGAAATCTGAGTATGATCAAAATTATATGTTTAAATGATAACACTAATAGTACGAATGGTAAGAGTACTTCGATACGAATCCGACGCAATTGGATTCGTCGGAACCAGAGTTACGGATAAAAAGATATGATCAAAAGAAGTTTAAATATGAATCTGAACAAATTTCGAAATTTGAAAATTTCAAAAAGTTGATGTGATAGGTTCACTGGATAGGTGGGATCAAGACGAAACTCTAGGCGCTGGTTTCATCTAATTTGGATGAACGAGTAAAAAGTTATGGCTATTTGAAAAATCAGGGCCAAACTGTTTTACAGAGGAAAAAAAACTATGGCTAAAAGAATTCTAGGACTAATGTGTAAATACAGAGACTAATTGATAATCTAATTACTCTACCGTATACTAGTCTAGGAATACTACTCTAGGAATAATAAACTGCAGGAGTATAAAAGACAATACGAAGAGAATACCTTTAGAATGCAGAGAAGAGATAATTCCAAAGAGGAGACGACTTCCAGAAATCCCGCCAGAGAGAAGAAAAATAGTTTTTTCACTTAATAAACCTAGTCAAACCAAAAATATTGATTTAACCCGAATTGGATGATTTTTGGATGCTCCTATGGGTTTATATTTATAGGTGGAAAGGAGGTCTAAAGGTCTAAAAATAGGCGAGGTGGGACTAAATATAGATGAAAAGTAAATAAGGGAAATCGAACGCATAACATGGGCCAAAAGAGACGCCGGCCACGCACACGGGCGCTTCCCAGTTTTTTTTGGTTTTTGAAATTATTATTTTTCGGAATTGTTTTTTATAAAAATAGAAAAGAAAAGTGAAAAAGAAAAATAAATACGAAACTTTTAGTAAACATATTATATATCAAAATTTTCAGAAAAAAATTTCCTCCAACATGAACATATTTTACCAAATAAAATACTTTTAAAAAAATCATTTTTGTGCAATAACTTTAAAATGAAAATAAATTTGAATTTCAAATAAATTACAAATAGTTTCTATTTTAAAAATTGAATCAAAACATTGTCTCTGATTTTGGAGTATCATTTTCCTCCTCTCATTTTATTTGTTTATCAGGGTATTTCAAAAAGAGTCAAACTCTAAATTGAATAGGGTTTCTAAATGGAAAAATTTGGGAAAGTCCTTTTATTCCCTCTCATTAAATTTTCAAAACTTTCAAATTTCACTCAATTTCAAACAACATTCACACAAACAGTCAAATAAGCAATCGTAATTATTTTATTTAATATAACATTCCAAAATTTAGAATTTTGGCATGTTACAAACTACCACATGTTACAAACTACCACAGTCAATCGGGGGTGAAGTCCCATCAACACCAACGGCAGGTTGAGTGTAGACCGTAACCCTATATCGTAACTCTTACTCGTCGTAGAAATCCTGCAACATGAGACGTTGCGGCCGTGTAGGTCAGTACATTGAATGTACCGGCAAGATCACAATAAGAAGAACAGATGATAAAGACTATTCTATATGCAATAAGGCTTTGTGGCTCTATGTCTGAGTTTTTGCATAAAAGCTGGTTTTATTTTCATTTTCCTACAGCAAAGGAATATCAGGAGTCTTCACTACAGAGTTATCTAATATGACATGGTTCCGCCAACCGATGTCTCATAGCCCACAAGTATCATAAGTTTCCATCAACTAATTATCAATCTGGTGTTGAGAGTTCAGAGATAGATCCAAGTCCAGAGGCTCAAATTGTCCGTAACCAGGGACACGGCTAATCGATTAGGTTTTAACTCTACAGAGTGTTGTGTACTTTACCTACAAGATTCGTTCCCTCTGTAAGTGCATCTAGTGCCACCCTTGTTTGGTTTTGGAGTATTGAAGACAAACATGGTTGAGGGACTAATGTGTTTGTGAGAGTTCACAGGTTAACACAGAGAGAAGTCCCTGGAGTTTTGGTTTAGCCGTCGTAGACGACCCGCAAAAAATGTCCGAAGACATTGATGACGGCTGAAGCCATTGGTGGTAAGCGAAGACATTCGTCCGAAGATAATGAAACGCGAAGACGAAGTCTTTTGGTAGTTTTGTTTCTTCTTTCCTGAGTCATAGGAACCACCGTACTATTAAGTGGGGTTGATGTGATTGAAGTCAGATGATGACGTGATGCTCAACCCATACTTATGTCTTCGAGTGAAGACAATGAGAGGAAATCTCTTCCAGAGCAGGTTGAGTCAGCTTTACTTGTAGCCCAAGTAAAGCTGCCGCGTGTGTTTGAAATCCGACCGTTGTGACACGTGTCGGTTGGCCATTGACCCACGGTCATTTCGTTCATATCAGGTCGGGTTGCCCGCTGGCTATAAATAGCCCACCCCCTCCACCATGAGAAGGTGGCTGCTCAGAGAGAGATACGGCTATTGTCGTTTTGGAGCAACCCACCTCGAAGACATTGAGAGAGACACATCCTGCGAGGATACACCTAAACACCTAGAGCTAGAGTGTTTGAGCATCACCGAAGTTGTTCTGTTCTGAGAGAACTGAAGACTTATTACACTTGAAGACTGTGATCTTACAGATGGTTAGGCGTGTGGGTCTAGAGCAATCCAAGAGTCATTGTGGATCGCCGGGTGACCAGGTTTGTACGGGTTTCGGAAGTCTCCCCTGAAGACTTACCAGAGTGATTGGGCGTTGTCTAAGTGACTTCGGCTCAAGGGGAATAAGGTGAAGACGAGGTCTTCTGAGTTCAATCTCAGCCTCCCTAACCAGACGTTCAGTTGTCACAGCAACTGGAACTGGTCCAATAAATCATGTGTCTTCGTCAAGCAACTGGTTCTATCCTTCACTTTCTTACATTCCTGTTCTGTATTGTGAAGCATTCCCTGTTCATCACTGAAGACCTGTCCTGAAGACAATCATGCCTACTGTTTATCTTCGTACTGTCTAAATTTATCCTCAACTCATCTTATTGTGCATGATGTTAAAGCTTAACCTGCTTGTATGTCTTCATTGTGATGCCTGCCTAAATTAGATTCTTGATTGTATCCCTACCTGATCATGTTTACGTTTCCGCAATATTCGAATACATTTATTGTTTCGAAGACTTTCATAAAAATCGCCTATTCACCCCCCTTTAGTCGATAACTAGCACTTTCAATTGGTATCAGAGCAAGGTACTCCCTTGTTCTGTGTTTCGGTTTAACCACCGTGGAGTTTTACCTATGTCGACTGCAGGGATAATCAAGGTCTCCGCTGCGTGCCCTGTCTTCGATGGCACGGACTATCCCTATTGGGAGAACAAGATGCGCATGCATCACGACGCCATTGACAACGACCTATGGTATGTCGTCATGGCCGGCATTCCTGAAGTTGGCGAAGGTGTTACTGCTGCTGATGTGAAGAGGTTCGCAAAACTCGACTCCACCGCCAAGAACATCATCTGTGGTCATCTAACCAAAGGACAATATGGCCGTGTGAGTGCACTTAACACCTCCAAGCAAATCTGGGAATGGCTGTCCAAAGTGAACAAAGGCGTCTCAGCTCAAAGAGACTCTCGTGTTGATGTGCTACGCAACTTGTTCAACCGCTTCAAGAGAGTCGACAACGAAAACGTTCAGCTCACATTTGATCGACTCACCGACATCTCAAATGATCTAAATGCACTTGGCGCCACTGATATCACCAAACATGAAGTCGTGAAGAAGCTACTTAGATCACTTGACAGTTCCTTTGATACTCTCGCACTCATGATCCAAGAGCGCCCTGACTTCAAGAGTTTGGATCCCGCTGATATCCTCGAGAGACTGAACACACATGAGTTCCAACAAGCTGAGAAGAGGGATATCTATGGACCCAGTTACAGTTGCTCTCGTGCTCTGAAGGCCAAGGTTGTGTCGTCATCTGAAGACAACTCTGAATGCAGTTCTGATGATGCTGAAGACTTTGGAAAAGAACTCGCTCTCCTTGTCAGGAAGTTTTGAAAGTTTTCCAAGAGAAAACGCTACGCAAAATCTTCAAAGCGCGATTCCAAGAGGTCTGGTGAAATGTCTTCAAGAGATAGCAAGAAGCAAACCTGTCACAAGTGCAAGAAAGTTGGCCATTTCATCGCTGATTGTCCTCGATGGGAGAAGGAATCCAAGAAGAAGAGCAAGGACTATGACTCCGATGACAAGAAGAAGAAGAAGTGTGCAAAGTCTTCATCACACAAGAAGAGTTCATCTGGCAAGGCACATGCTTTCATCGGAAAGGAGATGGATTCACAGTCTAAATCTGGTTCAGAAGTTGAGGAAGCATCTGAGGAGGAATCTGACGCTGAAGTAGCTGGATTAGCAATGGCTTCGGAATATCTCTCCACCTCTGTTTTCGAACCCGAAGACAATGGTCCTTTCTTCAACAACGAAGCCAGTGATGATGATGCTACTCCAGCCTACTGCTTCATGGCAAAAGCCTCCAAGGTATCCTCAAAATCCTCACGTCATGACTCTGAATCTGAAGCTGAATTTGATAATGACAAGAAACCTAGCTATGCTAAACTTGTAAAAATTGCCACCAAGCAACAACATGCCATGGAGAAGATGCAAACTACTTTAGAAAAAAGCGATGACCTGTTGCGCGAAGAGATGAGTCTGAACGAAACTATGGCTGAAGACATGCGTAGTCTTCGTTCAAGGTTTGAGGATATCCAAATTCATCATGATGCCCTCTCAATTGATCATGAAAAGCTTTCTCTTGAATATCTTCAGAAAAAGATTGATCTAGAAAAGTTGAGGGAAGCACATGATGACCTAAGGAAGGAAAACGACTCACTCCTAGCAGAGCAGATCAGTACCGCTCAAGATGAATTTGATGCTCCATGCTTAAAGTGTATTACACGTGAAGCTAATGATTCAACTGCTGAATGTTCAAATGCTTCTGAAAATTCTTTATCTTCAACTGTATCTGTGGCACCTAACCCCTCATCTGAGGAAGCCACTGCTATCACTGATGACAATGACAAGTTGAAGACATTGCTTGAAACTGGCATGTACAAAAGTCTGAAAGGGCATCAGATTCTTTGTGATGTCCTGAAGAAGACTATACTAAACAAAAACCCTAGGAAAGAGGGTGTTGGTTTCGAAAGAAACCTCAATGTTGATGGATCCTACTGGACACCTGAGCAGTACCCCAAAACCACATGGGTTGCTGCGAAAGGACCTTCAGTCGATCCTTCAACATTATCAGGCTTCAACTGTGCGAATCCTCTGATTATTGATGAATCCTTTGATTCCAACTATAAACTGTTCAAATGTCAAAATGGTGAAGTGTTTGCCAGATTTATTGGAACTAATTGCAGGAATGGTTCTCCTATGAAGAAGATCGATCTGGGTTCCCAAATGTCTTCTTGAGAAGCTCCGCGTGAATGTCTTGACGACATCTCCCAAGAAGAAGACAAACCCTAGATCAATGTCTTCGAGAAGACATAAGTCTTCATATGATGGCACTAACCATTCTGTTTCACAGGAAAAGACTCAGATGACTCATGAATATGTATACAATGGCATGAACCGCTATGTTCATCCAACCAAGAATTTCTCTGCTTATTCATTTGAGTACACTAACCCTCCTGTGAAACCTGCTATTAGGGTATCTTTGCCTAAATTCTCTGATGCTGCCTTACGTCTCATTGCTTCTAAGCCACCCCTTCGCATGTGGGTGGTTAAGAAGAACTAATATCTTCATGCAGCATCGGGTCTCTAGATAGGAAGAAGCCTATCCCGAAGATTATCCCTGGAGACCCGAAAACAATCTTGTTTGGATGCAAGATACCTAATGAGAACGTCAACATTCATATCGTCCAATGTCTTCATTTTACTATGCACTGCTATATCATCATCAATGCATGTTACAGCTACATGCCTTGGTGAACCATACTAATTCTCAATGCAGGAAGACAAATCCAATGCTACTGAATGGATTATGGATAGTGGTTGCACCAATCACATGACTGGTGATCGAAGCCTATTGATGGAGCAAACTCTTCAACCTCTAACAAAAGATCACATCGTCTTTGCTGACAAAAGCAGCAGCAAAGTATTGGGGCTAGGTAGAGTTGCTATCTGAAGGGACCGACACATGGAAAATGTCATGCTTGTCGAATCCCTTGGTTACAACTTAATGTCTGTCTCAATGCTCTGTGACTTAGATATGCTTGTCATTTTCGACAAATTTCAATGTGTGGTACTAATGGCCTCTGACAAAACCAAAGTCTTCGAAGGTTTTCGAAGAGGTGACTTGTACATGGTAGACTTCTCTGCAGGACCACAGGTTGCCTCATGTCTTCTAGCAAAAGCTTCAGAATGATGGCTATGGCACAGAAGGCTAGGACATGCTGGGATGAGAAACTTGCACACACTCGCCAAGAAGAAGCTCATCATTGGCGTCGAGGGTGTCAAGTTCAAGAAGGACCACCTCTGTGGTGCCTGTGAAGCCGAAAAGATGACCAGGGCCAAACACCCCTCGAAAACAATCATGACGACTTCACGTCCTTTCGAGCTGCTACACATGGACTTATTTGTCCCTACTCACTATTCCACCTTCTCTACCACTGCAAATCTATATGGCTTCGTGATTGTTGATGACTATTCTCGATACCCTTGGGTGCATATTATTCTTTACAAGACTAAAGTGCAGGATGTCTTTAGGCGCTTCGCAAATAGGTGTATGAACAACTATGACATCAAAATCAAGCACATCAGGAGTGACAATGGCACTGAATTCAAGAACACAGGCCTCGACACCTATCTTGATACTCTTGGCATCACTCATGAGTTCTCTGCTCCATATACTCCTCAGCAGAATGGTGTTGTGGAGCGCAAGAATAGGACTCTTATTGAGATGGCTCGCACCATGCTTGATGAATACAAGACACCACGGAAGCTATGGCCTGAGGCCATTGATACTGCATGTCACATCATCAACAGAGTATATCTTCACAAGTTCTTCAAGAAAACATCATATGAGCTTCTCACTGGTAAGAAACCCAATGTAAGTTATTTCAAAGTCTTCGGTGCAAGATGCTGGATAAGGGATCCACACCACACTTCTAAATTTGCACCGAAAGCACATGAGGGTTTCATGCTTTGTTATGGAAAGGATTCGCACACCTACAGAGACTTCAACATCCTTCACAACAAGGTTGTTGAAACTGTAGATGTGCGATTCCATGAATCTAATGGCTCCCAAAGAGAGCACCTACCTCCTGTGCAAGATGAACTACCTCCCGATGAAGCTATTAGACTGATGGGCACTAGAGAAATTGTGCCTGAAGAACATATGGTTGTAGAAGAAGTCATCATTCCTCCATCTACTCAGCGTGAAGACTATGCTGAACACGAAGACAATGCTGCTGATGAAGACAATGCTCAGCAGCCTGAACAAAGTCTTCGCCCTGCACATCCGCGCGTGGCAAATGAAGTCCAAATTGAGAGAATGCTTGACAGCATAAATGCACCAGGTCCACTTACTCGCTCAAGAGCTACTCAATTGGCTAACTTTTGTGGGCACTTTGCTTTTGTATCCATCACAGAGCCCACCAAAGTAGAAGAAGCCTTCAAGGAACCAGAATGGATTCAAGCCATGCAGGAAGAGCTTCACCAGTTCGAGCTAAACAATGTGTGGGAGCTCGTAAAGCGTCCTGATCCAAGGAAGCACAACATCATCGGTACCAAGTGGATCTTTCGCAACAAGCAAGATGAGTCTGGTCAAGTCATCAGAAACAAGGCCAGACTTGTGGCCCAACGTTACACACAGGTTGAGGGAGAAATACCTCAAGGATTGCCTCAAGAAATTCGGCATGAATGAAGCCAAAGGCTACAAGACGCCTATGCCTACCAATGGTCGCCTCTGCACTGATGAAAATGGTAAAGATTTCTATCAGAAGGTATATCGCTCCATGATTGGGTCTTTATTGTACTTATGTGCATCTAGGCCAGATATAATGCTTAGCGTTTGCATGTGTGCCCGATTTCAAGCGGCACCAAAGGAGTCGCATCACCTTGCTGTGAAGCGAATACTTAGATATCTGGCTCACACCCCAACGCTAGGATTATGGTATCCAAAGGGTTCGAAGTTTGAGCTGATTGGCTATTCAGATTCTGACTTCGCTGGCGACAAAGTTGATCGCAAGTCTACATCAGGCACTTGTCACTTTCTGGGACAATCTCTTGTATGTTGATCTTCGAAGAAGCAGAACTGTGTTTCACTCTCCACTGCCGAAGCCGAATACATTGCTGCCGACGCATGCTGCACTCAGCTTCTATGGTTGAAGCAGACTCTCAAGGACTACGGCATCAACCTGAAGCATGTACCTCTCTACTGCGACAACGAGAGTGCAATCAAGATCTCCCACAACCGCGTACAGCATTCAAAGACAAAGCACATTCAGACACGACATCATTTTCTTCGGGATCACGTGATGAAGGGCGACATCAACATCAAGCATGCTGACACTGAAGATCAACTGGCAGATATCTTCACGAAGCCTTTGGACGAGAAGAGGTTTTGCAAGTTGCGGTGTGAGCTAAATATCTTAGAATCCTCAAATGTCCTTTGAATGGGAATACATCCTAACGCTTATGCATGTTGACGACTTTGATGCACAACACACGATGTAACGTATGTCTTCAATTCATGAAGACTTACAATATGAGTGTGAATACATTAACGGAGAATGTGACTACAGAGTGCCACGATAATTGTGCGCCGTGTCTGAGTCTAACATTCTTATACGGTGGGTAATGCCACCAACCAATCTCAAAGACATTGTTT
Organism: Elymus sibiricus; assembly: GCA_039707655.1. Taxonomy (NCBI): domain Eukaryota; kingdom Viridiplantae; phylum Streptophyta; class Magnoliopsida; order Poales; family Poaceae; genus Elymus; species Elymus sibiricus. The sequence goes on from CM077671.1 coordinate 140,575,980, forward strand.
TTTTATCTCAAACTTCTTCACATGTCTTTGAGAGTTGAATGTCTTCGGAACAAAATTTACACTTGCATATGTGTTTCAGTTGAAAACTATTTGAAAATCTACATGTGGATTAGAGCTTTGTCCTATACAACATTTGTCCTATAGCTTTGTCGTCAACTTTTTCTAGGCAAACGTGATCGGACCCGACATTCTCTTCTGTTCTTACCTCATCCATGTCTGTTCTAATCCAGTCATATGCATTCTATATTGACATGTGTTGACTGTCTTCACTGTGTCCTTGACAGTTGAAGACAAATCAACCACATATTTAATTCTCAAATCTCAACTGTCTCCGCATAATTAGCAACAACTCCCGCGCCGCCGCTTCGATTATGGTAGTGGGTTGTCAGGTGGGTTGCATGTATGCCACGTGTCCACATAAACCGAGGAGTCAGGGGCACATCCATCCAACTTGTTCGGATGTTTCCACACCCTATAAATACAAGTTAACCCCCCTTCCATTATTACTTTCTTCTTCTTCCGCCACCCACGTGCTCAAAACCCTAGTGCCGTCGCTGGATTCCATCGCCGCCAGAGACGAAGTGCTTAGCTGACACGCCTTCTCCGACGACGTACTCACGCCGGCCGCGTTCATCCTCCGCTCGCCGCCGTCCTAGCTATCTGCCTCCACCAAGTTAGGGTGAGGCAGATCGAACCGCTTGGCTTCTCCGCCTCGTCGAGCTGTTCGTCACATTCTTCCTTGCGGTAAATAAAAAGCTATTTTTACCGCATGTTTGAACTAAAATTTCTACTGAAAATAGTCGGTTGTTGTTTCTTCACTTTCAACTCAACCGCATATAGATCTAGATCTCTATCTTGCCAAATACTTTCACTTTTTGATCTAAAGATTGGTTTGATTCCTCACTTGTACGAATCCTTGGAATTGTACAAATCTGAAATCACCATAAATTGTATAGAAGTGAATGTCTTCGGTAAAAAGGTCAATGTCTTCTACACACTATGATATCTTCCAAATCTTCTGAGAATGCATATGACCTCTCCTCTTCCCTCGTGTCTCTAACTCTTTCACAGGTAAATGTCCGGAGCAGAATTGCTTGGATCTCATAGTCTGAATTCATTTGCAGACTACTTGCAAATACATCTGGAATCCTCTGGTGCGTGCTCATACTTGCGCACTCCTGTGAAGACATTGCTGAAGCCTTTGCCGAAGCCAATGGCAGATGATAAACCAGTCAAGAAGGGAGGGAAACAGAGACGTAAGAATACTACTAAGGATCTTCCTGCAGATTTATATGAGAAGTACAAGTCAGATGAGGGAGAAACTTATCATCGGCGCAAGACTCGAATCCAATGGATTCGAAGATATCGGAGTGTGGAGTGGTTCAACTACCACTTTGTTACCAAGGAATATGCCGAGAAGTGTGCTGAAAAGGCACCATGGACGGACATCATTTACAGAAATCTTCATCCAAAGACTAAGGCAGAAGCCATCAACATGGGATTTCATCCGTGCATGCTCAGGCCCCCAATGCCCAACAATCCTCATCCATCGAGCATTATTGGCTGCCCAGATCCTACACAGTCTGACTCGGATGGTGATGATGAAGAGCATCCACCAGCCCCAAGGCCGAAGCCTCTGAAGAAGTCAAAGGCTTCAAAGCCCAAGGCTTCGCAACCTCCCAAGTCAGCTATCTCCTCACCTCAAGCTTCGCACTCTCCCTCTGACAATCTAGAAGAGCCTGAGGAAGAAGATCGCCTTCATAGGCGTATGAAAAGGAAAGCTCTTGCGTCCAGATGTCCGACGCCAACTCTGTCTTTAATGGACGCCGCAAATATGATTGAACTGTCTGACGATGAGTTCGACGATGAAGCCTTAGCTAGGCTCATCCAGAAGAAAGAAGAGGAAGCCAAAAGGCTCGAAGACTTACCTCTGTTTGACCCTGTCATCTTTAAACACTTCACTGATGAATGGTTTGCCGATCCTTCCCTCAGCATTGATGCACTTCAGCTCCCAATTGGCATGAGTGTCACGTTCCAAGGACTTGTGAATGAGGAACTGACTGTGGCTCAGAAGGCCAAGCAAATGAAGGCCAAGATCAGTCATGAAAAGGAGCTATTCAAACAAAATGTGCACAGACTCACTGCCGAGCAGATCAAGGGATATCAGCTGATGATGGCAGATCTCAAGCCTGCATTTGAGAAGCGATGTGAAGTTGTCAAAGGCGCCCTTGCGCGCCTCAAGAGAAAGACTACTATCATGGTCCAGGCTCACAATGACATGCTGAAGAGACACTACTAGGAAAAGGGCTATAGATGATATGGCCACTAATGGCGCACCAGACACTTGGTGCGCCACTACTATATAGTAATGGCGCACCATGAGTTGGTGCGCCATTAGTGTGGTAGACACTAATGGCGCACCGGACCCACGGTGCGCCATTAGTAACAATTTTTTTATTTTTTTAGTTTTCCAAAAATACTAATGGCGCACCATGGTAGAGTGCGCCATTACTAGTTTAACTAGTAATGGCGCACCTCCAACACAGTGCGCCATTACTATATATATACTATATATATATATATAATTTTTTTTTGCAAAACTACTAATGGCGCACCTCAAGCTGGTGCGCCATTAGTAATCAGGGTTACTAATGGCGCATTTGTGGGTGGTGCGCCATTAGTAACCCTGGTTCACCAAATGCACACCCCCCCCTGTGGACCGCCTTTTCAGTTTTAAAAAAATAAAAGAAAATGATAGAAATGTCAAAAAAATAAAAAAAATAAGATTCCCATATGATTTGTGGTCTAGTTGTACGCAAAATTTACAAACATGAATTTCGACTTTTTTTGCAAAATCTCTTGAGAATTTGTAAAATGGGCATAACTTTTGCATACGAACTCCGATGAAAAAGTTTTTTATATGAAAAAGCATCTACGCGAAAAGTTACATCCGAATTCAACGGGGGGAACCCCGTTGAAGATTTTTACAATCCTCAAAAACCTAACAGAAAAAAAGTTACGGGGCTTTCAAGATCTGGAGGCAAAAAAATTCAAAAAAATATCAAACTTAGTAATGGCGCACGGTTTGCTAGGTGCGCCATTACTATCTTCCCGCCTTCCAAATTCAAAATAAGTAAAAAAAATAGAAAAAAAGTTAGTAATGGCGCACCAGCCCACGGTGCGCCATTACTATCTTCCCGCCTTCCAAATTCAAAACAAATCAAAAAAAAAAAGTTAGTAATGGCGCACCAGCCCACGGTGCGCCATTACTATGCCGTATATATAGGGCTGGCCGGCCTCTCTCCTCCTCTCTTCTTCATTTTTCTCTCCACTCCACCTCCTTCTCTCCCCCACTCCATCTCCTCCACCATACTCCCCTCCTCCTCTCCGGCTGCCTCCTCTCCGGCGACCTCCTCCTCTTCGGTGACCTCCTCCCACTCCTCTCCGGCGACCTCCTCCTCCTCTCCGGCGACCTACCATTCCTCTCCGGCGATGTAGGTGAGCTCCTCTCCGGTGACCTTCTCCTCCTCCCTCCTCTCCTCTCCTCCCCTCACGGTTTCTCCTCCTCTCCGGTGAGCTCCTCCTCCCTCCTCCCTCCTCTCCTCCACACGGTCTCTCCTTCCTCCTCTCCGGCGAAATGCTCTCCGGCGAACTCCTCTCCGGCGAGCTCCTCTCCGGCGAGCTCCTCTCCGGCCACATGTGGAGCTCGGCAAAAAGAACCAAAAATGAGAACGAAATTTGAAAAAATATCGAGCAAAAACTAGGCAAAAAAAGAGCAAAAAAACGAGAAAAAAAAATCACGATCCAGATCCAGATTCAAAATTCAAAATAGTAATGGCGCACCGTGGAGGTTAGAATATGCGCCATTACTATTTTCCCGCCTTCCAAATTCAAAAAAAATAAAAAAAATGGGTAAATATGGCCCCCTGGGAGGCATACTAATGGCGCACCGTGGGATATACTAATGGCGCACTGCGTGGTGCGCCATTAGTATACCAGATACTAATGGCGCACCCGTGGTGCGCTATTAGTAAAAAATTCTAATGGCGTGATGCTAGTGGCGCACCTGTAGTGCGCCATTAGTAGCCAAAACAGGTGCGCCACTAGCAGCCCTTTTCCTAGTAGTGAGAAAGGCACTTGGCCAGCCTGCACTTGCTCCTGAAGTCATTGCACGCTCCAGGCAAGCTTCAATGTCTTCGGATGTGCCCTCTCCTACACCATCTGTACGCCGTGGCATTGAATTTCCGGCTGGCTTCTCTGGTCCTCGTGCACCTCCGTCTTCCTCTGCTGCTGATAGCAAGAAGACCAAGAAAGCTGAAGCTGAAGCCAAGAAGCGCAAGGCATCTACCTCTGAAGCACAACCTCCGAAGAGGTTGAAGACAAGAAAATCAAAGTCTTCAGAGCCAGCACCAGACCCAACACCAGTACCCCCTACTTCTCCTTCATCAACTCCCGCTCCTCAACAAGAGCCTCTGCTCATCAAGCCAATCTCAGTGGCTCCTCCTGCCTCAGAAAACTTAGAGAGAAGAGTTGTTCTGCATGAGTCTGCTTCCACAGAGACTCGGAAACTAGAAGATTTACCAGCTGCTGAAGACATTGCAGCAGCTGAAGACTTTGTTCATGACGACATTGGTACTGAAGCCAATGTTGAGCCAGAACATGTTCCACAGGTGGACACGCCAATGGTTTCCTCACCACAACCAACGAGTGACTTTGTGGATATTGGGACTCCCCTCCGACCAGTTGTACCTGAAGCTGAACCCGGTACACCATCACCACCCTTCTTCCCACCAGTGTCAGCCTCACCAGAATCTCCATTTGCTCCAGAGGAGATTGAAACCACCACCCGCACTTTCCCACTAAAACGTCTTCGTCGAGGCCCTCGCACTCTCATGTCTCCTATTCCTGAAGACGAAGTATGAGTTTCACCGACCGCACCAGTCGACGAAGTGCTGATGATTGAAGATGTACCTCCAAGTCAACCTGCAACAGACAATACGGCAGCAGAAGACATTGCTGCCGATGCCACTATGGGCGATGCCAATGCCCCCTCCCTAGATGAACCTCCTGTTCCTGCTACGCCATCAACTAAAGACAATGAGGATAACATTGTGATGGCTCACAATAGGGAAGGTGAGATGGTTCCTATCAGATGGCCTCGTCTCGTTGCACCACCACGGATGGGACCACAGTATGAGTTCCACCTTGATCGGCGCCCCAACGTCATGAACCCCATGCCGCGTCTTCCAAGTCTTCTCCAGTCTGGCCGAGCAAGACCCTTAGTCTTCGAGTTGGAAAGGTTCAGGCTGAACGACACCTTCTTCAACTCTGAACGCAATTCCTACAAGCGTGCAAGAATATAGCCTGACAGGTTCTGGAGTGCTCCACAACGTCAGTACTACATGTGTGTGCTCTACGGTCAGAACAGGATCTTTCCTCACAAACATCTCAGCTTTGAAGCTATGAAAGGTCTTCCCTGTTTTGATCAAGCACTGGATTGTCTTCGAGATGTGGGTCTCTTGCCTTTCTGCACTGACCATGAAGACTGGAATGCGGAGCTCATCCTCCAGTTCTACGCAACTCTCCACATCTCTGGCTTCGGTCGTGACTTGAACACTTGGCAGCTGGAGTTTATGATCAGAGATGAACATATCACTGCTTCCCCACTGGACTTCTTTCCTGCAACTCCCCTTGCTGCCTCTGGTGAAGAGTTGGATCCTCGCTCTAAAGCCTATGAGGTTGCCACTCGAAGCCTCTTCCAAATGCGAGAGTCCAACATGACTAAGATGCTAACTATGATGAAGCCTTTGGCTAGAGATGCAGAATTGCCCACTTCATTCTTTGTGGATGATCTTCAGTACTTGCCCATGACTATCTATCACATTCTTTAGCACACTATTTGGCCAATTAAAGGGCACAACTCATCCCGCAAGATTGAAGGGCCTTTGAAGACATTGCTCTACAACATTGGGTATGGCAACAGGTTCAATCTTCAAGACTTGTTTCTTCGCAACCTTACTGCCAATGGTTTCAATGTTCTCGAGCCGAAGATATATGCTCCCTGGATCATGTGCTTCATCAAGTATAGAACCAACACCAGGTTTCTTCCTTCTGCTCGCAACCATGGAGTTTATCTTCTAGATATTGAAGTTGTGCCAGCAGATCTGTATCCATCCAAGAGAAAGAATCCTATTGTCGAAGGCACTAGTGGCACTGCTGATGTTGAAGGTCATCACATTCCTTCCGATCCATCAAGGGCAAGACTTATTGGTGCATTTCGACAGCCAAGATCCGGTGCTACCAACACCGAACCCACTGCTAGCACTCTGCCTCGTCAACGCCTGCCAAGAAGAGAGCGTGCACTCACTGATCGTGAACTTCTTGTTTCACTGATCCAAAGGCAAGACAAGCACCATGAATGGACTCGGCGCCAGATGCACTCCATGATGCAAGATGTCAATCATGTTCGCAACCTCGCCACCAAGAATGCCTTTGTGGCTTATGAAACCAGTCGCCGCTCATGGAGGACTCTCACTATGCTGGCTCCTGAAGATGAGCTTCGAGAAGATGGCTTTCACCCCCGCTACAGATTTGGTGCACCACCTCTCAGTGTGGAGAAATGGCGCAAGACTCCATCCCTCGAAGACAGTGATTTCTCTTCTTCAGCCCGCTCCGCCAACGTCAGGCTCGCTGATGAAGCTGATGATGCAACCTCTCTGCCTCCATCGACTCGGCATCGCTCCACTGCACCAGCTCCCCGTGACCCTGCTGCACCATCTTCATCGACACCTGTTGGGAACGTTTAGTTCTTCAATGTCTTCGTCCCTTTTTGGTCATTCGATGACAAAGGGGGAGAAGCATTGGATGATAGTCTTCAAGCGGGTCTACTAATAAGGGTTGGGTGTTATTTTTGCTAAGTTTACAACTCTCGTTTCTGAACATTTGCTGTTTTGGGTTGTAAAACTTAAGTCCTGATGGACGTCTGCACTTTATGTTTACCGTACTCTTTGGCGATTCTTCAAGTTATTTTATGCGCTCGAAGTCATTCTGCAGACGCCCATTTTTCATTATGCATTTCATTATCTTCGACATATCTGTTAATGCATAGTGATTGGATTACAAGGCATAGGGGGAGATCTCCACAAACTATAACCTACCATGTGCACTTGCATTCAAAGCAAAATTTTCATATGCACATCTTCAGGGGGAGCTCTCTATATCTTGTAATCAAAAAATCTTCAAAACCTTATCTTCACATGTTTTTTATCCCCGTTGAAAACTTCAACCAGTTTGTCATCAATCACCAAAAAGGGGGAGATTGTAAGTGCATCTAGTGCCACCCTTGTTTGGTTTTAGAGTATTGAAGACAAACGTGGTTCAGGGACTAATGTGTTTGTGAGAGTTCACAGGTTAACACAGAGAGAAGTCCCTGGAGTTTTGGTTTAGCTGTCGAAGACGACCCCCAAAAAATGTCCGAAGACATTGATGATGGCTGAAGCCATTGGTGGTAAGCGAAGACATTCGTCCGAACATAATGAAACGCGAAGACGAAGTCTTTTGGTAGTTTTGTTTCTTCTTTCCTGAGTCATAGGAACCACCGTACTGTTAAGTGGGGTCGATGTGATCGAAGTCAGATGATGACGTGATGCTCAACCCATACCAATGTCTTCGAGTGAAGACAATGAGAGGAAATCTCTTCCAGAGCTGGTTAAGTCAGCTTTACTTGTAGCCCAAGTAAAGCTGCCGCGTGTGTTTGAAATCCGACCGTTGTGACACGTGTCGGTTGGCCATTGACCCAGGGTCATTTCAGGCATATCAGGTCGGGTTGCCCGCTGGCTATAAATAGCCCACCCCCTCCACCATGAGAAGGTGGCTGCTCAGAGAGAGATATGGTTGTTGTCGTTTTGGAGCAAGCCACCTCGAAGACATTGAGAGAGACACATCCTGCGAGGATACACCTAAACACCTAGAGCTAGAGTGTTTGAGCATCACCGAAGTCATTCTGTTCTGAGAGAACTAAAGACTTATTACACTTGAAGACTGTGATCTTCCAGACGGTTAGGCGTCTGGGTCTAGAGCAATCCAAGAGTCATTATGGATCGCCGGGTGACCAAGTTTGTACGGGTTTCGGAAGTCTCCCCTGAAGACTTACCAGAGTGATTGGGCGCTGTCTAAGTGACTTCGGCTCAAGGGGAATAAGATGAAGACGAGGTCTTCTGAGTTCAATCTCAGCCTCCCTAACCAGACGTACAGTTGTCACAGCAACTGGAACTGGTCCAACAAATCATGTGTCTTCGTCAAGCAACTGGTTCTATCCTTCACTTTCTTACATTCCTGTTCTGTATTGTGAAGCCTTTCCCTGTTCATCACTGAAGACTTGTCCTGAAGACAATCATGCCTGCTGTTTATCTTCGTACTGTCTAAATTTATCCTCGACTCGTCTTATTGTGCATGATGTTAAAGCTTAACCTGCTTGTATGTCTTCACTGTGATGCCTGCCTAAATTACATTCTTGATTGTATACCTACCTGATCTTGTTTACGTTTCCGCAATATTCGAATACATTTATTGTTTCAAAGACTTTCATAAAAATCGCCTATTCACCGCCCCCTTTAGTCGATAACTAGCAAATTCACCCTCCATGTAAGTCCTCGCATTGCCAGTCGTTTGAGAACAAGACGAACGAAACATGGTCTTCCAAAGAGTTCCTCTGACCAACTGTCCGGGCCCATCCATCCTACCGTAGTTCTACATCTGCTAGCCTGTCCTGGCTAGAGTCACAACTAAGCTTAACCAAGTCACAGCCCATAATGACTTGTGGCTACACAGGTAAGCTTCCGGGCATGAAGTATTCTTCCGTCTCTTTGAGTCTGGGTGAGGCTTTCCGCAAGATGCCATGGCGCTTCTCCATGCATCCCGGCCATCCACTGGTTTCTCCAGGGTGCCCAATCAACCATCCCTCACCCAGTAGTATGTATTGAAAAAAAGCTTCTCTCGAGTCTCGAAGTCTTGAGGTCTTGAACATGCAGGCCTTGAAGATGCCATCATGTGGTTGTCGTCATAGACATAGAGTCCTTCTCCTCACACCACTCCCGAACACTCGTACCAACCCCGTCTACTTTAGTGTAGCATTAAAACAAATTATGTCCCGAGGCTTCAGAAACAAGGAGTGGGTTCCTACCTCATGCATTCAACTCAACTACAAGAATTCAATAACACTACTGGAGGGAGTTGAAGGTTGATGTCACTAAATGCAATAAATCATAGGTATGAAATTAATGGTCAAAGTGAACTTGCCTGGTATTACTTGATGAAGATAGTCGCTCTCACAATCCTAATAATTCTACTCGTCACACTCCGAGCAATCTATCGTAAGCAAATAGATATCCAATAAACATCCATGCCAAAAAGAAAAACCAAAAGAACATAAGAACAAAACATGTCTTAGTGCAAAAATAACAACATACTAAGGTTTAATAAGAAAAGGATAGGTTCTTATGGTTTTGTAAGGTGAAAGGTGAAGGAATCAACTCAAAAGAGTCAAAGGGCGATGAACTATTGATGTATAAGCTTAGGTTGGAGATACTATGAAGGACGATCCAAAGTATGGGGAGAACAACATGAATGTTGTTTGAAAAATAGCATATGGCATAAGAATTCATTTGCAAAAAGAATTAATTGAAATGGAGCACTACAACACAAGTTATAGAGAACTGAAGTATGAATTGAATTTGAATTTGGAAGGGTCAAAAATATTTGAATTGGAGCATGGTGTTCATGAACAGAAAGTACATAACACAACTGTTGAGGTGCAAAAGGTGCGACGGATTGCAAGAGATGATCAAATGAAGGTTCGAATTCAAATTTGAATCGCTCAAATTTGAAAGGTCCAAAGGTTGAAACTAATGATGTTCTTCTATATGGGAAGTCAATATGAACGTGTAGGAAAAAGAATTACTGGATTCGGAACAACGGATCACAAGATACAAATAATTCAATATGACATTGAATCAGCTTAGAACGGTGTATGAACACTTTTGGAGACTAATAGAGAAATCTGAGTATGATCAAAATTATATGTTGAAATGATAACACTAATGGTACGAATAGAAAGATTACTTCGATACGAATCTGATACAATTGGATTCGTCGGAAACAGAGTTATGGATAAAAAGATATGATCAAAAGAAGTTTAAATATGAATCCTAACAAATTTCGAAATTTGAAAATTTCAAAAAGTTGATGTGATAGGTTCACTAGATAGGTGGGATCAAGACGAAACTCTAGGCCTTGGTTTCATCTAATTTGGACGAACGAGTAAAAAGTTATGGCTATTTGAAAAATCAGGGCCAAGCTGTTTTACGGAGAGAGAAAAACTATGGCTAAAAGAATTCTAGGACTAATGTGTAAATACAGAGACTAATTGATAATCTAATTACTCTATCGTATACTAGTCTAGGAATACTACTCTAGGAATAATAAACTACAGGAGTATAAAAGACAATACGAAGAGAATACCTTTAGAATGCAGAGAAGAGATAATTCCAAAGAGGAGACGACTTCCAGAAATCCCGCCTGAGAGAAGAAAAATAGTTTTTTATTTAATAAACCTAGTCAAACCAAAAATATTGATTTAACCCGAATTGGTTGATTTTCAGGTGCTCCTATGGGTTTATATTTATGAGTGGAAAGGAGGTCTAAAGGTCTAAAGATAGACAAGGTGGGACTAAATATAGATGAAAAGTAAATAAAGGAAATCAAACGCATAACATGGGCCAAAAGAGCCGCCCGCCACGCACACGGGCGCTGCCCAGTTTTTTTGTTTTTGAATTTTTTTTTTGAAATTGTTTTTTTATGAAAATAGAATAGAAAAGTGAAAAAGAAAAATTAATACGAAACTTTTAGTAAACATATTATATATCAAAATTTTCAGAAAAACATTTCTTACAACATGAACATATTTTTCCAAATAAAATACTTTTAAAAAAATCATTTTTTTGCAATAACTTTAAAATGAAAAGAAATTTGAATTTCAAATAAATTACAAATAGTTTCTATTTTTAAAATTGAATCAAAACATTGTCTCTGATTTTGGAGTGTCATTTTCCTCCTCTCATTTTATTTGTTTATTAGAGTATTTCAAAAAGATTCAAACTCAAAATTGAATAGGGTTTCTAAAGAGAAAATTTTGGGAAAGTCCTTTTATTCCCTCTCATTAAATTTTCAAAAGTTTCAAATTTCACTCCATCTCAAACAACATTCACACAAACAATCAAACAAGCAATCGTAATTATTTTATTTAATATAACATTCCAAAATTTAGAATTTTGGGATGTTACAAAACCGCTCATAGGAACTGAGTTCCGTGCTTGTGTTCCAAGAGTAGCTACTACCGTACATTGGGTTCCGGTAACTCGACCCCTCTCGGCCTATTGACCTACTCTGTTCTCAAACCAGGAGTCGCAGTAGTTCGAAACGTTGATAGGTGTGGCACGGCCTGCGAATTGAATGAACGGATCAATCGGGACCGGATTGGGACCCTGCTCACAACATTTGAGGCCATGTTGGAAACCTCGGCCGGACTTCCATTATCGGTTCCAACTCAGATAGGCGACTGCCTTGGACGTGAGTCATTGTAAGTTAACGTCCATGGCCGACTCCCTCGCCTGGCTTCTGCTTGAAGGTTGCCGAGGTTCCTTTTTAACGTGCACATGGCGATAAGTGGCGGGAGCATGTGTGACGAAGTACACCCCTGCAGGGTAATCTATCTATTCGAATAGCCGCGTCCGCGGATATGGACTAGTGGAGACTTGCATTGTTCATAGACAATTTAAATGGATACTCTAAAATACTCCAGATAAGTGTGAGTGCTATGGATGGCTTCTCGCAGGAAGACGAGAGAGGATCCATAGTGGTGTATTGAGTTGTGACTAGCTAGATGGACTCGTGTGCGCTCTCTTGTAGGGAGATGAGAGAGGAATGATACAATAGATACTTTATCGTAGTTCAGTTTTGCCAAAGGTCAAATTTGGCATTCTGCAGTAAACCCCACAATACCGTTCTTGATACATGATGCATAAGTAGATAGTACTGACGTAAGGCTTGATGAGTACCTTCGTACTCACTGTTGCTTATTTATGTTTTTGCAGAGATAGACGTTGTTCACCTTATGTTTCTTCTGACGTTGACATCGACGGATTAGCTTGGAAACCCAGACAGGAGTCTAGCTCCTTTGGTAGGGTCGTTGTTGTCGGCGTTCTGGGAACGGGGGTACCCAGACCTGCCTGCCTGCGGCCCAGGGCATGGCCCACTTCATCAGCCAAGCACAACCATGCACAGCCCCACTCGAGATGAGGCCCTCGCGAGGAGGAGGAGCGTCAAGACCGGCAAGGGATGGGCCTCCCCAGGCCCCCTCCGGAGCGGCGGAGATCTCTATGCAGGGCCCGGCCTCAGGTGTCAAAGATGATGCAAGGAAGGACAGGCGGGCGCCAGCGCGCCAGGCGGTGCAGTTTCCCCTTTGGTGCAAAGGGAGCAAGGACATACGCGGTTTCCCAAAGCACCCCTCAAAGGTTTCCATTCCGGTGCAACAAGACCACGATCACGAGCCCCGCAGGACGGATGTCATCGCCGAGCCCACCTCTGCATCATCGACAGCAACTTTGCAGGCAAAGACCGCCTTTGGCAGGGCGGGCCTGTACTCCTGTCCCCCTTCAAAATTGGCCATTGTGGGATCCCTTCCCACCATTGCGATAAGGGAAGAGGACCCGAGCCACCGCTATATATAGAGGCTAGGCTGCTCCGTAGAGGGAGAGACCAGTCGATCCACTTATCCGTTACCAAGCCAACAGAGGGCCAAGAACACCTCAGGAGCGCTCTCACGAGGCTCCGAAACACTGTACTAGTTCATCCACCACACCTCCTCGAGAGGCAATCCACCAAAGCACGAGTAGGGTATTACGCTTCGCAGCGGCCCGAACCTGGGTAAACCGCCATGTTCATCTTCTTCCTCGTCATCGTGCAAGTTCATCGTTGTGTCCATCGAGTAGCGAGCTAGGTAGGGCGAGGCTGCAGGGGATCTTCGCACACGCCCCTGTGTTCGAATCTTTAGGGTTTTGCGGAGCCCGAAATCCGACGTTTGGCGCGCCAGGTAGGGGGCGTGCGGAGTCTTCCTCAAGCCAATATCTTCTCCCACCTCGTCGTTCCGATGTCTAACGCCCGCCGAACCCGTGCCGAGCGCCGAGCGGCCCGCGTCGCCCAGACGGCGCCTGTGGGCCGCGCCGAAGCACGCCGGTCACCCTCGCCTGTGGCCAACGCCGCCACAGGCCCGGACACCCACGAGCAACAAGACTCCTTCCAGCCGGTCACCGCGCGGCGCGATGGCCACACCGCCACTCCATCGATCGTCCCAGCCTCCGGGTCGTCCTCCCACTTTCGGCCCGGGCCGGCGCGGGGCTCTGGCGCGCTCGCCATGGCTAACGAGCTGCTCCATTACCGCCCTGCCCCTGACCGCTACGACGACTGGCTTCGGCGCATCGTAGAGCTCGTCAGTGCCGCCGGCGATGCTTCAGTGCTCTCCTACTCACTTCGACCCCGACCGTCCCAGGCAGACGACGTGGCCCGCGATGCGCTGCCACCTCCTCCGCAACGCGACGCCGACCCCGAGCCCAGGCGAGAGGCACGCCCGCGCGACCAGCCCCGCGAGCCGCGGGCAAGGGCAAGAGATGAAGTAAGCTGCCAGGTGGTTCCCCAGCCGCGCGTCAACGCGTGTGCGCTCCCCGTGCTGCCGACCCAACGTCGCGACCGGGCACCACTCAAGGTGGCCCTGCAGGAGCGTCAAGACCAGGTCCCTTCCGCGCACGCAGCACCCGTCGAACCGGTGGGGTGCCTCGCCATCGCCCCGGAGCTCCACCCAACCGCGTGCCCCTGCAAGTTCAAGCCTGACCTGCCCCCGCGCTACGTCGGCACCCCAGATCCGGCCGAGTTCCTACAGCTCTACTCCCTGAGCATCCGGGCGGCCAGAGGAGACGACAAGGTCATGGCATGTTGGTTCCCCATGGCGCTCAAAGGCGGCGCGCTCTCTTGGCTCCTCAACCTCCCGAAGGCGTCCATCACCTCCTGGGATGGCCTACGCAAATGCTTCATCGCCAACTTCCAAGGTACCCGCGACCGCGCGCTCACCGTGAACGACCTGCGGCGTATCAAGTAGCAGGATGGAGAGACCCTGCACAAGTTCATACAGTGCATCACAACTACGTGCCTCAAGATCCCGAAGGCGTCAGACAAGGCTATCATCTCAGCGTTCACCGACAGTGTCACAGACCTCAAGATGAAGGAGGAGCTCGCCATGAACGACGAACTGTGCTCTGCCTTGGAGATGTTCAATCTGGCGAATAGGTGCGCCAAGGCTGAGGAGGGCCGCATGTCGCTCCGCGGGCCCCCGGCGGCAGAGCCAGAAGAAAAGAAGACCAAGGCCAAGGAGGCGAAGCGCAAGGCCACAGCGGTACTTGCGGGCGAGCCTGAAGCGAAGCGCAGCCGGGGTGAGGAGCACCCTGCGGGGGGAAGACCGACCTGCATCTTTCATGGCACCAACAACCACGACACCGCCGACTGCCAAGAACTCAGGCTGGTCCGCGCCGAACACTACGGCCGGTGCCCTGGAAGCGCCGACCGTGGCTTCGGACGCAGCGGAGGCCGCGGTGGAGGCCGTTGGGACAGCCGGGAGCCGCGTCAAGGGTGGCGCGATCAGCCTTAGGAGGACCGCTGGTGCGATCAGGCTCGGGACGACCGCTGGCGCGATCAGGCTCGTGAGGATCGCTGGCGCGACGACCCTCCGGAGGGGTCACACCGCGGCCAGCCTCGTGAGGCACGTCCTCGTGACGCCGACCTGCCGCCATTACCACCGCCACCCAGAAGGAAGGAGGAGGACAGGCAAGACGATGGGGCTGGGGGCTTCCAGGAGGTCAAGGCGGTAGCCTGCATCCTGGGCGGCGCCCAGGCCCCAACGTCGAGCCGTGCCTTCAAGCAGTTCACGTGGGAGGTGAACGCGGCTCTCCCAAAGCCCGAAGCAATGCGTCCCCTCAAGTGGTCCCAGACGGCCATCACCTTCGACTCGAGGGATCAGCTCAGGTGCTCGGCCATGGCCGGCAAGCTCCCCATGCTGTGCACTCCAACCATCAGCAACGTCCTTGTCACCAAGACCTTCCTCGATAGTGGAGCAGGGCTCAATGTCCTCTCCATTGAGACCTTCGAGATCCTCCAGGTACCGTACGAATAGCTCATGCCGACCAAGCCCTTCTCGGGAGTCACAGACGGGTCCACCATCCCCATCGGGCAAGTGCGCCTGCCTGTCACCTTCAGTGGACGCGAGAACTACCACACCGAGATCATCGTCTTCAACGTCGCACACATCCACCTCCCGTACAACGCGATCCTTGGGTGCCCGGCCCTCACCAAGTTCATGGTGGTGACTCACCATGGCTACAACGTCCTCAAGATGCTAGGGAGTGGCGGCGTCATCACCATCGCTTGTGATGAGAAGTATGATGTCTGCTCCCTCGAGCGTGCTTACCGCGCCGCGGCAGCCGAGCGCTCGGACGAGGAGGAGGACGCCCTGCCTCGTGAGGACCCGCGCAAGAAGAAGAAGCAGCTCCTTCCGACGGGGCATCCTGGAACCCCGAGCTCTGCGCCCAGGGACGGGGCCACACCTCCTATTCCATAGGAGAGCGCGCTCGGCGCCCCTCTTGGGTTGGGCCCGGGGGCTCCCATCCGGGGAGTTTCCAGCTTGGCCAGTGAGACAAGAGAGGCGCTCGGGCGCAACCTGAAGGCGCGTCTTGACGCGCGTCAGCTCGAGCTGGGAGCACGGCGCGTGGCGCCGAGCTCGCAAGAGTCTGTCATCAGAGCGATCGAGGAGCTTCAGGAAGCGCAGGTCATGCAAGGCGGGGACTGCCCAGCACCACCAATCGTAGCTGCCATCATCGGCGCGGTCGACCAGCCGCGCATCTGCGTCAACACGCTCACGATCAATAGGGCCGCGTCCCAGGGCCCCTTTAGGCCAACGCATGCTGATCATGGATGGGTCTACCCGTGCAACTACGTCCGCATGCCCTACGGCCTGGCGAACGCAGGCGACACGTTCCAGCGCCTTGCACGGGCCATGCTCGTACCTTGCCTGGCGGGGCGCGGCGAGGAGTTGGAGGAGATGCTCGGACCGAGCGAAGGTCCCGAGCCCCGGGAGACGACGGGCCCATGAAGGTCACAATTGTGGAGGTGTAAGATCAGGCTCTGACGGCAGCTTCGACTCTTCAGTGACATGGACGCCAAGTGACTTTTTGTTGGCTGCTGCCAGCTAACTTTTTGGTTCACTCCGTTTGAGGGCGCCCACCGGGCCGCATTATCCTCAGGCGATCAGGGCACACCCCTGCAGTCGCCTCATTTATGCATATTTCAATAGTTTCTCATGCATCTGATCTGTTTCCTAACGTTTTACCTTGCCTGCATGGCTCCTTGCCGGTGTGAATGCCGCCGCACCACCCTTTCGGAGTTGGTGTTTCGCAAGGGGCCATGCGCTACGGCCCTTCCCGGGGCACCTCGGAACAGGGATGCAAGGCCCTGTCGCCTCAGGGACATGTATCTTTGGGCAGCCGACCCCCGCTCGGGGGCTCCGGCCGCAGCGCGGCGCCTCGGCATGGAGTCTCGGGAGGCCCCACGGCCTCCTGAGGCAGCAGCCGGCAGGATGGAATGGGGGTCGCTCAAGCGTCAAAGGGGGCTCCTGAGCATCGCGCCTCAGGAGCCTTACCGGTCATATAGCCACTCGCCCCTTGATGTCATCCTTGGTGATCCGGTCGGCATCAAGGGTGTTGGGGCCTTGCCCCGTAGTTGCGTCCTTGGTGATCCGGTCATACACTACGGTGGTAGGGAAATGTGCGGGACAGGGACCTGCCGGCGTAGAGCCGCTTGAGCGTCAAAGGGTCTCCTGAGCAATGCGCCTCAGGGGCCTTACCGGTCATAAAGTCACTCGCCCCTTGATGTCGTCCTTCGCGTCAAGGGTGTCGGGGCCTGACCTCGTAGTTGCGTCCTTGGTGATCCGGTCGTGCACTATGGTGGTCGGGAAATGTGTGGGACTGGGGCCTGCAGACGTAGAGTGCCAAAAGGACTCCCAACCTGCCTCACTAGTGAAGAAGAAGAAGTCTGCGGGGCCTCAGACGGCCCCACCTGCGAGAAGACTCAGGCGCAAACCGCCTTTGAGGTAGGGACCTCGCTAGGCCAAAGCGCCCTCACGAGCTCCC
This sequence comes from Elymus sibiricus, assembly GCA_039707655.1. Classification (NCBI taxonomy): domain Eukaryota; kingdom Viridiplantae; phylum Streptophyta; class Magnoliopsida; order Poales; family Poaceae; genus Elymus; species Elymus sibiricus. Next base: position 140,593,265 of record CM077671.1, read on the forward strand.
AGATAGACCTCCCAGTTCTGTCGTGCTAGCCACGCATACGAACTCTATGGGTTGTACACGCCCGGAGCCCCCCGAGGACGCAGAGGGGTTCCTTCCCACGCAATGTGGAAGCCACAGCTCCGCGCTGGCGGAGAAGTCAACACAGTCCACCAATGACTATGCCCACGCAATGTGGAAGCCACAGCTCCGTGCTGGCGGTCAACACGGTCCACCAATGACTATGCCCACGCAATGTGGAAGCCCCACGCCCCGTGCGGGGGGATAAACAACTGAGGGCGCCACAGCGGCTGCATCCAACCTCAGGAAGGTCCCTAGTGGATCCCTTCTCGCTGCGTTCCCCAGGGATGTACGCGTGAGGGGGCTGCACGGGGGCTACTACCCGGCCAAGCCTAGTACACGCCACCTTCCCAGGTCTGCCAAACCTGGTCTTCACACGCCCATCTCTGGAAAAGCCGGCGAGGAAAGGTATGGGAGCCGCTCGTACAACAAGGGGGACTCCTGAGCATCGCGACTCAGGAGCCTCACTGGCCCCGTAGCCCCTCACCCCTTGGACTGTCCTTGGTGATCCGATCAGCCCAACGGCGGCTGAAGTATGCGCGGGGCCGGGCCCTACCGACGCAGAGCTCGAAGCACTCAAAAAACCGCTCAAAAACCTTAAGGAGGATGCTGGAGCTCGTACGTCAAGGGGGACTCCTGAGCATCGCGACTCAGGAGCCTCACTGGCCCCGTAGCCCCTCACCCCTTGGACCGTCCTTGGTGATCCGGTCGGCCCAACGGCGGCTGAGGTATGCGCGGGGCCGGGCCCTGCTGACGCGGAGCGCCAAAGGTGTTCGAAATTTTCAAGTTAGCCCAATCTTCACCATGTTCCCTTCATGAGGGCTGCTCGTACGTCAAGGGGAACTCCTGAGCATCGCGACTCAGGAGCCTCACTGGCCCCATAGCCCCTCACCCCTTGGACCATCCTTGGTGATCCGGTCGGCCCAACGGCGGCTGAGGTATGCGCGGGGCCGGGCCCTGCCGACGCAGAGCATCATAGCAAGCAAGAAGGAAACAAGGCGAAGAGAGCAATCACACAGTTCAACAGTTATTACAAGCATTAAAAGTTTTCGCGAACACAAACAAGTTTAACGCCTCCATGAGGCACGATGGACATTGCAGGAAAGAAGCAGGGGAGAGGAATCAGGAGGAACCGCCGCCACCACTCGCCCCGTCCTCGGGGAACTCGTCGTCAACATCGCTGACGTCGTCCCCTTCACTGCCTACCCCTACAGCATTAGGAGGCGGGGGAACCGTGACGTGGGTGAACCTCTTCACCAGCGTCTCCACGGCGCCCTTCACCGCCGCCGCAGCGCTGGCGCGGACCTCGGTGGCGACCTGGTGGATCACGGAGTCGAAGTCAAACCCCGGCTCGCGAAGATGAAGATGGCTAAAGACGCGCGTCGCGGCCTCAGAAAAGAGGTCGCGACACTCGCTCTCCAAGACCGCCACCACCTTGACAACGGCGCCCTCCAGCGCCTCGACGAGCTTCGAAGAGAGCACTGCGAAGCCGCTCTCTGGAGCCGCCAGGGGCTCTGCGAACCCTTCCCGGCAGAGTTAATGGAGCACTTGGCGAAGCTTGAGCTCGACGGTGGGAAAGACACTCAGCTCCGCAGCCTTTTTCTCCTCAGCCGCAGCAAGAGTTTTCTCCCTGGTGTCAAGCAGGGCCTTCCCCGAAGCGACTTCCTTCTCCTGCGCGTCCAGGCGCCCCCGCTCCGCGGCCTGACGGGTCGCCACCTGCGACAGCTCGGAGTTCCGAGCGGCGAGTTTGGCCTCGCTGGCCTTGAGATCTCCCTCCTGCTGACGCAGCCGCTCCGCAAGCTCAGACTTCTCCTCATGGAGGGCCTTCAGGCGGGCCTCCACCTCTTCACAGCGCTGGGCGGCAGACGCCGCTTTAGCTAGTGCCTCCTCGTGGGCTGCCCTGGCGGACGTAGCTTCCTCCTCGCTCTTCGCCGCGACAGCCTCGGCCTGACCCCAAACCGCCACGGCAGAGGCGTCAGCCTGGAGCCACCCGGAGAGGAGCATAAGGCGCCCGCTAGCGAGGCGATCGTCGGTACTCCTGAGGGCACCACGAACTTGACCCAGAACAGCGAAGGCCCCGTCCAGGACATCGAGGCCGCGCGACGAAGGCATCAAGGCCCCCTCCGGAGGAGTCCCCTGTGCGATCGCAGGAGACATCCCCGGGGAGGCAGCAGCACGAGGAGAAGGAGTCTCGAGAGGCCGCATGGCGACCACGGACACGGACGTATCGACGGGCGGCTGGCCCTCAGGGGCTGGCCCTCCCGACAGCGGCACCGCCGTGCCCTCGAGGGCAGGAGCGACCAGGCCAACAGGCATTGGGGGCTCAGGGGGCTCCACGACGATGACCAGGGAGGTTGCCTCGCGAGCCCCCTCCCCCTCGGCAGCAGGCGACGGTAGGACAGCGGGAGCGGGCGGAGCGTCGGAAGGCGCCTTCGGCTTGACACCCGCCTTCTTCTTCCTCATCTTCAGCACGGCGGCGTCCCTGGTCACCAAGCAAAGGAAGGTCATAAGAACACAAGCCATCGGCGGGCGAGCAGGGCCGAGCCAGGTCACCTACTCCTCAACGTCGACCCACTTCCTCTTCCTCTCCGCTCCGTCGACGACGGGGGCGCCCAAGCCTTCCTCGGTGGGGGCACCACCATGCGGGGGAGCAGAGGTGCTGTCTGCAAGGGCGGCCTCCGAAGAGATCGTCATGGCCCCGGCCTCGCCCACCTTACCTGCGAGTTGCGATTCGGGCGGTGGCGAGGCCGGCGTTTCAACCGCCTTGCCGGCAGAGGCAGGGCGCGCCGGAGGAGGCTCCACTCCGCGCTTCCTGGGACTCAACACGCAGGCAGACCGCGTGGCACGGGGGGCCGGCCCTAGCCCCCTAGGGGCCTTGGCGGCGCGGGAGGAGCCGGCAGCGGAAACTTCACCAACATCATCGTCGTCCTCGAGCTCGCGCAGGAGCATGCTCTGCGACAGGGGAGACGCCCCTGCCGGGCCGTCATCGGCGGTCTTCTCCGAATCCTCCCAGCCCGTGGTGTCGCCGGAGGACACCATCACCGGGGAACCAAGGCCCCTCAGCTAGGAAAAGCCCCAGTTCGTTGAAGATAGGCATCGCGGCAACCAGATCAGCCCCGTCGTCGCGGAAGTACAGCGGGGCGTGGGCATCAGGGAGATCACCAGGGTCGCCATTGAGCAGGGTCGCCACAGCCCTGCTCAGCTCCTCAGGGGTTATGCGCGCGGACCAAAGCCTGAGGTTGTCGCCGCTGCCTTGATAATCCCACAAGGGCCTAGAATGGGACTGGAGGGGCGCCAGGCGCTGCGCCAAGAACTCCTTCACTATCATCCCCCTAGTCAGCTTCCTGGAACTGATATCGCGGGAGAAATGCTCCAGGACTGGCGAGGCGCGGGAGTCGGAAAGCTTCGCGGAGGTCTTCTCCGGCAGCCCCCTCGGTTGATCCAACTGGGGGTTAGGGTCTTTGAGATCCATAAGGACCCAGCGGTGCCTGAAGTTCTCCACCTTCTTCCCGGCCTTCAAGAGCATGTTGCCGCTCTGGACCGCGACGAAGGAGACACACGCCGACCATTGAGCGCCATCGTGCAAGCGCAAGCTGAAGAAATGGCGGAAGAGGGCCACCGAAGGCCTCACGCCCATGAAAGCCTCGTAGTAGAAGGCAAAGACAGACAAGAGCAGGATGGATTTGGGTTGGAGATGAAGGGCTTGGATCCCGTAGTGGTCGAGGATGGCGGTGAAGAACGCGGAGAAGGGCGGGACGAGCTCGGCGAAGACGCTGTGGAGAAAGAAGGGGTAGACCGCCTTGGATGAGGGTTGCTTCTCCGAGGAGCCGCCCCATATCAAGGTCCGCCCCCACTCGTTGGTCTCATCCGCCGTCGATGGGAGACCGGGACGAGGTCCTCGTCCTTGGCGATGGTGGACCCTGAGAGTGCCGGCGAGAGAGGAGCGGAGGCTGAGCCCTGGGCCTCTGGTTTCTGCTTGCCGGCGGGAGCCATCAGGAAGCTCGCGGGGCCAAAGCGGCAAGGAGGAGGACGGAGCGGCGCCGGATCTGGAGAGGCCTCTGCTAGAACCAGAGACCTGGGAAGCAAGAGCAGGTACGCAAGGGGGGAAAGCAATAATAGCCCGGCGCTAGAAGTCAGGCTCTTGTCGATTCGGGCGGTGGCCGAAGGGACGAAGGATGCCCGACATCAACTGCACGACGCGCGCAGTCCTGGCCCATAGGCGTTGGGGCCCGCGGCGCTTCGGGCCGGCCTCAGGCTTCGCCCGGAAGCCGGCTCAAGCGCGCCTTGGGCCCGGGGGCTACTGTCGGCGTTATGGGAACGGGGGTACCCAGACCTGCCTGCCTGCGGCCCAGGGCATGGCCCACTTCATCAGCCAAGCACAACCATGCACAGCCCCACTCGAGACGAGGGCCTCGCGAGGACCCTCGGCTCGCGAGGAGGAGCAGCGTCAAGACCAGCAAGGGATGGGCCTCCCTAGGCCCCCTTCGGAGCGGCGGAGATCTCTATGCAGGGCCCGGCCTCAAGAGTCAAAGATGAAGCAAGGAAGGACAGGCGGGCGCCAGCGCGCCACGCGGTGCAGTTTCCTCTTTGGTGCAAAGGGAGCAAGGACGTACATGGTTTCCCAAAGCACCCCCAAAGGTTTACATTCCGGTGCAACAAGACCACGACCACGAGCCCCGTAGGACGGATGTCATCGCCGAGCCCACCTCTGCATCATCGACAGCAACTTTGCAGGCGAAGACCGCCTTTGGGCAGGGCGGGCCTGTACTCATGTCCCCCTTCAAAATTGGCCGTTGTGGGATCCCTTCCCGCCATTGCGATAAGGGAAGAGGACCCGAGCCACCGCTATATATAGAGGCTAGGCTGCTCTGTAGAGGGAGAGACCAGTCGATCCACTTATCCGTTACCAAGCCAACAGAGGGCCAAGAACACCTCAGGAGCGCTCTCACGAGGCTCCGAAACACTGTACTAGTTCATCCACCACACCTCCTCGAGAGGCAATCCACCAAAGCAGGAGTAGGGTATTACGCTTCGTAGCGGCCCGAACCTGGGTAAACCGCCATGTTCATCTTCTTCCTCGTCATCGTGCGAGTTCATCGTTGTGTCCATCGAGTAGCGAGCTAGGTAGGGCGAGGCTGCAGGGGATCTTCGCACACGCCCCTGTGTTCGAATCTTTAGGGTTTTGCGGAGCCCGAAATCCGACAGTTGTAGCTTTTCAGGCTCTTACAGCCACTTTTAATAAATGTCTGTACCCAGACATGTAACTTCCGCTTATTGTTTGTATGTTCTGAATGTTGGGTCATGTGACCCACCCTGCTTGTAACATTGTACTATGTTGGCTCTTCGGAGCCTTCTAAATAAATGTTATGTTGTAGAGTTTTGTTGTGATGCCATGTTGTATCTACACATATCGTGCATATTGCGTGTATGTTTGAAGTGCATTGGTATGTGTGGGATTTGGCACCTAGCTATATACCTTTAGTTGCCTGATTTACGGGGAAATGCCTCTTTGTGCTTCCACCGAGCCTTGGTAGCTTGCTACTGCTCCGGACACATTGATTGACCGACGTGTATCCTTCTTTGCTGTTGTGTCTGTCCCTACGGGGAAATGTCTCGCAGTGTAATGGAGTCCCTGTAGCCCACTAAGACTCGTCTACGTACCGTGGATGACAGATATGTCTCATGACGTAATGGAATCCATGTAGCTTGCTACGACTCGTCTACACACGCTGATGACCGACACCTGCATTGCTAGATTACGTATGCCTGTCCCTGTACGGTTGTGCCAGTTGGGTCTATAACTAGTCATGTCGACCCAGGTTCTTTGACATACAATTGCTAGCGACATATTCATATACATGAGCCAAAAGGCGCAAACGGTCCCGGCCAAGGTAAGGTGGCAGCCGTGGGGATTACCGTGCGTGAGGCCGCAATGTGATATGATGTGTTACATGCTAGACTCGTATGGCTTAGGATCGGGGTCCCGACAGCGTTGGCATCAGAGCCGAACTGTCTGTAGGTTTACGAAGCCAAACTGGTTGATGTTGAGTCTAGTAATGCTTTAGTTATATGAGGGAATTGATTGTGGAAGGGAACATAAGGCTCTTTTACTCCTTTCCTTGTGTCACTCTATTCTGAATCACCCTCCTCCTTTCTACGGGGATTAAGGACTAGGCTTCTTACCTATCTGTTAGGATGACGAGTTACTGGACCACAGACTTATAGAACAGTTGTTTGTGTCAAGTCATCTTCCATCAGAGTCATGAGAAGTGATGCCTATGTTCTTTCTGTGCCTTGAACCATGATGTTGAGTTGTTTTGCTGCACGAATCTTGTGCAGGTTGCCTCATATTTCATACCCGTACAGCCGTTATGTTGTCCGAGTTCTTCTAGGTTTAGATATGTTTCGGTGTTCTTCCTTGTTCTGAACCCTGGTTGTTTCCTTCAGGATCTCGTCAGTAACCCGGAGATCTGCTAGTCGTGGTCAGAACCATGGAGATGGTAGGGATGAAGAAGATTCTCCCAACCCGCCTCTATTGGCGGAGGTTATGCTAGAAGTTGAGAGGAACAAGCGTGCTACCAACCGTCTATTGGAGCACATCGAGCAGAATACAGCCCATCGTCGCAATGAGCTAGTATCCATCAGAGACTTCATCAAGTTGCAACCGCCCACCTTCCATCATTCCATTGAGCCACTGGATGCAGATGATTGGCTCTAAAGCATCAACAACAAGTTGCGTTATCCAAACGTGGCTGAAGGAGACAAGGTCACATATGCCGCATATCACCTTGAAAGTTCCGCCACTCTATGATGGGAAAACTTCTAGGCCATGCGACCTGCAGGCTAAGCTACTTCATGGGAGGAATTCTGTGAGGCTTTGTGAGAGCATCATATTCCCCAGGCCCTGATAGATCGTAAGCAAGAGGAGTTGTGCAATCTGACCCAAGGCAAGATGGATGTGGATGCCTATAGTCGAGAGTTTGGACGCCTCGCGCGTATGCCCCAGAAAAGGTATCCACAAGGGTGATAAGCGGTGCTAAAGGAGAGATGGGTTCCCATAGCATTCTGGAAACTTTCCCGAAATCGAGAGGTGAAAAGACTTCCACGGTCTGATTTGATCTCTAGAGTAACACCATGAAGAGAAACTATTCGAGAGATATATAGGTCTGCTAACTGACTAGCAGTTATACTTTCTCGAACTGGAAGGAAATGAGCAACTTTCGAAAGGCGATCGATGACCACGAAGATGGCATCATTCACTTTCTTAGTCTTTGGAAAGCCGGTGATGAAATCCATATCGACCTTGTCCCATTTCCACTCGGAAATAGCTGAAGAGTGCCAGTAGGCCTTTGATGCTCTGCCTTAATGCGACGACAAACGTCACAGTTAGCAATGAACTGAGCGATTTCTCTCTTCATCCGGGTCCACCAAAACCTCTGGCATAGGTCCTGAAACATTTTGGTACTGCCGGGATGAATCGTGAGAGGAGATTCATGAGCTTCTTTAAGGATCAGCTCTCGGAGTTGTTACTTCTTGGGAACCACCAAGCGGTTCTCAAAGAATACAACACCTTGATCATCTACCGAGAAGGAATGAGCAACTCCCTTGGCAATGTTGCTCTTGATTCGGGAAATTCCCGTATCATGCCTCTGGGCTTCTACGATCTGATCCTGAAGAGTCGGTTTCACCACCAAGGTAGAAAGGAATCCTCGAGGAACAATGTGAAGATTTAACTTACGAAATTCCTCGTGGAGAATTGGTTGACCTTGTAGCAACATGAGGTTGTTACAATAGGATTTACGACTTAGTGCATGAACCATGACATTGGCTTTGCCTGGGGTTAAGATATTCCTAAGTCATAGTCCGTAATCAACTCAATCCACCATATTTGCCTGAGATTCAAATCCGGTGGGGTGAAAATATATTTGAGACTCTGGTGATCAGTGTATATTTCGCAACGGTTACCCAGAAGGTAATGTCGCCAAGTGACAAGTGCATGGACTACATCGGCAAGTTCCAGATCGTGTGCTGGATAATTCTCCTCATGTGGACACAAATGTCGAGATGCGTAGGCAATCACATGACGATCTTGCATAAGAATGCAACCTAGACCTTGACGCGAGGCATCACGGTAGATAATAAAGTCCTTTGTGAAATCCGGGGGTACAAGTATAGGGGCAGTAGTCAGTCGTCTTTTCAACTCCTGAAAACTTTCCTCGCACTTTGGAGTCCACTCAAACTTTTTATCTTTCTTGAGGAGTTCAGTTACAGGTTTGGCAACTTTGGAGAAGTTCTCAACGAAGCCGCAACAATAGCTCGCTAAGCCAAGGAAACTCCTGACTTGCTTCACCGATTCAGGTTGAGTCCAATCAAGGACAGCTTGAACTCTCTCGGGATTGATAGCAATACCTTTTATAGAGATTACGTGGCCTAGATAGGTCACTTCTGGCAACCAGAATTCGCACTTGGAGAATTTGGCGTAAAGGCAGTGCTCTCGAAGTTTCATCAATACCAGCCTAAGATGCTCAGCATGTTCTTCGAGTATATGAGGATATCATCGAGGTAAACCATGACAAATTTGTCCAGATACTCCATGAAGATCGAATTCATTAAGCGGGAGAAGGTTGCTGGGGCATTGGTTAGACCGAAGGACATCACGGTGTACTCGTATTGGCCATAACGAGTGATGAAAGCCGTCTTTGGAATGTGCCCGTTCCTGATTTTGATTTGATGATAACCTAATCTCAAATCCATCTTAGAAAAGACTGTGGATCCAGCGAGCTGATCATACAGATCGTTGATTCTGGGGAGCGGATATTTGTTCTTTATCGTGACCAGATTAACCGGTCAATAATCTACAACCATCCGATCCGTACCATCCTTCTTCTTAACGAAGAGGACAGGACAAGCCCATGGAGAAGAACTAGGACGGATGAAACCTTTCTTCAAAGATTCATCGAGTTGGATTTTAAGCTCAGCTAACTCTTGGGGTGACATCTTATATGGTCTCCTAGCAATTGGAACGGTTCCTGGAACAAGGTCTATGACAAACTCTACTTCTCTGTCCGGGAAGTCACGGACTACCGGGATGTTTTCAAGGTCTAGAAGAGGATTGGCGCCATTCCACCTTAGGAACTGCCAGGTTTTCCACCTGATAGAGAAGTAGAGTTTGTCATAGACCTTATTCCAGGAACCGTTCCAATTGCTAGGAGACCATATAAGAAGTCACCCCAAGAGTTAGCTGAGCTTAAAATCCAACTCGATGAATCTTTGAAGAAAGGTTTCATCCGTCCTAGTTCTTCTCCATGGGCTTGTCCTATCCTCTTCGTTAACAGAAGGATGGTACGGATCGGATGGTTGTAGATTATTAACCGGTTAATCTGGTCAAGATAAAGAACAAATATCCGCTCCCCAGAATCAACAATCTGTATGATCAGCTCGCTGGATTCGCAGTCTTTTCTAAGATGGATTTGAGATTAGGTTATCATCAAATCAAAATCAGGAACGGGGACATTCCAAAGACGGCTTTTGTCACTCGTTATGGCCAATACGAGTACACCGTGATGTCCTTCGGTCTAACCAATGCCCCAGCAACCTTCTCCCGCTTAATGAATTCGATCTTCATGGAGTATCTGGACAAATTTGTCATGGTTTACCTCGATGATATCCTCATATACTCGAAGAACGAAGAAGAACATGCAGAGCATCTTAGGCTGGTATTGATGAAGCTTCGAGAGCACCGCCTTTACGCCAAATTCTCCAAGTGCGAATTCTGGTTGCCAGAAGTGACCTATCTAGGCCACGTAATCTCTGCAAAAGGTATTGTTATCAATCCCGAGAGAGTTCAAGCTGTCCTTGATTGGACTCAACCTGAATCGGTGAAGCAAGTCAGGAGTTTCCTTGGCTTAGCGAGCTATTGTTGCGGCTTCGTTGAGAACTTCTCCAAAGTTGCCAAACCTGTAACTGAACTCCTCAAGAAAGAAAAAAAGTTTGAGTGGACTCCAAAGTGCGAGGAAAGTTTTCAGGAGTTGAAAAGACGACTGACTACTGCCCCTGTACTTGTACCCCCGGATTTCACAAAGGACTTTATTATCTACCGTGATGCCTCGCGTCAAGGTCTAGGTTGCATTCTTATGCAAGATCATCATGTGATTGCCTACGCATCTCGATAGTTGCGTCCACATCAGAAGAATTATCCAACACACGATCTGGAACTTGCCGCTGTAGTCCATGCACTTGTCACTTGGCGACATTACCTTCTGGGTAACCGTTGCACCAGAGTCTCAAATATATTTTCACCCAACCGGATTTGAATCTCAGGCAAATATGGTGGATTGAGTTGATTATGGACTATGACTTAGGAATATCTTAACCCCAGGCAAAGCCAATGTCATGGCTGATGCACTAAGTCATAATCCTATTGTAACAACCTCATGTTGCTACAAGGTCAACCAATTCTCCACAAGGAATTTCGTAAGTTACATCGTCACATTGTTCCTCGAGGATTCCTTTCTACCTTGGTGGTGAAACTGACTCTTCAGGATCAGATCGTAGAAGCCCAGAGGCATGATACGGGAATTTCCCGAATCAAGAGCAACATTGCCAAGGGAGTTGCTCGTTCCTTCTCGGTAGATGATCAAGGTGTTGTATTCTTTGAGAACCGCTTGGTGGTTCCCAAGTTCATTGCTAACTGTGACGTTTGTCGTCGTGTTAAGGCAGAGCATCAAAGGCCTACTGGCACTCTTCAGCTATTTCCGAGTGGAAATGGGACAAGGTCGGTATGGATTTCATCACCGGCTTTCCAAAGACTAAGAAAGGGAATGATGCCATCTTCGTGGTCATCGATCGCCTTTCGAAAGTTGCTCATTTCCTTCCAGTTCGAGAAAGTATAACTACTAGTCAGTTAGCAGACCTATATATCTCTCGAATATTTCTCTTCATGGTGTTACTCTAGAGATCAATTCGGACCGTGGAAGTCTTTTCACCTCTGATTTTGGGAAAGTTTCCAGAATGCTATGGGAACCCATCTCTCCTTTAGCACCGCTTATCACCCTCAGTCAAGTGGTCAAGTAGAAAGAGTCAATCAAATTATCGAAGATATTCTCAGAGCCTGTGTTATCTCATTCGGAATGAATTGGGAGAAATGTCTTCCATTCGCCAAATTTGCTTGTAACAACAGCTTCCAGTCTAGTCTGGGCAAATCTCCTTTCGAAGTTTTGTATGTACGAAGATGTCAAACACCATTAAACTGGTCAGAAACCAGTGAAAGACAATTCTTTGGACCGCATATGATCTAGGACGCAGAAGAGCAAGTTTGCATCATTCGTGAGAATTTGAAAACCGCCCAATCTTGTCAAAAGAGTCAATATGACCGTCGTCATAAAGACGTAAGTTATGAAGTGGACGAGAAGGCTTACCTTCGGGTTACCCCTCTTAAGGGTACCCATCATTTAGGTATCAAAGGCAAATTGGCTCCTAGTTACATTGGTCCTTTTCGCATTCTCGCCAAACGAGGAGACGTTGCCTACCAGTTGGAACTGCCCCCGCAGCTTTCCAAAGTTCATGATGTGTTCCATGTTTCTCAACTCAGGCGTTGCTTCCAGGATCCTGTCCGCGAAGTAGACCATGAAACGCTTGATCTTCAAGATGATCTCTCATATCGAGAATATCCTATTCGTATTCTCGATGAAGCCGAGCGCAGCACTCGACATTGCAACATCAAGTTTCTGAAGGTTCAGTGGTCACACCATTCCGAGGATGAAGCAACCTGGGAGCGCGAAGTGTTGGGGAACGTTGCATGGGAAATAAAAAAATTCCTACGCACACACAAGATCTATCCATGGTGATGAGCATCTACGAGAGGAGAGATCGGATCCACATACCCTTGTAGATCGCTAAGCGGGAAGCGTTAAGAAACGCGGTTGATGTAGTCGAACGTCTTCGCGTTCCAAATCGCAAGCCGTCCCGCGATCCAATCACGATCTAGCGCCGAACGGACGACACCTCCGCGTTCAGCACACGTACAGCTCGATGACGATCTCCGCCTCCTTGATCCAGCAAGCGAGGACGGAGAGGTAGATGGATTCTCCGACAGCGCGACGGCATGGCGGCGATGGTGGTGGAGTTGATCCGGCAGAGCTTCGCTAAGCAACGCGGAGTCAAACTACTAGAGGAGAACCAATCTAGGGGAGAGGGAGGGCTGCGCCGTGGCTAATGGTGTGGAAGCCCTCCCTCCCCTCTCATATATATAGGTGGAGAGGGAGAGGGGGTCGGCCCCCTTAGGGTTCCCACCCCAAGGGGTAGCGGCCGAGAGAGAGAGAGGGAGGGGGCGGCGGCCAAGGGGTGCCTTGGCCCCCAAGGCAAGGTGGCCGGCCCCCTCTAGGGTGTCCCCCCTTCACCCTTCGGCCGCATGGGCCTTGTGGGAGGGGCGGCCAGCCCACCACGGGCTGGTGCGCCCTATCACAGCCCATGTGGCCCTCCGAGACAGGTGGACCCACCCGGTGGTCCTCCGGAAACCTTCCGGCACTCCCGACGAAATCCGGACATATCCCGAAACTATTCCGGTGCCCGAACATCAACTTCCTATATATCAATATTTTCCTCCAGACCATTCCGGAGCTCCTCGTGATGTCCGGGATCTCATCCGGGACTCCGAACAATCTTCGGTCACCAACATACATAACCCAATAATACCGAAACGTCACCGAACGTTAAGCGTGCAGACCCCGCGGGTTCGAGAACTATGTAGACATGACCGAGACACCTCTACGGTCAATAACCAATAGTGGGACCTGGATGCCCATATTGGTTCCGACATATTCTACGAAGATCTTTATCAGTTGAACCTATACGTCAAGGATTCAGTTAATCCCGTATGTTGTTCCCTTTGTTCATCGGTATGTTACTTGCCCGAGATTCGATCGTCAGTATCTCCATACCTAGTTCAATCTTGTTACCGGCAAGTCTCTTTACTCGTTCCGTAATACTAGATCCTGTGGCTAAAACTTTAGTCACTTTGATTGCAAGGCTCATTGTGATGTTGTATTACCGAGTGGGCCCTGAGATACCTCTCCGTCACACGGAGTAAAAAATCCCAGTCTTGATCCATGTCAACTCAACAGACACCCTCGGAGATACCTGTAGAGTATCTTTATAGTCACCCAGTTACGTTGTGACGTTTGATACACACAAGGCACTCCTCCGGGGACAGTGAGTTACATGATCTCATGGTAATAGGAACGCACACTTTGACATGCAGAAAACAATAGCAATAAACTGACATGATCATATGCTACGTTTATAGTTTGGGTCTTGTCCATCACATCATTCTCCTAATGATGTGATCCCGTTATCAAATGACAACTCTTTGTCTATGGCTGGGAAACCACAGCCATCTTTGATTAAAGAGCTAGTCCATTAGAGGCTTACTAGGGACACATTGTTGTCTATGTACCCAGACATGTATTTGCATTTCCAGTCAATACAATTATAGAATGGATAATAAACATTTATCATGAAAAAGGAAATATAATAATAACTATTTTATTATTGCCTCTAGGGCATATTTCCCACACGAAGATCGTCTTCGGCTTGAGTACCCTGCACTCTTCCCAACTACTCCTGAATCTCGGGACGAGATTCTCGTTTAGTGGGGGTGAGTTGTCACAGCCCTAGTTTTAATCTTGGTTGTGATTGCGTTCATGCATGCATTTTTGTTTCAATTGAATATGAAATGAGGAGTGATCAAGCCTCACTATGCAATTTTTTGTCAAATAAGCAATATAAAAATTGATTCAAAGTGAACCAACAAAAAGTCCCTGGTATTCTAATAAAATATTGGGATGATCTAAAAATGCCAACCAATATTTTAGAATCACAGAAACATTTTATATTGGGCATTTGAATTAATCCAATAAATAATTGCGTTGGATTTATATTTATTATATATAAAATATAAGTTTAATAATTCGGAAACTTATTATGTGGCACTAGTTATTTATACCTAGCCCACATGACAATTTCCAGGATTTTTATAAATGGCTAGATATTTTATTAAAGCCAAAACAAATGTCAGAAAAATAGAAAACCAGAAACAGGAAATAAAAAGAAAGGCAGAGGCTTACCTCGCGGCCTGGCATTGGGCGGCCCATCTAGCCCAGCTGCCAGTCGTCCCCGACCTCCCGCCAGGAGGACAGGGGGCGTGTGCCCACAGCGCGCATGCGCCCGCCCGGCCACCTCGTGTGTGCCTGCTTGCCTAGGGGGCTCTAAGAGCGCCACAGTACCCCCCTGGTCACTCTTGAGCTCCTCCCCATCCTCATCCCCTCTCTGTTCTCTCCCTCCCTCAGACCCAAGCGCGTCCGTCGCTGCCGCTCGCCGCACTCGCAGCCGCCGGCTCCGCCTCACCCCACCTTGCTGCTCATCATCTTCGCCGCATGACCGTAGCTCTCCCCGTCGAAGGAATCAAGCCGGGAGCCCTCCATCGCCATCAACGACACCGTCTTCTTCCTTGGCCCCGGCGGAAGCATGCCGTCGATTCGCGCCACCCTTTGCTTCTCCGAGCTCGCTGTCGACACCATCGGATCCGCTGTGAGCAACCTCGATGTTTCCCTCTCTCCCCCGGCTCTCCCGTGCCCCCTAGCCCCCCTGGACAAACGAGTCGAAGCTCGTCGCCGCCCGGCCATGTCGCCGCCGCGGTTAGAGCTTCAACCGCTCATGCACGCGCACCGGAATGCTCTTTGGATGTCCCCAGGAGGCCAACGCACCCGTTATTTCTCCCCCTAGAGCACCATAGCCCCGCGCCCGCACGCAGCCGAACGCCGGCCGCCACCAAGCCCGCCGTGGCCGTCATCTCCGGCCACCCCACGGTCCCTAGCTGGGTCCGTTAGATGCGGACGAGCGAGAGCTCCCTCTGGGTGCCTGATACGTCTCCGTCGTATCAACTTTTCCTCACACTTTTGCCCCTTGTTTTGGACTCTAATTTGCATGATTTGAATGGAACTAACCCGGACTGACACTGTTTTCAGCAGAACTACATTGGTGTTTTTTTGTGCAGAAATAAATGTTCTCGGAATTGGACGAAACTTTTTGGAGATTTATTTTAGAATAAATAAAAAATACTGGAGCCAAGAACCACCGGAGGGGGGCCCCTGGCTAGGAATACACCAGGGCGCGCTAGCCCCCCTAGGCGCGCCCTGGTGGGTTGTGCCCACCTCATGGCCCCACTGACCCTAATTCCGGCACTATAAATTCCTATTTTCAGAGAAAAAATCAGAGAGAAAGTTTCATCACGTTTTACGATACGGAGCCGCCGCCACCTCCTGTTCTTCATCGGGAGGCCAGATCTGGAGCCCGTTTGGGCCTCCCGAGAGGGGAATCTTCGGTCTTCGTCATCATCAAGCCTTCTCCATCACTTGTACCGTTTGATGCTATACAAACGGTTTTAACCCCTTTCCGCGACGTAGTACAAAACCGTGGCCATGCATGTGTGGGCGATGGTGCGAGCGCCTGCTGACGATTCGCCTAACGTAAACGTATGCGAAGTCATAGCATATCCCACATGCCACACTTTGATGCTACGTTTGTGGTCAAGCACACATCCGAGACGATGGCACAGATATATTCATGTGCGATACTTTTTCGGATCGCACACGCGAAACGTATGTCAACCGTCTCTTGATCGTCCTACATTACACACGCACGCAGGTTCGTAACCGTTTGTGCTATTAACGGCAAGTGCACACAGTTACGGCATGCAAACGCGTGTGTGACAGTGGGCGCATCTCACACGCGCAAAATATGCGACTGTGTGTTGTAAAGCTAATAATCACACACACTATTATTCAAACAATCATGTGTGACATATGACACCATCGCACACGGTTTAATCGTTCTAGCTGTGTGCGCTGTAATTTAGTACCTAATAGCTTATTTTCCTTAATTTATTATTAGATTTGGAAATTTCAAATTTTTAATTATGAAATGTGGATTTCACATCCATCAATACATACCCTGATTACAATGGTTCAACAGCCAATGCATAAATCAAAAGCTCAGTACATGTTCCATGGTTACATAGTTCGGTAGAAGATTAAATATGATGAACCACAATATATAGTACTAGAGGCAGTAAAGGTGAATAGAGAATTGTAAATGCTTTTGACTGTCGATGGTGTTGAAGAAGCGGAATACCCATAATGTGCCCTCCTCCATGCCAAAGGTGCGCACAACTTTTGTCCAACCCCTTGTGATGATCGCCCGTCCATCCTTCACCGCCTTCAGGAAGACTTCTAGACCGTTATCATGGTAGCATGAATTATATACTATAACCTTCATTGCCTCCACATCGATCAGGTAGTTTGCTAGGTAATCTTGAGTAAATTCCTTTGGAAACCACTGAAAAGAGACAACTTTCAGGTATTCATGTCTAATAGAGTAACTTGTTCTGGGCTGGAAAAGATGGCAACAGATTACTTACCATCCTAAAGCTCACTGATGTCTTGGATAAAGTATAAATAAAGAGTTTAATTCCAATCAGATGTCTCTTCTGCCTAACATTTTTTCTTAGTTTCCTCACTTGATGCTTGTTCATGGTTATCTCATTGCCCCATATGCAAAGGGGGTCGAAGCGTGAATCAGTACCGCTGATATATGTACCTACAAGCAACAAATCAATGTTAGAACACAAGCTGCAATTGCACAGATGATGTAAAATATTATAAGAAAATGGGAGGTGACTAACCTCGATGGTAAACAACAGCATCGCGCATCGTAGCCCTACATAAGCACATAGAAAGGCGTGTTAAATACAACAGGGATAACATCCACCAAAAATAGCAAATGTTAACTAAACGACAATATCTCCGGTGATATTTTATTGCGAGGAGTAGCGCGGTAACAAAAGGACAGGTATTGGTGAAATTAAACTGGATGTGTTAACTTCAGAGTTCAGACAACCTTACATAGTTATTAAAACTTGTACCAGTGAAACAGAAATTGACACATTTAAACATCACGAGCCAGTTCATACTTGGTAAATCCCTAGGGGTAGTTGCTGGGGTACTTCAACTCGGCTAGAGCCCGCACAAAGTCGGTGGCTAGGTGTTCCTGCTGGTCGCAGCGTGGATCAGTACCGCTAACATATGTACCTACAAGCAACAAGTAAATGTTAGAAGCTAAACTGCAACTGAACAAATGATGTAAAGTACTATAAGATATTGGGATGTGATTAACCTCGATGGTAAAAAACATCATCGTGCATTATGGAACTGCGTAGGTACAAGGAAAGGCATGTCAACTACAACAGGGTTAACATGCACCAAAAATATATAATGGTAATTAAAGGACATCATCTCCAGTGATATCTTCTTTGCGAAGAGTAGCACTGTACTGAATGGACAACGTAAATAATGGATATAACTGTTCACTACAGCAGGCTTAACAGCAACCTAGCATAGGCATTGTAAGTTTGTAACTGGTATTGGTAAAATTAAACTGGACAGTTCATACTTGAACAACACAATGCGCTTAACTGAAATGAACAACGGAAACCAAACATGGCAATCTAAACGTGTACTGTTGAAATTGAAATTGACACGGTTAAACATTGCTATACTGGTATTCATAAAAATGAACTGGACAGTTCATACTTGGTAGGTCCCGGGGGGTAGTTGCTTGGGGATTTCATCAAGGCCAGAGCCCGCACCACGTTGGCGGCATCGGTGGCGAGGTGTTCCTCCGGGTCGGCACGCATAGCGTTCACCGCGTCATCAACCGCTATGACTAGCTCCTCGACCTCCGCGTGATATGCGGGTGGGCTTACGCAGGGATGCTCGGCGATAGGGGGTGGGGATGTGGAGACGCGAGGGTGGTTCGCATGCTCCATCTGAGCTATCGGGCCGGGGCGGAGATGGAGATCGGAGGTTACCTCACTAGATCGATGAGCGAGACTGGTGTAGAACGTAGATTTGGTTGCGGCGGTGGCGGCGGCGGCGGTTTGGGCTGCAGTTAGAGCGGGGGGAGAGGGGGCGGTGGGGATAGGGGGGAAATGTTATGGGTTGATATGGGGTGGGAGGAATAACTACTGAAATCGAGTGCCTATTGAAAATTTGGCGGCGAAACTCAAACCTTACGGGGGGAGCACGCAACGCAGACGAGGCGCATCAAATACCCGTGTGCGATAAAAGATAAAATTGGTGATCCCGCGTCGGAAAAAATTCAAGTCTTCTCTCTCTCTCGTGCCATCGGACGCTTTGGAAACGGTTTGTTGTAAGAAAACGTTTGCCATTAAAGATGTATTAAAAACATAAAAGGCCTAGAAAATACACAAAAAAGGACTAAATACGATAAACGAGGCTGAAAATTGTGAAATTTGGACATGGTGCATTCTAGTGGGTATGTTGATCGTAGAAAATAAATCAAGTTGAAAGGACCAAGAAAATATGGGTTCCCCTTGAAAACATGGCGATTTTCGCTCCCGGAACCATGAAACTCCATAGGTGATGATCCGGTTTATGAAGAGTGTCTATCACGACATTATTCATACCTCCTCAATTTTTTACCGAATCATATTGTGGTCATGCTCGGGCACCACACAAGATAACATGTTCTTCAAGCATGTTTTCCATTTTTCTAGAGATGCAAAATAAATAAACGACACATCGCTGGTTGCCTCTTCCCACACATATCCTTTAAAATTGTATTAGTTTCCTACAAAATACAAGAAAACTTATCCAACGACACAATTATGAATTTTCGAGTCCTTTTTGAACACATTTTAATGTACATAACGTTCTAACCTGAATTATAAGCACAAATGACCTAGAAAGTACACAAAAGGGACCAAATACTATGAACGAGCATGAATATTGTGAAATTTGGACATGGTGCATTCTAGTGGGCATGTTGATCATATAAAATAAATCTAGTTGAAAGGACCAAGGAAAAATATGGGTTCCCCTTGAAAACATGGCGATTTTCGCTCCCGGACCATGAAACTCCATAGGTGATGGCCCGGTTTATGAAGAGTGTCTATCACGACATTATCCATACCTCCTCAAAATTTTACCGAATCATATTGAGGTCATGCCCGGGCACCACAGGAGATAACATGTTCTTCAAGCATGTTTTCCATTTTTCTAGAGTTACAAAATAAATAAATGACACATCTATGGTTGCCTCTTCCCACACATATATATCCTTTAAAACTGTATTAATTTCCTATTAAATACATGAAAACTTATTCAACGACATAATTATGAATTTTCTAGTCCTTTTTGAACGCATTTTCATGTGCAAAACGTTCTAACCTGAATTATAAGCACAAAGGACCTAGAAAGTACACAAAAGGGACCAAATACGATAAACGAGCATGAACATTGTGAAATTTGGACATGGTGCCTTCTAGTGCGCATGTTGATTGTGTAAAATAAATCTAGTTCAAAGGACCAAGAAAAAATATGGGTTCCCCTTGAAAACATGGCGATTTTCGCTCCCGAACCATGAAACTCCATAGGTGATGGTCCGGTTGAAGAGTGTCTATCACGACATAATCCATACCTCCTCAATTTTTTACCGAATCATATTGAGGTCATCATGCCCGGGCACCACACGAGATAACATGTTCTTCAGGCATGTTTTCCATTTTTCTACAGTTACAAAATAAATAAACGACATATCTCTGGTTGCCTCTTTCCACACATATCCTTTAAAATTGTATTAGTTTCCTATAAAATACATGAAAACTTATTCAACGACACAATTACGAATTTTCAAGTCCTTTTTGAACGCCTTTTCATGTACAGAACGTTCTAACCTGAATTATAACCACACATGAGCTACAAAGTACATAAAATGGGACCAAATACAATAAACGGGCCTAAAAATTGTGAAATTTGGACATGGTGCATTCTAGTGCGTATGTTGATCGTATAAAATAAATCTAGTTGAAAGGACCAAGGAAAAAGTATGGGTTCCCCTTGAAAACATGGCAATTTTCGCTCCCCAAATCATGAAACTCCATAGGTGATGGTCCGGTTTATGAAGAGTGTCTATCACGACATTATCCATACCTCCTCAATTTTGTACCGAATCATATTGAGGTCATGCCCGGGAACCACACGAAATAACATGTGCTTCAGGCATGTTTTCCATTTTTTCTATAGTTCCAAAACAAATAAATTAAACGACACATCTCTGGTTGCCTCTCCCCACACATATCCTCTAAAATTGTATTAGTTTCCTATAAAATACATGAAAACTTATCCAACGACACAATTACGAATTTTCGAGTCCTTTTTGAATGCCTTTTCATGTACACAACGTTCTAACCTGAATTATAAACACAAATGACCTAGAGAGTACACAAAAGGTACCAAATACGATAAATGAGCGTGGAAATTGTGAAATCTGGACATGGTGCATTCTAGTGGGTATGTTGATCGTATAATATAGATCTAGTTGAAAGGACCAAGGAAATATGGGTTCCCCTTGAAAACATGGTGATTTCGCTCCCCAAACCATGAAACTCCATAGGTGATGGTCCGGTTTATGAAGAGTCTATCACGACATTATCCATACCTCCTCAATTTTCTACCGAATCATATTGAGGTCATGCCTGGGCGCCACACGAGATAACATGTTTTGGACACCTTTTCCATGTATAAAACGTTCGAACTTGAATTATAAGCAGTAAATGCCTAGAAAAGTACACAAAAAAGACTAAATATGGTAAACGAGCCTGAAAGAATGTGAATTTTGGACACGTTGAATTGCAGTGGGTATGTTGATAGTAGAAAAATAATAATGGATAAACGACCAAGGAAATATGGGTTTCCCTTGAAACTTTGAGATTTGTTTGGGCAAAGAGTTACTTTGCGAATGCCGTGTGCGTTCACCCCATTCTGCGGTGTGTTCTGATTGGCCAGAACACCGGCCACACGGATCGCGCATGCGCACCGTAGGATGCACCGTGATCGAACGGCAATCCAAACTTCTCCCATCAGACCCGTGTACTGTAGTTGGGATTTTAGTTCGTACATGCAATAGATTCTTTAATGGCAGTAATCACACACGGTTCATGTTTATGAACCGTTTCCTACGAGGACCCTCTACCGCGAGTCCCCGACCCTCTCCCCCTTCTTCCTCATTCGCATTGTTGTATACTTGCTCGTTCTCGACCTCGGCCCGACCAAATCATCGAGCTCGACGAGCGCATGTCGCAGCCGGCTGCCGCCGACGAACGCAGCCGTAGTGTCCACAGTGCAAGCACAAATCAAGCATTAGCAATTCAATCGAGCATTTACATGCTCAAATTGGTACAATGCATAGTTGGCGGAGTAATTTACAAAACATTAGCTCGCTATTAATTTTACATCAATATAATACATATGAACTGCGCGCGCACAAAAGTGCTACTGCTCCTAACACCGACCCAGCACGCACAGCTGCCATCGTCCATTGATATTATGTCGTTCCTTGGCTCAGGAGGACAGGAGGTCGCCAAGTCGATGAACTACACCTTGATCGACCGAGGAAGGGTCAGCCTCGACGACGGCAGCCGACGAGACCCTGACCATCGCCAATTCTGCAGCAACGATCGATTGTCCTCCCCCGGCGTCCGGAGCTGCATCCTCCTCCATTTGGGACATAAGCATGCGCCTCGTGCGGCGGCCACTGACACAGTTGTCCTTGCGGCGTCACGATTCCTGCTCCGCCGCCCGCACCATCCGGCGCACTCTGCGCCGAGCCCGCAATATCGCCCGCTGGCGATCGCTAGATGCTTTCAAGACGACCGTGGCTAAGTTCTTGGCTTGCTCATGTCGTGATTCCTGCCTCCTCTGGCTGTCGTCGGGAGAGGTAGCGGCATGGACGTCGATCCTCAAGCCGACCATCGCGCACGCAGCCTCAATTCCGCCGTCGCCCAACTCCATCCTGTCGTCGGCCATTGGGGGTTTGATGGTGTGTGTGGCAACTAGCCAGGGGATCATTGACTCACCACGGCCGGCCATCGTTGTGGTTATTTATAGCTAGCTGCTGCCAGGGGGTGGGGATTTTATAATTTACCGCTGTGGCTAGCGCATGCGCTTGCGCGGGAAGCATTTTCATAGTTCTTGAGTTCTTTTCCGTGCACACATAATCGCACACGGAACACATATAGCAACTGTATGCAATCGTGTATAGGGTCATAAATTAATATCAACACTCTTCGCTCTCCACCGTCTCTTTCCCCTCTCTCACCCCCAAATTTGTCTCTTCTTCTCCCCACTGTCCTCGCCTCCACAAAATCCTCAACATTAGACATGTCATCCACGCAGGGGACCCCGCTGCAGAGGAGCGCGCGGTCGAGGAAGGTACACGCTGCTGAGGGTCCAGAGGCGTTGGCGGCGGTACGCGCTGCTGAGACCCCGCTGCGGAGGAGCGCGCAGTTGCGGAAGGTATGCGCTGCTGAGCGTCCGGAGGCCTTGGTGGCGGTACACGCTGCTGAGGGTCCGGAGGCCTTGGCGTCAGTATGCGCTGCTGAGGGTCCGTAGGCCTTGGCGGCGGTACGCGCTGCTGAGGGTCCGGAGGCCTTGGCGGATAAAGAGAAAGAGCTGGATGTTATATCAGATCGGTTGTTGGCAAGCGTGGTTCTGTACGCGGAACATGCGGTTGTGGCCTTCGGAAGAGCATCATGCGCCGACCAGTCCGCCGTTGCCTTGCCGCCTCGCGTGGATTTGGCCTCGGTAAGGGCAGCAGCCTCCTTACTGCAGTCTCCTACCGCTCTAACACAGCGCGTAGCTCTTGACTATGTTGTTTATGACCGCTTTGAATATCTCCGTCGTAAGAGGGCCGTACGCATGCACTTCGCCGTGGATGTGATTTTCCATGATACCGGAGCTACCCTGATGGGGTATGAGCAGAGGAAAGTCCGGGCCTATGAAGCGTTCAAGAACATGGTCAATGCCAACCCGAAAGTGGATCCTACTTCCATTGAGAGGATGTTGCATGAGTGCAGAAGATATTTCTACTAAGGCGAACCAACAGGCCAGCCCCGCAACAACGACGACGAGTAGCTGTTTCCATTTTGTTGTTTTCTGAACCTTGCTGATATGTAATGTCGCTATTATGTTCTTTAGTCGATTATGTAGGAGTGTGAATGATAATTTGTGCTATCACTTTCTGAATCAGGTGCTTATTACCACGAATCGTCCGTGTTATTATCTGTCTGTGTTATTTTCTGTCTTTCCACACAATTTAGATTACTGACCTGTTTGCTGGGCTTCACAGACATCTTGTTACGCCCAATTGTTTGTGTTATTTTGGCTCGCACATTTCATCCGAGCGCACGGTATGCCGTCTGCTGCACACATCTTGATCTGTGCAACTGTTTGTGTAGGCAACATAGATGTTGTGCAGACAGAGCAAATCACAGTACACACAAACAAAACTACGAAACCCGTCGGTGATGATTTCATCAATCACTGACAGTTGTATACCAGCCAACGTTTCCCCACAACACACACAGGTTATTAGCACCAATCATTTGTGTTATATCTGGTGTTCGCACACGATTCTCATTACTCACCTATTTGATGTATATCGCACATGTCTTGTTACGCCGAATCATTTGTGTTATGCTGTATCAGCGCACAAAGTTTATCCGAGTGAACTGTATGCCGTACTTCGCACACATCTTGTTATACTGAATCGTTTGTGTTCTGCTATATTATCGCACACAGTTTGTAGTGATGAACTGTGTGCCCACTATCGCACACATCTGGATCTGTGTAACCATTTCTGTTATCTTATCTAATCACAAACGGTCCATAAGAACAAACTGTCTGCCATAGATCGCACACGCAACGACTTTCTGAATCATATTTGATGGATCCGCCTTTGCACACAGTTCGTGCCATTAGCGACGGAGGTTGAACTATAACGTTTGCGATTCATGCATCGCACACAGTTTCGTCGAAGGGTCTCTGATTGCAGTGTCGTGTTAGCAGCAACCTGCAGTAGTGCATCGCCAATTCCATGATGCTCCCCACCGGGAGTGAGTAATTCCTTCATAGGCTTGCTGGTCGGTGAGGAGTTGGATAGATTCATCATGTAATCGATTTAGTTTTGTTAGGGCTTGATCCCGAGTATCCACTATGTTCTGAGATTGATGTTGCTATGACTTTGCTATGCTTAATGCTTGTCACTAGGGCCCGAGTGCCATGATTTCAGATCTGAACCGTTTATGTTATCATCGTTATATCTATGTTCTTGATCCGATCTTGCCTAGTCATATGCGCCTATTACGTGTTATGATCCGTCAACCCCATAGTGACAATATTTGGGATACTTCACGGTGATGACCGTTGTTTGAGGAGTTCATGTATTCACCATGTGTTAATGCTTTGTTCCGGTTCTCTATTAAAAGGAGGCCTTAATATCCCTTACTTTCCTTATGGACCCCACTGCCATGGGAGGGTAGGACAAAAGATGCCATGCAAGTTCTTTTCCATAAGCACGTATGACTATTTACGGAATACATGCCTGCATTGCATTTATGAACTGGAGCTAGTTCTGTGTCGCCCTAGGTTATGACTGTTATATGATGAATATCATCCAACGAGTCCACCGATCCAGTGCCTACGAGTTTTCCACTTATTGCTCTTGCTAAGTTACTACTGCTGTTACTACTGTTCCAACTGCTACAAAACTCTTGCTATCACTGCTACTGTTCTTTTTACTGCTACTACTATTACCAAACTATCATATTACTGTGCTATTGATCACTTTGCTGCAGATATTTAATCTCCAGGTGTGGTTGAATTGACAACTCAACTACTAATACTCTCAAATATTCTTTGGCTCCCCTTGTATCGAATCTATAAATTTGGGTTGAATACTCTACCATCAAAAACTGTTGCGATCCCCTATACTTGTGGGTTATCAAGACCTTTTTCTTGCGCCGTTGTCGGGGAGCATAGCTATATTTGTTGAGTCACTTGGGAATTATATCAATTGATCACTATGAAGAATCTGAAGGATCCAAAGACTAAGATTTTTCCCTCTAAGACGAGGGGAGATAAGGAATTGCCATCTAGCTCCGCACTTGATTCACCTTCTGTTATGAGTAAGTTTGCAACACCACCACATGCTAGTAATCCTGATATGTCGCAAGTTATTGATGATGCTACCTCTGCTATGAATGATGCTTATGATGATGCTAGTACCATGCTTGATGATAATGTGCCACTAGGCGAATTTCTTGATAAACAAACTGCTAGAGCTAAAGAGAATGAAATTACTGAAACTGATGCGATTGCTCAAACTGATGAAGCCTATGAAACTGATGATGACTATGAAACACCTATTAGTCCTACCTCTCCTCGATTTGAAATGCCTAAGATACCTAAAGGTTATGTTATGGACGAGGAGGTAACTAGATAAATTCTTTCTTCTAAGGATAGGAACGATCTTAAGAAATTGCTACGCAAGTATAAGGAAAAGACTTTGAATGCTAGAATGAAATGTGATCCTAAGTTTGCTACTTCACATATCTTTGTTACCGATAAGGATTATGAATTCTCTGTCGACCCAGAGTTAATTACTTTGGTTGAATCTGATGCTTTCCATGGTTATGAAACTGAAACTGTAGTGGCACACCTTACTAAGCTGAATGATATAGCCACCCTCTTTGCTCATGATGAGAAGATTCGCTACTATTATATCTTGAAGTTATTTATGTTCTCATTAAAGGGTGATGCTAAGACATGGTACAATACCCTAACTCCTGGTTGTGTGCTTAGTCCCCAGGATATGATTTACTATTTCTCTGAAAAATATTTTCCTCCTCATAAGAAACAAGCCGCCTTACAGGAAATATTTAACTTTGTGCAGATTGAAGAAGAGAGTCTCCCACAAGCTTGGGGGAGGATTCTCCAATTGCTTAATGCTTTGCCTGATCACCCTCTCAAGAAAAATGAAATACTTATATCTTCTATAATGGACTAACCGATACTTCTAGGGACTTCCTAGATAGTTGTGTTGGTTGTGTTTTCAGGGAACGAACTGTTGAACAAACTGAGGAATTATTGAATAACATATTGAAGAATTATGATGATTGGACTCTTCCTGAACCACCACTTAAACCCACTCCAAAGAAGAGGGGTATCTTATTTCTCAGTCCCAAAGATATGCAAGAGGCAAAGAAATCTATGAAAGAAAAAGGTATTAAAGCTAAGGATGTTAAGAATTTGCCACCTATTGAAAATATACATGGCCTTGACGCACCACCACCTCCACAAGTGGTAGAGGTAAATTCTTTATTAAAGTTTGATGAAGGTTATATCCCTCACAATAAACATCCTAGTCAATGCTTATATGAGTTTGACAACTATATTATGAAGCAAGATGATTTCAATGCACATATTCTGAAATAATTGAAATATAACTCTAACATGATTGCTCGCTTGAGTGACTTGCTATTTAGAATCAGTAATGATGTTAGAGGTGTAGGAAAGCATGCCTTTATGGTTCAAACTCAGTTAGAATAAGTTGCTAAATCTCAAAAAGAATTGCTTGATGAAATGAATAATAATATGAATGATTTTGCTGCTAGAGTAGTAACTAGAGGAGGTAGAATGACCCAAGAACAACTTTATCCTGAGGGTCATCCTAAAAGAATTGAACAAGACTCTCAAAGAATTAACGCTGAACTTGAGATACAAAAACCTCCTGATAATAATGATATCTCTATTTCCGATGCTGAAACTGAGTCTGGTAATGAACATTCACCTGGCGATAATGAAACTGATAATGATGATGTTCATGAAGATACTCAACCTAACAATGATAAAGAACCAGATAATGATGTTGAAATAGAGCCTGCTACTGATATTGATAACCCACAACCAAAAAATAAACGTTATGATAAAAGAGACTTTGTGGCTAGAAAACATGGTAAAGAAAGAGAGCCATGGGTTCAGAAACCCATGCCATTTCCACCTAAGTCATCTAAGAAAAAGGATGATGAAGAATTTGAGTGCTTCGCTGAAATGACTAGACCAGTCTTTTTGCGTACCCGCTTGACAGATATCCTGAAGATGGCCCCTTATGCAAAGTATATGAAAGACATCATCACTAATAAAAGAAAGATACCCGAAGCTGAAATCTCCACCATGCTTGCTAATTACTCTTTTAAGGATGGAGTACCTAAAAAACTTGGAGATCCGGGAATACCAACTATACCTTGCTCCATTAAAAGAAACTATGTCAAAAATGCTTTGTGTGATTTGGGATCCGGTGTTAGTGTTATGCCTTTCTCCTTATATAAAAGACTTGATTTGAATAAACTCACACCTACCGAGATATCTTTGCAAATGGCTGACAAGTCAAGTGCCATACCTATCGGTATTTGTGAGGATGTGCCCATTGTTGCTGCAAATGTTACCATCTTAACAGACTTTGTTATTCTTGAGATGCCCGAGGACGACAACATGTCGATTATCCTTGGTAGACCCTTTTTGAATACTGCAGGGGCTGTTATTGATTGCAATAAAAGCAAAGTCACTTTTCGTATCAATGGTAATGAGCACACGGTGCACTTTCCGAAGAAACAATTCCAAGTGAATGGTATAAATGTTATTGAAGAATCTCCGACCATCACTATTGGAAGTTTTCAATTACCTCTACCTTCTGCCAAAAAGAAATACGATATACTTATTGCTGGGGATATGCACATCCCCATTGAGGTAACTTAGTGTTTTACGAAAGTTCTTCGGTTTCATGCTAATCGGAAGTGGTTGTTAGTAAGACTTGATCAACCTTATTAATGAATCATTTTTTAGAGGTATGAAGTTGATGAATCTAGTACGCACAATTCTCTGCTCCCACCTTTTATTTTCTGTTTTAGTTAGTCAAATAAAATAAGGTGTCATGATCATCATGTTTTCTGTTTTCGCCGTGCAATAAAAAATGACCCAAAAATAAAAGTTCTCGGAATGTTCTGAAAATTTGATACGATTTTTTTCTGAATATTTCTGATTTTCTGGTGCAAATAATACCATAGGGGGGTGCACCTGGTGCCCACAAGACACCAGGGCGCGCGAGCACCCCCAGGCGCGCCCTGGTGGGTTGTGGCCCCCACGTGGGCCTCCTCACTTATATCTTTAGCCCAAATCATCCCCTACCTCCAGAAAAAAATCACCACAGCCACCATTCCCGTGTTCTTGCTTTCAAACCCGCGGATTTTGATCTCTTTGCTCGAAGCTCCATTTCTGAAACTGTTTGGAGGGATTGTTACTTGGTATGTACCTCCTCCATTGCTCCAATTAGTTTTTGATTTAGTGGGTTATTTTTAGAGTAATTAGCTACTCTTGGTGTTGCTGTAGATGAGCTTGCATGTTGAACTCTTAGAGCTCTAAGTAGTTTGAATGCTCAACATGGCCTCTATGCATACTTATGAGTAGTTGCTATAAATTTCGCGAAGTTTTGTTGACAAAATTTTTGTAGGGTAAAATTTCCAGAATTTTTATTATAGGAATAAAATGGATTTCTTTAGAAGTTTTCCTCCAATAAAAATGCCAAAGGAGTCATTGGGGAATCATCAGACAATGACCTTAACACTCTACGAAGGGTGGAGGTGCGGCCGTGCGAATGGCCTCATGATGCCTTCATAGTGGAAGCCGGGTTCCATCAGGAGTTCGCTCAATTTGTTACAAACGCTGGGCTGACCGAGTACCTCGCAGCTAAGTGTGACCAATATCACATCCTTACAAATTCCTTTGTGCAAAGTTCTCATTTCCTGAGAAAGAATAATCCCCGTGAGGTGTAGTTTAACCTTTATGCCGAAACTTAAAAAATGCCGCTAACTGGCTTTTGCGACATATGCTTGATCCACTCTGATGGGGAATTGAGAGAACCTAGACCAGCAGAGTTTGAGGACTTTCTCCTCACTTTAACAGTGGGTGAGGATAGAGGCGTGTCAAACGCTACTGCTACCAGTTTGGAGTTTCCCTCAGTGCATTACTTTGCTTTGTTCATCGCGAAGTGTTTAACCGCTAGGGAGAAGGTTGGTGCACTCAGTGCTCGCGACCTTGCTATTTTACGCCGTGCACTGTATGATGACCACACCTTTAGTATGGGGGCTATTATTGCACGTCGCTTACACCTTAATAGGACTAAGGGAAAGATACATGGTGGTATTTACGCTACTCATTTAGCGAGATGCTTTAATGTTCAGATTCGCCCACATGATTATCTCATGTCCCAAGTTTACCTGGATCACAAGTCGTTGCAAGACCACCAATTTCTTGACGTAACTGATTCTTCCTGTGACATTCATTAAAACCTAGTATTCAGTGTAGAAACCCGTGATGTTATTCCGCTGCCTGCACCTGCTCTGTTTGATTCTATTGCCAGGAGCGGATAAAGGATCATGCCAGATGACATTACAGCCTATCGGAACAACCTAGCAGCTGCTGAGGAGGAGCCCCAGGGGTGGGATGCTCAGGTGTCGCCTCCACCTCACTTTGACTTGGGACCGGATGGTTTCTATGGATGGTGATTACAAAGCTAGGCCAAAAGCCTAAGCTTGGGGGAGTACGTATTTCCACCGACATTTCATTCATGTTCGTACATTTTCATTCCACTTGTCGGTGTTCACACTTTTTCATTGTAATATCCATGCTAGATTTTTTTTCTCGCTTTCTTCTTGTGTGTTTGAAAAACTTTAAGAAAATTAAAAAATATTTCCTACTTCTTTTCGGTTTTTCTTTCTAGCTTAGTTTAATTGTAGTATCAAAAGAAAACCCAAAAAGGT
The DNA here is from genome assembly GCA_039707655.1 of Elymus sibiricus. Taxonomy (NCBI): domain Eukaryota; kingdom Viridiplantae; phylum Streptophyta; class Magnoliopsida; order Poales; family Poaceae; genus Elymus; species Elymus sibiricus. The sequence continues at coordinate 140,623,110 of CM077671.1, forward strand.
TTCTCGTTTCTTCTTTTGCTTGTTGGGAGCTTTCCCGTGTAAATAGTTTTTCTCGTTTTTGTTTTTCCTATTTAATTTGCTTTCTTCAAGAAAAAACAAAAACTCCAAAAATATTTCAGTGTGTTACTCTGAATTTCTTTTCTTTTTATTTGAGTCGTACCAAGGAGAAGACCAGGATGAAAATGTTGAGTGGCTCTCATATGCATCATTATTAATCTAACAAAGGGCCCATGTTACCTCATCTTCTCCTCTTGAATAAAATGTTGCAGATTCCAGCTTAGTCCACGGCACTCTTGCACTATTATTATTTTCTTATCAATCGGTCATGCAAGTGAAAGGCAATAATGACGATATTTGATGAATTGACTGTGGCAGAGAAAAGCGGGTCTGAACTCAACTTGTTTTTGTTTTTGTAAATATGTTTAACCTAGTATCCTTGATTCAACATATTATGATCAAACATGCTTGCAATGACCATTAGAGATTATAGTTGTTCATGCCATGCTTAAGTAGCTAGGAGTGGATAATGATTTATCTTGGGTGTCAACATGCATTAAAATGGTTGTGATGTGGTATGATGATATGGTATCCTCCTCTGAATGTTTCAAGTGGCTTGACTTGGCACATGTTCACGCATGTAGTTGAATCAAAACCAACATAGCCTTCATGATATTTATGTTCATGGTGTCCATATCCTACCCATGCTAGTAGTCAATGTTTATTATATATAATGCATGTTCATGACCGTTTTCGCTCTTTAGCTGGCCGCTTCTCAATCTATTTGCTAGCCTTCGCATGTACTAAGCGGGAATACTACTTGTGCATCAAAACCCTTACACCAAAGTTATTCCAGATGAGTCCACTATATCTACCTATATGCGGTATTACCCTGCCATTCCAAAGTAAACTTGCATGTGCCATCTCTAAAAATTCAAATGAACATCTATTTTGTGTGCTTGGACCGCTCATGGAGCGACAGGGGGCGGTCAGTATCTTCCATGCTAAGCGGGTTATTCTCATGATGAGTGTTTATTCACTCGTCCTTACATGAGAGGGGCGGTAATAGGGATTCCCAGTCCCAAAATCAAAAATCAAAAATAATTAAACAAAACTCCCCCAGGAATGTTGTTGGTTTGGACGATACCCATGGATGCGGCTAGCCGTGGAGTGTGATTGTTGGTGGAGGGGGAGTAAACCTTTACTTTTACCGCATGGGAACCGCCGCTAATTTGTTTAGCATGCAAGATATTGATAACTCTTGGTCGTAATGTTGACAGGAAGGGTGTACCTCACAAAATTATACCTATCTCTATTTTAAACCTTGAGCTCTGGCACCTCTGTAAATCCATGCTTCCCTCAACGAAGGGACTATCTATTTACTTTTATGTTGAGTCATCACCTTCTCAAATAAGCACCAGACCTAAGAGCACTATTGTCATCCTCATGCATTGTGTATAGTTGATGTTGGGTGCATCATGACTGGATCTTTTCTACCATGAATTACAATGTTTAGTCGCTGCTTGAACTTTGGAGGTGCTCTGCATTTATGTTTTGCGGTCTCAGAAAGGGATAGCGAGATACCACTATTGTCATATTGTATCATGATTGTTTGACAAAGTGTTGGCATTTGAGATATCTTATTATTGCTCGCTAGTTTCTTATGCTATTGATATGAGTTAATATAATTTCTAAGAGTTATTGTTGGCATGGTTAGTCATAATCTTTGCTGAAAACCTGGGTGCTACTTGAGCATATATATGTAAACAAGAACAAAAGAGTTCGTAAAAGTTTTTCTTTATCGCTTTCAGTTTGTCAACTGAATTGCTTGAGGACAAGCAATGGGTTAAGCTTGGGGAGTTGATACGTCTCCGTCGTATCTACTTTTCCTCACACTTTTGCCCTTGTTTTGGACTCTAATTTCCATGATTTGAATGGAACTAACCCGGACTGACGATGTTTTCAGCAGAACTACCATGGTGTTGTTTTTGTGCAGAAATAAAAGTTCTCGGAATTGGACGAAACTTTTTGGAGATTTATTTTAGAATAAATAAAAAATACTGGAGCCAAGAACCACCGGAGGGGGGCCCTGGCTGGGCAGAATACACCAGGGCGCGCCAGCCCCCCCAGGCATGCCCTGGTGGGTTGTCCCCACCTCGTGGCCCCACTGACCCTAATTCCGGCAATATAAATTCCTATTTTCGGAGAAAAAATCAGAGAGAAAGTTTCATCACGTTTTACGATACGGAGCCATCGCCACCTCCTATTCTTCATCGAGAGGCCAGATCTGGAGCCCGTTTGGGGCTCCGGAGAGGGGAATCTTCGGTCTTCGTCATCATCAACCCTTCTCCATCGCCAATTCCATGATGCTCCCCACCGGGAGTGAGTAATTCCTTCGTAGGCTTGATGGTCGGTGAGGAGTTGGATGATATTCATCATGTAATCGAGTTAGTTTTGTTAGGGCTTGATCCCAAATATCCACTATGTTCTGAGATTGATGTTGCTATGACTTTGCTATGCTTAATTCTTGTCGCTAGGGCCCGAGTGCCATGATTTCAGATCTGAACCATTTATGTTATCATCGTTATATCTATGTTCTTGATCCGATCTTGCCTTGTCATATGCACCTATTACGTGTTATGATCCGTCAACCCCATAGTGACAATATTTGGGATACTTCACGGTGATGACCGTAGTTTGAGGAGTTCATGTATTCACCGTGTGTTAATGCTTTATTCCGGTTCTCTACTAAAAGGAGGCCTTAATATCCCTTAGTTTCCTTATGCACCCCACTGCCATGGGAGGGTAGGACAAAAGATGTCATGCAAGTTCTTTTCCATAAGCACGTATGACTATTTACGGAATACATGCCTACATTACATTTATGAACTGGAGCTAGTTCTGTGTCGCCCTAGGTTATGACTGTTATATGATGAATATCATCCAAGGAGTCCACCGATCCAGTGCCTACGAGTTTTCCACTTATTGCTCTTGCTAAGTTACTACTGTTGTTACTACTGTTCCAACTGCTACAAAACTATTGCTATCACTGCTATTGTTATCGTTACTACTACTACTATTATCAAACTATCATATTACTGTGCTACTGATCACTTTGCTGCAGATATTTAATCTCCAAGTGTGGTTGAATTGACAACTCAATTGCTAATACTCTCAAATATTCTTTGGCTCCCCTTGTGTCGAATCTATAAATTTGGGCTGAATACTCTACCCTCGAAAACTGTTGCTATCCCCTATACTTGTGGGTTATCAGTGCCCTCCGCGCGTCGAATGGGCGCCGGAGCAGCTGTTCCAGCGAGCCCCCGCTGCTGTTTTGGTTGCTGTCGGCCCAGCTCCGGCGAGCGCCGACGTGGCCCGACCATTAGGGCCTAATCGGCAGCTAATTAGGCCCTTAGAGGCTGACAGTGGGCCCCAAAGGGGCTCAAACCCTCTGGTCAGCGCGGTATTAGCCCATGTGTCAATGACCAGTGGACCCCACCGGTTAGGTTTGACCTGGGCCTGGCGCTGTTGACCTGCTGATGTCAGCATGCCGCAGTGATGACGCAGTTAATAATTTCTGGAATAAAAGAAATTCAGTAAATTCCAGAAAATACCTAAAACTTCTAAAATTCATAGAAATTCAACCGTAGCTCCAAATGAAATAATTTATATATGAAAAATTATTAGAAAATTCAAGGAATCTGATGGTACCATTTTCATGCATGTCTGAACAACCTAAAGTTGCTGGATATGACAATTCAAATAAATGGCAAATGAAATGCGTTATGTGGAGTTTGAATTTGATCTATATTGATCAAATGGACATCATTTAATTGTGGCTAGAGTTTTTAGCTCAAACCAGCAACATGTTAACATGTCATACTCATGCATCATTATGAAGCATTTGCCTTGCTTAATTTGTACCTTGTTTGACCTTGTCGATAGACTTGCGAGACATAGTTATCGACGACGTCGAAGAACAGCTGAGTTATTTTGATCAACAGGCAAGCAACCCCCCCCCCTTGAGCATTTCGATATAATACCACTCTCTCGCTCTTGCTCTCATTCCAATGCATTAGGACAGACGATTCAAGTGTTACTTGTGTTCCGGTAGCTGAACCCACTCCTCTGCATGACCTGTCATTGTCACAGTAAATAGCTAAACCAAGCAACCTAGCATACCTGGTAGATGCTTGAGCCATGTTGTGCTATAACCCTGTTATGCTTGCTATGCTTAGAGTTGTGTCAGTTCTGATTCATTGGGGTGATGAACCGGAGTGAAATGGATGTGTCCTAATGATGAGGGTTAAGTGTTGAACCTGTTTTGATAAAGGTAGCGATGAGAGGCCATGTAGGAGTACATTGTGGGTCGTCTCATTGAAACCGCTCATAGGAACTGAGTTCCATGTTTATGTTCCAAGACTAGCTACTACCGCACATTGGGTTCTGGTAACTCGACCCCTCTCGGCCTATTAACCTACTCTGTTCTCAGTCCAGGAGTCGTAGTAGTTCGAAATGTTGATAGGTGTGGCACGGCCTGCGAAGTGAATGAACCGCCCAATCGGGGCCGGCTTGGGGCCCTGCTCACAACGTTTGAGGCCATGTTGCAAACCTCGGCCGTACTTCCATTATGGGTTCCAACTCAGATATGCGACTGCCTTGGACGTGAGTCGTTGTAAGTTAACGTCCGTGGCCGACTCCCTCGCCTGGCTTCCGCTTGAAGGTTGCCGAGGTGCCTTTTTAATGTGCACATGGCGATAAGTGGCGGGAGCATGTGTGACGAAGTACACCCCTGCAGGGTAATCTATCTATTCGAATAGCCGTGTCCGCGGATATGGACTACTTGGAGACTTGCATTGTTCATAGAATTTTTAAATGGATACTCTAAAATACTCCAGATAAGTGTGAGTGCTATGGATGGCTTCTCGTAGGAAGACGAGAGAGGATCCATAGTGGTGTATTGAGTTGTGACTAGCTAGATGGACTCGTGTGCGCTCTCTCGTAGGGAGACAAGAGTGTAATGATACAATGGATACTTTATCGTAATTCACTTTAGCCAAAGGTCAAAGCTGGCATTCTGCAGTAAACCCCACAATCCCGTTCTTGATACATGATGCATAAGTAGATAGTACTGATGTAAAACTTGCTGAGTACCTTCATACTCACTGTTGCTTATTTACGTTTTTGCAGAGATAGACGTTGTTCACTTTATGTTTCTTCTGATGTTGACATCGACGGATTAGCCTGGAAATCCAGACAGGAGTCTGGCTCCTTTGGTAGGGTCGTTGTAGCTTTTCAGGCTCTTCCAGCCGCTTTTAATAAATGTATGTACCCAGACATGTAACTTCCTTTTATTGTTTGTATGCTCTGAATGTTGGGTCATGTGACCCACCCTGCTTGTAACATTATACTATGTTGGCTCTTCGGAGCCTTCTAAATAAATGTTATGTTGCAGAGTTTTGTTGTGATGCCTTGTTGTATCTACACATATCGTGCATATTGCGTGTATGTTTGAAATGCATTGGTATGTGTGGGATTCGACACCTAGCTGTATACCTTTAGTAGCCTGCTTTACAGGGAAATGCCTCTTTGTGAACCACCGAGCCTTGGTAGCTTGCTACAGCTCCGGACACATTGATTGACTGGCGTGTATCCTTCTTTGCTGTTGTGTCTGTCCCTATGGGGAAATGTCTCACGGTGTAATGGAGGCCCTGTAGCCCGCTATGACTCATCTACGTACCGTTGATGACAGATATGTCTCACGATGTAATGGAGTCCATGTAGCTTGCTATGACTTGTCTACGCATGCTGATGACCGACACCTGCATTGCTGGGTTACATATGCCTGTCCCTATACAGTTGTGCCACTTGGGTCTATAACTAGTCATGTCGACCCGGGTTCTTTGACATACGATTGCTAGCGACATATTCATATACGTGAGCCAAAAGGCGCAAACGGTCCCGGCCAAGGTATGGTGGCAGCCATGGGGATACCGTGCGTGAGGCCGCAATGTGATATGATGTGTTACATGCTAGATTCGTATGGCTTAGGATCAGGGTCCCGACAACTTGGTCCTATTGTTTTTATTGGGTATCTAGGTATATGCCTATATGGTGTAACAGAGTTCTGAAGCTATATGATGTTGTACTCTGATGTGATTTAAATTGTGAAATCATGCTTGTCGTAAAACAAATATGAAATATATTGTGTGATTGATATGAAATTTCGATTTGATTACTAAATTGATTATAAATATAAGGGCAATTGGGGTGCTTATTGCGTTTTTATATTGCTAACGGATTCTCATACAACACTGTGATCGATGACCTCAATGAACCCACACGATTTCTAGAAAGTTGGCATGTTGGATCAGTGAAAAATCACACACGACTTTCGGGTATCAACTATGCGCGTTAGGCCACCTATCACAAACGTTTTCACATAAAAAGTGTGTGTGATGGACAACCCTATGACAAACAGTTTCTTCTGGGCATCGTGTGTGATGTATTGAACAACGCAATCGATAGAATTATAACTATCGTGTGTGATGGCCACACCTATCACAGACGATGTTATGCATAAAGTTGTGTGTGATGTACCATACAAACGGAGACGTATCTTTGGGATTCACTATATGGGATGCTAAGAACATGTCACACGACTTCTATAATATGTTTGTTTGTGATGGCCCTCCCAGTTGCACACGATCTCTTTTTGCCCAGCGTGTGTGAGTGGAGGAGGCACCGCTGACGATTTGTCTGTGTCGTATGGGATAGGCCCCCCCGATCGGACACTGATAAGTCTCCCACGTATGTATAATTTTTTATTGTGCCATGCTGATATATTATCATTCTAGGATACTTTTTGGGTCTTTATTTACCAATTTATAATATTTTTGAGCACTAACCTATTGACCCAGTGCCCACTGACAGTTACTGTTTTCTGCATGTTTTTGCCTTTTCAGGTTTACAGTACCAAACGAAGTCCAATTGCCAGGTAACTTTTTCATGATTTTTTCTGGACCAAAACAAGACCTAGAAGCATCGGAAGGAGGTCGGGAGGCACATGAGGGCCCCACCACACATCAGGGCGCGCCCTGGGGGGCGCACCCTGATATGTGGTGGCCCCCTTGTGGCTCTCATGACGCCCTCTGCGGCCTATAAATTCTCTAATATTGCAAAAACCCTGAAGGCAGTCCCGAAACCCTTTTTCCGCCGCCGCAACTCTCTGTTCCTTCACGAGGCCATCTGGAGCTCCGTTCCGGCACCCTGCCAGAGGGGGGATCAATCATGGAGGGCCTCATCATCAACCTTCCTGTCCTCATAATGATGTCTAGAGGGGCGTGATTAGACTACTTGACCAAATAAAAGTTTTGTCTATACCAAATTTTAGGGTTGACAGTTTCTAGCATTTCTTGGAAAGTCAAGTACACCCTACACATGCATGTCTAAGAGTATAGCAGCGGAAAGTAACAAGAAGCATGTATAGAAAGGATAGGGTCGGAGGATCAAACGCAGTTGTAGACACGATGATTTTTCCCGTGGTTCCGATAGGTGGTGCTATTGTACATCCACGTTTATGGAGTCTTCAACCCACGGAGGGTAACGGTCACGAGAGTCAACGGAGGACTCCACCCATAAGGGTCCACGAAGTAGCAACCTTGACTACTCCATAACGGCTTCCGTCCACGAAGGACTAGCCTCACTATGGGTAGATCTTCACGAAGTAGGCGATCTCCTTGCCCTTACAAACTTCTTGGTTCACTCCACAACACGAAGTAGGAGGCTCCCAAGCGACACCTAACCAATCTAGGAGGCACCACCCTCCAAAAGGTAATAGGCTCGGTAATGATGATGAACTCCTTGCTCTTGTGCTTCAAGATGATAGACTCCTCAACACACAATCACTCTCTCACAGATTTGGCTTGGTGGAAGAGATGGGATTGGTGGAAAGCAACTTGGGGAGGCTAGAAATCAAGATCCATATGGTTGGAGTGGAAGATCTTGACCTCAACACAAGACTAGGTGGTTCTCTCTCAGAAAACTAGATGGGGCAAGTATGGAATAGTTCTGAGTGCTTCTCTTTCGAGTAGGTGGTGGTGAAGGGGTATATATAGGCATCCCCAAAAATCCAACCGTTACACACAAAATGACCAACTCGGTGACACCGATGTGTTAATCTCGGTGGTACCGAAGTGACCAAAAGGTGGCAACTTTTGAATCTCGGTGAGACCGATATAGGAAACTCGGTTGCACCGATAAGGTGACCAACGGTCAGATTGACAATCTCGGTGACGCCGATCCAACAATCTCGGTTGCACCGATATTGTGAATTTGCATAACAGAGAGTTGGCAACCCAAACTCGGTGGCACCGGTACGGAATCGGTTGCACCGAAGTGGCTAGGGTTTGGCTGAGTATGTCTGAGGTGAGAATCGGTGGCACCGGAATGGAAAAGTTGGGTGCACCGATTTTGAGTATTTGGCTATGACAGACTTTGGTGGGAGAGCTTGTGGGTGTTTTTGGTGACTATCACTTGTGCACGTATGAGCATTTTGTTCACCAACAAAACCTTACCTCCTTTTAATAGTATTGGCTTTCCTATGGACTCAAAGTGATTTCTCACAAATATAAAATGTAGAGTCCTCTTGCTTGAAGCTTTGCCAACCTATTTCCTTGCATCTTGGGGTATTCCACAATCTCCTCAATCCTTTTGCCATCCCTATCATTGAACATTTCCTGAAATATACTTGGTAGAAACATTAGTTCAATGACTTATATGTTGTTATGAATTACCAAAACCACCAAGGGAGCAAATGTGCTTTCAATCTCCCCCTTTTTGGTAATTGATGACAACATATAGATCAAAGCTTCGACATATGATATAATCAATGAATATAATCGTCGCTTTGAGAGGTATGTGATAAGCAAGAGCTCCCCCTAAATTTGTGCGTTATTTTGAATTTGCGTTTGAATGCAAATGCACAATCGATTAGGTACATGGGGCACTTCTTCCATGTCACATACAACTTGGTGGTGTGCGATAATAATAAGAGTGAACATCAAAGCACAACGCAATCAAGCAAAGGTGAATGATCATCTCACAAGCATTAAGACGATAGGAAATAGTAGCATCACACATAAAGCGTAAGATCAAACACCACAAACATGTGTCACAAGCAACCAAAAGATCAAATGTTTTGAAACAGCGAATAACAACCAAAACACTCTCTCACTCGAAGCCTAAAGATCTATATACACTTCTCCCCCTTTGGCAACAAGTTACCAAAAAGTTGAAAGGCGTATATCTAAGCGTTCTTGGGCTGATCTCCGCCGGTTGTTGATGAAGGAGTCGAGAGAACAGCGGCGGCGAAGATCTCTGCAGATGTCGTGGATGGAGTTGGAGTGGCAACTGGAGGAACTGGAGCTGATGGAGCAGGAGCTGAGGTGATAGTGGTTGGAGCTGATGAAGAGGGCCTCAAGTCCGGAGCTGGCACAGTGGCTGATCTGGCCTAAGTGGTGAACTGTGTGCCTGGCCTGAGAGGTGATCCATCCTCATCATCAACATCATCATCGTCTGAAGAAGTCTGAGGAAGAGGCACTGAGTCAACTTCCTTCTTGAGCTCATTAACTGTCCTGGTCAGCCCATCCACCTTATCATTAAGGGTCTTGATCCTGTTCTCGAAGATCCTCACAAGACTGTTCTGATTGTCCAGAATCCCCTTAATGTCCTTCTTCATGTCCTGGACTGATGAGATCAAGAGATCCATTTGCTCGTTCCTGGATCTGGGGACTTGAGCACTAGTGGCTCTAGCTGCCTCTGCTTCTGCCTGAGCTGCAGCTGATGTGGGATGTTCTGGGTCCATCACCACAACGTTGTCCTCGAGATCTGGCTGTAGGGGCAAGTGGGGACGATCTAGAGCAAATATGTGCTTCTCCAACTTTGAATTGATGAGCATCTGGATATAGGGTGCATAACAGCAAGAGCGCTTCTGATCAGCGGCAACCCTCTTGACTGTCTCAACAATCAAGTCCATGACTCTGATCATGGTGTGTCTGTCAAGGTGGATCAACATGTTAATGGAGTAGCCTCGGATCATCTTGTCATCTCCTGACTTGGGCATCAAGGTATGCCTCAGAATGGTGTTCATGGTGCGGAGGCCAGCCTGAAGAAAGTAGATAGATACTAGCCTGTTAGACTTCACGTTAGCAGCAGGGATCTCCTTATACATATTGGCCATAGCATTGTGGCTCTCCTTGGATTCTGAGAAGACATCCAAATCACCATCATGTGCTTCTGGGACTCCTAAGATGGCAGCCCACTCCTCAACAGTAGATTCATACCTTGCACCTTCAGTCATCCATACAACTCTACCATCTCCATAGAAATGTGCAGTGGAGTAGAATTGCATGATCATCTCATCATTCCAAGCGGTGAACTCTCTGCCAACGAAATCATCCAATCCAATGCAGTGGAAATTGTCTTGGACACTTGGAAAGTATTCCTCATTCTCCTTGATGAATTTCCAATCAACATACCGCATATCACTCACAGCTGGACTCTTGTCAAAGAGCACAGTCTCATAGAAATCCTGTTGCTCTTTGGTGTAGAATCTGTAGTCCACAGCTGTCTTCTTTCTCTGGGCATATGGATCAGCAGCTCTCCATGCCCTCAAACCAGAGTCCTTCCTCTTCTTCATATCCTCAGCAAGTGGATAACTGGCATTATGTACTGGAAGGTGTGGCCTAAGCTTCATTAAAGCAGACATAGCATCCTCATCCTCAACTCTGGAGGTGGTTCCTTTGTTCTTCTCAAAAGATGGAATTTGCCTAGACAATCTCTTGGGCTTCTCAGCAGCAGGCTTCTTTGCAGCAGACTTGGTGCTCTTGGAAGTACTAGTCTTTGGCATAGCATCAGACATAAGCTTCTTTTGCTTCTTCTTGGGAGGGGCTTTCTCAACATGTTCTACCTCCTCCTCAGCAGCAGCAGCAGCAGCCTCCTCAGGGTCCTCAAACATGGAGGTCTTCCTGCTAACAGCATAAAAAATCCTCTTCCTGGCACCCTTCTTCTCACCTGCCTTCTTAGGCAATGACTTCTTTGGGGGTGACTCAAGGTGAAGGGCCATCCTTGTCCTAGCACCATCAGGAGCTCTTCCAGCTACAGAGCTAGCATAGACTTTGCCAACAACTCTCCTGGAAGAAGTGGCTTCACATGCAGACTTCTTGGCAGCCTTCTCCTGCTTCTTAGCAAGAACCTCTTCTGGAACGAAATCTGAATCCTCCTCATCAGAATTCAGCTTCTTCCTAGCCCTTGTAGCAGCCTTGGGCAACCCATGGGAACTGGGAGTGCCTGGATCTGAAGAAGAACTAGACTCAGGACTAGTGCCTGAATCCATCTCAACACTTTGCTCTCTGAAGCTGTTCTCACTGTCCTCGGCTCTTGACATATCTGACCCTGTGAATAGAGTATAGAGGAGCAGAATAGGATGAGTCATCACAAAATGTGGCTAGATTTTTGAAAGATTTGAACAAAAGATTTTCAAAGTTTCGCATTCTGTCACATGAATATCGGTACAGCCGAAGCAAAATTGTCGGTGTCACCGATACTGACTATATCATTAACAGAAACTTGGCACTCTTTTCGGTGGGACCGAAAAGAAGCACTCGGTTTCACCGAGACAGTTCTCACCAGCACAGACAGGAAAATCAGTGGTACCAATTTTCTCACTTCGGTTCTACTGAGTTTCATCGGGCGGAAGGCAAACCCTAGAAAATCGATCATTCGCTAGACTATAGAAATTTCTTGTGGATAGAACGATGTGCAAACTGTGGCTTATGGAGAAAACAAATCCAGTGCGCGAGAATCAGATGGGGAGTGCAAAGGAGGTCGAATCCGTACCCTAACTCGGCGACGGGTCAACTACGGCGGCGACGATGGAGAAGATTTCGTCGACGGCGGCGATTCCCAGCGGCGGAGGAGCGCAGGGAGACAAGGGCGATGACCAGGGGTCTCGAAGCGGCAGCTTAGGGTTCTGAGGCGCGACGGTTTGAGGATGAATTTCAAAACGTCGGGGTCCACAGTATATATACCCACCACTGTCGGTGATGCCGATTCTAAATTTTTGGTGTCACCGAGTTTCTCAACTGTCAGTTGACAGGGAAACTCGGTGTAACCGAGAATATGGAATCGGTAGTACCGAGATAGAAAACCAGATCAACCCTTGGCATTCGGTGAGACCGAGATTGTGGGGTTGGTTCCACCGAGATGCACTTGGGAGGTTTTAATGATCAGTCCTTGTCAATACGGAACTCCGAGTGCTCCACACACAGAGGGATCGAAAAGTACTTGTTCAAATTTTGTGATGCAGCATGAAAGGAATATGAGGTGAGAAAGCATAGATAGCTAAAGGGTGGTCCTAGGCATTCTTGTCCATCCAATTGGTACAAGATAAAACAAAAGCCAAATAGCAACAAATGGATGTCCTCGAATGAGAAAATAAATGCAGACCAACATGCTCACACAATAAAGATGTCAAATGAAATCATGACAAACATGCACATACACACTAGCATCTAACAAGCACTTGGGCGATGACAAAGTCATCTATATATGAGTATTTGACTTAGGAGCCAAGTAAGAATACTTGATCATAGGTCATACTCATCGTTTAAGCACAAGTGGGGTTACTACTTTTACATAAAGCATTTAATGTTGTCACATTCTAAGAGATGCTTTAGCTCAAGTCTTAGAGTAAAGCTCCCCCTAGATGTGACATCCCCCCATAAGAGGGATAAACTAACCTTGGGTTTTGTCGATGAAGACTTCATGTTGGTGAGGTAGTTGTGGATGCTCAAAGTTGATGAAGATCACCAAGAGTTGGGAGCATCCTCGTTGTTTCCTTATTCTTCTCACCTACATGGGTTAGTCCCAACACACAAGAGACGAATACAAGGATATCTATGGACATGGAGTGCAAAACATGTGTTATCATGTCCATTGATTTGTTGATTACCTTGTCCCTTGCTTACCTTTGAGGGAATGTGTAACTCCTCGAACTATTGTATAGAGTTGATGTTGATTGCAAATAGTTCTTGCCAATAATGAATATGAGTGAATTTTGATTGGCGGAGTCACCCCTCAAGAACTTACTAGTTCTTCTTCTTGGGGACCCACATCAAGTTGATGGGGATCCTTGTTGTTGAAGTAGCCTTTGTAGTTGAGCTTGAAGCAGCCTTGGGAACCCACTCCACCATAGCTAGGGATTCATCTTCATATGAGTCAATGTCCTCTTGAAGCTTGTTCTTGCCCTTGAGCTTGTGGTCTTGTGGTGGAAGGTCATCTTGAGTGTTTGTCCCCTTGGGAAGAGTATTTTCATACCTCTCCCTTTGAGGAACAAACTTGGGCTCGGGATATTGACCTTCTTCCCATTCAACTCCATTAGCGTTGAAGTAGCCAACACCACGATTCTTCCGGTATCCTCCGTGCTTGCGTACAATTTCCTCAAATTGCTTACACCCGGCAAGACTCTTGTAGATACCTTTTTCTATAATTCCTTTCAATAAAGCATTTTCTTGCTCAAGTGTAACTTGGCTAAGAGAAACATCATTAGTGGAATCAATAGAACTACTAGAAGCAACATCATTAGGTTTAGCATTTTTATTGTTGCTACTAGATGAAGAACCTTTCTTGCCTTTGTTACTAGATTGCTTAGTCTTAACTTGAGGCATGAATGTAGACAAGAGTAGTCGTTTGGCTAGATAAGATGAAGTCTTCTTTCGGATATCGTCATTGATAGCTTTAAGAAACTCATGCTCTTGCTCCAAGTTGAGCTTCTCGAAGCGTAGCTTCTCATGAGTTCTTACAAGCTCTCTATGATCTGCAAGAGTAGATTCATGAGCTAACTTAAGAGTGTTTAGTTCTTTAGTTAGTTCTTCTATTTTCATCTTATCATCATCAATTGACTTATCTTGACTAGCATGAGAATTATCAAGTTCATTTTGACAAACATTACTAGTTTTATCACCGAGCAAGTCATCATCACAAAGCAAATCATCTTCATCACTATCAAAATCAAGATACTCGGGGTGTGATACCTTGGGGCCCTTAGCCATGAAGCAACTTCCACTCCCTTCATTTGGTGAGTCAAATAGGTCATGGGATTTGGTAGTCACTAGAGCAATTCCGGCAACACCATCATCTTGACTATAGTCGGAGTCGGAGTGATAGCTTCTCTCGGAGTTGTTGTCGGAGTCGGAGCCGGAAACCCATTCACCAACATGAGCTTAATGTTTCCTTCTTGTGTAGCTCTTGGTGTACTTGTCCTTCTTCTCCGAATCTCTACTTTTCCTTGAGTGTCTTCGTTCATAACGATCATCTCTACTCCTTCTCTCTCTTTGAGGTGATTCATTCCTTGAGCTTCGTCTTCAAGGTGACTCTTCTCTTCGTTTGTAGGGAGCCGTGCACTCATTGGAGTAGTGTCCGGGCTTCCCACAATTGTAGCAATTGCGGTCACGACTTGACGAACGCTTCTCATCATATCTTGAGTTGGAGCTTCTTTCTTTGCCTCTATTCTTGTAGAACTTGTTGAATTTCTTGACCATGAGGCTTATCTCTTCATTGGTGACAAGGTTGTTGCTTGAAGTCGCGGGAGCATCACTCGTGGCTTTGTAAGCACCGCTAGACTTGTGATGAAGCTCTTCCTTGTCTTTGAGCGTCATCTCATGAGCAACAATCCTTCCGGTGACTTCCGTAGGCTTGAGATCTTTGTAGTTGGGCATCATTTGGATCAATGTGCACACGGTGTCGTATCTCTCATCCAAAGCTCTAAGTATCTTCTTGATGATGAATTTGTCGGTCATTTCTTCGCTTCCTAAGCCGGCAATCTCATTTGTGATGAGAGCTAGCCTAGAGTACATCTCTGCGACTCCTTCACCATCCTTCATCTTGAACTTGTCAAGCTGACCTTGAAGAACATCTAACTTGAATTCTCTCACGGACTCGGTTCCTTCGTGCATATCAACCAAAGTATCCCATATCTCTTTTGCATTCTCAAGACGGCTGATTTTGTTGAATTCTTCGGGGCATAAGCAGTTGAAGAGAATGTCACATGCTTGAGCATTGTATTGCAACATCTTCAACTCATCTGCGGTCGCTTCACGGTCCGGTTCCTTTCCATCCGAAAAGAATTCACCTTGCAAGCCAACACGAACAACAGCCCAAACGGCGGGGTTATGACCAAGAATATGCATTTTCATTTTGTGCTTCCAACTAGCAAAATTAGTGCCATCAAAGTACGGACCTCAACGGTGATAACTTCCCTCACTAGACGCCATACTCTCCTAGGTTGTGAGACCAATGCAATGGAGGCCAAAGCTCTGATACCACTTGTAGGACCGAAAGTATGTCTAGAGGGGGGGTGATTAGACTACTTGAACAAATAAAAGTTTTGTCTATACCAAATTTTAGGGTTGACAGTTTTTAGCATTTCATGGCAAGTCAAGTACACCCCACACATGCATGTCTAAGAGTATAGCAGCGGAAAGTAACAACAAGCATGTATAGAAAGGATAGGGTAGGAGGATCAAACGCAGTTGTAGACACGATGATTTTTCGCGTGGTTCCGATAGGTGGTGCTATCGTACATCCACGTTTATGGAGTCTTCAACCCGCGGAGGGTAACAGTCGCGAGAGTCCACAGAGGGCTCCACCCATAAGGGTCCACGAAGTAGCAACCTTGACTATTCCATAACGGCTTCCGTCCACGAAGGACTAGCCTCACTATGGGTAGATCTTCACGAAGTAGGCGATCTCCTTGCCCTTACAAACTTCTTGGTTCACTCCACAACACGAAGTAGGAGGCTCCCAAGCGACACCTAACCAATCTAGGAGGCACCACCCTCCAAAAGGTAATAGGCTCGGTAATGATGATGAACTCCTTGCTCTTGTGCTTCAAGATGATAGACTCCTCAACACACAATCACTCTCTCACAGATTTGGCTTGGTGGAAGAGATGGGATTGGTGGAAAGCAACTTGGGGAGGCTAGAAATCAAGATCCATATGGTTGGAGTGGAAGATCTGGACCTCAACACAAGACTAGGTGGTTCTCTCTCAGAAAACTGGATGGGGCAAGTATGGAATAGTTCTGAGTGCTTCTCTTTCGAGTAGGTGGTGGTGAAGGGGTATATATAGGCATCCCCAAAAATCCAACCGTTACACACAAAATGACCAACTCGGTGACACCGATGTGTTAATCTCGGTGGTACCGAAGTGACCAAAAGGTGGCAACTTTTGAATCTCGGTGAGACCGATATAGGAAACTCGGTTGCACCGATAAGGTGACCAATGGTCAGATTGACAATCTCGGTGACGCCGATCCAACAATCTCGGTTGCACCGATATTGTGAATTTGCATAACAGAGAGTTGGCAACCCAAACTCGGTGGCACCGGTACGGAATCGGTTGCACCGAAGTTGCTAGGGTTTGGCTGAGTCTGTCCGAGGTGAGAATCGGTGGCACCGTAATGGAAAAGTTGGTTGCACCGATTTTGAGTATTTGGCTATGACAGACTTTGGTGGGAGAGCTTGTGGGTGTTTTTGGTGACTATCACTTGTGCACGTATGAGCATTTTGTTCACCAACAAAACCTTACCCCCTTTTAATAGTATTGGCTTTCCTATGGACTCAAAGTGATTTCTCACAAATATAAAATGTAGAGTCCTCTTGCTTGAAGCTTTGCCAACCTATTTCCTTGCATCTTGGGGTATTCCACAATCTCCTCAATCCTTTTGCCATCCCTATCATTGAACATTTCCTGAAATATACTTGGTAGAAACATTAGTTCAATGACTTATATGTTGTTATGAATTACCAAAACCACCAAGGGAGCAAATGTGCTTTCATCTTCCCACGTTCGGCCCGGGCCGGTGCGCGGACAAGGCGCGCTCGCCATGGCTAACGAGCTGCTCCGCTAAAGCCCTGCCCCCGACCGCTACGACGACTGGCTTCGGCGTATCGCGGAGCTCGTCAGTGCTGCCGGCGACGCTTCAGCACTCTCCTACTTGCTTCGACCCCAACCATCCCTGGCAGACGACGTGGCCCAGGATACGCAGCCGCCTCCTCCTCAACGCGACGTCGACCCCGAGCCCAGGCGAGAAGCGCGCCCCCGCGACCGGCCTCGCGAACCGCGGGCGAAGGCGGGAGATGAAGTAAGCTGCCAGGGGGTTCCCCGGCCGCGCGTCAACGCGCGTGCGCTCCCCGCGCTACCGACCCAACGTCGCGACCGGGCACCACTCGTGACGGCCCCGCAGGAGCGTCAAGACCGGGTCCCTCCCGCACACGCAGCACCCGTCGAACCGGTGGGGTGCCTCGCCATCGCCCCGGAGCTCCACCCAACCTCGTGGCCCTGCAAGTTCAAGCCTGACCTGCCCCCGCGCTACGACGGCACCCCAGATCCAGCCGAGTTCCTACAGCTCTACTCCCTGAGCATCCGGGCGGCTGGGGGTGATGACAAGGTCAAGGCGTGCTGGTTCCCCATGGCGCTCAAAGGCGGCGCGCTCTCCTGGCTCCTCAACCTCCCGGAGGCGTCCATCACCTCCTGGGATGGCCTGCGCAAACGCTTCATCGCCAACTTCCAAGGTACCCGCGCCCGCGCGCTCACCGTGAACGACCTGCGGCGTATCAAGCAGCAGGATGGAGAGACCCTGCACAAGTTCATACAACGCTTCACGACTACGCGCCTCAAGATCCCGAAGGCGTCAGATGAGGCTATCATCTCAGCGTTCACCGACGGCGTCACGGACCTCAAGATGAAGGAGGAGCTCGCCATGAATGACGAACTGTGCTCTGCCTTGGAGATGTTCAATCTGGCGAACAGGTGCGCCAAGGCTGAGGAGGGCCGCCTGTCGCTCTGCGGGCCTCCGGCAACAGAGCCAGAAGAAAAGAAGAACAAGGCCAAGGAGGCGAAGCGCAAGGCCCCAGCGGTGCTTGCGGCCGAGCCTGAGGCGAAGCGCAGCCGGGGAGAGGACCACCCCGGGGGGGGAGACCCAGCTGCATCTTTCATGGCACCAACAACCACGACACCGCCGACTGCCAGGAACTCAGGCTGGTCCGCGCCGAGCACTTCGGCAGGCGCCCTGGACGCGCCGACCGAGGCTTCGGACGTGGCGGAGGCCGCTGGGACAACCGGGAACCGCGTCAAGGGTGGCCCGATCAGCCCCAGGAGGACTACTGGCGCGATCAGGCTTGGGACGACCGCTAGCGCGATCAGCCTTGTGAGGACCGCTGGCGCGATGACCCTCCAGAGGGGTCACGCCGTGGCCAGCCTCGTGAGGCGCGCCCTCGTGAGGCCGGCCTACCTCCACTACCTCCGCCACCCAGAAGGAAGGAAGAGGACAGGCAGGACGATGGGGCTGGGGGCTTCCAGGAGGCCAGGGCGGTAGCCTGTATCCTGGGCTGCGCCCAAGCCCCAGCATCGAACCGTGCCTTCAAGCAGTTCGCGCGGGAGGTGAACATGGCACTCCCAAAGCCCGAAGCAATGCGTCACCTCAAGTGGTCCCAGACTGTCATCACCTTCGACTCGAGGGATCAGCTCAGATGCTCGGCCATGGCCGGCAAGCTCCCCATGCTGTGCACTCCAACCATCAGCAACGTCCTCGTCACCAAGACCCTCATCGACAGTGGAGCGGGGCTCAATGTCCTCTCCATTGAGACCTTCGAGACGCTCCAGGTACCGTACGAACAGCTCATGCCGACCAAGCCCTTCTCGGGAGTCACCGACGGGTCCACCGTCCCCATCGGGCAAGTGCGCCTGCCAGTCACCTTCGGCGGACGCGAGAACTACCACACCGAGATCATCCTCTTCGACGTCGCGCACATCCACCTCCCGTACAACGCGATCCTTGGGTACCGGACCCTCGCCAAGTTCATGGCGGTGACTCACCATGGCTACAACGTCCTCAAGATGCCAGGGAGTGGCGGCGTCATCATCGTTGCTTGCGATGAGAAGGACGCTGTCTGCTCCCTCGAGCGTGCTTACCGCGCCGCAGCGGCCGAGCGCTCGGACGACGAGGAGGACGCCCTGCCTCGTGAGGACCTGCGCAAGAAGAAGAAGCAGCTCCTTCCCGCGGGGCGTCCTAGAACCTCGAGCTCTGCGCCCAGGGACGGGGCCCCACCTCCTATCGCATAGGAAAGCGCGCTCGGTGCCCCTCTTGGGTCGGGCCAGGGGGCTCCCATCCGGGGAGTTCCCGGCTTGGCCAGTGAGACAAGAAAGGCGCTTGAGCACAACTTGAAGGCGCGTCCTGACGCGCGTCAGCCCGAGCTGGGAGCACGGCGCGTGGCGCCGAGCTCACAAGAGTCCGTCATCAGAGCGATCGAGGAGCTTCGAGAAGCACAGGCCATGCAAGGCAGGGACTGCCCAACACGGCCAATCGCAGCCGCCGTCATCAGCATGGTCGACCAGCCGCACATCTGCGTCAACACGCTCGCGATCAACAGGGCCGCGCATGCCGATCATGGATGGGTCTACCCGAACGCCTACGTCCGCATGACCTTCGGACTGGCGAACGCAGGCGTCACGTTCCAGCGCCTTTACCGAGCCATGCTCATGCCTTGCCTAGCGAGGCGCGGCGAGGTGTTGGAGGAGACGCTCGGACCAAGAGAAGGTCCCGGGCCTCGGGAGATGACGGACCCATGAAGGTCACGCTCATGGAGGTGTAAGATCAGGCTATAACGGCAGCTTCGGCTCTTCAGCGGCATGGCCGCCAGGTGACTTTTTGTTGGCTGTTGCCAGGTAATTTTTTGGTTCATTCCATTTGAGGGCGCCCACCGGGCCGCATTATCCTCAGGCGATTAGGGCACACCCCCACAGTCGCCCGTTTATGCATATTTCAATAGTTTCTCATGCATCTGATCTGTTTCCTAACGTTTTACCTTGCCTGCATGGCTCCTTGCCGGTGTGAATGCCGCCGCACCACCCTTTCTGAGTTGGTGTTTCGCAAGGGGACGTGCACTACGGCCCTTCCCGGGGCACCTCGGAACTGGGATGCAAGGCCTTGTCTCCTCAGGGACTTGCATCTTTGGGCAGTCGACCCCCGCTCGGGGGCTCCGGCCGCAACACGGCACCTTAGCATGGAGTCTCGGGAGGCCCCACGGCCTCCTGAGGCAGCAACTGGCAGGATGGAATGGGGGTCGCTCGAGCGTCAAGGGGGGCTCCAGAGCATCGCGCCCCAGGAGCCTTACCGGTCATATAGCCACTCGCCCCTCGGTGTCGTCCTTGGTGATCCGGTCGGCATCGAGGGTGTCGGGGCCCCGCCCCGCAGTTGCGTCCTTGGTGATCCGGTCGTACACTACGGCGGTAGGGAAATGCGCGGGACCAGGACCTGCCGACGTAGAGCCGCTTGAGCGTCAAAGGGGGCTCCTAAGCAATGCGCCACAGGAGCCTTACTGGTCATAAAGCCACTCGCCCCTTGATGTCGTCCTTGGTGATCCAGTCGGCGTCAAGGGTGTCGGGGCCTGACCTCGTAGTTGCGTCCTTGGTGATCCGGTCGTACACTACGGTGGTCGGGAAATGTGCGGGACCGGGACCTGTAGACGTAGAGTGCCAAAAGGACTCCCAACCTGCCTCACTCGTGAAGAAGAAGAAGCTTGCTGGGCCACGGATGGCCCCATCTACGAGATGACTCAGGCGCAAACCGCCTTTGAGGTAGGGACCTCGCGAGGCCAAAGCGCCCTCGCGAGCTCCCAGATACACCTCCCAGTTCTGCCGTGCCAACCACGCGTACGAACTCTATGGGCTGTACACGCCCGGAGCCCCCCGAGGACGCGGAGGGGTTCCTTCCCACGCAATGTGGCAGCCACAGCTTCGCGCTGGCGGAGAAGTCAACACGGTCCACCAATGACTATGCCCACGCAATGTGGAAGCCACAGCTCCGTGCTGGCGGTCAACACAGTCCGCCAATGACTATGCCCACGCAATGTGGAAGCCACAGCTCCGTACTGGCGGTCCACACGGTCCACCAATGACTATGCCCACGCAAGGTGGAAGCCCCACGCCCCGCGCGGGGGGATAAACAACTAAGGGCGCCCCAGCGGCTGCATCCAACCTCAGGAAGGTCCCTAGTGGCCCTCTTCTCGCTGCCTTCCCCAGGGATGTACGCGTGAGGGGGCTGCACGGGGGTTACTACCCGGCCAAGCCTGGTACACGCCACCTTCCCAGGTCTGCCAAACCTGGTCTTCACGCGCCCATCTCCGGAAAAGCTGGCGAGGCAAGGTATGGGAGCCGCTCGTACGTCAAGGGGGACTCCTGAGCATCGCGAATCAAGAGCCTCACTGGTCCCGTAGCCCCTCACCCCTTGGACCGTCCTTGGTGATCCGGTCGGCCCAACGGCGGTTGAGGTATGCGCGGGCCGGGCCCTGCCAACGCAGAGCTCGAAGCGCTCAAAAAACCGCTCAAAAACCCTTAAGGAAGACGTTGAAGCTCGTACGTCAAGGGGGACTCCTGAGCATCGCGACTCAGGAGCCTCACTGGACCCGTAGCCCCTCACCCCTTGGACCGTCCTTGGTGATCCGGTCGGCCCAACGGCGGTTGAGGTATGCGCGGGCCGGGCCCTGCCGACGCTTAGCGCTAAAGGTGTTCGAAATTTTCAAGTTAGCCCAATCTTCACCATGTTCCCTTCTTGAGGGCTGCTCGTACATCAAGGGGGACTCCTTAGCATCGCGACTCAAGAGCATCACTGGACCCGTAGCCCCTCACCCCTTGGACCATCCTTGGTGATCCGGTCGACCCAACGGCGGTTGAGGTATGCACGGTCCGGGCCCTACCGACGTAGAGCATCACAGCAAGCAAGAAGGAAACAAGGCGAAGAGAGCAATCACACAGTTCAACAGTTATCACAAGCATTAAAAGTTTTCGCGAACACAAACAAGTTTAACGCCTCCATGAGGCACGATGGACATTGCAGGAAAGGAGCAAGGGAGAGGAATCAGGAGGAACCGCTACCACCACTCGTCCCGCCCTTAGGGAACTCGTCGTCGACATCGCTGGCATCATCTTCTTTGCCGCCAACCTCAGCAGCATCAGGAGGCGGAGGAACCGCGACGCGGGTGAACCTCTTCACCAGCGTCTCCACGGCGCCCTTCACCGCCGCCACAGTGCTGGCGCGGACCTCGGGGGTAACCGGGCGGATCACGGAGTCGAAGTCGAACCCCGGCTCGCGAAGATGAAGATGGCTGAAGATGCACGTCGCAGCCTTAGAAAAGAGGTCGCGGCACTCGCTCTCCAAGACCTCCTCCACCTTGACGATGGCGCCCTCCAATGCCTCAACGAGCTTCGAAGCAAGCCCCGCGAAGCCGCTCTCCGGAGCTGCCAGGGGCTCCGCAAACCCATCCCGGCAGAGGGAGTGGAGCGCTTGGTGAAGCTTGAGCTCGATGAAGGGAAAGGCGTTTAGCTCCGCGGTCTTTTTCTCCTCGGCCGCGGCAAGAGCCTTCTCCCTAGTGTCGAGCAGGGCCTTCCCCGAAGCAACTTCCTTCTCCTTCACGTCCAGGCGCTCCCGCTCCGCGGCCTGGCGGGTCGCCACCTGGGACAGCTCGGAGTCCCGAGCGGCAAGTTTGGTCTCGCCGGCCTTGAGATCTTCCTCTTGCTGACGCAGCCGCTCCGCAAGCTCACACTTCTCCTCATGGAGGGCCTTCAGGCGGGCCTCCACCTCTTCACAGCGCGGGCGGCAGACGCCGCTTTAGCTAGTGCCTCCTCGTAGGCTGTCCTGGCGGACGCAGCTTCCTCCTCGCTCTTCGCCATGGCAGCCTCGGCCTGACCCCAAACCGCCACGGCAGAGGCGTCGGCCTGGAGCCACCCGGAGAGGAGCCCAAGGCGCCCGCTGGCGAGGCGATCTTCGGTACTCCCGAGGGCGCCACGAACCTGACCTAGAGCAGCGAGGGCCCCGTCCAGAACGTCGAGGCCGTGCGACGAAGGCATCAAGGCCTCCTCCGGAGGAGTCCCCTGTGCGATCGCGGGAGACGTTCCCGGGGAGACGGCGGCACGAGGAGCAGGAGGCTCCGGAGGCCGCACAGCGACCACAGACACGGACGGATCAACGGGTGGCAGACCCTCAGGGGCTGGCCCTCCGGACAGCGGCGCCTCCACGCCCTAGAGGGCAGGTGCGACTATGCCAACAGGCGTTGGGGGCTCAGGGGGCTCCGTGACGATGACCAGGGGGGTTGCCTCGCGAGCCCCCTCCCCCTCGGCAACAGGCGACGGCAGGAAGGCAGGAGCGGGCGGCGCGCCGGAAGGCGCCTTCAGCTTGACGCCTGCCTTCTTCTTCCTCATCTTCAGTACAGCGGCGTCCCTAGTCACCAAGCAAAGGAAGATCATCAATACACAAGCCATCGTCGGGCGAGCAAGGCCGAGCCGGATCACTTACTCTTCAACGTCGACCCACTTCCTCTTACCCTCCGCTCCGGCAACGACGAGGGCACTCACGCCTTTCCCGGCAAGGGCACCACCACGCGGTGGAGCAGGGGCGCTGTCCGCAAGGGCGGCCGCTGATGGAGTCGCCAGGGCCCCGGCCTCGCCCACCTTGCCTGCGAGCTGCGATTCGGGCGGAGGCGAGGCCAGCATTTCAACCGTCTTGCCGGCAGAGGCAGGGCGCACCGGAGGAGACTCCACTCCGCGCTTCCTGGGAGTCGACACGCAGGCGGACCGCGTGGCACGAGGGGCCGGCCCTAGCCCCCTGGGGGCCTTGGCGCCGCATGAGGAGCCCGCAGCAGAAACTTCACCTACCTCGTCGTCGTCCTCGAGCTCGCGCAGAAGGGTGCCCTGCAACGGGGGAGACGCCCCTGCCGGGCCGTCGGCGGCGGTCTTCTCCGAATCCTCCCCGCCTGTGGTATCGCTAGAGGACACCATCACTGGGGAACCAAGGCCCTCAGCTGGGAAAAGCCCCAGTTCGTTGAAGACAGGCATCGCGGCATCCAGATCGACACCGTCATTGCGTCAGTACAGCGGGGCGTGGGCGTCAGGGAGATCACCAGGGTTTCCGTTGAGCAGGGTCGCCACAGCCCTGCTCAGCTCCTCGGGGGTTATGCGCGCGGACCGAAGCCTGAGGTTGTCGCCGCTACCCTGATAATCCCACAAGGGCCTAGAATGGGACTGGAGGGGCGCCAGGCGCTGTGCCAAGAACTCCTTCACTATCATCCCCCCAGTCAACTTCCTAGCACTGATATCGCGAGAGAAACGCTCCAGGACGGGCCAGGCCCGGGAGTTGGAAAGCTTCGCGGAGCTCCACGCGGAGGTCTTCTCCGGCAGCCCTCTCGACAGATCCAACCGGGGGTTGGGGTCTTTGAGATCCATGAGGACCCAGCGGTGCCTGAAGTTCTCCACCTTCTTCCCGGCCTTCAAGAGCATGTTGCCGCTCTGGACCATGACGAAGGAGACGCACACCGACCGTTGCACGCCGTCGTGCAAGCGCAAGCTGAAGAAATGGCGGAAGAGGGCCACCGAAGGCCTCACGCCCACGAAAGCCTCGCAATAGAAGGCAAAGACCGACAAGAGCAGGATGTAGTTGGGTTGGAGGTGAAGGGCTTGGATCCCGTAGTGGTCGAGGATAGCAGTGAAGAACGCGGAGAAGGGCGGGACGAGCCCGGCGAAGATGCTATGGAGAAAGAAGGGGTAGACCACCTTGGACGAGGGCCGCTTCTCCAAGGAGCCGCCCCATATCAAGGTCCGCCCCCACTCGTTGGTCTCATCCGCCGTCGACGGGAGCACCGGGACGAGGTCCTCGTCCTTGGCGATGGTGGACCCGGAGAGTGCCGGCGAGATAGGAGCGGAGGCTGAGCTCTGGGCCTCTGGCTTCTGCTTGCCGGCGGGAGCCATCGGGAAGCTCGTGGGGCCAAAGCAGCAAGGAGGAGGATGGAGCGGCACCGGATCTGGACAGGCCTCTGCTAGAGCCGGAGACCTGGAAAGCAAGAGCAAGTGCGCAAGGGGGGAAAGCAATAATGGCCCAGCGCTAGAAGTCAGGCACTTGTCGATTCGGGCGGTGGCCGAAGGGACGAAGGACGCCCGACATCAACTGCAGGACGCGCGCCAGTCCTGGCCCGCAGGCATTTGGGCCCGCGGCGCTTCGGGCCGTCCTCAATGCTTCGCCCGGAAGCCAGCTCGAGCGCGCCTTGGGCCCGGGGGCTACTGTCGGCATTCTGGGAATGGGGGTACCCAGACC
This sequence comes from Elymus sibiricus, assembly GCA_039707655.1. NCBI lineage: Eukaryota > Viridiplantae > Streptophyta > Magnoliopsida > Poales > Poaceae > Elymus > Elymus sibiricus. The sequence goes on from CM077671.1 coordinate 140,648,309, forward strand.
TGCCTGCCTGCGGCCCAGGGCATGGCCCACTTCATCACCCAACACAGCCAGGCGCGGCCCCACTCAAGACAAGGCCCTCGCGAGGCCCCTAGGCTCGCGGGGAGGAGCAGCGTCAAGACCGGCACGGGATGGGCCTCCCCAGGCCCCCTCCGGAGTGGCGGAGATCTCTATGCAAGGCCCGGCCTCAGGAGTCAAAGATGATGCAAGGAAGGACAGGCGGGCGCCAGCGTGCCAGGCGGTGCAGTTTCCCCTTTGGTGCAAAGGGAGCAAGGACGTATGCGGGTTCCCAAAGCACCCCCCAAAGGTTCCCATTTCGGTGCTACGACACCACGACCACGAGCCCCGCAGGACGGATGTCATCGCCGAGCCCACCTCTGCATCATCGACAGCAACTTTGCAGGCGAAGACCGCCTTTGGGCAGGGCAGGCATGTACTCCTGTCCCCCTTTAAAATTGGCCGTTGTGGGATCCCTTCCCGCCACTCCGATGGAGGTAAAAGCCTACGTTAGATCCCAACTTAGAGGGGGATCGGAAACCAGTCGATTCACTCATCCACCACCAAGCCGATGGAGGGCCAAGAACACCTTAGGAGCGCCCTCACGAGGCTTCGAAACACTGTACTAGTTCATCCACCACACCTCCTCGAGAGGCAATCCACCAAAGCAGGAGTAGGGTATTACGCTTCACAGCGGCCCGAACCTGGGTAAACTATCGTGTTCATCTTCTTCCTCGTCGTTGTGCGAGTTTATCGTCGTTTGGTCCATCGAGTAGCCAGCCAGGTAGGGGGAGGCTGCAGGGGATCTTCGCACATGCCCCTGTGTTCGAATCTTTAGGGTTTCGCGAAGCCCGAAATCCGACAATCTCCGATCTATTCATGTGCTTTGGCCAAGTAGATTGATATTACATCGGTGGGAGTGGTGCGTTGTGGTAGGTTCAACCTGGCGAGTTTCCATATCCCAGTGACAAAGTAGGGGACACGATGCGTATTTGTGTTGTTGCTACTAAGGATAAAACGATGGGGTTCATTCATATTGTTTGAGTTTACTTTGTCTACATCATGTCATCGTTCTCCAAGCATTACTCTGTTTTACTTAATACTCTAGATGTTTCGTGGTTTTATCACGGCATCATGTCCTCGTGAGAGAACTTAGGTGTGAGGCCATCGCAACTAGGTGGCGGCTTGAGAGGGGTTGGTCGGAATCGAGAGACGCGAGTTTACCCAGGTTCGGCCCCTCCGATGGAGGTAAAAGCCTACGTCATGCTTTGTGTATATTGATGATGAGGATGATCCCGATTACAAGGGTGCGGGGGTTGCTACCTCTAATCTCGAGAACCTCTAATCTGTCTATCTCTAATGACTTGAACTTGTCCCTCTTGGGGCGCCTTACCCCTCCTTATATAGGTTGAAGGGGTAGGTTTACATGTAGAGTCCTACTGGGAGTAGGATTAGGACTAGTCTCTCTTGAATCCTAATCCGGGTCTTGTTTCCTTTGTGAGGGAATCCTTCCTCATCTTGGGCCTTCTATGTGAGCCGGCCCACCATAACATGAGTCGACCCTCCCATGAGCCGCCTTCTGGGATGTTGGGTCTTGTTGTTCGTCTGACCCGCCTGCCGGGTCATCAATGAGCCGCCAAGCTCGGCCGGGTCACCAATGAGTCGCCAAGTCCTGGACGGGTCATACTTCAGGCCGGGTTATACCGCGGGGTAATATCCCCGACATTAGCCCCTAGCTTAGCTTGAATTTATTCATGGTAAGCTCCTGAAATAAGAATAACAAATTTGTTAAGGGACCGGCTTGCTCCACTGGCCAGCTTAATGAAGTAGCTCCTTGAAAATCCGGGTTTCTTCTTCATATTAACGAGCCGTCTTCACAATCATCTTGCAGGTATGTGTCCTTTGCAATAAAATATTGGGAATAAAACATCCATATGCCGATGAGTCGGCCTCCAATACTTTGGCTGGATGAAAACCTTGGGAATAAGAAATTCGTCTGTTGTTGAACCACTTCATGGGACGCGGGGATCTTGCCGGGTCATCAGATGTAGTGGACGTCAACTTATAAAAAATATTGCTGATTTATGGATGTAGAACTTGCCAACTTGTGAAACCGGGTTGCTTATATAAACTCCGCCGGGTCATAATCATTGATGATGTCGGGTCGTGATTGTTGGTGCTGCCAGGTCAAAACAAGCGGACTCGAGTTGACTTGATAAAATTATTGGGAATAAAGAAATCCATGTAATGTTGAGCCGGTCTTTCAATGCTTCGGCTAGATAAAAATCTATTGAGCCGGTCTTGCTCACAATTGACATCTTGAAAGTGCTCTTGTATTTTTTGATATATGCATATTACCTGTAGCCTCCAAGCTCCGAGTTTATCCATGATGACTTGGTGCTTTTAAATAATATCTTTGATTGTGTAGCTCCCAAGTGTCGGGTTGTCTTGCCTGCAGCAGCCTGGGACTTGCAATTGTCTTTATACTTTATAAAACTTCAACCAGTGTAGCCCCCAAGTGTATGGTTGTCTTGCCTGCAACAACCTGGGACTTTGAACTTGGTGTTGAATGTTGAGAAATCTGGGTTGTCATCTGAGTCGCCAGATATAAACTGAGTGTCTTGTATTTCACATGTGTAGCCCCCAAGGGCCGGCTCATCAGTATGTGATGGGCCGGGTCTTCAATTTAGACCTTATAATCTATTTGAACAGTTGAATACTATAGCCCCCAAGTGCCAGGTCGCATGCCTGCAGCGACTTGGGACTTTAGAAATTTGGATCTGAGTAGTGTATCCCCCAAGTGTCGGGTCGTTCGCCCGCAGCGACTCGGGACTCATATGCACTTCTCTTTTGAAAAGAAAAACACAATATGATGTAGCCCCCAAGTGCCGGGTCGTATGCCTGCAGCGACTTCGGACTATGTGAGAATAATATAACTCATCATAATTTGTTGAATGACTGCTTGACCGTGGTTGTAACCCGGTATTTTGTTGAATACACTGGAATAATGCCTTTGTCCTTGAAATGAAAATCCCTGCTCGTGGTTGCGGTGTAACCCGGCAAATATATGTTTGAGAAATCCATAAGTGTTGTAGTTTACTACAAAGCACAAGTTGAAAAAATCCAAGAGCCGGTCAATTAGATGACACGGCATTATATGTGATAGGGCGGCTCGTCGAGAATAGTGAATTCTTCCGAGCTAGCTTGAAAAACCCCAATCATTTAATACTGGTTATGATAAACCATGATGAAGATCTAGCCATTTTGGCTATCAAAGATCTATTTGTTCCTGCAGAGGTTACGATGTAACCCGGTTTGATGACCAGCTTGATATGCATGTATGATGCTTGATGCAATGCAGGATGATGTATGTATATGATAAAAACAACTAATAGAGAATATATACATGTATATCTCAAATATTTGCATGTCGGCCTTTAAGGCACAACCAAAAGAGATCAACTCTTGTTCTTATTTTTTGAAAAACTCAAGGTTTTTGCTTCCAAGAAGCTTGGCATGAACGCTTTCAATCCCATAAGCCGGCTCTCACATGACATAAATCCGTCGTTTTAACCTTAACTAGTTCAGGGTCTTAAAAAAGATTGACTGTTAAGAGTACGAACGGGCCACATAGCGGAGAGACTACAGCGGACAGGTGAGTTTATCCTAGCTCTCTGTAAGTCGGCTCTCTCGTGACATAAGCTGCCGTTTTAACCTTGACAAGTTCAGGGTCTTATTGAAAGATTGACTGTCAAGAGTACGGCGGGTCACTTGGTGGAGTAGCAAGTTGCAAACAGGCAGGTTTAACCCATATATGGCATAGAAGCCGGTCAAGAGGGTATGAAAGCTAAACTCATTGAGTTGGAAGCCCCCAAGTGACCTATGATCATGGAAAAACTTGGCCATAGGATATACAAGAGACAATGCTACTGCTGCAAAACATCTGGGTCCAGATAAGCCGGTTTTATTCCATTGATCATAATATGATGATCCAATAAATCAGGACACCCATGTTTGAACAGCGCATCATGGCGGCTCATCCTCTTGGGCAACTTTTAATTTTTCGCCAATAAAGTAGGTCACCCATGTTTGATCGGCGCATCATGGCGTCTAGTCCTCTTGGGCGACTTATAATTTTTCGCCAATAAGGTAGTAGCCCCCGGTACCGGGTTATCTTCCTTGTAATGACCCGGTTCCTGGTTGAATCTGCCTAGTCATGTATGTGTATCCCCCGAGTCTTAAGTTGACTCGAGGAGGCGGCTTAAGAGTCTTCATCCTTGGATGTGGCATAAGCCGACATAAGGTTGACGACCGAATGATGAAATTTATCCAAACTGGAGACGATGCACTGAGCTGATGATCTTCATGATGCTCATCATATGTCTTTGGCAAATATCATGGCCAAATTGAGTGCATATGCCTCTTAACCCATGCTTTGTTATTCTCATGTAGTCCGGCTCTCTTCGCTCTTCCAGGGCCATTGTCTTTTTTCCTTTGGCGCTGACTTTTGAATTGCCAGCTCAGTAATGACCGGCTCAAATTGTAGCTTCTCCAGGGATGTTTCCTTGATGGCAAGAGGATAACAGGCCAATGTGTCTACTCATTGAGCAACCTGGTGCGAGTGGAGGCTGGCGCGTGTTTTGGCGATGTTGCGTAAGACATGATTCCGAACATCATTTTTTTCATTTGCTCCAATGTTGTGGAGGAGTAGACCGGATCGCGGGGACGGCAGCTTACGAGCGTCCATTGGGCGACTCGAGCGAGCTGGCGCGGCACCGGCGTGATGATGTAGACGCGAGAGTTGGCCGGTAATTTGGCGCAAACGCGGGAGTTAGCCGCGGTATTGTTTAAGCCGGCACGGTCTCGAGAGTCGGCTATGGCGTTGTAAGCCGGCGCAGATGTGAGTCAGTCACGGCGTTGTAGCCAGTGTGAACGCACGAGGCGGTCGCGACATTGTTGATGTAGACCGGACTACGGGGGCGGCGGTTTGCACGCGTGTCCGTCGGATAGTGCGGCGTGGATGGATGCTGGCGTATGATGATATTGATGCAAGCTCCGTATTTACGGTCTAACACCACGCCAATTTTGTAACAATTGTCCAGCATAAAAATATTACATGCAGAATAATTGTTCTCAAAGGAATCATAGTATACTGATAAAATAAATAGGACAGATAGCACCTGTTTTTTTAGGACGGCAGATGATCCATATGTACGTCCGTCGGATGTCTGATCGATGAGACTCAGCTGTAGTATTTCTTGCTCACACGATGACCACCTTCTTTTTTTTATACGCCCAACCGGATGGAAAGCTTCCCAATCAACGTGGCATTAGCCTGATCCAATTCTGATGTCTTTTAATGTCTTGGTTGGTGTGGTGAGTGCAGCATCTACACAACGCCTCCAGTCTCCTCCTTCAACCTCACACACGAATTCATCAGCCCAATCCAATTTTGGTGCTCCCTGTCTCCTTGCTTCATCTCCAGATTGTCCATCTAGGCGCCCCCTGGCGAACGATGCGACGTCCAAAGTTTATCTTTGGCTCTTTCAGACCAAGTTACGTAGAGCTCTAGTTTCTGTCTGTTGGCTGAGCATGATCGATGTGTACATCCCTTGAGTCACCATCGCCATAACCAGTTGTATAGGAATTTCTTGGAGAAACGAACCAAGCTAGTTGTCTTCACGGTTTTTTTCTTGAATTTCTCGTGGCATTCGATAATTCCCAGGACTCAAAAATTTGTGCAAGCATAGTTTCAAGGAGTCCATCGTGATACTTCCATAACCTTCGAACCATGGATGTAAGCCATCTTGAGACTCTCCTTTGACATCTTGATTTTCAGATCAAGAAAGGCAATAAACACGTAGGACCGATATGGTCATATTATCCATCAACCGCTGTGTCTTCGTGTCGTCGACTAGCACGGATCAGATCGATCAGAGTGTTCGGTGGCTACGTACGTAAGCTAGCCTCCATGCAAAGCATCCACCTCCCTGCCTGCTTGCTTAGGATAGTTCAGTATGCACGTATTGTAGTATACTGGGACCCACCCATTGTCTACGTACGCTACAGTGATGAAGGCGCAACGGAGCCAGCGGGCCGGCGCGGGACGACGAGCCGGCTGGGCGTGCGGGAGCCGGCGCTGAGCGGGGCACGCGAAGGCGGGAGCCGCCCGAGGCAGTGAGGCGGCTCGAGGCAAGGCCGGCGCGGCGCGGCGGAGGCAGGCACAACGCAAGCTGTGGTCGCGGCAACGAGGCGGCTCGAGGCGAAACCGGCGATGTGGGCGGCGAGTCTGTGTCCGTCTCTCCCTCCAGGAAGTCATGGCCTTCTACAATTCGAAAAAAGATCCAGTTAATCGCTAGTACGCACGAGCCTCAGTTTGGTCTTGATGTTTGCATGTGCTGATGCCTTTCTGTGTAATCTAATCTCCTCTGATCTTGATACTTGATCCTGGCGCGTTGCGGCAGTGCACCAAATTGATCTGGCTTGGATTTTTTAACACAGGAGGAGCCGACCGAGGCGGCACGGCGAGCCGGCAGCGGGCGGTGGTGAGTCCGGCTCGAGGCGCGGTGGAGGCAAGGCCGGCTCGAAGCGAGGCCACGGTGGCGGAGGCACGCGGCATGGCGGAGCCAGCGTGAGGGCGGCTTCGAGCGGTGATGCGCGCGAGACGCAGCAGCGGCGAGCCAGCAGCGGGGCACGGCATCGGCGGCGGCAAGGCGGAACTGGCCAGGGCAAGCACGCGCAAGGATGAGGCAAGGCGGCGAGGCGAGGCGGCGCTCAGCGGGGCGAGGCCGCGGCGGCTGAGGTGTGGATGCGGCAGGGCGGATCCGCGTCCAGCTCCAGCTCCAGTCCGGGTCGATTTCCGTCTCCAGGTCGTGTCTACAGCGGATTGCCGCGCCACTAGAATTACTGTTTGCTCGGTGTGGCTTTGCCCAGCTCGTGCAGCTGTTCTCTTTGGAATCCATGCATGTGCTACTCCACCAGATAGTATTTTACTTGATGAATACTAATTCATGGTGCTTCTTTTGGCTGGATGTGGGGTGGTTTGACTTTTTCTGGTTTTTGTCCTTCACACGTGGAGCAGCGGCCATGGCAGATGGCTTTTTTTCTTCTTCTCGGGATCTTGGTCCTGTGATTGCTAGTAGCGAATATGGTGGGATCGCAACAGAGCACTTGGTGTGAAGCAGCAACGTTAGCGGCTGAACACATCATCCCATGGCCGATTGATTTGAGATGACTTCATAGAGGCCCTCTCGTCTGATGGTTCAACTTTGCCTTCGCGTGAAAGACTAAACACTGACGAAAACGCTTTTCGTTTTGCCTGCTGCCGCAGCTATACAATTCGTCGAGAGTTGTAGCGCCCCAGCAAAAATTTCCTGTCCGTCAACCTGCAACTTGACGAATCGTCCAAGGCTGCCACCAAAATTACTTTTGTCTCAGACTCGGCGGGTCATCACGGCGCGCACAACACGCAACCCTAAAATCTCCAAGAACACATCGCGAACGTCTCAAACTCGAACACGCTATTTTGACTTCTGCGCTGGCTCTTCTTCATCCGGCACATCGCGAGCTTCTCGACCCCGAAGATATTCTTCCAAGAACACAACACCACCGTGCGTAGCCCCACGGTGGGCACCAACTGTCGTGGTTTTATCACGGCATCATGTCCTCGTGAGAGAACTTAGGTGTGAGGCCATCGCAACTAGGTGGCGGCTTGAGAGGGGTTGGTCGGAATCGAGAGACACGAGTTTACCCAGGTTCGGCCCCTCCGATGGAGGTAAAAGCCTACGTCCTGCTTTGTGTATATTGATGATGAGGATGATCTCGATTACAAGGGTGCAGGGGTCGCTACCTCTAATCTCGAGAGCCTCTAATATGTCTATCTCTAATGACTTGAACTTGTCCCTCTTGGGGCGCCTTACCCCTCCTTATATAGGTTGAAGGGGTAGGTTTACATGTAGAGTCCTACTGGGAGTAGGATTAGGACTAGTCTCTCTTGAATCCTAATCCGGGTCTTGTTTCCTTTGTGAGGGAATCCTTCCTCATCTTGGGCCTTCTCTGTGAGTCGGCCCACCATAACATGAGTCGGCCCTCCCATGAGCCGCCTTCTAGGACGTTGGGTCTTGTTGTTCGTCTGACCCGCTTGCCGGGTCACCAATGAGCCGCCAAGCTCGGCCGGGTCACCAGTGAGTCACCAAGTCCCGGCCGAGTCATACTTCAGGCCGGGTTATACCGTGGGGTAATATCCCCGACAAGATGCATGCTGGATAACGGTCGATGAGTGGAGTAATATTGATAGGTGTATGCAGGAGTCGGCCTATTTGCTTATGGACATGATACCTTTATACACATGATCATTGCCGTGAAAATCGCATAACTATCAGCTTTTCTATCAATTGCCCAACAGTAATTTGTTACCCACCGTATGCTGCCTACATGAGAGATGCCGTTAGGGAAAACTATGGCCCCCAGATATATTCACTTATATATTTACAAATGCTACAATTATCTTGCTTACTTTATTATCTTTTATTTTATTTTGCAATTTATATTTATCAATAATTATCTACACAACTCATTTTCTTGCAAATAACGAGATCAAGGGGATTGACAACCCTCTTGCCAGTGTTGGGTGCAAGTTGTTTGTTCATTTGTGTGCAGCCGCTGAAGACGGTTGAGGATTTATATTCCTATTGGTTCGATAAACCTTGGTTTCATAACTGAGGGAAATACTTACCCACTTTGTGCTGCAATTACCAGTTCCTCTTCACGGAAAACCAACGCAGATCACAAGTATCAGGAAGGATTTCTCGCGCCGTTGCCGGGGAATATCATCATCAACTACCAAGTAACTTCACACAAATTTTCATTCACCTTTTCTTCTTTTTATTTGGTCTTATATTTAGCTTGTCTCATAAAAATCAAAATTACAAAAATATTTATCTTTGCTTGTTACTAGTTTACTCCTTTGCTTGCTTGAAGTAGTTATCATGTCTAAGTTTGAGAATGTTATTGTTGAGAGCGCTAGTGAAGATAGTGCTAGTGACACGGAAGAGGAGAGACCCAATATTGTTGATGATAATCATGAATCTCCTAAAAATCAAGTTCCTAGTAGTAATACCTATACGGTTTTGAAATCGAAAATCTATGAAGTAGGTAGTGGGAACATCATTGGGAAACATATTATACAAGATTTTTTTTGAGTGCTCGGGAGCTATCCCTTTTATTAAGGAACCATACTTGAAGAGACAAGTTGTTATGTGGATGCTATTACAATGTTAATATTGAAGCTAGAAAGAAAGTTTGTGCATCTCCATCCTGTGCTCCAAAAGACATTTTTTGGACTTCCGAGTATTTGTAATCCTAAGATTAAGAAAATTGTTACCATCATACTTATGCATGAATTTGATTATATGGCTCGGCAAGCAAGAGACATATTTTCTTTTTATAGAGTAAATCTGAAACTCCCCTTATATAAGTGAACCTACATAATAAAGATGCTTTGCATATGATGGAATCTAGTAATTGCCAAGGTTTTAGTGAGAATATGAGAAGAAATGTTTCTCCCGAAGAATTAACGCAAGATTTATTCCTTAATACTTGTGATAAATTTGAGTGGATTGCTAAAGGAATAAATGAAGGTTTTAGTGGAGATTGGCATGAAAACACTATTAGGGAACCTATCAATGATGAAATTCATGTTTTGTATGAAGATCCGTATGATGATGATGATGTTAGTGATGATATTATAAATCCTTTTGATCACTTGAGCACTTCCACTAAATTTGAGAATGAAAATTTGTTAAGTAAAATTTTAGAAGAGCTAGTTTTAAGGGACATGAAGGAGAGTGGATCCCTTGTGAGCAAAGATGACAATACTTGAAACTATGCATTATGCCTAGCTAGGGGCATACAACAATAGTGCTTGTTGGGAGGCAACCCAATAGTTAACTTAAATTTTTCCTTTAAACTTTATGTTTATTTTTAATAGCATGATTATTTCCTCTGTAATGATTATTTTTTTCTGATTAAGTTAGTGTTTGTGCCAAGTAAAGCCTTTGGAATGACTCGCAAGATGAGTAGAATCGATGCTGAAACAAAACAGAAACTTTTGACTCCAGTACAGGAATTTTCATTACTTATTGGAGCGTGATAATGATCTAAAATTTTTACAAAGTGTTGTTATACAAATTTTCGAAGGTTTACTATTTTTTCAGAATTTGTAGAGTTATATAAGTATAGGTTCTCTACAGATTACTACAGACTGTTCTGTTTTAAACAGATTCTGTTTTTGCTTGCATGGTTGTTTGTTTTGATTATGCTATGGATTGTATCAGGGGTATAAGCCATGGAAAAGTAAGAATACGGTACCTATTATGCATTTATGAAATTTGAATCAATTCATAAAAGTAATTAAAGTATGCAATATGCTTCTTATACTAATGGATCTCACGAAGTTTTGTTGAGTTTTGTGTGATTGAAGTTTTCAAGTTTTGGGTGTTATCTTGATGGACAAAGGAATAAGGAGTAGCAAAAACCTAAGCTTGGGGATGACCAAGGCACCCCAAGGTAATATTTTAAAGGAGACTCAAGAGTCTAAGCTTGGGGATGCCCCGGAAGGCATCCCCTCTTTCGTCTCAAATCCATCGGTATGTCACTTTGAGCTATATTTTTATTCGTCACATGATATGAGTTTTGCTCGGAGTGTTGTTTGCTTTTGTTTCTTTTACTTGTAGTTTGCGACAATCATTGTTTGCTGGACACACATATTTAAGAGAGACACACCTTCATCATAATTTGTTAGAATACTCTATGTGCTTCACTTATATCTTTTCAGCTTAGCAGTTGCTCTAGTACTTCACTTATGTCTTTTTTAGCACAGTGGCGTGTAGATTTTATAGAAATAATTTCACTCTCGTTCTTCACTTATATTTATTTGAGAGTTAATAAATATTGGCGGTAATTTGCATGGGTCATAAGACTATTCCAAAAATATTAGGTATTCAATGAGTGATAATCAAAACCATCATGTAGCACATATAATGATATTGATGTAGTAATATGAAATAGGAGTGAGTTCATAATTGTTAAACCGTAGAAGTGTCGATATTAAGAAAGGTTGACCTTTTTGTTCATCTAAAAATTAAAGAGGCATGGAGATGATGTGTGAGCATTTCTATTCCTCGTTGAAATCCTAGTGTGGTTTCGGGTCGGAAGCGCGCGATGGTTAAATCCTACCAACCTCCTCCCTCGGGGCATGCGAGTAGTACTTTTATCTATGATAAACTAATAAAACTTTGCAATAAGTATATGAGTTCTTTATGACTAATGTGAAACCATGGACATATTCAATCTCACCTTCTCATATTTGCTAGCCTCTTCGGTACCGTGCATAGCCCGTTCTCACCTCGAGGATCGGTGCAACTTTCGCCAGTGCATCCAAACCCCGTGACATGATATGCTCTATTGCACATAAGCCTTGTTATATCTTCCTCAAAACAGCCACCATACCTACCTATAATGGCATTTCCATAGCCATTCTGACATATATTTCCATGCAAATTCCATCGTCACTTCACATGTCTAGTTCGTTCATCGTCATATTGCTTTGCATGATAATATAGAGCTGACATAGTATTTCTGGCAAAGCCACCGTTCATCATATTTTTGATACATGTCATGCTAGATCATTGCACATCCTGGTACACTGTTAGAGGCATTTATACAGAGTCATATCTTCATATTAGTTCTCCATATCGAGTTGTAAGTAAATAAAAGTGTGATGATCATCATTAGAGCATTGTCCCAGTGAAGAAAGAATGATGGAGACGATGATTCTCCCACAAGTCGAGATGAGACTCCGGACGAAAATAAAGATGGGAGAGGCCAAATGAGCCCACCATCCATTCACAAAAAATGAGAGAAAATGAGAGAAGGGACTTTGCTACTATCTTTTACCACACTTGTGCCTCAAAGTGGCACCATGCTCCTCATGTAGAGTCTCATGATATATCACTTTCATATGCTAGCGGGAATTACATATTCATTATTAAAAACTTGGCTTGTATATTCCTATGACGGGATTCCTCAAATGCCCAAGGTCTTCATGAGCAAGCGAGTTGGATGCACACCCCACTTAGCTTCATTTGAGCTTTCATACACTTATAGCTCTAGTGCATCATTTGCATGGTAATTCCTACTCCTTGAATTGACATCTACCGATGGGCATCTCCATAGCCCGTTGGTATGCCTAGTTGATGTGAGACTATCTTCTCTACTTTTTACCCCTTTGATATCTACCACCATATTCTATTCCACTTAAATGCTATGTCCAATGGCTCACGCTCATGTATTGCATGAAGAATAAAAAGTTGATGCATATTCAAAAACTACGATCCAATTGCCTTACTTGGACACCATGGTGCTTGACATTTGTATTAATGTGGTGAAGATGGAGCCATGCCTTGCTAATATAATAAGATGAATGGGGGAGGTAAACATTTCTTAAGGATCGTATACTTTTAAGGATTAATAATTATGTTTCTTAAACTTTAGATATTGCAATGTTAATATTTGTCGATTCATCTTTTCTCAATGAGCATACATGCATAAGATTACATAGTGGATAGCATGTCACATCAAAAATTCTGTTTTTATCATTTACCTACTCGAGGACGAGCAGGAATTAAGCTTGGGCACGCTTGATACGTCTCCAACGTATCTATAATTTTTTATTGTTCCATGCTGATATATTATCATTCTAGGATACTTTTTGGGTCTTTATTTACCAATTTATAATATTTTTGAGCACTAACCTATTGACCCAGTGCCCATGCCAGTTGTTGTTTTCTGCATGTTTTTGCCTTTTCAGCTTTACAGTACCAAACGAACTCCAATTGCCACGAAACTTTTTGATAATTTTTCTGGACCAAAACAAGACCTAGAAGCTTCAGAAACAGGTCGGGAGGCACACGAGGGCCCCACCACACATCAGGGCGCACCCTGGGGGGTCGCGCCCTGATATGTGGTGGCCCCCTCGTGGCTCTCACGACGTCCCTCTTTGGCCTATAAATTCTCTAATATTGCAAAAACCCTGAAGGCAGTCCCGAAACCCTTTTTCCGCCGCCGCAAGTCTCCGTTCCGCCGCGAGGCCATCCGGAGCTCCGTTCCGGCACCCTGCCGGAGGGGGGATCGATCACAGAGAGCCTCTTCATTAACCTTGCTGCCCTCATGTTGATGTGTGAGTAGTTCACCACGGACCTACGGGTCCATAGCTAGTAACTAGATGGCAATCGCTCTTTTATGATCTTCAATACAATGATCATTGCATCTTCGCTTTGATCTATCCGATGTAATCCTATTGTGCGGTGTGTTTGTTGGGATCCGATGAATTGTGGGTTTATGTTCAGATTATTCATGAAAAGTATTTGATATACCTCTAATATATATTGTCTCATAATTGCATGATCTTTATAGCTTCGTAATGCTCTCCGATCTATTGATGTGCTTTGGCCAAGTAGATTGATATTTCATCGGTGGGAGTGGTGCGTTGTGGTAGGTTCAACCTGGCGAGTTTCTATATCCCAGTGACAAAGTAGGGGACAAGATGCGTCTTTGTGTTGTTGCTACTAAGGATAAAACGATGGGGTTCATTCATATTGTTTGAGTTTACTTTCTCTATATCATCTCATCGTTCTCCAAGCATTACTCTGTTTTACTTAATACTCTAGATGCATGCTGCATAGCGGTCGATGAGTGGAGTAATAGTGATAGGTGCATGCAGAAGTCGGCCTATTTGCTTACGGACGTGATGCCTATATACACATGATCATTGCCGTGAAAATCGCATAACTATCCGCTTTTCTATCAATTGCCCAACAGTAATTTGATACCCACCGTATGTTGCCTACATGAGAGATGTCGCTAGGGAAAACTATGGCCCCCGGATCTACTCACTTATATATTTACAAACGCTACAATTACCTTGCTGCCTTTATTGTCTTTTATTTTATTTTGCAATTTATATTTATTAACAATTATCTACACAACTCATTTGCTTGCAAATAACGAGATCAAGGGGATTGAAATCCCTCTTGCCCACGTTGGGTGCAAGTTGTTTGTTCATTTGTGTGCAGCCGCTGAAGACGGTTGAGGATTGATATTCCTATTGGTTCGATAAACCTTGGTTTCATAACTGAGGGAAATACGTACCCACTTTGTGCTGCAATTACCTATTCCTCTTCACGGAAAACCCAACGCAGATCACAAGTATCACACACACAGGTATGATGATGGTTTAAAACTATGTCACAAAAAGGGGGTAAAAACCGTTTGTATAGGAGTCGCCTGCACTAGTGTTTAAGTAGATGAATCAAAAGTTTTCTCCTTGCTCCTTCGACTTTCCTTCTTTGAGTGCATAAAATCTGGAAATACAGATCGATACCTATGAGTACGTCCAAATGCAAACCAAGAGAACTTAATAGGAATCTAAGAAAAATACATTGTATTTTTTTGACATGATTCCCATTGGAACTCACATCGATGATCTCTGTTCATGAGAGACATGGCCCAACGACACAATGTGATTCACCATTTTAAATCCTGAAGAAAATGCCTTGGGGAGTTGTGGAATGACATTTCTGAAGTAAACAATAATGTAATTACTAACTGGTGTGCAACAAACTTGTGGTGACCAAATTGCATATGGGAAATAGTCACTAAAATTTTACAACTAAAATGACTCCATGCCAACTCGACTAATTTACTAAACCTAAGTATAAACCTATTAGGGACTAAAAAAGAGGGGAGAGGACACAAAATAAGAGCATTATAGAGCTTAATCTACTTTAGATTTCAGGCGACAAAAGTCATGATATATGACATAAGAGCTACGAAGTTAGGGTAGTAGGGTAGCGAGGTCATGGGTGTGACATGCAATAAGTTAACGACTCAAGATCGAACTTTGGCAATATCAACATGGTTAGAATTGCACTTCCTTATAACCAACATGCAGAAGCCTTTTGAGCCAACACATTTATACCTGAAATATAAATTTATGGTAAGCTTCACATGAATTTCAGTTGTAGACGAACTTCGACATTAACAATACTACAACTGATAACTTATATAAAGACTCCATGTTGTACTCCTCACATAGAAAATAAAAGAACGTTGACTACAATGATTTTTGTTTTGCATTGCATTGAACACATGTCATGCACATTCTAAAGAAATCAAAGCTTTAATAGTATATAGAAACATTTGCAATGAAGACACGACCAGGAAGAAAGAGTTATCTATAGCAAATAATGGAGTCCCGCACATCGTGGTTGTGGGTCAGATGAGGGAACACCAATGGAAGCTTATCATTGCAGAGGGTTTTGTTCCCATCCTAATTCACGTGGACTCAAAACTAAGCATAATCGACAATATCGGTGTCATCCATGGAAAAATTGTGCTAGATTAGAGAGGGGGGCTAGACCTTAAAATCGGATCCATGGAAGATTCATGGTACATGACCCGTTACTTGGATGAAAAGCTTGGCCACACGGCAACCTCACTATGGTTGACCTCACTAACATACACCACTGTGTCGATCTCCTTTTGCATCGCGAATCAAACCATCAATGAGGTTGTGTGTGAGGCGTGCTTGAATCTGGGCCTCCACGGCTGCCTGGATCTCTTGTCACAACCCTATCCCGTGGGAGGGTGACGTGGTTTGAGACTGTGTCGGTATTTCCACAAAGAGGAAGGGATGATGCAGCACAACTATGGTAAGTATTTCCCTCAGTTATGAAACCAAGGTCATCGAACCAGTAGGATAACCAAACAACACTATGTAAACGGTACCTGCACACAAAGAACAAATACTTGCAACCCGACGCGTAAGAGAGGTTGTCAATCTCACCACGGTAAAAAGATAGATTGGTATGTATGAGATTGGATAAATAGATCGCACAAGAACATAAAATAAAAGATGCAAATAAAAAGTGCAGCACGGTATTTTTTTGGGTTTTTGGAATAATAGATCTGAAAACAAATGCAGAAAAAGATAGATCAGAAAGAAAAATATTAAAAGAATAGACCCGGGGGCCATAGATTTCACTAGTGGCTTCTCTCAAGAGTATAGCACACGGTGGGTAAACAAATTACTGTTGGGCAATTGATAGAAGATCAAGTCATCATGACGATATCCAAGGCAATGATCAATATATAGGCATCACGTCCAAGATTAGTAGACCGAAATGATTCTGCATCTACTACTATTACTCCACACATCGACTGCTATCCAGGATGCATCTAGTGTATTAATTTCATGGAGAAACGGAGTAATGCAATAAGAACGATGACATGATGTAGACAAGATATATTCATGTAGGAATAGACCCCGTCTTGTTATCCTTAAGAGCAACGATACATGCGTGCCTCGCTGCCCCTTCTGTCACTGGGAGAGGACACCGCAAGATCGAACCCATCACAAAGCACATCTTCCCATGGCAAGAAAATTCGATCTAGTTGGCCTAACTAAACCAAACATTCGAAGAAGAAATACGAGGCTATAAATAATCATGCATATAAGAGATCAAAGAAGACTCAAATAATATTCATGCATAGAAACTGATCATGAACTCAAACTTCATCGGATCCCAACAAACACACCGCAAAAAGTCATTACATCAAATAGATCTCCAAGAGACCATTGTATTGAGAATCAAAAGAGAGAGAGAAAGCCATCTAGATACTGCCTACGGACCCGTAGGTCTATGGTGGACTACTCACGCATCATCGGAGAGGCACCAATGAGGATGATGAACCCCTCCGTGATGGTGTTAGATTGGATCTCGTGGTTCTGGAACTTGCGATGGCTGGAATTGTGTTTCGTCGACTCCTCAAGGGTTTCTGGAATTTCTGAGGATTTATAGAGCTGAGAGGCGGTGGAAAAGACCTCTGTGGGCCCCACGATACATATGGGCACGCCGGGGGCCTCTGGCACGCCCTGGTGTATCGTGGGCCCCACGGGCCTCCCCCAGGTGCTTCCTTGGCTCCCAAGTTGTCTTCTGGTCCAAAAAAATCTCCAAAAAGTTTCCTGGCAATTGGACTCCGTTTCGTACTGATATTCTGCGAAGTAAAAAACAAGCAAAAAATAGCAACTCGCACTAGGCACTATGTCAATAGGTTAGTCCCAAAAAATGATATAAAGTTGCTATAAAATGATTATAAAACATCCAAGAATGATAATATAACAGCATGGAACAATCAAAAATTATAGATACGTTGGAGACTTATCAGCATCCCCAAGCTTAATTCCTGCTCGTCCTCGAGTAGGTAAATGATAAAAACAGAATTTTTGATGTGAAATGCTGCCTAACATGTTCATCACATATTCTTTTCTTTGGTAGCATGGACATTTGGACTTTTTAGATGGTTCAAAGCAATAGTCTATATTGACATGAAGACTTTAATACTCAAGCATACCAACAAGCAACCTTGTCTTTCAAAATATCAACACTAAAGAAAGTTATCCGTAGCCCATCATGCTCAATCATTGATCCATTCATGAAACACACTCGAATATTAGCTACACTCAATGCACAAGTATGATCATAGTGCCCCCTAGTTGGTGCTTTAAAAGAGAAGATGGAGACTCAAATTAAAAATAAAAATTGCATAAAGTAAATAGATAGGCCCTTCGCAGAGGGAAGTAGGGATTTGTAGAGGTGCCAGAGCTCAAAGCTTAAATTGAGAGATAAAAAAATTTAAGAGGCATGCTTTTCCTATCAACGAAAACGACCGAGTAGTTCTCAATACTTTCCATGCTAGATACATCATAGGCGGTTCCCAAACAGAAAATAAAGTTTATTCCTTTTTCCACCATTCTTTCACAATCCATGGCTAGCCATATCCACGGATGCCTTCCATACCAACACTTTCCAAGGAATTTATTATTTCACAACATAAAGTCAATTTCTTTTTCATTTCGGGACTAGACATCCCTATTACCGCCGTACTCTCGTGCAATGACAAGTGAATAAACACTCATCTTGAGAATAACACATCTAGCAGGGAAAAATATTGGCCACGCCCTGCCGCTTCATAAGAGGTACGAGCACACAAAAAGGAAATTCATTTTGAAAATTAGAGATGGCACATACAAATTTGCTTGGAACGACACGGAAATACCGCATATAGGTAGGTATGGTGGACTCATATGGCAAAACTGGGTTTCAGTATTTTGGATGCACAAATAGTATTTCTACTTAGTACAAGTGGAGGCTAGCAAATAGATTGAGAAGTAACCAACCAAGAAACGAAAATTCACATAAACGGGCATTAAGCATAACTAATACCGAATAATGCACCACAAGTAGGATTTAATTTCATTGCATAACTATTGACTTTCGTGCTTTCATAGGGAATCACAAACCTTAACACCAATATTCTTAGTAAAGCATAATTACTCACCAACGTGACTCACATATTACTATCATCATCTCTCAAAACTACTACAAGGAATCAAGTATAATTTGTCCAATGATCTTCATGAAAGTTTTTATTATATCCCTCTTGAATATCTATAACTTTGGGACTAGTTTCATATATTGCCATTGCTTTTGACAAGCTCAAATAAATTTAAGTGAAGAACATGAGCATAAGATTTCATCTCTCAAAATCATATAAGTGAAGCATGAGAGAATTTCTTCAAAATTTACTAACTCTCAAATTAATCTAAGTGAAGAATGAGAGTATTTCTTCAAAAATTTAAAGCACGCCGTGCTCAAAAAGATATAAGTGAAGCACTAGAGCAATTCCATAGCTCAAAAAATTTAAGTGAAGCATATAGAGCAATTCTAACAAATCATAGCATAATTTTGGCTCTCTCAAATAGGTGTGTCCAGTAAGGATACTTGTGACAAACTAAAAAGAAAATCAAGCAAAGACTCATATAATACAAGATGCTCCAAACAAAACTCATGATATGTGATGAATAAAAATATAGCTCCAATTAAAATACCGATGGTCGTTGGAAGAAAGAGGGGATGTCACTCGAGGCATCCCCAGGCTTAGTTGCTTGTTTCTCCTTGGATATTATCTTGGGGTGCCTTAGCATCCCCAACCTTAGGCTCTTTTCACTCCTTATTCCTTCATCCATCGTGATCTCACCCAAATCTTGAAAACTTCAATCACACAAAACTTAACAAAACCTTCGTGAGATCCGTTAGTATAATAAAGAAAATCACCACTCTAAGTACTGTTGCAAACCCATTCATATTTTATTATTGAATTATACCTACTGTATTCTAACTTTACCATGGCTTATACCCTCCAATACAAACCATAGATTCATCAAAATAAGCACACAATGCAACGAAAACAGAATCTGTCAAAAACAGAACAATCTGTAGTAATCTGTACTCTA
Organism: Elymus sibiricus; assembly: GCA_039707655.1. NCBI lineage: Eukaryota > Viridiplantae > Streptophyta > Magnoliopsida > Poales > Poaceae > Elymus > Elymus sibiricus. Next base: position 140,667,717 of record CM077671.1, read on the forward strand.
ACCATACTTATGTAACTCTAAAAATTATGAAAATTAGTAAAACGTAAAGAATTTGTATAGCAATATTGTGTTAAAATTTCAGATCATTATCACGCTCTAGTAAAAAATGAAAATTCCTGCACTGGAGTCAAAGTTTCTGTTTCAGATTCAGCATCGTTTCTACTCATCTTGTGAGTCATCCCAAAGGCTTTACCTTGCACTAACACTAATTAAAACATAAAAACACAATCATAATAGTAGCATAATTGTGTCAAGACTCAAGAACAGAAAGAAAAATGTAAAAATAAATTTAATCATTGGGTTGCCTCCGAACAAGCGCTATCGTTTTATGCCCCTAGCTAGGCATAATGCATAGATTCAAGTGTTGTCATCTTTAGTTTTTGCTCCATAGGATGATCTCATGATTGATTCATATGGTGTCTTAATTCTTGTTCTAAGGAAGTGTTCCATCCCCTTTCTTAGTGGAAATTTAAATTTAATATTGCCTTCTTTCATATCAATCACGGCACCTATAGTGCGTAAAAACGGTCTATCAAGTATAATGGGACAAGACGGATTGCAATCAATATCAAGAACAATAAAATCTATGGTCACATAGTTCCTATTTGCAATAATAAAAACATCATTAATTATTCCCAATGGCTTTTTAATAGTAGAATCTGCCAACTGCAAATTAAGAGAACATTCTTCAATATTGGTAAGACCAAGCACATCACATAGAGATTTTGGAATTGAGGAAATGCTAGAACCCAAATCACATAAAGGAAAGCACTCATAATTTTTAATCTTGAATTTAATGGTAGGTTCCCACTCATCATGTAATTTTCTAGGAATTGAAATCTCTAACTCCAACTTTTCTTAAAAAGATTTCATCATGGCATCAACAATATCTTTAGTAAAAGCTTTATTTTGTTCATAAGCATGGGGTGAATTTATCATGGATTATAACAAAGAAATACATTCAATCTAAGAGCAACTATCATAACTAAAGTCTTTGCAATCCAAAATAGTGGGCACATCACTAGTTAAAGTTTTGACCTCTCCAAACCCACTTTCATCAATTTTTTCATCAAGATTTTCAGCCTCCAAATCATTGGGACGCCTTCTAACTAAATTTGACTCTTCTTGAGTACCATTATAATAAATTTTAATATAACTAAACAAGGAATCAATAGAAGAAACACCAATCACTTTAAGATCTTCATCATTTTTATGAAAGCAATCACTAGAAAACGCTTTTTCTAAAAATTCTCTTTTGGCTCTAAGCATAGCGGTTTTTTTCTTACTTTCATACATAGAAACATATAAAGATTTAATTGATTCATAAATCTTAGGTGAAAAAGCTTTCAACTTGAGATTTTCTACATCATGGGAAATTCTATCAATGCTTCTAGACATATCATCAATCTTATTCAACTTTTCTTCTATCATAGTATTGAAAACTTTTTGAGCATTGATAAATTCGTTAATATTACTCTCAAGATCAGAGGGGTTCCTATTATTATTGTAAGAATTACCATAATTATTAGAGGAATTTCTAGGAAAAGGCCTAGGATTAAAATTACCTCTATAAGCATTGTTATTAAAATTGTTTCACGAGATGAAATTCACATCTATGGAATCACTATTTTTCTCAATCAAAGTAGACAAAGGCACATCATTAAGATCAATAGGAGCATTTTTACTAGCAACCAACTTCAGAAGAGCATCAACTTTTTAACTCAAAGTACTAATTTCTTCAACCGAATTAACTTTTTTACTAGTAGGAGCTCTTTCAGTATGACATTGTGAATAATTTGCCATAATATTATCTAGCAATTTAGTAGCTTCACCCAAAGTAATTTCCATAAAAGTACCACCCGCGGCGGAATCTAAAAGATTCTAGAGACAAAATTCAATCCTGCATAAAATTTGTGTATGATCATCCAAAGATTTAAACCATGAGTAGGACAATTTCTTAGAAATAATTTCATTCTTTCCCAACATTGTGCAACATGTTCATGCTCAAGTTTCTTAAAATTCATGATTTGAGTTCTAAGGGAAATAATTTTCGCGGGCGGAAAATACTTAGTAATAAAAGCATCCTTGCACTTATTCCAAGAATCGATACTATTTCGAGGCAAAGAAGAAAACCAAATTTTTGCACGATCCCGCAAGGAGAAAGGAAATAATTTCAACTTCACTATATCATTGTCCACATCTTTTTTCTTTTGCATATCACACAATTCTACGAATGTGTTTAGATGGGACGCGGCATACTCATTAGGAATACCGGAAAATTGATCTTTCATGACAAGATTCAACAAAGCGGCATTAATATCACAAGACTCTGCACTAGTGGCGGGAGGAGCAATCGGAGTACTAATAAAATCATTATTATTGGTATTGGAAAAATCGCACAATTTGGTATTTTCTTGAGTCATCGTGACTACGCAAACAAGATTGCAAGCAAACAAGAGATCTAACAAAAAAGGCAAACGAAAAAGAGGGTGAATAAAACGACAATTTTTTGTGAAGTGGGGGAGATGAAAACGAGAGGCAAATGGCAAATTATGTAAATTGCAAGGAGATGAGATTTGTGATTAGGAACCTGATAGATGTTGATGATGTCTCCCCGGCAACGGCGCCAGAAATTCCTTTGACGTGGCTTGAGACTGCGTCGGTATTTCCCGAAAGAGATAGGGACGATGCAGCATAGCTACGATAAGTATTTCCCTCAGTTATGAAACCAAGGTTATCGAACTAGTAGGAGAACCAAGCAACACTATGTAAATGGTACTTGCACACAAAGAACAAATACTTGCAACTCGACGCGTAAGAGAGGTTGTCAATCTCTCCATGGTAAAAAGATGGATTGGTATGTCTGAGATTGGATAAATGGATTGCACAAGAACACAAAATAAAAGATGCAAATAAAAAGTGCAGCAAGGAATTTTTGGTTTTTGGAATAACAAATCTAAAATAAAATGCGGAAAAAGATAGATCGGAAAGCAAAATATTAAAAGAATAGACCCGGGGGCCGTAGATTTCACTAGTGGCTTCTCTCAAGCGTATAGCACACGGTGGGTAAACAAATTACTATTGGGCAATTGATAGAAGATCAAATAATCATGATGATATCCAAGGCAATGATCAATATATAGGCATCACGACCAAGCTTAGTAGACCGAAATGATTCTGCATCTACTACTATTACTCCACACATCAACCGCTATCCAGCATGTATCTAGTGTATTAAGTTCATGGAGAAACGGAGTAATGAAATAAGAATGATGACTTGATGTAGACAAGATCTATTCATGTAGGAATAGACCCCATCTTGTTATCCTTAATAGCAACGATACATGCGTGCCTCGCTGCCCCTTCTGTCACTAGGAGAGGACACTGCAAGATCCAACCCATCACAAAGCACCTCTTCCCATGGCAAGAAAAATCGATCTAGTTGGCCTAACTAAACCAAAGATTCGAAGAAGAAATACGAGGCTATAAATAATCATGCATGTAAGAGGTCAAAGAAGACTCAATTAATATTCATGGATAGAAACTGATCATGAACTCAAACTTCATCGGATCCCAACAAACACACCGCAAAAAGTCATCACATCAAATATATCTCCAAGAGACCATTGTATTGAGAATCAAAAGAGAGAGAGAAAGCCATCTAGCTACTGCCTACGGACCCGTAGGTCTATGGTGGACTACTCACGCATCATCGGAGAGGCACCAATGAGGATGATGAACCCCTCCGTGATGGTGTTAGATTAGATCTCGTGGTTCTGGAACTTGCGGCGGCTGGAATTGTGTTTCGTCGACTCCTCAAGGGTTTCTGGAATTTTTGATGATTTATAGAGCTGAGAGCGGTGGAAAAGACCTCCGTGGGCCCCACGGTACATCAGGGCGTGCCAGGGGCCTCTGGCGCATCCTGGTGTATCGTGGGCCCCACGAGCCTCCCCCAGGTGCTTCCTTAGCTCCCAAGTTGTCTTCTGGTCCAAAACAAATCCCCAAAAAGTTTCGTGGCAAGTAGACTCCGTTTGGTACTGATATTCTGCGAAGTAAAAAACAAGCAAAAAACTCCAACTGGCACTGGGCACTATGTTAATAGGTTAGTCCCAAAAAATGATATAAAGTTGCTATAAAATGATTATAAAACATCCAAGAATGCTAATACAACATCATGGAACAATCAAAAATTATAGATACGTTGGAGACGTATCCGAGGGCCCCGAATCATTGCGCTTACTGTGTCAGTCCCTGGATCAATAGCTGACACGCACAGTCGACGATTAAATACCAAAATTATGTCACATGCCATGGTATTTACGTCGAAGATCTAGTGCTTTATAATACACACTTGCTTAGCTCATGGCTAGCTTACAGACAATCATGCAGCGGGATATTGTTCTAGTCTTGTGGCGTCCATCAACTCACAGGCAAGAGTTGAGTATAGCGCCGTAACCCTACTTTGAAACCTTCCCTTTGATATGGTAACCTGCAACATGTTATGTTGCAGCCACAAGGTCAATACATTAGATGTATTGGCAAGCTTCACCGGGATTGGCTTGTTGGAACATAAACATGCATATTGGTGTGACTAGTTTTCTTTTGCGCGAAAATAGTTTTTCCTATCTGTGTAGTAGTGGTCTACTGTAATAGATGGTCGTATCGTATCACGTAGTCGACTTGGACATACTGTAGCGTGCGGTATTGCAAAGCAATTTGAGTATGTGGGCACACTAGTGGAGCCGCGTGCTATACAAACGGTTTTTACCCCCTTTCCATGACGCAGTTCTAAACTGTCACATTTCCTGTGTGGGCAATAGGGGGCGATCCCACACGACACAGATAAATCGTCGGTTATGCCTCTGTCCGGTCACACACGCCAGGCAAAAATAGAGCGTGTGCAATTGGTAGGACCATCACAAACAGACATATTGAAGCAGTCGTGTGAGATGTGCTTCGCATCCCACACAAGGAATCCCAAAGATACGTCTCTGTTCGTATTGCACATCACACACAATTTTCTACATCACATCATTTGTGATACGGTTGGCCATCACACACGATAGTCATAATTCTGTCGATTGTGTTATTCAATACATCACTCATGGTGCCTAGAAGAAACTGTTTGGCATTGGGTTGTCCATCACACACACTTGTTTGTGTCAAAACGTTTGTGATAGGGTGGCCTAACGCACATAGTTGTCGACCAGAAGTCGTGTGTGTTTATTCACTGATCCAACATGCTACCTTTCTAGAAACCGTGTGGGTTTGTTGAGGTCATCATCCAGGGTGTTGTCTTAGAAACCGTATGCAATAGGAACCACAATTTTCAGCCTAATTGCTCTATTATTTATAATTCGTTTAGTAATAAAATTAACATTTCATATCAAGCACACAGTATATTTCTTATTCGTATTACGTCAACCAAGATTTCATAATTAAATTACATCAGGGTACAACATCATATAGGCATATACTACCTAGCTACCCAATTGCACAACAGGACAAAGTTTCAAATACAACATCTAAAACCTTTGAAAATTAAATATCATCATAGACGGTAAATAGACAAATGAGCCTCTTCTAGAAAACTGTTGAAGCGGAAGGCGTATATTGAGCCTTCAGTGATGTTGAAGGTCCTCACAACTTTAGGTCAGTGCTTGTGGATGATTGCTCGCCCATCCTTCGTCCTCTTGAGGAAGACTTCAAGATTATACCGTGGGTGTTGTATGAATACCCTTCCTCGCCTTTTGACCATATAGGTGGTTTGAGACGTAATCATCGATGAACTACCTTGAAAAGGACTGAAAACAAACATATGCATAAATATCTTTTCTAAAATTTGAAATGGCGCACAGGAAAAAGGACAAGGTGAAAGAGATGGTACCATCCTATAGTTGACTAATGTCTTCTTCATTGTGCAGACAAACATCTTGTTGGCCTTCGTAGCTAGTTTCTTTATCTTAACAATCTTTCTGAGTTTCTTGATTTGACTGATATTCAAGGACACCTCATTTCCCCACATGCAAAAAGGGTGGAACAGTGGGTCTAAACCTCTTACAGCAGGACCTACATGTGCAAGAACAAGTTATTAAAAACCTTGATGTTAGAATGGTTCCTGCAATTGCACAATAATGTGCTATTAGCCAAAGGACCATGGATGTGCAAACCTCGATGTTAAACTTCAGTGTCTCCCATTGTTTCCCCCTGCAAAATATTTAAGATAGATATTGATCAGGTTATAAGTGATATTTGGCATACTATCATTAAAATATGTTAATGAAAAATAAACACATTGCGGATCCAACAGATTAATTCAAGCCGCATGGAAAAGCCAGTTATCTAAACCAAGTGTGTTAAGAACTAGGAAAGCAATTGTATATGTTTCACATGTATTTAGTACATCTAAATTCGATTTATTTCTCACATGCATAACAATACAAAATTGTACCAACAACAGTATAACATCACATTGCAGAATTGAACTGAATAGTTAAATGATCACCACAACAAATGAACGAAACAGTTAACTAAGCACCACATTGCACAATAGAACATTTACTAGAAGGTCAGATTGCAAGTAGCATTACATTCGGCATTTCACTGGAATTTCTAAATGAAAGGCAGGAGTAGCACATGCAACAGGTAAACCAAACATGCTTAACCGGCCTAGCTAGCTGAACATATATAGGTCCTTAGTGATAAAGCTAAGAAAAACAAGCTATTCCTCCTCGTCGAAGATATCGATGACGATGGGCTCCTTCAACTTGGAAGAGGCCGAGGCCTCCACACCGTGTGTGCACCCCTTGTAGTGGTGAGTGGCATGATCCTGCCCCGGCACCAACATACCGGCTCTGGAGCTGAGGTAAGCACGGGCACGGTGAGAAAACAAATCGTAGTCTTCGTCGAATGGACCAGTGGTGCCCTCGGGAAAAGACCATGAGATGTCATTTATAGCAGCCAACCACGTGGCGGCGTCCGCACGTGAGGCGTCGATGGTGGCCTCGATGGCGAGGTGCTCCTCCAAGATCTGGGGGTCAGCACACATGGCAGCCATCGCTGCCTCATCCGTGCGTGCAGCCGCGATTTGCTTCTCCGTTGCCAAATGCTCCATGAGATCCTGGCTATACTGCATGCACCATGGCTTTCGGCGGCAATTATTTGGAGGATGGGATGGTGATTTGGGTGGAAGGTGTCGCACCGACAGTCGGGCCATGTGGGATGGGGGAGGAGGGGTGGGAGAGAGAGAGAGGGTATTGGGGAGGTGTGGATTACCTGACTAGATGGAGGAGGCCGAGCAGCAGGAAGGAGCGTCGTCAGCGAGGAGGCGGCGTTGCAAGCAAGCAGTGAAGGTTTGAACTAGGAAAGGAATGAGGAAAAGGGGAAAATGTGGCTTTTGATTGGTACCGGGGGTGAAGGAGGTAGATATTTTTGCGGTAGCCAAAAATTTTCGTTTGGTGCAGCGAAAAACTAGCGCGGAAAGTATCATCGGACACAGTCCCTTATTCAGAACTGTGTGCGATATCTAAACATCTCAAACGAAACCCGTGCTTTACCTCGTGTGTGATGATCTTGAACATGCAAATTATTCAAAACAGTATGCGATATCTAAACATCACAAGCGAAGCCTGCGCTATACCCCGTGCGTGATGAGCTTGAAGGTGCATATTATACAGAATAGTTTGTGATATTTACACATCACAAACGAAGCCTGAGCTATACCGCATGTGTGATAAGCTTGAAACGTGCAAATTTTTGACTCCAAGCTTCCGACGTAAGATTGGACAGGAAAAAGGGGAAATGTGGCTTTTGATTGGTACCGGGGGTAGGGAGGTAGATATTTCCGCGGTAGCCCAAAATTTTCGTTTGGTGCAACAAAAAACTGACGCGGAAAGTATCACCGGACATTGTCCATTATTCAGAATTGTGTGCGATATCTATGCATCACAAACGAAGCATGTGCTATACCCCGTGTGTGATGAGCTTGAATGTGCAGTTTTTTGTCTCCAAGCTTCCGACGTAAGATTGGATACTACATTGCACACGGTTCGTGCCAACAAATTGTGTGTGATGAACTTAAATTTCATTTTCAATTGGAAGACAGAATGGGGATATGGTGGCAAATTTTGGTCCGAATTTCCCTGGTTACAATGGTCATCCACGTCGTCGCATAATTTGACATCAATTGCTAATTTGGGTACTACACAAAAGAGCCTACATCACATACCACACTTACTTAATCGAGCAACAAAACAAAGCTGGTTGACCTTAACAAGGTCCAGCGCATGAAAATAGGTTGAAAATCATATATGTTTCCCTGGATGAATGTTTAGATCCCATGCAAGAAAATGGGAATGAATTTCAAACATCTCAGCGTCTTTGAACGGCCGCAAACATTGGGAAACTTGGTTTATAAATTCATGCAAATCCAAACCTCGTCAGAAATTCATGAAACTTGGGCATGGTGTCATGACCTTGCCCTATTGTGTGTTGTGGTAAAAGAATCCCAATTTGGGACAAGGTTTGGCACAAACCTCTTACAAACCGAAGATTCTCACAAGAAGCCATGTGGTTCCGATAGGGAACGTTCACCTTTTATGTGTGAAACAACATCTGATATCACTTCTCGCCTTGAATTTATTTCTTGAGTCACCATAGAGCAACATGACTGTCGTGCTAAACTATGGAATTTCCCAGGGTTCGTCTGGCCTTTTTATTACATTAATTGACTTTTCTAGGCATTTAATGTGCATAATTCAAATTTGAACTACAATCACAAGGTTCAATGCATGAAAATAGGTTGAAAATCATATATGTTTCCCTGGATGCATGTTTTAGGTCCCACGCAAGAAATGGGAATGGATTTAAATATCCCAGCATCTTGGAACGACCGCAAACATTGGGAAACTTGGTTTTTAAATTCGTGCAAATCCAAACCTCGTCAGAAATTCGTCAAACTTGGGCATGGTGTCATGACCTTGCCCTGTTGTGTGTTGTGGTAAAAAAATTGCCCAATTTTGGACAAGTTTTGGCACAAACCTCTTACAAACCGGAGATTCTCACAAGAAAGCCATGTGGTTCCGATAGGGAACGTTCACCTTTTATGTGCGAAACAACATCCACTATCTCTCCTCGCCTTGAATTTATTTCTAGAGTCACCATAGAGCAACATGACTTTCCTGCTAAACAATGGAATATTCCAGGGTTCGTTTGGCCTATTTAATGCATTAATTGAGTTTTCTAGCCATTTGATGTGCATAATTCAAATTTGACTATAATCACAAGGTCCAGTGCATGAAAATTGGTTTAAAAATCATATATGAGTCCCTGGATGCATGTTTAGGTCCCATGCAAGAAATGGGGATGAATTTCAAACATCTCAATGTCTTGGCTCGGTCGCAAAACACTGAGAAACTTGGTTTTCCAATTCATGTTAATCCAAAACTCGTCAAAAATTCATGAAACTTGGCCTGGTGTCATGACAAGGGCACACATATGTCGTGGTAAAAAATTTTCCAACTTGGACATGTTCTTGCACAAAGCCTCTTACAAACTAGAGCTTCTCGCAAGAAGCTTTGTGATTTTGATAGGGAACATTATGCATGTCACATATTTGGGTGAAACGACATCCTATGCCTCTTCTCTCCTTGATTTTTTATAGAAACAACATAGATAAATAGGTATGAACTGCAAAAATATGAATAAATTAAGGGATCATCTCGCTTTTTAATACATTATTTGAGTTTTCTGTGCATTTAATGTGCATAATTCAAAGTTGATATACAATCACAAGGTCCAATGCACCAAAATGGGTTCAAAAATCATATATGTGTCCCTGGATGCATGTGTTAGGTCCCATGAAAGAAATGAGAATGAATTTCAAACATCTCAACGTCTTGGCTCGACTGTAAACATTGAGGAACTTGGTTTTTAAATTCCCATAAAACCAAAATTCGTCAGAAATTCATGAAACTTGGCATGGTGTCATGAGAAGGCACACATATTTCATGGTAAAAAATACCAACCTGGACAAGTTTTGGCACAAGCCGGATACAAACCGGTGCTTCTAACAATAAGCTACATGGTTCCGATAGGGAACATGCATGTCACATCTGGTGAAACGACATCCGATATGCCTCTTCTCTCCCTGATTTTTTTCTAGAAACAACATAGACCAATAGGTGTGTACCGCAAAAATATGAAATTATTAAGGGTTCGTATGACTTTTTATACACTAAGTGAGTTTTATGTGCATTTAATGTACATAATTCAAATTTGAACTACAGCCACAAGGTCTATGTTTGGTAGGGCCTCGTCATATAGCACAAATATGTTGTGGTATTTTTTGTATCCACTTTCAGAGAAGGCGCAAACACTATTAATAGCCAGCAAAGGCATTTTGGAACAAAAAGTTGTCATACTACCATCGCAAACGGGCGTATTATTTATAAATCGTGGACGTTCTACTGACCATTTACGTGCTGCCACGTGTCGCACTCTATATTGGCTAGGAGGTAGCGTGCGGACAGGTGTTTGAGTAGACGGGAGCACGCTCATCGGGGACGCGTGTTCTTTCATCATCATCGCAAATGTTTCAGATTGAATACTTGTATGCAGACCGAGGGCAATGGTTCCTTCGCTACTAAGCCAAGCCAAAATTTGACATGAAGGATTTTTTTTCATTGCGTCATCGCAAACAGTTATGTATGATGACCCGTGTGCTTAGTACATACAATGAATTTAGATTTGCGTCTTTCGTATTGGGTAAATTGCCATTTGGCAAATTGGAAACATTGGCATTTGTCGATCTAGTAAAATTGACATGTAACATCATTGTAACACTAACATTTGTCAAATTTCGAAGGAACAAAATCACTATTACGGTGCAATTTTGCAACTGAAATTCAGTACACATAGATTTCATCCATAGATTAAGCAGTCGTCTTTGTACAAAACAGTTCAACTCGGCAGCTAAACCGAACAAATTTTTCCCCAATTGTTGCCAACCACGTACTGAAATAGCTAGTTCAACTATATATACTAGCTAATTTAAAGTACGTGCTACAGTTCAACCATATCTATAGTTAGATGAGCTGAACAAAATAGCCCCTAAATACTAGTAGTACTATGGAGGGGCTTTTTACTACTTCCAGCAGCCTCTCCTCTGCTGAGCGCGTTCAGTAAGAGGCAGAGGAGGAGGAGCCTCCGGACGAGTTGGTGTAGATCTCCTCATTCGGCGCCACCGCTGCGGAATCTGCTGCGGCCACGGCGGCGATGAGCCTCTTTGCGTGCTCGACCTGGCGCTCTTCCTCCTCGTGTAGGAAGTTGATGTAGCGCGCAAGGCCGCTGACGCAAAAGCCGAGCGGCTGGGCATTGTCGGTGGCCTCCTCCTCCCACCTTCGGGCCGCGGTGGTGGCGCGGGTGATGGCCCTGCCGGCTGACGGTGGGGTGCCGGCCAAGGCGGACGATGGTGTAGTGACGGCCAAGGCGGCCGCTGGTGGGGTGGCGACAACGCCGGCCGGCGATGGAGTGGCGGCCTTGGTGATCGCTGGCAGCAACTGCCTTCGGGCAACGGTGGTGGAGCATGTGGTGGGTGGCATGCGCACACCCAACAACGACGCCACGCGCACTACACTCTTCCGGGGACTCCGTCGCCGACGCGGTGTAGCCTCCCAGCTGGAGTTGTCCTTTGGCGGAGTGGCGGAGCGACGATGACGGACGGGCGCCATTGGCGATTGGTGGAGAAGCAAATTAGAGAATCTATGGGGAGAGAAGGGATGAATGCGATGTGGAGACACTGGCCGCGAGGGTTTATAAAGCAGGCAGCCAAGCATTGGGGGTTTCTGGGATTTCGACGAGTCGGGTGGGAAGCTTCTGCGGGAACCTGTGCGGGAACGGGAAGGCCAAAAGAAACCCTGAAGCGTGCACTGGAATCCTCGGGCGGCAATGCGGTGACAAGATGGGACAGAGGAGGGAGAAATGACAAGTACACAAATGGTTAATAATAAAAAGTGTTTTCATTTTATTACAAAGCTAATGACCATTCTGTACGAACCGTCGCGAACTGCTCTACGCATGAGGCAGCCATGGCGCGCTCTGCTGGCGTCCCTCCATGTTTGGGGCGCCATATGCATGCGGTTGTGCCGCACCCGGCGCCACCATGCAGTTATACGTGCGCCACCATGCAGTTAAGCGCTGCAAAAACTGCCATGCGGACGTGCCAAAATTCCAGGCCGTCCGGCGCCCAGCCATTTATTCCTGCGGCCATTTACCTTCATCTCTTCCACCTTTCGATCGTGCCACACAACACAAGAAGCAGACCCAAGACGACAAATAATAGAGAGAGGATGCACATCTCTTCATCACTTCAACCTTCCTGGACGGATCCAATGCAGGCTATCGGCGCCGAGCGGTAGTTTGGCATTATTGTCAAAGTGGACACCCACATCAGGAAGACGGACCTCTCGGTGGTGTACACCAACGACCCGGTCGTCGTGGAGAACTCCATCAACACGTTGTAGCAGCTGGTTGCTGAGGATGACATGTATAAATTTTGTCTTATCTCTCCCCCTTAATGTAATATTTCTCCTATTTGGGTGATCTTGATATTTCTCCCCCTTGATAAGTATTTATCCCTCTTGGACAAGCATAAGCTTTGATATTTCTCCCCCTACGGCATTAATTTCCAAAAAGGGTCAGAGGGTAAGAGGTCCTTGAGAGTAAGGGTCATTGAGATAATTGACTAAAGATGTCAAGAAAATGGCAATGAACACAAGTGATGGCAAGAATTGGTGGCTCCAAGGCAAAGTGAGATAGTAGAACCAATAAGTAAATATTAGGGCTCTGGGTAAAATCGGTACAACCGAAGAGGTTCATATCAGTGGTAACAAAGAAGCTCTTGGCAGTATATCTGCTTTATCGGTGAAGCCAAATTTCCCAGCTCATAGAGGCCGAAATTGCAAACACAAACTTGGCAAAGTTATTCTTGGCCATTTTATTGACAAAAATGATTTTCAGAAAATCTCAATAGATTCTAGAAGATTTGCAATCAATTTTCAAGAAGATTTGCAATCAATTTTCAAGAAGATTTGCAATCAATTTTCAAGAAGATTTGTAGTGAATTTTCAAGAAGATTTGCAATGAATTTTCAACTAGATGAAGGTTGAATGGTTCTAAGAAAACATGCAACTAGAAGATGAACCAAACAAGAAACGTCATCTAGATGATGGTCGGTGACTAGGTCACCTATATTAGAGTATATTGACTTAGGAGCCAAGTAAGAATACTTGATCATAGGTCATACTCATTGTTAAGCTCAAAATGGGGTTACCATTTTTAGTTTTGATGTTTTCATATCACTTTGAATTGCTTTATCTCATGACTTGGAGTAAAGCTTCTTCAAGGATATGAGCACATACCTTTGAGTGGTGTAGATGACAATGTGTGTAGGTGGACTTGTTGTGGATGCTCAAAGTTGATGAAGACCATCTTGAGTTGGGAGCACTCCTTCTTTTCTTTGTATATAGGTCCTCCTACAAGGGTTAGTCATGCAAGGAAGAACCTGATATATCCAAATGACAAGAGTGAGGTTTTCATCATATGTATGTCAAGGATATAGTTTGTGTTGTCTTCTTCCTCCATCACAAAGAGGGTTTGTTGATACTTTGCCAAAACAAGATTGCTTTTGATAGTAGTTGTTGGCAATCTTGTGGAATGTAGTTCATCCAAGTGCCTACAAAAGGTTAGATGCCATACTGGGGAGCATAGTTTTCCAAGGGTATAATATAGTATCATATCAATAGTAACAAGCATAGTTATATAACCTCATGCCCTTGCTTGCATCCAAGTGAGTCTAGCTCAAGTTTGAAGCATCAATGATGTTCAAATCACTCCTCAAGTGACAAAACACTTTCTCATCAAGAGGCTTAGTAAATATATCGGCCAATTGCTTGTTAGTGCAAACATGTTTGAGATTAATGTCCCCTTTAGCAACATGATCACGAATGAAATGATAACAAACTTGAATATGTTTAGTTCAGAATGTTGCACGGGATTATGAGCAATCTTAATAGCACTCTCATTGTCACACAACAATGGAACATGTCTCACATGTATTCCATAATCCTTCAGAGTTTGAGTCATCCATAGTAATTGCGCACAACATGATCCGGCAGCAATGTATTCCGCTCCAGTGGTAGATAGAGATACCGAGTTTTGTTTCTTGGATGACCAAGACACAAGAGATCTCCCAAGAAATTGACAAGTACCCAAGGTGGATTTTCTATCAACCTTATCTTCCGCATAATCCGAGTCGGAATAGCCAACAAGGTTAAAAAGAGGATCCCTTGGGATACCAAATGCCAAAGTTTTGTGTATGTATCAAGTATCTCACAATTCTTTTCACGGCCTTAAGATAACACTCATCTCACAATTCTTTTAATGGCCTTAAGATAACACTCTTTAGGAGAGGCTTGATATCGATCGCACATGCACACACTAAGCATGATATTGGGTCGGGAGGCACATAGATATAGCAATGAACCGGTCATTGATCAATAAACCTTTTGATCAACCAGTTTGTCCTCCTTGGTGAGGTCAACATGTCCACTAGTAGGCATAGGAGTTTTCATACCTTTACACTCTTCCATGTTGAACTTCTTGATCAATTCCTTGGTGTACTTGGTTTGAGAGATAAATGTTCCTTCTCTTGTTTGCTTGATTTGCATACCAAGAAAAAATTTCAGCTCACAAGTCATAGACATCTCATACTTCTCGGACATCAACCTTCCAAATTTCTCACTGAAATGTGGGTTAGTAGATCCAAAGATAATATCATCCACATAAATTTGGCACGCAAATAATTCACCGTTAACTCTTTTCGTGAAAAAGGTTGCGCCAATTTTACCAATTTCAAAACCCTTCTCAATAAGAAACTTCGTTAAGCATTTGTATTAAGCTCGTGGGGCTTGTTTAAGTCCATAGAGAGCTCTAAGAAGTTTATAAACATGATTAGGTTTCTTAGGGTTCACAAAGCCCGGAGGTTGTTTAACATACACTTCCTCCTCAATTTCACCATTTAGAAAAGCGCTTTTGATATCCATTTGGTAAAGAGTAATATGATGGTGATTGGCATAAGCAAGAAGTATACGAATGGCTTGAAGTCTAGCAACAGGGGCATAAGTCTCACTGTAGTTCATACCTTTGACTTGAGTGTAACTTTGAGCTACAAGACATGCCTTGTTGCGTACCTGATACGGGGCACGCCCGTGTGCGTCGATCTTTCACGAATTGGAGGGGGATTTCACGAGGAACACGAAGAACACGAGAGGAAAATCACACACTCAAGGACAACCTTCGATCACACATCCACTAGAAACACACGAGTACAGGAGACACAAGATCCACAATCAACAAAAGGATACACGTAACGATAGTATCCTCACTCCAAAGGAGGAGGTCTTGAATCCCTTAGGATCTTCCCTTAGAGGGGCCTTGGCATCACTTGGATCTTCTCTCGATGGAGGTCAATCTCCGTGCGAGAAGGAAGTAATGGAGCTATGCTCAACAATGGTCTTTGCTAAACATAAGCTAACCCTAATTTGAGGTGGTAGAGAAGTATATATAGTACTAGGGACGAAGGGGTAAGTGGAAGAGGTACAAGGGCCTCGGGCCCGAGTGGCATCGTTCTGTGAAGGCCGGAAGTTCTGGGCTAGGCCGGAAGTTCCGGGCAGCTTCCGGGCTGGGTCCGGGCTTTCCTGAGTGTTGGCGCAGGCTTCGGAGGCTGGCTTCTGGAGGGGCCGGAAGTTCCGGGCCGTTCGGAAGTTCCGGGGCCCGGAGGTTCCGGGCAAGGGTCCGAGCTGGTTCCGGGCTATGCAGAGAGTTTGCACCTCTGGACTTGGCCCTGGGTCGCCGGTGGGCCGGAAGTTCTGGGCAGGCCGGAAGTTCCGGGCTGTCCAAGGGATTCCCTTGGTGCTTGACTCCTTTTCCTCTGGGCCTTGGTCTTGGGGATGCTTCCTTCGTCCTTCGTGGTCGTCTTCCTCGTACCTAAGGATACACAGGGTTTGATTGTGAGGTAGCATCCAAGTTCCTTTGCCATCCAAGTCATACTCGAAGAGGAGTGAGTTCACCTTAGCTCCAATGTCGCGTGCACGAGCTCTTGTCATAGGGCCACTTGGGGGTTGGCTTGATGGTGTAGTCTTCATGGGGATGATGGTGGGATGCTCCGCATCATTCCCCCCCCCCCCCCCCTTGGGGAAGATCTGTCCTCGGATCAAGATCTTCATCGCCATGAAAAGGGGATAGATCCGTGATGTTCAAGGTGTCACTCATGTTGTACTTGTCGCGTGGTATGTCGATCTTGTAGGCATTGTTGTTGTAGCGTGCCAACACCTTGAAGGGACCGTCGGCTCGAGGAAGTAACTTCGACTTGCGTTCATTGGGGAAGCGGTCCTTGCGAAGGTGTAGCCACACAAGATCACCAGGCTTGAACACCATGGGGTGCTTGTGGAGGTTGTGCTTGGTGGTGACGCGTTCCACTTGACGTTCAATAGTGCGCCTTGTATCTTCATGCATCCTCTTGATGTAGCTTGCCCTTGCACTTGCGTCCATATTGACGCGCTCTTGGAGTGGTAGAAGTAGGATGTCCAATGGGGACAAAGGATTGAAGCCGTAGACCACTGCGAACGGAGACTTGCCGGTGGTGGAGTGACTTGCGCGATTTTAGGCGTACTCGGCGATGGGGAGGCAATCTTCCCATTCCTTGATGTTCTTCTTGATCAACACGCGAAGTAGGGTAGAAAGCGTCTGGTTCGTCACCTCCGTTTGTCCATCGGTTTGAGGGTGATATGCCGAAGAGAAAAGAAGCTTGATTCCGAGGTTGGCGCATAGTGTCTTCCAAAAGTAGCTCAAGAACTTGACGTCGTGATAATGGTCTTGGGGATGCCATGTAGTCGCAAGATGTCCCTACAAAAGTGATTGGTAATATATGAAGCATCGTCTATCTTGTGACATGGAATGAAATGAGCCATCTTGGAAAAGCGGTCCACAACGACAAAAACGGAATCATGGCCATTTTTAGCTCGTGGCAAGCAAAGCACAAAGTCCATACTAATGTCTTCCCATGGTTGGAAAGGTATAGGAAGAGGCATGTAAAGACCATGGGATTGAGCTTTTGACTTAGCTTTGCGTCATGTAGAACATTGGTTGGTGAAGCATGCAACATCACGAAACATCTTGGGCCAAAAGTACTTGTTGGATAGTGCGGCATACGTCTTGTTGCGTCCAAAGTGACCCATAAGTCCTCCACCGTAAGCCTCTTGCAAAAGCAACAAACAAAGAGAAGACTCGGGTATACACAGTTTGTTAGCACGCATAAGATAGCCATCTTTCATATAATAGTTCTCCCAACAAATTTTCACTTGGCACATAGCGTAAGGATTAGCAAAATAAGCATCATGCTCATAAAAGTCTTTGATGTGCTCAAAACCAACAACATTCAATTCAACTTGAGAACTAGCATGCATTTGCGGGAAAGGGCGTCCGCCACAACGTTTTCCTTACCCTTAATGTATTTGATGACATAAGGGAAGGACTCAATGAATTCACTCCATTTAGCATGTCGTTTGTTCAACTTAGTTTGACCCTTTAAGTACTTAAGCGTTTCATGGTCGTTATGGATAACAAACTCATGAGGTCGCAAATAATGTTCCCACACATGTAAAACTCTCATCAAAGCATACGATTCTTTGTCATAGATGGGGTAGTTAAGTTGAGCGCCGGAAAGTTTCTCGCTAAAATACGCAATTGGGCGCTTCTCTTGCATAAACACACCACCTATTCCATTACAAGTAGCACCACAATGCACTTCGAATGTTTTATCAAAGTAGGGCAAAGCAAGCAAAGGTGCATGAGTGAGCAAATTTTTAAGTGCATGGAATGCGGTGTCTTGGGAAGGACCCCAAATAAATGGTGCATTCTTCTTGCTGAAAGCATGGAGGGGAGATGCAATAGTGCTAAAGTCCTTGACAAAACGGCGATAAAAATGGCTAGTCCTAGGAAACTACGCACTTGTTGCAAATTTGTTGGTGTAGGCCAAGTTTTAATAGCATCAATCTTAGTTTCATCTACATGAACGCCCTTAGAAGATACTACAAAACCGAGGAAAACGACCTTCTCAACACCAAAGGTACATTTCTCCATGTTTGCATAGAGTTGTTCTTTCCTAAGGATTTGCAAAACATCACAAACATGGGTAGCATGCTCCTCAAGAGACTTGCTAAAAACAAGAATGTCATCAAAATAGACCACAACACAATATCCTATGAGGGGTCGCAAAACATAGTGCATGACACGCATGAAAGTGCCCGGTGCTTCGGATAAGCCCATGGGCATAACCAACCATTCATAGAGACCAAATTTAGTCTTGAATGCAGTTTTCCACTCGTCACCCTCTTGTATGCGAATTTGATAGTAACCACTTTTTAAGTCAATCATAAAAAATATAGTGGCACCACTAAGTTCATCTAGCATATCATCTAAGCGAGGAATGGGATGACGGTATTGAATGGTGATAGCATTGATAGGACGGCAATCGGAACACATGCGCATACTACCATCTTGCTTAGGCACTAGAATTACCGGAACCGCGCAAGGACTCAAGCTCTCGTGTACATGACCTTTATCTAGGAGTTTTTGGACTTGCCTTTGTATTTCCTTTGTTTCTTCGGGGTTGACGCGGTAGGGAGCCTTGTTAGGAAGCGGTGCTCCGGGGATGAGGTCAATGCGGTGTTCGATCGCTCGTTTTGGTGGTAGTCCCGGAGGTAGCTCATCGGGGAAAACATCTTGGAATTCCTGCAATAACTTAGATAACACGAGAGGAAGATGTTGTGAAGGGTTAGTCCGAACGATTTCATCTTTGCACACAAGTACATATTGAAGAATGGTCGATGGGCTCTCACTCACATCCCTCAAATCTCGTTTGGTGGCTAAAAGAACTATATCTCTCATGTTCCTCATCGTGGAGTCGCTCATTTTTGGCTTGTGGCACTCACTCTCTTTGAGGTGGATCACTCTCTCACTTTTATCTCCACGATGGGATGAAGCTTGTTTGTCGGCGATGACTTGACTTGGAGTCATTGGTCGGAGTACATATTGCTTGCCCTTCATCTTGAAGCTATATTTATTTGTCCAACCGTTGTGTGTGACGCCACGGTCAAATTGCCAAGGTCTACCAAGTAGGAGGTGGCAAACGGACAATGGAACCACATCACACTGCAAAGTGTCTTCATAAGCTCCTATCTTGAAGGAAACTTCCACGGTGTGGTCAACTTGGAGGGTTCCGGAATCACTTAGCCATTGGACCTTGTAGGGGCGAGGGTGCTTTTTCTTAACCAAATGTAGCTTGGAACAAAGGTCCTCACTTTCCAAGTTGTGGCAACTTCCGCCGTCGATGATGACCTTGACGGATTTTCCTTGGATGCCCGCCTTGGTGTGGAAGATGTGGCAACGTTGGTCCTCGTCTTGTTGTTGTTGGAGCGTCAAAACTTTGGAGACAATGAGAGCGGGGCTCGAATCGTTGTCGCAAAAGATTTGCGAATCTTCATCTTCATTCACTTGGCGGTGTATGGCCACTTGCTCCAAAGCTTGCATCTCGTCGTCACTCATAGAGTCATAGGTGCCATCGTCGAGGAGAATCATGTTGCGTTTGGTTGGGCATTCAAAGGTCTTGTGGCGTCGGCCTTGGCACGTGAAACACTTGATGGAGCTTGTCTTGGCGGTAGCATCCGGTGTTGGGGTAGAGGATAAAGCTCTCGGCTTGTAGGTGCTTGAGGTTGGTCGGCTTGGTGAAGTCGTCTTGTCCTTGTAGCTTAACTTGTCGCCGGTAGGTGTTGTAGATGTCGTATTAGAAGGTTTTGTTGTCGTAGTAGCTTGGGCACTTGAGCCATAGGTCTTGGAGGAGAACTTGGAGTACTTGTAGTCATCTTGCACTTGTCGTTCTCCCTTGGTTGCTTGATGCACAAGTTCGAGAAGGTTGGAGTATGGTTGGAAGTCGGCAATTTTCTTGACTTGGTAGTTGAGGCCATTCAAGAAGCGTGCCATTGTTTGCTCGTCATCTTCCTAGACATTGGCTTGGATCATAGCGATTTCCATCTCTTTGTAGTACTCTTCTACCGAATTTGTGCCTTGCTTGAGTTGTTGTAGCTTCTTGAAGAGATCCCGGTTGTAGTGTGTAGGCACAAAACGAGCTCGCGTGAGATCCTTCATTTGGGCCCAAGTGTTGATAGGAGGTTCACCTCTTTCTCGTCTCCGCTCAATCACTTGTTCCCACCAAATAAGGACATAGTCTTGGAACTCAAGTGAAGCCATGGCTATCTTCTTCTCTTCATCATAGTTGTGGAGGCGAAAGATCTTGTCAACCTTGAGGGCCCATGATAAGTAGTCTTCGGGGTCATTGCTTCCGGAAAACTTTGGCATTGTGAACTTGAGCTTGCCGAAGCGTTGTTCATCATTGCGGTGGTGATGCCGAAATCCATGTCTTGGAGGTGGATCCTCATTGTCATTGCCTTGAGCGTGTTGACGTTGATCTTGTCCTTGCTCGTCTTCATGGTCGGTTTCATCGCGATGATCTTGAGGACAGCGATGAGGGGGACGCACTCGGTTTCGCCTTTCTTGGTCCTCCTCTTGGCGATTGGCTTCTTCTTGTCGTTGTCGACGAAGTTCTTCTTGTTGTGCTTGGCGAAGGGCTTCTTGCTCATGGTGAGCTTGGCGGTTGCGCTCCTCCAAGGCGCGAGTAGCTTCTTGTAAAGCGCGATGTGCTTCAAGCGCTCGTTCATGATGGCGATGTTGTTCTTGTTCGTGGCGTTGTTGTTCTTCTTCTTGGCGTTGTTGTTCTTGTTCCAACGCATCGTGATCTTGTTGGCGGCAGCGTTCTCGAGCGCAGACGCGATCTTGCAATCCATTGCCATGAAATGGATTGTCTTGACGGTGACGACCTTGTGGAGAACTTGGGCCGGAGTGTTCGTCGCGATGGTGATGACGCGCTTGTGGACTTGTGTCGAAAGAGTACGTCATTGAGTTGCAACTTGTGTGACGACTCCTTGTCGATGTAGATGTGGAAGGTAGGCGAGTGACCATCAAGGACCGGAGCTCCTCCATTTGGCTTGAGAGCTTGGTGTCGAGGTATTCCCTTGTGCGCATTTCGGATTCACGCAAGTTGGAGACGAGTTGGTCGATGCGGGCATGCAAGACATCTCGAGCTTGAGTAATTGCCTTGTGCGCGCCGAAGAAGTGCAACTTGGTGACGTGGTTGTTCACGTCGTCGTCATGTTCTTCGAAGGCCGGGTTCGACATGATGTTCCTATCCATTGCACTCAAGAAGATATAAGTGGAAGAGTGAGAAGACAGTACCAATTACCATTCCAAAATTTGAAAGTGGATCCAGATCACTCAATGTGCAAGTATGGAAATAGTAGAATTGGTACCGAAGATCGTCCTTCTCACACCTACACAAATAAGGCTTATGGAGTAGCTTGGTTAGGATAGTGGCACAAATTTCAAGCAATTCGAAAGATAAGATTCAATAATGTTGAAATAGATTCGTAAAATTCGCAAATGAGACAATGTAGATCAGTAGCAATGGGTATACACAGAAACACACACACGGAAGAAAATTGGGGTCATTCAACCAAGGATGAGCCAAAATGTGGAATCCACGGAAAATGCTCTCGTTGCACAACACTAGAGAGACGGTAGCACGATCGCTCCAATGGGCATGATACGCACCTGTGCACACCCTAAAATGAACCAAAAGTGTCGTCTTCCTATGCCCGACTTGCTATGTGTGTATGTGGCACGTGTCACTCGCTCAAGTGATCCAAGATGATCAAGTATGCTATGCGAATCTGGCGATTCTATTGCTCTTTTTCTCTTGCTTAAAAGCTTTGCTTCTCCTTCTTTTGCAATGATGTTTTGTATGGTCACAATGCTGGACGTGCACAGCAAGATAGCAATTATGTATGTGGGTACTACTTGAACACAAAACATACCAAAATATGATACCGAAATGATACTAAGATATACGCACGCAATTTGAAGCTATGCGGAGTATGTATCACTAAAGTGCACAAGTAGCGTAGCCCGGCAATACTCAATGGCTAGTCTCGATAGGCAAGTAACGCAAATAGGCTCGGGGTAACAATGCAATGGCAAGGGTATAGACAAGAGTGTCATCGCGGTTACCATCCTTGCTTACGGTGAGGTGTCAATGAAGAGTTGGTCGGCGACGATCCGGGGCGATGATGAGCGGCGATGTCGATGAAGGACCACTCCTAATTAGCCGAAATACCTTAGGAAGTGGCAAAGCTCGCGACTCAAAATCTCAAATGCAAATGGTTGCGGAAGGAAAATTGTGGTGGTTTGGGGAAAACTATGGTGTGAGAAACCAAGAAAATGCAAAATTGGCAATTGCAAAGTTTCTACAAAGGCCGGAAGGTCCGGGCCGGGCGGAGGTTCCGTGGGCCAGAAGGTCCGGGGTGGCCGGAGGGTCTGGGTGAGGCCGGAGGTTCCGGGGGTCGGGAAAATTGGTACGAACCCTAATTTCTAGATCTTGGACTTGGGCGGAAAACCGAGGGGAAAAACCCAAATCTGACGGGGAAAAAGAAAAATTGGGGGGATTGGATTGGTAGAAAGGTAGATCCACTCGTCCACAACGAAATCCACGAATCCAAATCAACAAAATCTCCACAAATCAAACGAATCCAAGTAATTTGGTATGGCTATTTTTGTGGGGATTTTCGAAATTAGGTCAAAACAAAACTAAATTGGCTAGAAAACGAATGGGAGGACTCCAAATTCGTGAGAAACCTTGGCTCTTGATACCAATATGATACGGGGCACGCCCGTGTGCGTCGATCTTTCACGAATTGGAGGGGGATTTCACGAGGAACACAAAGAACACGAGAGAAACACGAGAGGAAAATCACACACTCAAGGACAACCTTCGATCACACATCCACTAGAAACACACGAGGACACGAGACACAAGATCCACAATCAACAAAAGGATACACGTAATGATAGTCTCCTCACTCCAAAGGAGGAGGTCTTGAATCCCTTAGGATCTTCCCTGGTCCTTGGCATCACTTGGATCTTCTCTCGATGGAGGTCAATCTCCGTGGGAGAAGGAAGTAATGGAGCTATGCTCAACAATGGTCTTTGCTAAACATAAGCTAACCCTAATTCGAGGTGGGAGAGAAGTATATATAGTACTAGGGACGAAGGGGTAACTCGAAGAGGTACATGGGCCTCGGGCCCGAGTGGCATCGTTCTGTGAAGGCCGGAAGTTCCGGGCAGCTTCCGGGCAGGGTTCGGGCTTTCCCAAGTGTTAGCGCAGGCTTCGGAGGCTGGCTTCTGGAGGGGCCGGAAGTTCCGGGCCGGCCGGAAGTTCCGGGGCCCAGAGCTTCCGGGCGAGGGTCCGGGCTATCCAGAGAGTTTGCACCTCTCGACTTGGCCCTGGGTCGCTGGTGGGCCAGAAGTTCCGGGCAGGCCGAAAGTTCCGGGCTGTCCAGAGCGATTCCCTTGGTGCTTGACTCCTTTTTCTCTGGGCCTTGGTCTTGGGGATGCTTCCTTGGTCCTTCGTGGTCGTCTTCCTCGTACCTAAGGATACACAGGGTTTCATTGTGAGGTATCATCCAAGTTCCTTTGCCATCCAAGTCATACTCGAAGAGGAGTGAGTTCACCTTAGCTCCAATGTCGCATGCACGAGCTCTTGTCATTTGGCCACTTGGGTTGGCTTGATGGTGTAGTCTTCATGGGGATGATGGTGGGATGCTCCGCATCAGTACCACTTGACCATCTTCATCTTGCTTGTTCTGAAACACCCATTTTGTTCCAATGATGCTTTGCTTGTGCTTGGGTTTCTCCACTAGTGTCCACACTTCATTCCTCTCAAAGTTGTGTAATTCTTCGTGCATGGCATTCACCCAATCCGGGTCTTCAAGTGCTTCTTCTACCTTCATAGGCTCAATACAAGAGATAAATGAGTAATGCTCAGAAAAGTTAGCTAAACGAGTTTTAGAGCAAGTGATTCTCCCGGTTTGTATGTCGCTGAATATTTGCTCTAAGGGGTGATTCTTGTTCACTCTTGCTCGAACTCGTGGTAGATTTTGCTTGTTGGATGGTGGAGCTTCCTCCTCATCATCATCTCCTTCTTCCTTGTTGTGATGATCTTGCCAAGTTTCAACCGAATCCAAACTATTTTGGTTCACCAAAATATCCCAAAACTATTCCTGTCTAGAGACAAATTTGAGCAAGTCTACATTGTCAAGTATTTCCAATTGATCTCAAACTTTGCACACATGCTCTAATCTCCAAATAATGCCACCACACCAAGTGGTGCATTTAGGAGAAAAGCTTAGCATGTCTGGATCTACAGAAACCTGATTCTGTTAATTACTAGGGTTTGCAAAGATTGCATTGCCAACTTTCTTCAATCATGCTCAAACCTTGTGATCACTCTTATATTTACCTCCTATTTGATCCTGATAAATCTCAATGCAAGTGGGAAAACTTATCTGGCCCAAACACACATCAAACACTTTCTGGCAGATTGGTAGAAACCATGTTTTCACCTCTTACTCTATTCTCCTTCACCCCAAATTTTTACCACAACACCATGCAATCCCTCCCCACCTCCAGTAAAGTTCCTGGTGCCGGAGAGCATGATTGCAAGGGTGAAAACCCCATTTTCCCTCTCTGGACAGCCCCTTTGCCCACCTCTCTCACTTTACCCTCTCACCCCTGGCTAACTCCAGAGCATCCAAGTCTCTTTCCCACTTGTTTACTTCCCCCTGCAGCTGGTGGACGCAAGTGGACATGCCAGAGCGCGTCAAAAGCTCTGGCATGCTGGCCAAAGACGCGCTCTGGAGCGCGCTATAGGACGGCCGAGCGTTGACGCCGCGCCCTGCCCATACTCCCGACCACCTCGAGCCTCCCCGCACGCCAGTCGAGGCTCCTCGTCGTCCGCAACATGCCACGCCTCTGTCCCCCGCCTCTCTCTCCCTGCAACGGCCTCCCGAGCGCGCTCCCGACGTCGCCCCTCTCGGCCAACCGCGGGCCTCACACGCGCGAGCCCTCCAGCTCTCTCTCTTCTCTCCCTGCAGGCCTAGACCAACCCCACGAACACCCCGGACAAGCTCCCGTGAGCTCTCTCACCCTCTGGCGATCGCCCCGTCCTCACCGGCACACGGGCTGTCGGTGGACCGCGGGCCACCTATAAAACGGCCGCCCCAAGTTCTCTCCTCCCCTCTAGAACCCCCCTCTCCCTATCAATCGTGCGCCAGAAACACCCACTCCTTCTCCCCGGCTCTCTGTTCTCGGAATCGACCGGAGCCCCGCCGCTACGGCTCGCCGGAGATCTCCGGGTACAGACCTCCTTCGGTCCTTATTCTTCTTCCCCTGCTCCTCCCTTAGGCCTCTGGTGTGATCCCTTCTCTCTCCCGTTCATTTTGCAGCTCGAGACGACGGATTGGAGCTCGCCCAAAACTCCTCCGTCGCGGCCTCTTCGTCGCCGGCGACTCCGGTCACCCCGGCCTCTCCCTCAACCTCCACCCGAATGGCGACGACGCCCTGAACCCATTTCCGCCCTCACCTGCCGCCATCGTGCCCTCTGCTAACGCTGGTGAGCTCCGCCTCCCCTCTGTCCCGAGGTGGGAGATGACAGGTGGGACCCCCTGTCATCCCCACACGTCTCTCGCCTCTCTCCCTCTCACTGACACTGGGGCCCACGCGTCAGGTTCAAACCTGGCTATGTGCGCGCCCGCAGCTCAGCTTGGCCGGCCTGGCCAGTTGTGACCGGTTCGGCTGGCCATTTGGCTAATGGGCATAGTGCCCATTTTTCTTTTTCTTTTCTGTCTAAACTTCCAAAAATTCCACGGATTCAAATACTTTTCCAAATTCAAAAATTCTTCCACCACAAATCTTGTATTATTCTGTAGTATTTAATAATGCCACTTGTGAAATTTTTTGAAAATGTTTTACGTAGTGGTTTTATTTAAAACCTAGTTTGATTATTTTTAACCTCTGTTAAAATAGCTTTCAAAACCTTTTTCACTTCAAAACCAGAGACAAATATTTTTAGTTTTGAATGTAGCATTCTACACAGTAGGGTAACATTTTAGAAGTGGATTATGTGCTCTGTTTGCGCTGTGTTCTTATTTTTTCCCCGTTAATAATGCGACGATAGATTGCGTTGTTGACGAGGGAGTTGGACCAGAAGACTTTGAACACCCCGAAGACTTTGTTGAGCCAGGCAAGCAGCCACTTGACCATGCCTAAGAAATTCTTCATGCATGTCATATAGCACCTTATGTTTCGATGAATTGATCATGATGATGTGGTGGAGACTTTGGTGGATACCTCGTTACTTTCTCGTTGATACTTGCATCGTGCATGGCCCTACCTCCATATGAGGATTATGCGGGTGGGAAGTAGTTAGGTTGCTAAAGTAGATGATACGCAAATGGGATGGGAATATGCATGGTGTCGGAAAGGAAATGATTTCAAAGACTTTTTGAAAACCCCGTCAGGTGCCACTAATGCCCTAGGGAGATGATGATGAGCTAGGAAACCAATTGATAAAGAAGTGGTGTACCAAGGCAAGTGAGCGGGTTTGTTTTCGAAAACGGGGAGATTTAAGATTTGTCAACCGTTCCAACCTTACATGTACAACCACGATGCCCCTTATGGGACGGGGCTTTGTTGATTACCTTGGTCGGTACTAGCAGAGAGCATGCATTACTAGTGGAGGGAGTGACGTGGTCGCTCTTGATTCGGGGTCGTGCCAGGAAGGACGATCATGGGCTGTTTTTACAGACACCGGGCACACCGTTGTGTCCCCTCATGGATGTTACAATCTTGAGCGAGGCTCGTGGGATGTACATCATGAGGGCTGGGCACCAACGAGTGGACTTTTTGTTTAGTGTTGTCAAGGGAAAGGCATTATTCGGGTACTTACCTCGCGTATGAACAATACCGCGAGTCGTGGCTTGACACGGAAGTTTCCCGAGTCTTGTGGGTAAAGTGTGCAACCTCTACAGAGTGTAAAACTATTCGAATAGCCGTGTCCACGATCATGGACAGTTGGTGGTCCTGCTTAAACTACGTCCGATGTTTTCACAAACTTGGCGTGTGTGTGAGAAAGATGGAATACTCGAGTCAAGTTGGATGACTTGACATGATGATTGAACATGAGATGTTCAGACCTTGATTATATTGATATATGTAACCTATTCATATGGGTACTTGTACCCTCATGATGCATGCTCTTACAAGTTGATTGATCATATCATTGCACTCAAAAATTAGCTTTCCGCAACTTACCTATTTAGTGCTAAATCATGCTTTGCTGTACCTTGTTCCAAAACATGGGTTGCTTGCGAGTACATTCAAAGTACTCATTGGCTTGCCACTGGTTATTTAATTGGCCAGGCATGGAAGAGCGGGAATATGGTGAAGAATTTGTTGGAGACGAACATGCGAACTAGGACGCTTCCCAGTCAGAATGCCTGTAGGGTTAAGGCAGATGGCATGGGTTCACGCTTTCCTTCAAGATTTCCGCTGCTAGTTATGTTTGGTGTTTGGCCTTCATGGCCCTATCTATGTAAGACATGACCTCGAAGGTCTTTATTTGTGTAAGACGGTGTGTATGGATGTAAGACTCTTGTTATTCAGCTTCTGTGTGTTCAGTGAGCATTGATCTCTGGGATCACTGTACATGTGCATTCGGTGATCATGACTTATGAGTCGGGGTCCCCACAATTGTTGTTGAAGGTGTCATCTCCTTGAGGTGGTGGTGAAGGAGGTTGAGGTGGATCATGATACTTGTGATCTGTGTTGGGTTTTCCGTGAAGAGGAATGGGTAATTGCAGCACAATACGGATAAGTATTTCCCTCAGTTAAGAACCAAGGTTTATCTAACCAATAGGAATATCAATCAACAACCGTCTTCAGCGGCTGCACACAAAAGGGCAAACAGTTGCACCCAACATGGCAAGAGGGTTGTCAATCCCCTTGATCTCGCTATTTGCAAGCAAATGAAGTGTGTAGATGATAGTATATAATTGTAAATTGCAAAATAAAATTAAAGGTAAATAATGGCATCAAGGTAATGAAAGTGTTTGTAAATATATAAGTGAATAGAGCCGGGGGGCATAGTTTTCCCTAGCTACATCTCTCATGTAGGAAGCATACGGTGGGTAAACAAATTACTGTTGGGCAATTGATAGAAAAGCGCATAGTTATGCGATATTCACGACAATTATCATGTATATATAGGCATCACGTCCATAAGCAAATAGGCCGACTCTTGTCTGCACCTATTACTATTACTTCACCCATCGACCGCTATCCAGCATGCATCTAGAGTATTAAGTAAAACATAGTAATGCTTGGAGAACAATGACATGATGTAGACAAAGAGAATTCAATTAATATGAACTAACCCCATTGTCTTATCCTTAGTGTCAACAATGCAAAGACGTGTCTTGTCCCTTTCTATCACTGGGATATAGAGCACCGCCAGATTGAACCCACTACAACGCACCCCTCTCACGGAAGAAATGTTAATCTAGTTGGCCAAAAAATTTCAATAGATCGGAGAGATTTCCGAAGCTATAATAATCATGCAAATAAGAATCATAATGTTCAAAGGTGACTCAAATAATTTTCATGAATAATCTGAACATAAACCCACAATTCATCAGATCGCAACAAACGCATCGTACAAAAGAATTACATCGGATAAATTAAAGTGAAGATGCGATGATCATTGTATTGGAGATCAAAAGAGAGAGATAGCCATCCAGGTACTAACTACGGATCCATAGGTCTATGGTGAACTACTCACATATCATCATGAGGGCAGCAAGGTTGATGAAGAGGCCCTCCGTGATCGATCCCCCCTCCGGCAGAGTGACGGAACGGAGCTCCAGATGGGATCGCGGCGGAACAGATACTTGCGGCGGCGGAAAAAGTGTTTCGGGATACTCTCTAGGGATTTTGGAATATGTATGAATTTATAGGCCAGAGAACGGGGGTAGGAGGGCCACCAGGGAGGCACAAGCCATCAGGGTGCGCCGACCCCCCTAAACGCGCCCTGTTGGCTTGTGCCTCCCTCGTGCGGCCTCCGGTCTTCTCCTGAAGCTTCCATGTCTTCTTTTGGTCCAGAGAAAATCATAAAAAAGTTTCTGGCCAATTGGACTTCGTTTGGTGCTGTAAACCTGAAAAGCCAAAAACACGCAGAAAACATCAACTGGCACTGGGCACTGGGTCAATAGGTTAGTGCTAAAAAATAACATAATTGGTAAATTAATACTCAAAAAGTATCCTAGAATGATAATATCACAGCATGGAACAATCAAAAATTATAGATACATTGGAGACGCATCAGTATCCCCAAGCTTAATTCCTACTCATCCTCGAGTAGGTAAATGATAAAAATAGAGTTTTTGATGTGACATGCTACCCAATATGTAATCTTTTGCATGTATGCTCATTGAGAAACGATGAATTAACAAACATCAACATAGTAATACTTATAAGCACAAGCAACATAATCATAAATCTTTCAAAGTATACGATCCTCAAAGAATGTTTAGCCCCATTCATTTTATCATATTAGCAAGGCATGGCTCCGTCTTCACCACATTAATACAAATGTCAAGCACCACGGTGTCCATGTCGGGCAATTGGATCGTACTTTTTCAATGTGCATCAACTTTTTATTCTTCACGCAATACATGAGCGTGAACCATGGATATAGCATAAAGGTGGAATAGAATATGGTGGTAGATATCAAAGGGGTAAAAAGTGGAGAAGAAAGTCTCACGTCAACTAGCCGTATCAACGGGCTATGGAGATGCCCATCGATAGAGATCAATGCAAGGAGTAGGGATTGCCATGCAAATGATGCACTATAGCTATAAGTGTATGAAAGCTCAACTGAAGCTAAGTGGGGTGTGCATCCAACTTGCTTGCTCATGAAGACTTCGGGCATTTGAGGAAGCCCGTGATTAGAATATACAGGCCAAGTTTCTAATAATGACAAATAATTCCCACTAGCATATGAAAATGACATAACATGAGACTCTCTCTATATGAAGAACAAGGTGCCATTTTGAGGCACAAGTGTGGTAAAGGATAGTAGCAAAGTCCCTTCTGTCTTTTTCTCTCATTTTCATTTTTATTTATTTATGGCGGGCTCATTTGGCCTCCCCCATTTTTATTTTCTCACTGGGACAATGCTCTAATAATGATGATCATCACACTTTTATTTACTTACAACTCAATATGAAAACTCGATATGAAGAACTATGAAACAATATGACTCAATATGAATGCCTCTGGCAGTGTACCAGGATGTGCAATGATCTAGCGTGACATGTACCAAAAATATGATGAATGGTGGATTTGCCACAAATACTATGTCAGCTCTATATGATCACGCAAAGCAATATGATGATGAATGAACTAGTCATATGATGTAACGATGGAATTTGCATGGCAATATATCTCGGAATGGCTATGGAAATACCATAATAGGTACGTATGGTGGCTGTTTTGAGTAAGATATAAGGAGGCTTATGTGTGACAGAGTGTACCATGTCACAGGGTTTGGATGCATTAGTGAAGTTTGCACCGATCCTCGAGGTGAGAATGGGCAATGCACGGTACCGAAGAGGCTAGCAAAATATGAGGTGGTGAGATTGCGTATGTCCACGGGTTCACATTAGTCATAAAGAACTCATATACTTATTGCAAAGTTTTATTAGTTTTATCACAAATCAAAGTACTACTCGCATGCCTCGAGGGAGGAGGTTGGGAGGAGTTAACCATCGCACGCCTCCGACCCAAAACAACACTAGGATTTCAACGAGGAATAGAAATGCTCACACATCCCCTCATGCTTTTTCTAATATTTAGACAAACGAGAAATTAACACCTATTAATACCGATACTTCTACGAACCGACAATCATGCACTCACATCATTTCACATTACCACATCAATATCATTAACCCAAAATTTCTCTTTAATGTGCTACATGATGGTTTTGATTATCACTCATTGAATACCTATTATTTTTGGACTAGTCTTAGGACCCATGGAAATTACCATCACTATTTATTAACTCTCAAACAAATATAAGTGAAGAACGAGAGTGCAATTATTTCTAAAAAATCTATACGCCACCGTGCTCAAAAAGATATAAGTGAAGTACTAGAGCAACTGCTAAGCTCAAAAGATATAAGTGAAGCACATAGAGTATTCTAATAAATTGTGATGAAGGTGTGTCTATCTCAAATAGGTGTGTCCAGCAATCGATGATTGTGGCAAACTAAAAATAAAAGCAAACAAAAGCAAACGATGCTCCAAGCAATACTCATATCATGTGACGAATAAAAATATAGCTCTAGGTGACATACCGATGGATTTACACGAAAGAGGGGATGCCTTCTGGGGCATCCCCAAGCTTAGACACTTGAGTCTTCCTAGAATATTACCTTGGGGTGCCTTGTGCATCCCCAAGCTTAGGCTCTTGCCGCTCCTTATTCCTTCGTCAAACTTGAAAACTTCAATCACACAAAACTCAACAAAACTTTGTGAGATCCGTTAGTATAAGCAACATATCAAATACTTTAGGTATAGTTATAAATTGATTCATATTTCATTATTGCATGATAGGTACTGTATCCTAACTTCTCCATGGCTTATACCCCCGATACAATCCATAGCATCATCAAAACAAGCAAACTATGCAAACAAAAACAGAATATGTCTAAAACAAAATAGTTAGTAAAGATCTATAAAGAACCTATACTTATGTAACTCCAAACATTCTGAAAAATTAGTACAACCTGAAGAATTTGTATAGAAATACTGTGTAAAAAATTCATATCAAAAAGACATTCCGGTAAAATCAGAGAAATTCTGCACTAGACGCTAAAGTTTCTGTTTTTGCACTGTATCAATTGTACTCATCTTGTGAGTCATCCCAAAGGTTTTACTTGGAACAAACACTAAATTAAATATAAAAACACAATAATTATAGAGGCAATAACCATGTTATCACACAACAGAAAATAAAAATCAAAAATAAAGATAACTATTGGGTTGCCTCCCAACTAGCGCAATTGTTTTATGCCCCTAGCTAGGCATAATGCATAGTTTCATGTGTTGTCTTATTTGGTATCAAGCTCCTTGATAACACAATTATTGTTAGGAATGATAGGAGACTTGAATATAGGGTCCTTTATCGGGTTTATAAAGTTGGGATGCACGCTAATCATTTTGAGATCTTCCTTTATTTTGCTAGGAGGAGTACTAATGCATTTGGGAATATAGATGAACTTAGGGCTTTTATTTTGATAAGTACTAGCATTTGCTTTTGAGGGTATGAAAGTGGATCCTACTTTATCAATGACTTCCTCCATTTCATCAATCCTATTCAAACTTTGTTCTACCCTCTTATCAATAATTGTATCCTTCTCCTTTAAAGTTTGAAAAGTCATTCCTACCCGTGACCCAAATTGAGTGATATGATTATGAAGCTTTTTATCTAACTCCTCAATTTGTTCATTAGTAGTCATTTTCTATTCAATAACATCAAGACTTTGCATAACATGTTCCAAGGTCAAAATAGTTTCATTAATAATAATAGGTGGTGCTCCTACAAGATTTTCAATAGCATTATAAGCATCCAAAGTGTGACACATTAAGAAATTGCCACCGGTAATGGTGTCAAGAATAAACCTATACCGAGTTGTCACACCCGCATAAAAATTATGAAGCAAGGTAGTAGTGGATTGCTTATGAGTTGATTTATTTTGAGCATTGCAAATCCTATACCATGCATCATTCAAATTTTCTCCTCCCTTTTGTTTAAAGTTGAGTACCTCATTATCGGGAGTAACGAGAGCAAAAGAAGAACTAGCCATAGCGACAAGCAACAAGTAAACTAGTGACAAGAAAAGATAAATATTTTTGTATTTTTGATTTTTATGAAGCAAACTAAATACAACAGAAAATAAAAAGAAGAACAAGTGAATGATAATTTGTGTAAAGTTACTTGATAGTTGGTGATGATACTCCCCGACAACGGCACCAGAAATCCTTCCTGATACTTGTGATCTGCGGTGGGGTTTTCGTGAAGAGGAACGGGTAATTGAAGCACAATATGGATAAGTATTTCCCTGAGTTAAGAACCAAGATTTATCGAACCAATAGGAATATCAATCAACAACTGTCTTCAGCGGCTGCTCACAAAAGAGCAAACACTTGCACCCAATGCGGCAAGAGGGTTGTGAATCCAATTGATCTCGTTATTTGCATGCAAGTGAAGTGTGTAGATGATAGTAGATAATTGTAAATTGCAAAATAAAATAAAAGGTAAATAATGGCAGGAAGGTAATCAAAGAGTTTGTAAATATATAAGTGAATAGTCCCAGGGGCCATAGTTTTCCCTAGCGGCATCTCTCATGTCGGAAGCATACGGTGGGTAAACAAATTACTGCTGGGCAATTGATAGAAAAGCACATAGTTATGTGATATTCATGGCAATGATCATGTATATAAAGGCATCACGTCCATAAGCAAATAGGCCGAATCCTACCTGCACCTATTACTATCACTCCACCCATCGACCGCTATCCAGCATGCATCTAGAGTATTAAGTAAAACAGAGTAATGCTTGGAGAACAATGACATGATGTAGACAAACAGAATTCAATTAATATGAACTAACCCCATCATTTTATCCTTAGTGGCAACAATACAAAGATGTGTATTGTCCCTTTATGTCAGTGGGATATAGAGCACCGCCAGATTGAACCCACTACAACGCACCCCTCTCACTGAAGAAATTTCAATCTAGTTGGCCAAACTATTTCAATCGATCGGAGAGATTTACGAAGCTAAAATGATCATGCAAATAAGAATCATAATATTCAGAGGTGACTCAAATACTTTTCATGAATAATCTAAACATAAATTCACAATTCATCGAATCCCAACAAACGCACCGCACAAAAGAATTGCATCGGATAGATCAAAGCGAAGATGCGATGATCATTGTATTGAAGATCAAAGGAGAGAGAGAGAGAGAGAGAGAGAGAGAGAGAGAGACATCTAGGTACTAACTACGGACTCATAGGTCTATAGTGAACTACTCACACATCATCATGAGGGCAGTAAG
Source organism: Elymus sibiricus (assembly GCA_039707655.1). Classification (NCBI taxonomy): domain Eukaryota; kingdom Viridiplantae; phylum Streptophyta; class Magnoliopsida; order Poales; family Poaceae; genus Elymus; species Elymus sibiricus. Next base: position 140,701,963 of record CM077671.1, read on the forward strand.
GTTGATGAAGAGGCCCTCCGTGATCGATCCCCCTCCGGCAGGGAGCCGGAACGGAGCTCCAGATGGAATCGCGGCGGAACAGAGACTTGCGGCGATAGAAAAAGTGTTTCAGGATACTCTCTAGGGTTTTTAGAATATATGTGAATTTATAGTCCAGAGAACGGGGAAAGGAGGGCCATCGGGGCGCGCCCTGTTGGCTTGTGCCTCCCTCGTGAGGTAGGAGCTTCCATTTGTGTTGATGAAGTGCTTTCCTTCACCTCCATGGGACGAATCTTGCCGATGTGCAAATCTTGAATGGCTTCCGAAGGTTACTTATCTCCTACATCATTTGGCAATTGTTTGACTTGCAAACCATTAGATTCATCAAACTTCACATCTACCGTCTCTTCAACTTTTCCAGTGAAGTTGTTGTAGACACGGTAAGTGTGAGAATTTGATCCGTAACCAAGTAGGAAACCTTCATGAGATTTAGGAGAAAATTTAGAACGATGATTCTTATCGAGAATGTAGCACTTCGAGCCGAATACCCAAAAGTATCCAACTTGGGGTTTGTTACCGGTGAGTAGCTCGTTTGCCGTTTTACCGAGAAGCTTGTGTAGGTAGAGTCGGTTCGTAGCATGACAAGTTGTTTCCACGGCTACCACCCAAAAATGTCTTGGCATCTTGTATTCGTCGAGCATCATTCTAGCCATCTCTATGAGAGTCTGGTTCTTCCTCTCAACAACTCCATTTTGTTGAGGTGTGTATGTAGCCGAGAACTCATGTGAAATCCCTTTCGTCAAGAAAGGTGTCCACATTAGTGTTCTTGAACTCTGACCCGTTGTCGCTTTGAACCTTCTTGATCTTCACTTCAAATTGATTTTGGGCCTTGCGAGCAAAGTTCTTGAAGATCTTTTGCACGTGCGACTTGTCATCAAGAAAGAATACCCACGTAAATCTGGAAAAAATCGTCAACTATAACTAGACCAAAGGAATTTCCACCGAGGCTCTTGTAAGCATTGGGATCAAAAAGATCCATATGAAACAACTCGAGTGGCCTCCTAGTAGTCATGATGTTCTTTACGGGGTGACTTCCACCCACTTGTTTTCCTGCTTGACAAGCACTACAAAGTCTATCTTTGTCAAAGATAACATCTTTAACACCAAGTATATGATCACCTTTGATGAGCTTGCCCAGATTACGCATACCAACATGTCCTAGCCTTCTATGACAAAGCCAACCTTTAGAAGATTTTGCAACAAGACAAGTACGAGGTTTGGATGTCTTGGTGAAATCAACATTGTATAGATCACCTCTACGGAAACCGGTAAAGACCATGCTATGATTACACTACTGCAGGATGGTCCAAAGACGACACATCAATCAGAGACCCTTCGACAAAACTGTGTGCCATACATGAATCACAAACGGTATAGTTCAAGCTCCGTCGCTAATGACACGAACTATGTGCGATGGTGGATCCATCAAATACGATTCAGAAAATAGTTGCATGTGCGATCTACGGCAGACAGTTTGTTCTTATGAACCATTTCTGATTAGTGAATATAACAGGAACGGTTAACAAATCTACATACGTGTGCGGAGTACGGCATACAGTTCACTCAGATAAACTGTGTGCCATGATATAGCAGAACACAAATGATTCGGCATAACAAGATGTGTGCGATATACAGCAAACAGGTGAGTAATCAGAATCGTGTGCGACCACGAGAAATAACACAAACGATTGGTGGTAATAACCTGTGTGCGTTGTGGGAAAACGCTTGCTGGTATACAAAGCGATTGATGAAATCATCACCGACGGGGAATCGTAGTTTAGTCCGTGTGTACTGTGATTTTCTCTGTCTGCACAACATCTATGATATGCCTACAGAACAATAACATATGTACTTATAAGAACATGATTGCATAAACAAAAAAAAAACACAATGCAATTTCAAATATTGTATCACAAATACCAGCAATATTACAAGTTTCAGATTCTAGCATTACAAGGCCCAAATTCAAAGATTACAAGGCACAAACTGATACTAGAAATCAAATCCAATCATCAGGATCCATGGGATGAAATATTTCTGCAAAGGGATCAGCCACCGAGAAGTCATATATCGGCTCGATAGAATCGCTTCCGAATAATCTGTCATATGAACTTCCAAAGTGAAAATCAGCTTCTGTAGATCCTTTTCCATTCCACTGTAGATGCCTCCACTAATCAGTAAACCATCCATTGTGGCGCACTAAATATAGTGAAAACCTCATTACCTTGAGCACCCTTGCTTTCTGAACAAAGAAACTGGCGAATTGAATCTCTGGATTGGTGCCTCGGTACTCATTCAAAGTAATTTCCGTAAGATGGAATTCAAGGCATTCGATGGGATTGTTATATTCCGCCACCTTTTCCACTCCAAGTCATGCTTGTATCTGCAAACGAAGACAACATATCGGCGAGATGAATTTTTGAACACTACGAGCCTCTTTGATTTGCATGATTTATAAAATACACTAATAGATTGACATGCCATCTTTGATCGTTCATGATTAACATCTCAAAAAAATGTATAGTACATCTGTCACTGTAATCATGCGTAAAAGTACTAACAAATTGAACTTTGTTGTGGTTAACAATTAACAGGAAAGGAACATCACCTCGACGTATAGCTTCTCCGTGCACGGAAAGCATCTAAGGAACTTAACAACTTCATCCAGATCGGGGCCGATAGATTGTAGTGCCAAGATCTTCACTGTGCGCAGAGACAATGCGAGGCCTGTGGGAATCATTTTCTGGATGACAGACGGACATAGATCAACAAAAACTAGATAAAATGTGATGTACAATAATAAGAATGAGAAGAAGATTGTTGTACCTGAACGGGTATGGATCCAGCTGTAACAAGTTCGAAGAATTCAGCACACGAATAGTCCAACACTGTCAATTTTGGTGTGTCAATGATCCTGATTCTTGTTCGACCTTCTTTATCAAGTACAAACAATCTCTCAAGGAAAGGCGCATTCTGAATGACCATATCATTCCCCAACTGACAGCGTGTTGCGGCACCAGCCAAGCACATAAATCATACAGAGATTCGTCGTCGCGATGTGGAGGCTACTGAACCCAAACATCATCTGAAGACGAAGGTACTCGAGCGTTTTACAGCCGTCGAGCAGACGCTCCAAATCCACCTTCGAGATGATGACGCCAATGAGCTCGAGGTGCTTCAGTTTAGGGAGATGAAGAGCGTGCGCGGCATTAATCTTGGGGAAAAGGCACCGCATGAACGTAGCACGGCACAGCGTGGGCGCGAGGCGGAGGACGGACGGAGGCAGCGAGCACCCATGTCTAGCAACAAAGTTGAGCTCCTCGAGCTGATCTAGGGCGGGGGATAAGAACCACTCGTGAAACTTGGGTTCGGCCTTGCAGTTGGAACAGAAAGTGCCGATGGCAAGGCGTCTGACTGGCGCAGTGTGCGTGGCGAGGATGTGGGACAATGCGTCCAAGCGTTTGCGATCCCCGCTGCAGAGCTCGTCGTCGTCGAGGTGGTCAATGGGGGTGGAGTGCCATAGGGGGCGCCACCGCCTGGAGAGGATGGTGGTCTGCACGGTAGTATTGATGGGGAGGAGGGACATGATGGTTACCAACATCTCATCGGGGGTGTTGTTGATGAAGTCCACGCTCGCCGGAGGCTCTTTTGGTTCAACCTCGACCCACCCCCCCCCCCTTATTGGCCACCTCGTCGTCCATCGGAAAAGGAGGCGATCCTCGACGGCGGCCCTTCTAGATAAGACCAGAGGAGAAGGTGGAGCATTAATGGAGAACTTGGGAGAGAATAGGGCTATGGGTGGAGGTCCGAGGTCAAAGGGCTTGATTCCCGGTGAGCCAGCTGCGCCTACGCGGCGGACTACTCGCATGTGTCCCTTCGAGCCTGCGCGATGGACTAGTCACACGCATCCCGTCTAATCAAGCCTGCACCCACAGCACCTCCTAGCCAATAAAATATAGTAAATTACCCCGGTTGCTAATATTGTCACCAAAAATATTACATAATAGAGAAAAAGTATACACTTGTTGCTAATACTGACATTTAATTACACTGACATACATTTTTTTGTATGTATATTTGAACAATTATGAAACGTAATTTACTTAGTGTGTATGTATAATGTTTATACCGCACGAATAATTAAATGTTATGTTTGTTATTGAGATTAGAATTAACAAACCTTTTGCATATTTCTAAAGAAAACTTAGTTTTACGTTAATTTTCACATTTCCCTGATAGGCGGTGTTGGAAATATGCCCTAGAGGCAATAATAAAAGTAGTTATTATTATAGTTCCTTGTTCATGATAATCGTTTATTATCCATGCTATAATTGTATTGGAAACTCAATTACATGTGTGGATACATAGACAACACTGTGTCCCTAGTATGCCTCTAGTAGACTAGCTCGTTGATCAAAGATGGTCAAGGTTTCCTAGCCATGGACATGAGATGTCATTTGATAACGGGATCACATCATTAGGAGAATGATGTGATGGACAAGACCCAAACTATGAAAGTAGCATATGATCGTGTCAGTTTATTGCTATTGTTTTCTCCATGTCAAGTATCTGTTCCTATGACCATGAGATCATGCAACTGACTGACACCGGAGGAATACCTTGTGTGTATCAAACGTCACAACGTAACTGGGTGACTATAAAGATGCTCTACAGGTATCTCCGAAGGTGTCTGTTGAGTGGGCATGGATCAAGACTGGGATTTGTTACTCCGTGTGATGGAGAGGTATCTCGGGGCCCACTCGGTAATACAACATCACAACAAGCCTTGCAAGCAATGTGACTAAAGTGTTAGCCACGGGATCTTGTATTACGGAACAAGTAAAGAGACTTGCCGGTAACGAGATTGAACTAGCTATAGAGATACCGACGATCGAATCTCGGGCAAGTAACATACCGAAGAACAAAGGGAACAGCATATGGGATTAACTGAATCCTTGACATAGAGGTTCAACTGATAAAGATCTTCGCAGAATATGTAGGAACCAATATGGGCATCCAGGACCCGCTATTGGTTATTGACCGTAGAGGTGTCTCGGTCATGTCTACATAGTTCTCGAACCCGCAGGGTCTGCACACTTAAAGTTCGGTGACGTTTCGGTAGTATAGAGTTATGTATGGTGGTGACCGAAGGTTGTTCGGAGTCCCGGATGAGATCCTGGATGTCATGAGGAGCTCTGGAATGGTCCGGAGGTAAAGATTGATATATAGGAAGTTGGTGTTTGAACTCCGGAAAAGTTTTGGGCATTTCCGGCAGTGTACCGGGAGTGACGAATAGGTTCCGGGGGTCCACCAAGTGGGCCCACCACACCCCAAATGGGTCACATGGACCTGAGGGTGGCGCACCAGCCCCTGGTGGGCTGGGCGGCCGGCCCAAGAAGGCCTATGCGGCTGGGCTTGAGGAAAAGGAAAGTCCAAGTGGGGGAAGGGGAGGAATCCTACTAGGAGTAGGATTGGAGGTGGACTCCTCCACCTCCTCCTCCTCCTTTCGGCCGACTCCTAGAAGGAGATTTCGGCCGGCCAGCCCCTCCCCTCCCTCCTATATATACTAGAGGGAGAGAGGGAAAAAGCACTTCAACCCAGAAAGGCCATAGTGCAGCCCTCTCTCCCGATAGATCAAATCCTCTAGTTTTTCAGTAGTGCTTAGGCAAAGCCCTGCTGGAATAGTTCCACCACCGCCGCCGCCGCGCCGTCGCGCTGCCGGAGAACTCATCTACCTCTCTGCTCCCTCTTCCTGGATCAAGAAGGCAGAGATCGTCATCGATCTGTACGTGTGCTGAACGCGGAGGTGCTGTCCGTTCGGTACTAGATCATGATTGGATCGCGGGACGTTCGGTGATTTGGATCGCGAAGACGTTCGACTACATCAACCACGTTTCTTAACGCTTCCCGCTTAGCGATCTACAAGGGTATGTAGATCCACTCTCCCTCTCGTAGATGCTCATCACCATGGATAGATCTTGCGTGTGCGTAGGAAAAATTTTGTTTCCCATGCAACGTTTCCCCACAGTGGTATCAGAGCTAGGTCTATGTGTAGATGAGATCACGAGTAGAACACAAAGGAGTTTGTGGGCGTTGATATTCAGATTGCTTCCTCCCTTGGTCTTTTCTTGATTCGGCGGTATTGTGGGATGCAGTGGCCCTGGCCAACATTACTCGTATGCTTACGAGAGACCGGTTCCATCAACTGACATGTAACTTCATTGCATAAATATGGTTGGCGGGTGTCTGTTTCTCCCACTTTAGTTGGATTGGATTTGACAAAGGCGGTCCTTGAGAAGGTTGAATAGCAATTTGCGTATCACCATTGTGGTTTTTGCGTAGGTAAGAATTGTTCTTGCTAGATACCCGTAGCAGCCACGTAAAACATGCAACAACAATTAGAGGACGTCTAACTTGTTTTTGCAGGGTATGTTGTGATGTGATATGGCCAATTACATGATGAGATATATGTGATGTATGAGATGATCATGTATTGTATAGAATATCACGACTTGCATGTCGATGAGTACGGCAACCGGCAAGAGCCATAGGGTTGTCTTTAATTATTTTCGCTGTTTTGCTGTACTTTATCGCTATGAGTTAGCAATAGTCGTGGAAGCATCAGTCGGTGCGACAACCTCATGCCGGTGACGATGGAGATCATGCCGGTGCTTTGGAGATGGAGATCAAAAGCACAAATTCATGGCCATATCATGTCACTTATGATTTGCATGTGATGTTAATCCTTTTATGCATCTTATTTTGCTTAGGACGACGGTAGCATTATAAGGTGATCCCTCACTTAAATTTCAAGATAAATTGTGTTCTCCCCGAGTGTGCACCGTTGCGAAAGTTCGTCATTTCGAGACACCACGTGATGATCGGGTGTGATAGACTCTACGTTCGCATACAACGGGTGCAAGCCAGTGTTGCACGTGCGGAACACTCGGGTTAAACATGATGATCCTAGCATGTACAGACATGGCCTCGGAACACAAGAGATCGAAAGGTCGAACATGAGTCATATAGTAGATATGATCAACATGAAGATGTTCACCATTGAAACCACCTCAACTCACGTGATGATCGGACTTGAGTTGGTGGATTTGGATCATGTGACGCTCGAATGACCGGAGGGATGTCAATTTGAGTGGGAGTTTTTTAAGTAATATGATTAACTAAACTCATTATCTTGAACAATAGTCTAGGTTGTTTTTGCAAAATTTATGTTGTAGATCATGGCTCGCGCAGTAGCACCCCTGAATTTTAATGCGTTCCTAGAGAAAGCTAAGTTGAAAGATAATGGAAATAACTTTGTGGACTGGGCCTGTAATCTAAGGATTATCCTTACGGCTTCCCAAAAGGGTTATGTCCTTGATGCACCGCTTGGTGATCCACCCGCTCCAGTTGAGTCTCCAGATGTTGTGAACGCCTGGCAGGCTCGTTCTGATGATTACTCAATGGTTCAATGTGCAATGTTGTATGGCTTAGAACCAGGACTCCAAAGACGTTTTGAACGTCATGGAGCATATGATATGTTCCTAGAGTTGAAGTTTATCTTTCAGAAGAATGCCCGGATCGAGAGGTATGAGACCTCCGATAAGTTCTATGCCTGCAAGATGGAGGAGAACGGGTCTGTCAGTGAACACACACTCAAAATGTCTGGGTATTCCACACGTCTAGCTGAATTGGGGATGCCCCTTCGAGCAGAGGTGATCACTGACAGAGTTCTTCAATCATTGCCACCTAGCTACAAGAGCTTCGTGTTGAACTATAACATGCACGGGATGAACAAGTCAGTCGCCGAGCTGTTTGCGATGTTGAAAGTCGCTGAGTCTGAGATTCAGAAGGAGCATCAAGTGTTGCTGGTCAATAAAACCACTCGTTTCAAGAAGAATGGTAAGGGTAAGAAGGGTAACTCCAAGAAGAGTGGCAAAGCAGTTGCCCCTCCCGTGAAGAAACCCAAGGCTGGACCCAAGCCAGAAACTGAGTGCTTTCATTGCAAGGGAACTGGTCACTAGAAGCGGAACTGCCCGAAGTATTTGGCTGACAAGAAGGCGGCCAACAACAAACAAGGTATATATGATATACATGTTATTGATGTGTACTTTACCAACTCTCATTGTAGTGCCTGGGTATTTGATACCGGTGCGGTTGCTCACATTTGCAACTCAAAACAGGAACTGCGGAATAGACGGAGGCTGGCAAAGGACGAAGTGACGATGCGCGTGGGAAATGGTTCCAAGGTTGATGTGATCGTCGTCGGCACGCTCGCTCTTCGATTACCATCGGGATTAGTGATGAACTTGAATAATTGTTATTTAGTGCCTGCGTTAAGCATGAACATTATATCTGGATCTTGTTTATTGCGAGACGGTTACTCATTTAAATCAAAGAATAATGGTTGTTCTATTTATATGAGTAGTATCTTTTATGGTCATGCACCCAATGTGAGGGGTTTATTCTTATTGAATCTCGATAGTGATGATACACATGTTCATAACATTGATGCCAAAATATGTAGAGTTGAAAATGATAGTACCACTTTCTTGTGGCACTGCCGTTTAGGTCATATTGGTGTAAAACGCATGAAGAAGCTCCATGCTGATGGACTTTTGGAGTCACTTGATTTTGAATCACTTGACACATGTGAACTATGCCTCATGGGCAAGATGACTAAGACGCCGTTCTCTGGAACAATGGAACGGGCAAGTGACTTGTTGGAAATCATACATACTGATGTGTGCGGTCCGATGAGCATTGAGGCGCGCGGTGGATATCGTTATTTTCTCACCTTCACTGATGACTTAAGTAGATATGGGTATATTTACTTAATGAAACACAAGTCTGAAACATTTGAAAAGTTCAAGCAATTTCAGAGTGAAGTTGAGAATATCTGAGTTATGAGTTTGGCAGTCACTTAAGACAATGTGGAATTGTTTCACAATTGACACCGCCTGGAACACCACAGCGTAATGGTGTGTCCAAACGTCGTAATCGAACATTATTGGATATGGTGCGATCTATGATGTCTCTTGCCGATTTGCCACTATCATTTTGGGGTTATGCATTAGAGACAGCTGCATTCACTTTAAATAGGGCACCATCGAAATCCGTTGAGACGACGCCATATGAACTGTGGTTTGGCAAGAAACCAAAGTTGTCGTTTCTGAAAGTTTGGGGATGTGATGCTTATGTCAAAAAGCTTGAGCCTGAAAAGCTGGAACCCAAAGCGGAGAAATGCGTCTTCATAGGATACCCAAAAGAGACAGTTGGGTATACCTTCTATCTCAGATCCGAAGGCAAAGTGTTTGTCACCAAAAACGGAACATTTCTTGAGAAAGTGTTTCTCTCGAAAGAATTGAGTGGGAGGAAGATAGAACTTGATGAGGTTGTTGAACCTTTACTTCAACCTGAGAGTAGCGCAGCGCAGAAAGATGTTTCTGTAGAGCCTACATCAGTTGAAGAGGAAGTTAATGATGATGATCATGAAGCTTCGGATCAAGTTGCTATCGAACCTCGTAGGTCGACAAGGACGCGTACTGCTCCAGAGTGGTATGGCAACCCTGTCTTAGAGGTCATGTTGTTGGACAACGATGAACCTATGAGCTATGGAGAAGCGATGATCGGCCCGGATTCCGAGAAATGGTTAGAGGCCATGAAATCCGAGATGGGATCCATGTATGAAAACAAAGTATGGACTTTGGAAGTATTACCTAAAGGGCGTAAGGCCATTCAGAACAAATGGATCTTTAAGAGGAAGACGGACGCGGACGGTAATGTCACTGTCTATAAAGCTCGACTTGTGGCAAAGGGTTTTTCACAAGTTCAAGGAGTTGACTACGATGAGACCTTCTCACCCGTAGCGATGCTTAAGTCCGTCAGAATCATGTTAGCAATAGCTGCCTTTTTCGATTATGAAATTTGGCAGATGGATGTCAAAACAGCGTTCCTTAACGGAAACCGTTAAGGAAGAGTTGTATATGATGCAACCAGAAGGTTTTGTCTATCCAGAGAATGCTGACAAAGTTTGTAGACTCCAGCGATCCATTTATGGACTGGTGCAAGCATCTCGGAGTTGGAATCTTCGCTTTGATGAGGTGATCAAAGCGTTCGGGTTTATACAAGTTTACGGAGAAGCTTGTATTTACAAGAAAGTGAGTGGGAGCTCTATAGCGTTTCTAATATTATATGTGGATGACATATTGCTGATTGGAAACAATATAGAAATGTTGGAAAGCGTGAAGGAATATTTGAATAAGAGTTTTTCAATGAAGGACCTAGGAGAAGCTGCTTTCATATTAGGCATCAAGATCTATAAAGATAGATCGAGACGCTTAATAGGACTTTCACAGAGCACATACCTTGACAAAGTTTTGAAGAAGTTCAAAATGGATCAGTCCAAGAAGGGGTTCTTGCCTATATTGCAAGGTGTGAAGTTGAGTAAGACTCAATGCCCAGTGACTGCAGAAGATAGAGAAAAGATGAGTGTCGTCCCCTATGCTTCAGCCATAGGCTCTATCATGTATGCAATGCTGTGCACAAGACCCGATGTCAGCCTTGCCATAAGTATGGCCGGAAGGTTTCAAAGTGATCCATGAATGGAACACTGGACGGCGGTCAATAATATCCTGAAGTACCTGAAAAGGACTAAGGACATGTTTCTCGTTTATGGAGGTGATCAAGAGCTCGTCGTAAAGGGTTACATCGATGCAAGCTTTGACACTGATCCGGATGACTCTAAGTCGCAAACCAGATACGTATTTATTCTCAATGGGGGTGCGGTAAGCTGGGGCAGTTCCAAGCAAAGCGTGGTAGCTGATTCTACATGCGAAGCGGAGTACATCGCTGCCTCGGAGGCGGCGAAGGAAGGTGTCTAGATGAAGGAGTTCATGACAGATCTTGGAGTAGTGCCTAGTGCACTAAACCCAATGACTCTGTTCTGTGACAACACTGGTGCCATTGCTCTAGCCAAGGAAGCAAGGTTTCACAAGAAGACCAGACACATAAAGCGACGTTTCAATTCCATCCGCGATTACATCAAGGAGGACGACATAAATATTTGCAAAGTGCACACGGATCTGAATGTTGCAGATCCGATGACTAAACCTCTTCCAACGGCTAAACATGATCAACACCAGAACTGTATGGGTGTTAGATTCATTACAATGTAAATCACATAGTGATGTGAGCTAGATTAATGACTCTAGTGCAAGTCGGAGATTGTTGTAAATATGCCCTAGAGGCAATAATAAAAGTAGTTATTATTATATTTCCTTGTTCATGATAATCGTTTATTATCCATGCTATAATTGTATTGATTGGAAACTCAATTACATGTGTGGATACATAGACAACACTGTGTCCCTAGTATGCCTCTAGTAGACTAGCTCGTTGATCAAAGATGGTCAAGGTTTCCAAGCCATGGACATGAGATGTCATTTGATAATGGGATCACATCATTAGGAGAATGATGTGATGGACAAGACCCAAACTATGAACGTAGCATATGATCGTGTCAGTTTATTGCTATCGTTTTCTGCATGTCAAGTATCTGTTCCTATGACCATGAGATCATGCAACTCACTGACACCGGAGGAATAACTTGTGTGTATCAAACGTCACAACGTAACTGGGTGACTATAAAGATGCTCTACAGGTATCTCCGAAGGTGTCTGTTGAGTGGGCATGGATCAAGACTGGGATTTGTGACTCCGTGTGACGGAGAGGTATCTCGGGGCCCACTCGGTAATACAACATCACAACAAGCCTTGCAAGCAATGTGACTAAAGTATTAGCCACGGGATCTTGTATTACGGAACGAGTAAAGAGACTTGCCGGTAACGAGATTGAACTAGGTATAGAGATACCGATGATCAAATCTCGGGCAAGTAACATACCGAAGAACAAAGGGAACAGCATACGGGATTAACTGAATCCTTGACATAGAGGTTCAACCGATAAAGATCTTCACAGAATATGTAGGAACCCATATGGGCATCCAGGACCCGCTATTGGTTATTGACCGTAGAGGTGTCTCGGTCATGTCTACATAGTTCTCGAACCCGCAGGGTCTGCACACTTAAAGTTCGGTGACGTTTCGGTAGTATAGAGTTATGTATGGTGGTGACCGAAGGTTGTTCGGAGTCCCGGATGAGATCCCGGACGTCATGAGGAGCTCCGGAATGGTCCGGAGGTAAAGATTGATATATAGGAAGTTGGTGTTTGAACTCCGGAAAAGTTTCGGGCATTTCCGGCAGTGTACCGGGAGTGACGAATGGGTTCCGGGGGTCCACCAAGTGGGACCAGCACACCCCAAGTTGGTCACATGGACCTCAGGGTGGCGCACCAGCCCCTGGTGGGCTGGGCGGCCAGCCCAAGAAGGCCTATGCGGCTGGGCTTGAGGAAAAGGAAAGTCCAAGTGGGGGAAGGGGAGGAATCCTACTAGGAGTAGGATTGGAGGTGGACTCCTCCACCTCCTCCTCCTTTTGGCCGACTCCTAAAAGGAGATTTCGTCCGGCCAGCCCCTCCCCTCCCTCCTATATATACTAGAGGGAGAGAGGGAAAAAGCACTTCAACCCAGAAAGGCCATAGTGCAGCCCTCTCTCCCGATAGATCAAATCCTCTTGTTTTTCAGTAGTGCTTAGGCAAAGCCCTGCTGGAATAGTTCCACCACCACCACCGCCGCGCCGTCGCGCTGCCGGAGAACTCATCTACCTCTCCGCTCCCTCTTGCTGGATCAAGAAGGCGAAGATCGTCATCGAGCTGTACGTGTGCTGAACGCGGAGGTGCCGTCCGTTCGGTACTAGATCGTGATTGGATCGCGGGACGTTCGGTGATTTGGATCGCGAAGATGTTCGACTACATCAACCGCGTTTCTTAACGCTTCCTGCTTAGCGATCTACAAGGGTATGTAGATCCACTCTCCCTCTCGTAGATGCTCATCACCATGGATAGATCTTGCGTGTGCGTAGGAAAATTTTTGTTTCCCATGCAACGTTTCCCCACAGGCGGGGCCCACGTCTCATAGAGGCGGGGCCATGCGTCTGCTCGATGAGCCCATTCCCACACACAATCGCGCACAAAAGCGTGCTACCCACTACGCTCCGCCATGGCTGCCCGAAGGCAGCTGCTGTCGGCGGCCACCGTGGTCGCCTTGGCCGCCACCCACCGACAGCCGCCGAGGCCACCACCATAGTGGCGGCCGTCTTAGCCACCACGACACCGTCATCGGTCTTGGCCCGGATCCCGCAGTAATAGTGGGCACACACGTACACACATCCGAGAACGCAGGCCCACGTACGCCATCCCACATGGTTTCTAAAAACCATAAAGCGTTCCGTGCTTAGGAACTAAAACCTTCAATAAATCTTGAGCTTGTTTCCCATCACATTCCAAATTACCACGCGCTAAATTTTCTACAAATCAGTTCACACATACCAAACCTAAATGTGTTCCCACTTAGCAGTGTTTACTGTAGTAGGCTATAAAAACACCTACTTGAAAATTAACTCACATTCCTCACCCGGAACTCCTCCTCAACCCGCCACCAAAAAAACTGGCCTTTCTTTTTTAGTCGTTCATTCCGTCTACCATGGCTGGTAGGAGGGGGGTTCTGGGTCGAGATATAACCAGGGAAGAAAGACCAAGGCCGCGGAAGCAACCGAGAGGTCCCGCCGTCGCGCCGGGGAAGCGCCAGAGAGCTCTAGCTACACCGCGTTTGCCGCAGCAGAGATGGCCGGTAGCGCCGTGGACGCCCGGGAGGATCTTTCACGGAGAGCCGACGGCTATCACAATCACAAGCGCATTCGCCTTGGAGGCGAACTGGACGAGTTGGCAGTGTTGGATTCCTCAGCCATCGACGACATGCGCGCTGAGCTCGATAAGAAGGAGGCGCTGATTGATGACTTGGTGAAGCTGCTGGAGAAGAGCGACGCCTCGGTGGACAAGGCAACCGGCCACATGGTGAAACTTACGGAGGAGAACGCCGCCTGGAAGAAACTGCTCGAGAAGAAAAGTGCCTCGGAGGGGAGGCTGAAAGAACTCGCCGAGGAACTTTTGGAAGACTTGCCGAAGCTCCACATCGAGCGCGAGGGGTTGTTGAAGGAATCCGTGGCGCCTGTCAAGGAACTTCATGCGTACGTGACGAAGACCATCGACGCTCTCGAGCAAACAGCCTGCGCCATGGCCTCAATGCGGAAGATGGCGGAGGAGAGGCAAGAGGAGATGGAGGTCGTGGAGGCGGTGAAGAAGGAGATTGAGGAACTCCGTACCCAGCAATCCATCAAGAATTAGATAGCAGCGGCCTAGATTGTTTTCTGTGTCCTTCTTCAGCCTCTTCCTTCTTCGTTTGCCCTTATGTCTTTGGGGAGTTGCCGCATGTGGCATTTTGTATTATCCTGAATATGTAAGAACATTAGTATCCTTTGCCGGTGCAAATTTGTCGTTATATTATTTCGTTCATAGGTACATGTATACGAGTCAAGTTCTCAGCGAGGCACTAACAAAACAGTGGTTACGTTCAGCAGGGCAATAGGATCACAAGTAAACTAGTCGCAATCAAAAACAAAAAGGAAACTAGTCCGTCCGTCCAGGCGCATTAACCGCATGATAAACAGCGGGTCGGACGCCATTAATTTGGGAGCATGGCGAGCGGAGGGTGGAGGTCAAAGTCTCGCTTCCCTATGAGCCTGCGCAGCAGACTGATCTCATGCGTCCCGTCGAGCGTGCGCGGCGGACAGCTCACACGCGTCCCGTCGAGCCTGCACAGCGGAAAGCTCGCATGCGTCCTGTCATCAACCATCTGCATGCACGGCCCCGCAATATCAAGTAAAAAATGGATGCATCGCACCAAATGGTTATCATACGAGTTTTGTATTTACTGGAATTCAAAAAATAAGATTATCAATGACTGCACCAAATTGGAGGACGAAATCGACCCATTACATTCCATCCGATGACAGAAACCAAATAGGCCCTAAATGTTTCTAATTCATTCACATTCGTTGCATGGGACCTAAGCAAGCAGCGGACACAAAAATGATTTTCCAACGAATTTTCACGGAGCATGAATTCCAGACGAGCTTTGGGGTTCTCGACGATTTAAAATGAATATGCTCAATGTTTGCACCCTAGTCACGACGCCAAAAAAGCTCAATGTTTGGCGCCCTTTATAGATTAATTGAGTTCTTCACCTTAAGTGCATGCCTAGAAAACTGAATGTCGTTTTGACCACAAATGTGACAAGTTCCCTATCGAAACCACGATACTTCTCATGGGAAGCTCCAATTTGTAAAAGGTTTCTCCCAAAACTTGTCCCAGATTGGTCAAAAAAATTACCATGTCTTATAAGTGTCGTGTCATGATACCGGGGTAAGTTTCAAGAATTTCAGACGAGTTTTGGATTTATGGGAATTTGAACGCAAGTTTCTCAACGTTTGCGGCCTAGTCACGACGCCGAGATGTTTGTAATCATTGCATGGGACCTAAACATGGGCCCAAGGACATAAAAATGATTTTCTAACCCATTTTGGTGCCCTGGAGCATGCGCTTGTGGTTCAAATATGAATTATGCACATTAAATGGATAGAAAAGCTCAGTTAATGTATAAAGGGTGCCAAATGAGCCCTGCATAATTCCACATTGTAGCACCACCATTGTATTAGTCTATGTTGCATGTAGAAAAAATATCAAGGCAAGAAGAAACAATGAATGTCATTCCCTCCACAGAGGTGACGTGTTCCGTATCGAAACCACGATGCATCTTGAGAAGTTCCGGTGTGCAAGAGACTTGTCCCAAAATTTGTGCCAAATTGGACAAAACAATTATCATGTCGTATAAGTGTTGTGTCATGACACGGGGTAAGTTTCAAGAATTTCAGATGAGTTTGGGATTTATGGGGATTTAAAACCCAAGTTTTTTATTGTTTGCGGCCTAGTCACGACGCCGAGATGTTTGTAATCCAGTCTCGTTCATTGCATGGGACCTAAACAAGGAACCCAGGGACACAAATATGTTTTTCAACCCATTTCGGTGACATGGAGTATGTGCTTTTAGTTCAAATTTGAATAGTGCTCCTCAAATGCCTAGAAACTTAATTAGTGTAGTATACAAAAGGCCAAAC
Source organism: Elymus sibiricus (assembly GCA_039707655.1). NCBI lineage: Eukaryota > Viridiplantae > Streptophyta > Magnoliopsida > Poales > Poaceae > Elymus > Elymus sibiricus. The sequence continues at coordinate 140,718,126 of CM077671.1, forward strand.
GAACCATGAATAAGTTACAGCAGTTCTATACGCCCGCCTGGAGCCCGTGCGTGAGTAAGCACGTTGTGCCCACGTGACGTGCTACCTCGAGCTTCCTTCTTTCATAAGTTATCCAAATTATACTAAAATGGTGTTCTATCCAAACACGCTTCTCCCGCCACTCGCCCAATCGGTTTCCCGTGGAAGGGCCGGTCACGTCATCAACCTCCTGGATGAGGGGGACGAGACGGAGCAGGCCGGAGAGCGGGCAAAAGCGGCATCGCGCCATCGAGCTAGAGCGAGACGTCATCATCAGCCCATGCAGGCGTCCGCAGGCGACACCATTCCACCATCGCACACGGTTTCTAGTACTACCAAAAATGTTTGCGATACGTAACTGGTACCACGAGGTGCACATCAGGCCACCCCTTATAAATGATAGGAGGCAACCCTTATGAGCAAGTTGAAGCTTCCCACCCCCTAACCAATTCGAATGGAACTCGGAAGTTAAGCGTGCTTTGGGTGGAGTAGTTCAAGGATGGGTGACCGGTTGGGAAGTTGCTAGATCTTAAGGTTCATTTTGGCGGTGTGATATGATCACTACAGGTGTTTAGTGGTAAATGCCTGTAGTGATATGTCATTCCGGTTAAATAAATCTTAAGGTCCTTGTTTTGAAAATATTTACAGCTATTTTCCTTTATGGGCCATGCCTTTCCAAAAAATTCTAAGCGATTTTTTTTGCCTTTTCAAAAATGTGTATGTGTGTGTGTCAACCCATGATTTTCTTTTGATGTTTTCAAAATGTGTGTGTGGACCATGCCTTTGAAAAAAAATTGAGTGGTTTTTTTTGCCTTTTCAAAAATGTGTGTGTGTCAACCCATGATATTATGTTGTTGTTTTGAAAATGTGTGTGTGCGTGTGTGTTGTTTGTGTGTGTGTGTGTGTGTGTGTGTGTGTCAGCGTTGTGTGTGGACCACGCCTCCATTGTGCGGTTTCTGACGACAAACCTATCGGTGGGCCCTTAGGGTCTGTCATGCCTTTTACTCACAAACGCTGGAACGCCAAGGATGGGTGATGGTGTGTGTGTGTGTGTGTGTTTGCGTGTGTGCGCGCACACACACGCATGTGTGTGTGTGCGCGCGCGCATGCGTGCGCTTGTGCGTGTGTGAACCCATGCATGCATGTGTGTGTGTGGACCATGTGCCTCTTCGTTGTGCGGTTTTCAACGACACACCTATCAGTGGGCCCCTAGAATATAGGGTTTGTCATCCATCTTTGACTGACCATGCTAGAACGCCAAGGATTGATGGGTGACGTATGTGCACATGTGTGTGTGTGTGCGCGCGCGCGCGCGTGTGTGTGCGTGTGTGTGGGGAGGGTGGGTGTGTGTGTGCGCGCGCGCACGAGCGTGTGTGTGTGTGTGTGTGTGTGTGTGTGTGCGTGCGCGCGTGCATGTGTGAACCCATGCATGCATGTGTGTGTGGACCATGTGCCTCTCCTTGTGCGGTTTTCAACGAGACACCTATCGGTTGGCCCCTAGTATATAGGGTTTGCCATCCAGCTTTGACCGACCATGCTAGAACGCCAAGGATCGATGGGTGATGTATGAGCACACACACGTGTGTGTGTGTGTGTGTGTGTGTGTGTGTGTGTGTGTGTGTGTGTGTGTGTGTGTGTCGACCATATGCACGCCTCCATTGTGCGGTTTTCGACGACACACCTATATATCAGTGAGCCGCTATGTAGGGTATATATATATCATCCATTTGACTGACAACGCTGGAACGCCACGCTAGCTACGTGTCATGTGTGTGGGGGGTGGGGGGAGGGGAAAGATATATACGTCCATAATGACTTAGGTAGTATATATAACCAATCTTAAGGAGGGTATATATGTCCAGTTATCTCAGCTAGGTGCATGCCACATCATAGCTAGTGTTGTGCATTCTAAACACCGGTCCATGCCATTTTCCTATATACATTTGGCCATATGCAGGGGGATGGTGTTCTTCTAGCCCCACTCAACCGATCTTCGACGACGCGCCAACTCATGGGACCGCGCGATCTATATATCCCTCTTGTCCAACAACAATATGTGATGGTTTGGCCAAATTAAGGTATAAATTCTCTTGGTTGTCTTATGACAAGTCAGACATGGATAAATGTGTGACAAAGTTTGAACCAGGTCATGAGTTTATAGGACCCCCTTCGCCGGCACATAGTGTAGGGGGGCAACACCCTACGATTGTCATGAAACCCTTTTCTGTCACACTGGACACTTTTAGGCATGCACATATATATGCATCATGTGCCACACATTAAAGTTGCGCATTGCGAATTTAAACATGACAACACTGTGTTCGTACATATATATATATATACCACTCCTAAATACAAGTCTTTTTTAGAGATTTCACTATGAATTACATACATATATATATATGTATATATACGTACTTAATTTAGAGTGTAGATTCACTTATTTTACTCTGTACATATATAGTCCGTGCTGGAATCTCTAAAAAGACTTATATTTAGGAACGGAGGGAGTATATATTTGGGCCACTAGCGGGCGTGGTTATGTTTTGACCCTCTCTTGCGTTTTTTTTGCCGTTTACCCCAAAGATGCTATTATCAAAAATAGCAAACGGATTTGACGAAACAACCGTATGCAATTGTATCCCCAACAGGCAGGAGTGTGTGATACGTCTCAAACGTATCTACTTTTCCAAACACTTTTGCTTTGGTTTTGTCCTCTAATTTGCATGATTTAAATGAAACTAACCCAGACTGACGCTGTTTTCAGCAGAACTACCTTGGTGTTATTTTTGTGCAGAAATAAAAGTTCTCGGAATTGGAAGAAACTTTTTGTGGATTTTTTCTGGAATATATAAGGAATTTTGGAGCGAAGAACTGCCGGAGGGGGTGGACCAGAAGGCCAACACGCAACCGCCCCCCCCCCCAAGGGGCGCGGCCAGATGGCTTGTGGGGCCCTCGTGACCCCTCCGACCCTAATTCCAACTCTATAAATTCACATCCATGGAGAAAAAATAAGAGAGAAGATTTCATCGCGTTTCGCGAGACGGAGCTACCGCCACCACCTGTTCTTCCTCTGGAGGGCTCATCTGGAGCCTGTTTTGGGCTCCGGAGAGGGGAAATCGTCGCCGTCGTCATCACCAACCCTTCTCCATCAACACCGCCATGATGCTCACCACCGGCAGTGAGTAATTCCTTTGTAGGCTTGCTGGACAGTGGTGGGATTAGATGGAATTGATCATGTAATCGAGTTAAGTTTGATAGGGCTTGATCCCTAGTATCCACTACGTTCTGAGATTGATGTTACTATGACTTTGCTATGCTTAATGCTTGTCACTAGGGCCCGAGTGTCATGATTTCAGATCTCAACCTATTATGTTTTCATGAATATAAGATTGATTTGGATCCTATCTTGCAAGTTATATGTACCCATTACGTGTCATGATCCGCATACCCCAAGGTGACAATAATTAGGATTCTTTCCGGTGATTGCCGTAGTTTAGGAGTTCATGTATTCACCATGTGTTAATGCTTTATTTCGGTTCTCTATTAAAAAGAGGCCTTAATATCCCTTAGTTTTCAATAGGACCCCGCTGCCACGGGAGGGTAGGACAAAAGATTTTGCAGCACCATCGCAGCCGGAATCTGGATGAGGCAAGGAGACATTTCCAAGTTAATCTACATGAGCCACACTGTCCTTGCACCCATAGTCCCAAAAAAATCTCCCTAGACCGTGTAATGAGCCTCCACCCAACAAACTCTTGTACTTCCTTCTCCTCAGTTGGATCAACCGCATCAAAATCAAATAATAGATCCTTGGTTGAGGCATCAGGAATGCTGGTTTTGACAGCATACAGATCTTCCAACTCGACACAACTGATTATCAAACCTGAAAGTGCTAGTTATCGACTAGAGGGGGTGAATAGGCAATTTTTATGAAAGTCTTCATAACGATGAGTGTATACGAAGAATGCGGAAACGTAAACAGGATCCGGTAGGGATATAATCAAGAATCTAATCTAGGCATGCATCACAGTGAAGACATACAGACAGGTTAAGCTTTGACATCATGCACAATAAGATGGGTCAAAGATAAACTTAGACAGTACGAAGATAAACAGCAGGCATGAATGTCTTCAAGACAAGTCTTCGGTGATGAACAGGAAAAGGCTTCACGATACAGAACATGAATGTAAAAAAGTGAAGGATAGAACCAGTTGCTTGACGAAGACACGGTATTTGTTGGACCAGTTCCAGTTGCTGTGACAACTGTACGTCTTTTTAGGGAGGCTGAGATTGAACTCGGAAGACCTCGTCTTCACCTTATTCCCCTTGAGCCGAAGTCACTTAGACAGCGCCCAATCACTCTGGTAAGTCTTCAGGGGAGACTTCCGAAACCCGTACAAACTTGGTCACCCGGCGATCCACAATGACTCTTGGATTGCTCTAGACCCAGACGCCTAACCGTCTGGAAGATCACAGTCTTCAAGTGTAATAAGTCTTCAGCTCTCTCAGAACAGAATGACTTCAGTGATGCTCAAACACTCTAGCTCTAGGTGTTTAGGTGTATCCTCGCAGGATGTGTCTCTCTCAATGTCTTCGAGGTGGGTTGCTCCAAAACGACAACAGCCGTATCTCTCTCTAAGCAGCCAACCAACTTATGGTGGAGGGGGTGGGCTATTTATAGCTAGCGGGCAACCCGACCTGATATGACCGAAATGACCCTGGGTCAATGGCCAACCGACACGTATCACAACGGTCGGATTTCAAACACACGCGGCAGCATTACTTGGGCTACAAGTAATGCTGACTCAACCAACTCAGGAAGAGATTTCCTCTCATTGTCTTCACTCGAAGACATAGGTATGGGTTGAGCATCACGTCAGCATCTGACTTCGATCACATCGACCCCACTTAAAAGTACGGTGGTTCCTATGACTCAGGAAAGAAGAAACAAAACTACCAAAAGACTTCGTCTTCGCGTTTCATTGTCTTCGGACGAATGTCTTCGTCCACCACCAAAGGCTTCAGCCATCCTCAATGTCTTCGGACATTTTTGGGGGGTGGTCTTCGACGGCTAAACCGAAACTCTAGGGACTTTTCTCTGTGTTAACCTGTGAATTCTCACAAACACATTAGTCCCTCAACCACGTTTGTCTTCAATACTCCAAAACCAAACAAGGGTGGCACTAGATGCACTTACAATCTCCCCCTTTTTGGTGATTGATGACAAACTAGTTGAAGTTTTCAACGGGGATAAAAATATGTGAAGATAAGGTTTTGAAGATTTTGATTGCAAGATATAGAGAGCTCCCCCTGAAGATGTGCATATGAATTTTTTTGCTTTGAATGCAAATGCACATGGCAGGTTGTAGTTTGTGGAGAACTCCCCCTATATCTTGTAATCTAATCACTATGCATTTAACATATATAACTAAGATAATGAAATGCATAATGAAAAATGGGCCTCTGCAGAATGGCTTCGGGCGCATAAAATAACTTGAAGAAGCGCCAAAGAGTACGATAAACAGAAAGTGCAGACGTCCATCAGGACTTAAGTTTTACAACCCAAAGCAGCAAATGTTCAGAAACGAGAGTTGTAAACTTAGCAAAATAACACCCAGCCCTTATTAGTAGACCCGTTTGAAGACTATCACCCAATGCTTCTCCCCCTTTTGTCATCGAATGGCCAAAAACGTATGAAGACATTGAAAACTACGCGTTCCCAGCAGGTGTTGATGAAGACGGTGCAGCGGGGTCTTGAGGTGCTGGTGCAGAGGAGCTTGGTGTAGTGTCACGACGCCAAGTCGATGGAGGCAGAGAAGTTGCATCATCAGCTACATCGGCAAGCCTGACGTTGACGGAAGGTGCTGACGAAGAGTAGTCACTGTCTTCGAGGGATGGAGTCTTGCGCCATTTCTCCGCACTGGGAGGTGGTGCACCAAATCTGTAGCGGGGGTGAAAGCCATCTTCTCGAAGCTCATCTTCAGGTGCCAGCATAGTCAGAGTCCTCCATGAGCGGCGACTGGTTTCATACGCCACAAAGGCATTCTTGGTGGCGGATTGCGAACATGATTGACATCTTGCATCATGGCATGCATCTCGCGTCGAGTCCATTCATGGTGCTTGTCTTGCCTTTGAATCAGTGAAACAAGAAGTTCATGATCAGTGAGTGCACGCTCTCTTCTTGGTAGGTGTTGACGAGGCAGAGCACTGGCAGTGGCTTCGGTGTTGGTAGCACGGGATCTGGGCTGGCGAAATGCACCAATGAGTCTTGCCCTTGATGGATCAGAAGGAATGTGAAGACCTTCAACATCAGTAGTGCCACTGGTGCCTTCAACAATGGGATTCTTGCTCTTGGATGGATACAGATCAGCTTGCACAACTTCAATATCGGGAAGGTAAATGCCATGGTTGCGAGCAGAAGGAAGAAACCTGGTGTTGGTTCTGATGCCATATACAATCTTGTAGAGCAATGTCTTCAGAGGCCCTTCAATCTTGCGAGATGAGTTGTGCCCTTTAATCGGCCAGATAGTGTGCCGAAGAATGTGTTAGATAGTCCTGGGCAAGTACTGAAGATCATCCACAAAGAATGAAGTGGGCAATTCTGCATCTTGAGGCAAAGGCTTCATCATGGTCAGCATCTCCGTCATGTTGGGTTCTCACATATGGAAGTGGCTTCGAGTGACAATCGCATAAGCTTCAGAGCGAGGATCCAACTCTTCACCAGAGGCAGCAAGGGGTGTTGCAGGAAAGAAATCCAGTGGTGAAGCTGTAATGTGTTCATCCCTTATCATGAATTCCATTTGCCATGTGTTCAAATCACGACCGAAGCCTGAGATGTGAAGGGTTGCATAAAACTGGAGGATGAGTTCTTTATTCTAGTCTTCATGATCTGTGCAGAAGGGCAGCAAACCCACATCTCGAAGACAATCCAGTGCCTGGTCAAAACAGGGAAGACCTTTCATAGCTTCGAAGCTGAGATGCTTGTGGGGAAAGATCCTATTCTGGCCATAGAGCACACACATGTAGTATTGGCGTTGTGGTGCACTCCAGAACCTATCAGACTGAATCTTGGCATGCTTGTAAGGATTGTGTTCAGAGTTGAAGAATGTATTGTTCAGCCTGAACCTTTCCAACTCGAAGACCAAAGGTCTTGCTGGGCCTGACTGACGAAGACATGGAAGACGCGGCATAGGATTCATGACGTTGGGGCGCCGATCAAGATGGAATTCATACTGTGGTCCCATCCTTGGTGGTGCAACGAGGCGGGGCCATCTGACATGAATCATCCCTCCTTCCCTATTGCGGGCCATCACAATGTTGTCCTCATTGTCTTTAGTTGATGGCATGGCAGGAACAGGAGGTCCATCTGGTGAGGGGGCATTGGCTTCGCCCATAGTTGCAGGTTGGCTGGGAGGAACATCTTCAATCCGCAGCACATCATCGACTGCTACAGTCGGTGAAACACGCACTTCGTCCTCCTGAATAGGGGACATGAGGGCACGAGGTCCTCAACAAAGTCGTTTAAGTGGAGAGGTGCGGATGGTGGTTTCAATCTCTTCTGGGGCAAATGGAGATTCAGGTGAGGCTGAGACTGGCGGGAAGAATGGAGGTGATGGAGTACCAGGTTCAGCTTCAGCAGCTTCTGGCCGGAGGGGAGTCCCAATGTCCACGAAATCACTGGTAGGTTGAGGGGAGTGGACCATTGGAGCATCCACTTGGAGAACATGTTCTGGCTCGACATTGTCTTCAGGACCAATGTCTTCATGAGCATTGTCTTCATCTGCGGCAGTGTCTTCGGCAGCTGGAATCTCTTCAGGTTTCTGAGTCTCTGTGTAAGCAGACTCGTGCAGTACAACTCGTCTTTCGAAGTTTTCTGATGCAGGGGGTGCCATAGAAATTGGCGTAACGATCAGAGGCTCGTGAGGAGCAGGTGTTGATGATGGAACAGAGGGTGGTTCTGGTGCTGTATCTGGCGCTGGTTCTGAAGGCTTGGATTTTCTTGTCTTCAACCTCTTCGGAGGTTGGGTTTCAGAGGCAGACGCCTTGCGCTTCTTGGCTTCGGCTTCAACTTGCTTTGTCTTCTTGCTAGACGAAGCAGTGGTAGAGGGGCGCGGCCGTGGGTTAGCAAACCCAGTGGGGAAGACTATGCCACGGTCCTCTGACCGTTCAGGAGCAGGCTGATCCGAAGACATTGAAGCTTGACGTGAGCGAGCAATGACTTCGGGCGCAAGTGCAGGCTAACCAAGCGCCTTTCTCTTTAGCATGTCATTGTGATCTTGTACCATGACTCTGGTCTTTCTCTTAAGGCACGCAAGGGCGCCCTTGACAGCTTCACATCTCTTTTCAAACACTGCCTTGAGATCTGTCATCATCAGTTGATAGCCTTTGATCTGTTCAGCATTGAGTCTGTGCATATTTTTCATGAAGAGCTCCTTTTCATGGCTGATCTTTGCCTTGGTATGCTTGGCATTTTGGGCCACAGTCAGTTCCTCATTCACAAGTCCTTGGAACGTGACATTCAGGCCAATTGGGAGTTGAAGAGCATCAATGCTGATGGAGGGGTCGGCGAACCATTCATCTATGAAATGTTCAAAAATGACAGGGTCAATCAGAGGTAAGTCTTCAAGCTTTTTGGCTTCCTCTTCTTTCTGCTGGATGAGCCTGGCTAAGGCTTCGTCATCAAACTCATCATCTGACAACTCAATCATGTTGGCAGCATCCATCAGGGATAGAGTAGGCTTCGGGCCATGAGAAGCAACATCCCTCCTTTTCATACGCCTATGAAGGTGATCTTCTTCCTCAGGCTCTTCTGGATTATCTGTAGGAGAGCGCGAAGCCTGAGGTGAGTGGACAGATGGCTTGGGAGGCATGGAGGCCTTCGGCTTTGAAGCTTTTGTCTTCTTCAGAGGCTTCGGCCTTGGAGCTGGTGGATGCTCATCATCATCATCGTCAGAGTCAGGCAGTTTAAGATCTGAGCCACGAATGCTCGATGGATGAGGATTGCTGGGCATTGGAGGCCTGAACATGCATGGATAGAAGCCCATATTGATGGCTTCAGCCTTTGTCTTCGGATGAAGATTTCTGTAAACAATATCTGTCCAAGGAGCCTTTTCAGCACACTTCTCAGCATATTCCTTGGTGACGAAGTGGTAGTTGGACCACTCCACACTCCAATATCTTCGAATCCATTGGATTCGATTCTTGTGTTGTGTACATGTTTCCTCCTCATCTGACTTGTACTGCTCATAAAGTGCTGGAGGGAGATCCTTAGCAGTATTTTTACGTCTCTGTTTCCCTCCCTTCTTGACTGGTTTATCATCGGCCATTGGCTTCGACAGAGGCTTCAGCAATGGCTTCACAGGAGTGCGCAAATATGAGCACGCACCAGAGGATTCCAGATGAATCAGCAAATAATCTGCAAATGAATTCAGACTATGAGATCCTAGTGATTCTGCTGCGGACATGTACCTGTGAAAGAGTTAGAGACGCGAGGGAAGAGGAGAGGTCATATGCATTCTCAGAAGATTTGGAATATATCACTGTGTTTAGAAGACATTGACCTTATACCGAAGACATTCACTTCAATAGATAATATGGTGATTTCAGATTTGTACAAGTCCAAGGATTCGTACAAGTGAGGAATCAAACCAAGTTTCAGACCACAAAGTGAATATATTTGGCAAGTATAGATCTAGATCTAGATTCGGTTGAGTGGAAAGTGAAGAAACAACAACCGACAATTTTTGGTAAGAATTTTGGATCAAAACGCGGGGTAAAAATAGATCTTTAATTACCGCGATGAAGAACAGGATGAACTACTCGATGAGGCGGAGAAGCCGAGCGGTTCAATCTGCCGCACCCTAACTTGGTGGAGGCAGACAGCTACGGTGGTGGCGAGCGGAGGATGAACGCGGCCAGCGTGAGTACGTCGACGGAGAAGTCGTGGCAGCGAAGCACTTCGTCTCCGGCGACGATGGATTCCAGTGACGGCGCTAGGGTTTTGAGCACGTGGGGTGGCGGAGGAAGAGGAAGGTAATAATGGAAGGGGGGTAACTCGTATTTATAAGGGTGGAAGAGTTCGAACCGATAAGACGAATATACCCATGTCTCTTCGGCTAAAGTGGGACACGTGGCATGCATGCAAACCACTTGACAACCCACTTCCATAATCGAAGCGGCGGCGCGGGAGTTGTTTCTAAAGACACGGAGACAGTTTAGATTTGAGAATTAAATATGTGGTTGATATGTCTTCGACTGACAAGGACGCAGTGAAGACAGTCAACACGTGTCAACATAGAATGCATATGACTGGATTAGAACAGATTGGACGAGGTAAGAACCAGAGGAGAATGTCGGGTCCGATCACATTTTCCTAGGAAAAAAGTCGAAGATAAAGCAATAGGACAAATGCTGTATAGGACAAAACTCTAATCCAAATGAAGATCTGCAAATAGTTTTCAACTGAACATACGTGCAAACAACAAGGTTTTGTTCTGGAGATATTCAGCTCTCAAAGACATATGAAAAATATGAGATAAAAGCAATGTCTTCGAGATTGGTTGGTGGCGTTACCCACCGTATAAGAATGTTTGACCTAGACACGGCGCACAATTATCGTGGCACTCTGAAGTCATATTCTTCGTTAATGTATTCACATTCAGATTGTAAGTCTTCATGAGTTGAAGACATACGTTACATCATGTGTTGTGCATCAAAGTCGTCAACATGCATAAGCGTTAGGATGTATTCCCAATATCAAAGGACATTTGAGGATTCTAAGATATTTAGCTCACACCGCAACTTGCAAAACCTCTTCTCATCCAAAGGCTTCGTGAAGATATCTGCCAGTTGATCTTCAGTGTCTGCATGCTTGATGTTGATGTCTCCCTTCATCACATGATCCCGAAGAAAATGATGTCGTATCTGAATGTGCTTCGTCTTCGAGTGCTGTACAGGATTGTATGAGATCTTGATTGCACTCTCATTGTCGCAGTAGAGAGGTACATCCTTCAGGTTGATGTCGTAGTCCTTGAGTGTCTGCTTCATCCAGAGAAGCTGAGTGCAGCATGCACCAGCAACAATGTATTCGGCTTCAGCAGTGGAGAGTGAGACACAGTTCTGCTTCTTCGAAGACCAACACACAAGAGATCGTCCAAGAAAGTGACAAGTGCCTGATGTAGACTTACGATCAACTCTGTCGCTAGCGAAGTCAGAATCTGAGTAGCCAATCAACTCGAACTTTGAACCTTTTGGATACCATAATCCTAGCGTTGGGGTGTGAGCCAGATATCTAAGTATTCGCTTAACAGCTAGGTGATGCAATTCCTTTGGTGCCGCTTGAAATCGGGCACACATGCAAACGCTAAGCATTATATCTGGCCTAGATGCACATAAGTACAACAAAGATCCAATCATGGAGCGATATACCTTCTGATCGAAATCTTTACCATTTTCGTCAGTGCAGAGGTGTCCGTTGGTAGGCATTGGCGTCTTGAAGCCTTTGGCTTCATTCATGTCAAATTTCTTGAGGCGGTCCTTGAGGTACTTCTCTTGAGATATGAAGATGCCATTTGGTTCTTGTCGAATCTGAAGCCCTAGGAAGAACTTCACCTCTACCATCATCGACATTTGATACTTCTCTTGCATCATATAAGCAAACTCATCACTGTATTTGTTGTTAGTACAGCCGAAGATAATGTCGTCCACATATATTTGACATACAAACAGTTCACTATTATAGGATTTAGTGAAGAGAGTGAGATCGAGTGAACCAGGTTTGAAGCCTTTCTTCATGAGGAATTCCTTGAGTGTGTCATACCAAGCTCTTGGTGCTTGCTTGAGGCCATAGAGTGCCTTGTTGAGCTTGAAGACATAGTCAGCATGCTTTGGATCTTCAAACCCTGGTGGCTGAGCAACATATACTTCTTCCTCAATCTTACCATTGAGGAATGAACTTTTGACATCCATTTGATACAAGAATATATCATGATGGTTAGCATAAGCAAGCAATATATGAATGGCTTCGAGTCTAGCTACAGGTGCAAAGGTTTCACCGAAGTCGATACCTTTGACCTGTGTGTAACCTTGAGCCACCAGTCGCGCCTTGTTTCTGACGACTTGGCCAGACTCATCTTGCTTGTTGCTAAAAATCCACTTGGTACCAATGATGTTGTGCTTCCTCGGATCAGGACGCTTTATGAGATCCCACACATTGTTCATCTCGAACTGGTGAAGCTCTTCCTGCATGGCTTGAATCCATTCCGGTTCCTTGAAGGCTTCATCTACTTTGGTGGGTTCTGTGATAGATACAAAAGCAAAGTGCCCACAAAATTTAGCCAGTTGAGTAGCTCTTGAGCGAGTAAGTGGACCTGGTGCATTTATGTTGTCAAGCATTCTCTCAATTTGAACTTCATTTGCCATGCGCGGATGTGCAGGGCGAAGACTCTGTCCAGGCTGCTGAGTATTGTCTTCATCAGCAGCATTTTCTTCAGATTCAGCATTGTCTTCGCGCTGAGTAGATGGAGGAATGATGACTTCTTCTACAACCACAGGTTCTTCGGGCATGATTTCTCCGGTGCCCATCAGTCGAATAGCTTCATCAGGAGGTGGTTCATCTAGCACAGAAGGCAGGTGCTCTCTTTGCGAGCCATTAGTTTCATCGAATCGCACATCTACAGTTTCAACAACCTTGTTGTGAAGGATGTTGAAGACCCTGTAGGTGTGCGAGTCCTTTCCATAACCAAGCATGAAACCCTCATGTGCTTTCGATGCAAATTTGGAAGTGTGGTGTGGATCCCTTATCCAGCATCTTGCACCGAAGACTTTGAAATAACTTACATTGGGTTTCTTACCAGTGAGAAGCTCATACGATGTTTTCTTGAAGAACTTGTGAAGATAAACTCTGTTGATGATGTGACATGCAGTGTCAATTGCTTCAGGCCATAGCTTCCGTGGTGTCTTGTATTCATCAAGCATGGTGCGAGCCATCTCAATGAGAGTCCTATTCTTGCGCTCCACAACTCCATTCTGCTGGGGAGTATATGGAGCAGAGTACTCATGAGTGATGCCAAGAGTATCAAGAAAGGTGTCCAGGCATGTGTTCTTGAATTCAGTGCCGTTGTCACTCCTGATGTGCTTGATCTTGATGTTGTAGTTGTTCATACACCTATTTGCAAAGCGCCTGAAGACATCCTGCACTTCAGTTTTGTAAAGAATGATATGCACCCAAGTGTATCGAGAATAGTCATCAACAATCACAAAGCCATATAGATTTGCAGTGGTAGAGAAGGTGGAATAGTGAGTGGGGCCAAATAAGTCCATGTGTAGCAGCTCGAAGGGACGTGAGGTCGTCATGATTGTCTTCGAGGGGTGTTTGGCCCTGGTCATTTTCCCGGCTTCATAGGCACCACAGAGGTGGTCCTTCTTGAACTTGACACCCTCGATGCCAATAATGAGCTTCTTCTTGGCGAGTGTGTGCAAGTTCCTCATCCTAGCATGCCCTAGCCTTCTGTGCCATAGCCAGCACTCCAAAGCTTTTGCTAGAAGACATGAGGCAACCTGTGGTCCTGCAGAGAAGTCTACCATGTACAAGTCACCTCTTTGAAAACCTTCGAAGACTTTGGTTTTGTCAGAGGCCATTAGTACCACACATCGAAATTTGCCGAAGATGACAAGCATATCTAAGTCACATAGCATTGAGACAGACATTAAGTTATAACCAAGGGATTCGACAAGCATGACATTTTCCATGTGTCAGTCCCTTGAGATAGCAATTCTACCTAGTCCCAATACTTTGCTGCTGCTCTTGTCAGCAAAGACAATGTGGTCTTTTGTTGGAGGTCGAAGAGTTTGCTCCATCAATAGGCTTCGATCACCAGTCATGTGACTGGTGCAACCACTATCCATGATCCATTCAGTGGCATTGGATTTGTCTTCCTTGGAGGCTTTCGCCATGAAGCAGTAGACTGGAGTAGGGTCATCATCACTGGCTTCGGTGTTGAAGAAGGAGCCATTGTCTTCGGGTTCGAAGACAGACGTAGAAAGATAAGTCGAAGCCATTGCCAGTCCAGCTACTTCAGCGTCAGATTCCTCCTCAGATGCTTCCTCAGCCTCAGAACCAGATTCAGACTGTGAATCCATCTCCATTCCGATGAAGGCATGGGCCTTTCGTGATGAACTCTTCCTATGTGACGAAGACTTTGCATACTTCTTCTTCTTCTTGTCATCGGAGTCGTAGTTCTTGCTCTTCTTCTTGGATTCCTTTTCCCATTGAGGGCAATCAGCGATGAAGTGACCAGTTTTCTTGCACTTGTGACAGGTTTGCTTCTTGCTGTCCTTGGAAGACATATCTCCAGATCTCTTGGAATCACGTCTTGAAGACTTAGCATAGTGTTTTGACTTGGCAAACTTCCGGAACTTCCTGACAAGCAGGGCAAGTTCCTTTCAAAAGTCTTCAGCACCATCAGAACTGCATTCAAAGTTGTCTTCGGATGAAGACACAGCTTTGGCCTTCAACGCACGGGAGCGACTGTAGCTTGGTCCGTAGATATCTCTCTTCTCAGCTTGTTGGAATTCGTGAGTGTTCAGCCTCTCAAGTATGTCAGCTGGGTCCAAACTCTTGAAGTCAGGGCGCTCTTGGATCATAAGTGCGAGAATGTCAAAGGAACTGTCAAGTGATCTGAGTAGCTTCTTGACGACTTCATGTTTGGTGATATCAGTGGCGCCGAGTGCATTCAGCTCATTTGAGATGTCAGTGAGGCGATCAAAGGTTAGCTGAACATTTTCGTTGTCGAGTCTCTTGAAGCGGTTGAACAGGTTGCGAAGCACATCAACACGAGAGTCTCTTTGAGATGAGACACCTTCATTCACTTTGGACAGCCATTCCCATATTTGTTTGGCAGTGTGAAGTGCACTCACACGGCCATACTGTCCTTTGGTCAGATGACCACAGATGATGTTCTTGGCGGTGGAGTCGAGTTGTGCGAACCTCTTCACATCAGCAGCAGAAACACCTTCGCCAACATCGGGAATGCCTGCCATGACGACATGCCATAGGTCGTTCTCAATGGCTTCGAGATGCATGCGCATCTTGTTCTTCCAGTAGGGGTAGTCAGTGCCATCGAAGACAGGGCACGTAGCGGAGACCTTGATTATCCCTGCAGTCGACATAGCTAAAACTCCATGGTGGTTAAACCGAAACACAGAACAAGGGAGTACCTCGCTCTGATACCAATTGAAAGTGCTAGTTATCGACTAGAGGGGGGTGAATAGGCGATTTTTATGAAAGTCTTCGTAACGATGAGTGTATACGAAGAATGCGGAAACATAAACAGGATCAGGTAGGGATATAATCAAGAATCTAATCTAGGCATGCATCACAGTGAAGACATACAGACAGGTTAAGCTTTGACATCATGCACAATAAGATGGGTCAAAGATAAACTTAGACAGTATGAAGATAAACAGCAGGCATGAATGTCTTCAAGACAAGTCTTCGGTGATGAACAGGAAAAGGCTTCACGATACAGAACATGAATGTAAAAAAGTGAAGGATAGAAACAGTTGCTTGACGAAGACACAGTATTTGTTGGACCAGTTCCAGTTGCTATGACAACTGTACGTCTGGTTAGGGAGGCTGAGATTGAACTCAGAAGACCTCGTCTTCACCTTATTCCCCTTGAGCCGAAGTCACTTAGACAGCGCCCAATCACTCTGGTAAGTCTTCAGGGGAGACTTCCGAAACCCGTACAAACTTGGTCACCCGGCGATCCACAATGACTCTTGGATTGCTCTAGACCCAGACGCCTAACCGTCTGGAAGATCACATTCTTCAAGTGTAATAAGTCTTCAGCTCTCTCAGAACAGAATGACTTCAGTGATGCTCAAACACTCTAGCTCTAGGTGTTTAGGTGTATCCTTGCAGGATGTGTCTCTCTCAATGTCTTCGACGTGGGTTGCTCCAAAACGACAACAGCCGTATCTCTCTCTGAGCAGCCAACCAACTTATGGTGGAGGGGGTGGGCTATTTATAGCTAGCGGGCAACCCGACCTGATATGACCGAAATGACCCTGGGTCAATGGCCAACTGACACGTATCACAACGGTCGGATTTCAAACACACGCGGCAGCATTACTTGGGCTACAAGTAATGCTGACTCAACCAACTCAGGAAGAGATTTCCTCTCATTGTCTTCACTCGAAGACATAGGTATGGGTTGAGCATCACGTCAGCATCTGACTTCGATCACATCGACCCCACTTAACAGTACGGTGGTTCCTATGACTCAGGAAAGAAGAAACAAAACTACCAAAAGACTTCGTCTTCGTGTTTCATTGTCTTCGGACGAATGTCTTCATCCACCACCAAAGGCTTCAGCCGTCCTCAATGTCTTCGGACATTTTTGGGGGGTGGTCTTCGACGGCTAAACCAAAACTCCAGGGACTTCTCTCTGTGTTAACCTGTGAATTCTCACAAACACATTAGTCCCTCAACCACGTTTGTCTTCAATACTCCAAAACCAAACAAGGGTGGCACTAGATGCACTTACAAAACCATCGGGGCAGGTGACGTCGCCATTCTGTTGTAGTTTCTTCGGTTATTGGGAAGAAGCTTGGAGAGTGGAACAAACCACGTTTTTAAAGTTCAGATAGCACATCGCAAAACAAAATACCCTTCCGGAGATCGACAAAGCCCAACACCCCGCCTTGTAAAGCAATCACCTTGCTGGGAGAAACTGTTGCCCCTTTCTTGGTCAGCCAAGGAGGAAAATCTGGGATCAGCGGCTCTCTATTTCAGGCACACTGCTTGTATCTGAAGATACGGAGTTTGTACTGCAATCTATCCCTCGTGAAAACTGCCAAGACGAAGTCCGTGCCGCCGCCGTTAGGCAAGACGCCGATGAGGCATGATTGGATTTTCTCTCTCGCGAGGTACCTGGCGGTCGTGTGGTTGTCGTCCACGGTCCACGTCCATGAACCTGTGCGCACATGAGTCCAAGAGGACGCAGTCGGGGCGGCTGGTTCCGAAGGAGAGGGTCGGGCGACGGGTTCCCGCAAGGCCGGTGATGGAGATGCCCGGATGAGGCGGCGTGGCGAGCCGGCGGTGGAGCGGTTCGAGCGAGCAGGAGGTAGGGGCCGGCTTAGCGCAATGGCGCGCGGCCATTGAGGCGAGGCTGCATCGAGTTAGTGGTGGAGTCCGTGGAGGCAGAGGCGACCGCGAAAGCCGGCGGCTGACGCAAGGCTTGCCTGGCATGGCCATCGGAGGCGGCTCAGACGGCGGAGACAAGGCCACGGCTACATGTCGCGGCGGTGGAGGCAGGCCTCGGCTGTATAGGCGGAGTACAGCGGGGCAGGCCACCACGGCGGAAGCGCGTGCCGACGGCAGGCCACAGCAGCTCAACACGGGGGCGCCAGCGGGCGAGGCAGAGCGGAGCAGAGGCGGCGAGCCGGCCAGGCGGCCTGAGGCGACGGAGGTGGAGCCACGGGGCGGTAGCAGGCTGGCGGCTCGTCGGAGGGCCGCGCAGCAGAGGCGTGAAGTGGAACCAGCCGGCGGTGCAGGCTCAGAGGCGGGCCAGCTCGGTGAGCGTGGCGAAGTGGTGGTGGCAGAGGCGCAGCGGCGAAGGCCAGAGCAAGGCAGAGCAGCCGCAGCCGCGAGATCGCCGGATCGAGGCCGGGGCCGGACGGGCGGCAGGCGGCGACAGGCGGACGAGGCCGGCCTGGGAGCTACGGCTGGCGCAGGGCGGAAGGTAGGCGCGGCCTGGCGCAAGCGCGCGGCGAGGGTGGCCGGCTCGGCGCGGACGAGGCGTGGTGGAGGCGGAATTGGCGGCTCGGACGCGCGGCGTTGACTCCGTAATCGACCCGATCTGTGGCATCCCTCTTTTTTTTTGTTGCAGGAACTCTGCCTTGGGACGGGACTTGATGCACTATGTACGAGTTGAATCAGTAGCACACAAGATGTTGGTCTTGACGATTTGCGATGGCGCGCCCGACGCAGCCCTAATCCTCTCGATCTCGGACCAACTTCATATCTGCCTTGTTTTTCTTTGGTCTGATCTGGTCTCCTGGTGCTCGATGAGTATCGTGTCATGATCCGCATACCCCAAGGTGATAATAATTGGGATTCTTTCCGGTGATTACCGTAGTTTGAGGAGTTCATGTATTCACCATGTGTTAATGCTTTGTTCCGGTTCTCTATTAAAAGGAGGCCTTAATATCCCTTAGTTTCCAATAGGACCCCGCTGCCACGGGAGGGTAGGACAAAAGATGTCATGCAAGTTCTTATAGCAAGCACGTATGACTATATACGGAATACAGGTCTACATTACATTGATGAATTGGAGCTAGTTCTGTGCCACCCTAGTGTGTAATTGTTATATGATCAATGTCATCTAAATCATTATCCATCACCGATCCATGTGCCTACGCGTTTCATATACTGAATCTTGCCAAGTTACTATTGCTATTGTTACTGTCACACTTGCTACAAAACTGCTACTTTCACTATTACTGTTACTTTTGCTACTACTATTTGCCGTGCTACTAAATCTTTGCTGCAGAGAGATATCCTCGGTGCGGTTGAATTGACAACTCAACTGTAAAGGCCAATAAATATTCTTTGGCTCCCCTCGTGTCGAATCAATATATTAGGGTGAAATACTACCCGTGAAGACTGTTGTGATCCCCTACACTTGTGGGTTATCAGTGTGCCACTCTAACTATGTGCGATGCCCGTACACTGCAAAATCGGCCTTTCGTAGTGGTGGCAACCACAAGCGTCAGCCAGTGCAAAGGGGTAATGTGCATAGTAAAAACCCAAACCCGACAGCGACCTATAAAGATCCCGCCGGTAGCGGCTAACAGCTAATTTTTTCCGCCGATAGCTCGCCACCACCACCACACACACCAAATGGTACCGGTGCTCAACCATGGGGATGTGCATGGCGCCGTCCTGATAGTGTTGGACAACGACGTGATAGAGATTCTGATGCGTTGGCCGCCATGGCGGGAAACGGCAAACAGCTAGCTGCCACGGCCAACGACGACGGGATAGAGGATTCCGACGCGTTGTCCGCCATGTCGGTCAACGGTCAACCGTCATCGGCCGCGGCCTACGATGACGATGACGACCCAGAGTTTCAGCGTTGGATGCAGATGGCTATCGCTCTGTCCATCCAGGAATTGGGCCTCGATGCGTTCCTGCGCGAGGAGGACGAGCACCGTCTCAGTGTTGGTGTGGAACAATCTATCGCATCTGCGGATGCCATCTGCAACGCGGCTAGGGATCTGAAGTGGCAGAAATGGTGGGAGGGTGCAAAGAGGAAGCGGTTGATGAAGAACTCAGATGCAGAGGGCCAAAAGAGGCGGGAGCAGGACCAGAAGGCGGCGGAGCAGGCCGCCGCATGCCTCTTGGCCGCGTTGGAGGCCAGTGCAGGCCTTGCAGCTGCGGCGGCAGCCCTGGCAACAGCGGCCACGGCGACCAGGGACGCAGCTCTTGCGAGAGCGGCACCCATCTGAATCCCGATGGCCCACTTGGACGCCACGACAGCTTCGTCGACAGCGGCAGACCTGGCAAGAGGCACCGCGGTTGCTCCGAACGAGGTAGCCCACCAGTCTCCGCCGTGGAACCAGTGGAGCTCATCGACTTGACGAGCTCCTCTAAATACTCGTTCTGAGCCGAGGAAGGTCATGACGACGGTGGAGGCGCGGCATTTGTATGCATCCATGGCGTAGTGAATATTTTGTGCAGTTCATCTTCATGTAAATTGACGAACTCTTTGTACATTACTGAGCGTATGAACTAATGTCAACTAATCCGCTGCAAAATAAGGCATTTTGTGGTGAAAATTTGCCAAATGTTTGTGTCATCTGTTTGTGGGCATGTGGAAATTTAGGATGAATTTCACGTCTGCGACTGAAATTGAGGATGAACCGTGTGAGATGAACCCGCCTTGAGAAATCTCAGAAAGAGCTACCCACCTTGAGTGATGCAAAAATTCGTGGTTTTGTGGCACGACATTTCGTTATAGCGTGCATACCTTATTGTGTTTGGACCGTGTGCGATCTTGGTTGCTCCCGCCCCGCTCATTTCCTTTACCAAAATTTAAGTGGAAGCAGTATTTTTCTCAACTACATGCCGCCCTACCTCATCCACCGCACCGACCCTATAGTAAAATTTTAGCTGCCGAGGCATTTGAACCGTCACCATCCCTCGTCCACCACCATCTCCACCCACACCATTACTACTTAAATTTTCAGCAGCAGCGGCACATCCGCAAACACCCCCCCCCGGTCAACACAACACCCCCCTCCCCTTCCTCCCCCGCTTGAACCCTAGCTCGCCCCTGCCGTCGCCTTCCACCACCAACCTCAGCCGGTCTGCCCATGCCACATAGCTAAATAAGTTTAGGGTGCCCACCGATCCACATACACCATTGCCGCCCTGAGTTTTGAGATGAGGCCGACGGTGTCCCTTTCCCCTAGATCCCCATACCGTACTCCAGAGAGTCGCAGCCTAATCAGCCCGACCACATCTCCCATGGAGCTCGAGGAGTGTATGAGAAAAAAGAGGTCTATCATGGCCTCTCCGCCGTACACTGGCGAGGTGGGCACCGTTCGCGCCGACCCTTCGATCTAGGACGAACACCATGCCGCCGAAGCCGGTGAGGACATTGACTACGTTGCCATGCCAAAGGCTTCAAGTCTGCGGGCTCGCATATTCCTGTATCTTAGGAGAGCCGGCTACGACATCAAGCTCGTCAACATCACCGACTTCACTCGGGCCATGTCACAAGTAAAATGGTCCACCGACAACGCATCTGGTTCAACCACCGTTGATCTCTTCAAAGGCCCCGCTGCTGATCTCCTCCGCCTCATGGTCATGGATTTGCGATCCTTCTACGCCATCGAGCCCCTTTTGTCATTTCTGAAGGAAACTTTCTACGGCGGTGGCTTGGGATCCTTAGCTCCAAAGTCAGATCTCATCGACCAAGATAATGGCACACACTACGGCTGTTACAAGGGGAAACGTCCCATCTGCGACATCAGGGAGCGCACCCTAGGCACCACATATTCCAAGTGGAAGGAGCCCATCCATGACAAGTGAGGCAACATCCCGTGAGCAAATCATATTTTTTCTAGCTAGCCATCTTGTACCCATTGTTGTAGTAGCTTTTGCCATGCGATAATCATGCAGTGTTTAATTGAGCATTTGTCCAGTTTTCAAGCAGATGCCTTGCTTTTATGTATATGGTTGTTACGTTGGTTGCATTGAGTATTAATTTGTCCAGTTTTCAATGGCTATTGTTGTTTGTTACAGTGAGCATGAATGCCTTGTTTCTTTCAGTTATTCACAATGTGATGTTCATTATGTTCAAGTATGAAATGTGCAGTTCAATTTCATCAATACCACCTGTTATGCCTGGTGTTATTAACATGTGCCCTTAACTCCCGCTTTAAACATTTATGCCTTGTTTATCTGAATTTGGTTGCCCGGTTGGTTGCAGTGAGCATTTGTCTAGTTTTCAAGCAAATGCCTTGCTTTTCTGTATCTGGTTATTAGGTTCATTGCAGTGAGCATTTGTCTAGTTTTCAAGCAGACGCCTTACTTTTTTGTATCTAGTTGCTAGGTTGATTCCATTGAGCATTTGTCCAGTATAAATGGCTATATTTGGTCGTTATAGTGAGCATATATGCCTTGTTTATTCCAAGCAGATACCTTGTATACTTGGTTGATGTTAAGCCTATTGTACTTATCATGACTTTACACGTACTTGCACAGGACAACAATGGGAGTGGCGAACGTTTTCCACCGAGGCTTTTTTCATCCCTCCGCCTATACTTCATCCGTTTCATCATGTAGTGCATATAGATTTTTGTGATGTATCTACATATACAATCTAAAATGTATACAATATGAAATTTTGTGATGTATCTAATGAAATAGAACTGCAATTCTAGATGTATATGTTTTTCTCTACAAACTTGGTCAAAGTTAGTAAATGTTGACTTCTCAAAATGTTTATACGCAACACATTGTGGAACTGATGGAGTAATATATTACACCATTCTGCAACTGCATTTTAGCTTCTAATATCGGCTTCTTGCTTGTAGGTGCCTATGTCTTTGGTAAAGATCCATGCCTGGACCCTTTTTGCGTGTGGGGCAATGAAATATTCATGAACCAACATCAAGTGAGGAAACTGAAAATGATTGTTAGGGCAAAGAGACGAACAATGCCAATTCAACTATTTGTTTACGCTCTATCCAACACAACGGTGAGCTGTAGGATGGTAACTACGAACTCTGTAGCCTTCTATTAGTACTGCCCATAATGAGTTGTCACATAACAATGTCTGAATCTTTTTCTTTTGCAGTGGTTCCCAAAGCAGTTTACTCAAGATTACCTCGCAAAGTACATGATTGCTGGACATGCAATGAAGGTTAAAATATATCATCGAGACTACAATAAGCATCGAGAAGTCGTAATGAACACAGTGAAGGATGGGCGGGCGGTCATCACTAGGGGCTGGCCTAGAGTCGTTCGTGCGTTAGGCATGGAGGAGGGCACAATATGGGCATTCCGCTTCACCTTCTCCAGCAACCAGAATGTCTTTCGGCTCTCTCTTTACCTTCTTTAATACAACCATGGTTACATCATTCTTTATTTGTCCCTTCTGTAGTTTTCCTTTTTTTGAGAATTGATGCTTATGTAGTTCTTGAGTATATGTACATGTGAATCAAATTATGCATTCGTTCTTAAACCTACATTTAAACATGGTTCGATATGAAATACATGATTTCCTACTTTCAAATTTAAATTATGTGAATTATGAACGCATGTATTAAATTAGGGGCAAATCATGCTCTGCAGGCCATTACAATGCACACAGTTTGGAAAAGCAAAACATCTACGATCAACTTCAACATCACACATGTTTCTCCACTCGTGGCGTGTGCGATGAGTCTCGCCTTCGCACACGGTCAGACAAGAAAGAACGTGTGAGATTAACAACACCGGCGCACAGGTTCTAGTCTCCTTATCACACACGATTTGGTATTCTGAACTATGTATGATATCGTGCCCATCGTAAACGTTGGTCAAAGAAGAACGCGTGCGATAGGCCTTCATCCGACACAGTTAGTCTGGATGACACGTTTGGGACGTTTTGTAAATCACAAACGTTTATAAAAAAGCCATGTGTGGGATAGATTCAATCTTCGCTTACGGTTTTATAATGATAAACGTATGCACTCTTATATCATATCACAGATGGTCATAGTGGAACTAAATGTGTGTGATAGCCCCCTTATCATACACACTTTATAATCGTGAACTGTTTGCGATTCAGTGCACATCGTAAATGGTGCGCCACAGAATAGCGCGTGCGATATTAGTGTGATCTCACACGAGTTGCAAGGATGGACCGTATGGGAAGTACACCATATCTCAAACGGTTGGCCGGTGACTCTCGTTTGTGATAGATGCGTACATCCCATGCGCTTAGTTTTGCCAAACATTTGCGTTCGTTGTCCACCATCGCCGATGATTTTTCTGTGTCGTGTGGGATGCACACCCCTATCACCCACACAAGCAAGGCGACGGTTTAAAACTACGTCGCGGAAAGGGGTTAAAACCGTTTGTATAGCACGTCGCTGCACCAGTGTTATCTTGACGAAACACTTGGCAATCAACTTTATTAAATAGTACATTGAAACCGAAGTCGGCTAGTCTAGATACGGAAAGAAGATTGTCGCCAAGGCATTCAACAAGCATGACATTTTGAATGGAGCTATCATGAGATATGGCCACCTTACCAAGACCGAGTACCTTACCCTTGGAGTTGTCTCCAAAAATCACATACCTCCATGGTCCATGGTTTGGTGTAATCTCTTGAAACATGTCTCTATCTCCGGTCATGTGATCGATGCATCCACTATCGAGAATCCACTATTTTCCTTCGGACATGTAGTCTTTGAAGTTCGCCATGAGACTTAGATTCTTCATAGTCTTCTCATATTCGATGTCATACATCTCATCTTCATCGTAGTAGCCAAGTTCCACATTGTCATCATCAAGTGGAATATCCTCGTCATAAGAATCAAGAGATTCATTAGAATTTTGATCATGACAATGTTCAAGATTATGAATACGAATGGCTTCAATAATGATGTTGTTGATAGTTATGGCATCTCCTTTAGCACGCATGAGGTCTCTAAGCTAAAAGAGATAATCATCAAATTTAGGATCATTAGGTTTCATCTTGTGAAATGCAATAGTTTTATGGAGAATGACATCAAGATTTTTCAACGAGTAGTTTGGATATCTTTTATCTAAGTCATTCCACAAAGTATAAGCACACTCAAAGTTTCTCATTTGATCAAACACAATTCTTGGCAATCCTCTAATGATAAAATTAAACAGTATTAAGATTACGAAGCATGTCAATTTATTCTTCGTGTGAGGTATGTAAGGAATCAATGGGAGGCACATAAGGGCTCTTAACATACTTGCTCAACTGGAATTCATCAAATAGATCAAGCATATTGTCTTTCCATTGACTATAGTACTCCCATCGAGAATAGGCACTCTACAACTAAGACTCCCCAAACTAAGCACATCCATCTTCCTCCAATGGTGATAAAACCAAGATGTGGAGACCAAAGCTCTGATACCAATTGTGGGATCGAGAAGGAACGTCTAGAGGGGGTGAATAGACTAAATGACAAATTAAAAACCTAACCTTTTCCCAATTTTAATGGTTGGCAAATTTTAGCAATTCTAACTAGTCTAGCACACCCTACACATGCAAGTCAACGAGTATAGCAGCGGAAAGTAAAGACAAGCACATGTAAGTAAGAGTAGATAAAGGAAGATCAAACGCAATGGGGGACATGAAGATTTATCCCGTGGTTCCGATGGGTGGTGCTATCGTACGTCCACGCTGATGGAGACTTCAACCCACGGAGGGTAGCGGTCGCGAGAGTGCATGGAGGGCTCCACCCATAAGGGTCCACAAAGTAGCAACCTCGTCTATTCCATCACAGCTTACGTCCACGAAGGACTAGCCTCACTCGGGGTAGATCTTCCTGAAGTAGGCGATCTCCTTGCTCGTACAAACTTCTTGGTTCAACTCCACACACAAAGACGGAGGCTCCCAAAGTGACACCTAACCAATCTAGGAGACACCACTCTCCAAAAGGTAATAGATGTGGTAAGAATGATGAACTCATTGCTCTTGTCCATCAAAAGATAGTCTCCTCAACACACAATCACTCTCTCACGGATTTGGCATGGTAGAAGAGGTTTATTGGGTGGAAAGCAACTTGGGGAGGCTAGAAATCAAGATTCATATGGTTGGAGTGGAGGATCTTGATCTCAACACATGAGTAGGTGGTTCTCTCTCAGAAAATCAATGGGGCAAGTGTTGGTCTTTTCTTAGTGCTTCCTTTGCGAGTGAGAGGCTAGTGGAGGGGTATATATAGGCATCTCCAAAAATCCATCTGTTACAACGTTATTGCCCAACTCGGTGAAACCGAAGCAAAAACTCGGTTGCACCGACTAGTGCAAAATGTGGCAACTTTTGGCGTTTCGGTGAGACCGATATATAAATCTCGGGTCCAATTTTGGCTGACCTAGGCAGTTTGCAGTTTCGGTGTCACCGATTCCTAAAACCCAGATATTCCTATTCTTAGAAATGGGTTAACAGAAAGTTGGTCACTGATTTCGGTTTCACCGAAATCAAACTTGGTGTCACCGAGACATTAGGGTTTGGCTTAGGATCTGTCTAGGGTGAAACTCGGTAGGGCCGATTTGGAAATATTGGTGGCACAGAATTTGAGTGTTAGGGTTTAGACAGAGTATATTGTGGGAGAATTTATGGCTATTTTTGGTGGCTAACTCTGAGCACTTGAGCAACCAGATCATCATGGATACCTCATCCCCTTTTAATAGTATTGGCTTTCCTATGGACTCAAATGTGATTTCTCACAAAACGCAAAATGTAGAGTGATGAACCACAAGTATAGGGGATCAATCGTAGTACTTTCGATAAGTAAGAGTGTCGAACCCAACGAGGAGCAGAAGGAAATACTAAGCGGTTTTCAGCAAGGTATTCTCTGCATGTATTGTGAGTAACAATGGTAGATAGTTTTGTAGCAAGGTAATTCATAACAAGTGACAAGTGACAATAGTAACAAAGGTGCCGCAAAGTAGCCCAATCTTTTTTATAGCAACGAATGGGTTTGAAAGTACTCTTATACCAAGCAAGTGCTCCCGAGAACACATGGGAATTTTCTGTCTAATCATGTTCATCATGTTGAGTTGATTCGCGTTCGCTACTTTGATAATTTGATATGTGGGTGGACCAGTGCTAAGGTGTTGTTCTTACTGGAACAAACAACCTACTTATGATTAACCCCTCTCACAAGCATACGCAACTACGAAATAGGAATTAAGATAAATCTAACCATAGCATGAAACGTGTGGATCCAAATCAGCCCCTTATGAAGCAACACATAAACTGGGGTTTAAGCTTTTGCCACTCTCGCAAACCATCATCTACCTGTTACTCCACAATGACTTCCCTTAGGCCCATAACATGGTGAAGTGTCATGTAGTCGATGTTCACATGACACCACTAAGAGAAGTAACAGCATACATATCATCAAAATATCAAATTAATACCAACTTCACAAGATTACTTATAACAGGACTTCTCCCATGTCCTCAGGAACAATAGTAACTACTCACACCTCATCAACATGTTCAAGATCAGAGGTTTAATAATGGAGATTAAGGATCTGAGCATAGTCCAAGTAATCCAACAAGCATCAACTACAAGATGTAATCAACACTACTAGTAACCCACGGGTACCAATCTGATGTTTTGAGACAAAGATTGAATACAAGAGATGAACAAGGGTTGGAGATGAGATGGTGATGGTGAAGATGTTGATGAAGATTGGTCCTCCCATGAAGGAGGAAGCATTGGTGATGACGATGGCTTCGATCTCCCCCTCCCGGAGAGGGATTCCCCCAGTAGAATCTGACTGCCTACCCAGGTTTCCGCCTCGAGACGGCAGCGCTTCATCCCGAGAGATTTCTTATGATTTTTTCTTGGGTAAAACACACCATATAGGAGAAGAGGGGGGGTCAGGAGACCTGCTGAGGCCCCACAAGCCACCAGGGCACGCCCAGGGGGTGGGCGTGCCCTATTGGCTTGTGGCCAGCAGGTGGCCCCCGTTTGGTATATTTTTGGTCCAATAATTCTTCAATATTCCATAAAAATTCTCGGTGAAATTTTAGGTCGTTTGGAGTCTGGTGATTTTTCTGCCTTTTTCTTGGTTCCCCGGTCCAGAATTCTTGTTTCCAGATATTTCCCTCTTTGTGATGTACCTTGCATATTCAGAGAGAAAGGGCATAAGAATTGTATGATAATAGGGCCAATAATAACACCAATATCAATAAGAAATCATGATGCAAAATGGACGTATCAACTCCCCCAAGGTTAGACCTCGCTTGTCCTCAAGCGGAAGCCGAGCTTGAGAATAATGGCCACATGATTTGAGAGAGAGAAGTCGATAAAAACAGCATACGGAAGTAAGAGCATCATGAATATTAACATAACAGCAAGTTTTCCACCATATAGCTTGTCATAAGCAAGTAACAATCTATTCACAAATGAAGTAGTATGAAGCATAAACTTTATTGGAAACCGACAAACAATGTCATTAGTCATTGAGATAATCATAATCTGTCATACTCAAGATAAGATTCTACGTAAGAGCTTTTATTTCTAGCAAGTTCACATACTCAACTATAATATAGCCTTCTATGATTGTGCACACACACATTGCATATTTTTGGAGCTAATGCTTCCGCTGGACACATAGGAAGATGGGGCTTTATTATCTTTGCCTCCCAACTTATTTACCTCAAGGATAATGTCAACAATAATGAGTCATGATCACCCACATTTAATTGGATATATTTGTTTGGATCTTTCCTCAACACATAATGTTTGTCGGCTAAAGAGTTAATAGGTAGGAACAAAGGGTAAATAATATTGACTCTTCGCATGAAAATAAATTCTTGTAAGAAAATAGAAGATAGGCCCTTCACAAAGGGAAGCAGAGGTTGTGATGCGCTTTTATTTGTTTTGAATGTGCAAACCCTTAATGCAAAGGAACGTCACTTTGTATTGCCCCTTGTGATAGTGAACTTTATTATGCACTCTATCGCTTTTATTTCTTCTCTATCACAAGATCGTACAAAGCTTATTTTACTTTGAAATAAAAGATCATACATATTTAGAGGCAATTTTTATTGCTTTGTGCACTGATGACAACTTACTTGAAGGATCTTATTCAATCCATAGGTAGGTATGGTGGACTCTCATGGAAAGAAACTGGGTTTAAAGGGTTATGGATGCACAAGTAGTATCTCTACTTAGTGCGGAAAATTTTGGCTAGCAAAAGATCTAAAGCAAGCATCACATGTTAAGGGATCCATCACAATATAACTTCTATGAAAATGTAAACAATCATGGTCATTATGTTGTCTTCCATGTCCAACATCAACATTTGATCATTATATAATATTTGATGGGGGTTCACAATCATAAAAGGTGTCCAAGATAGTATATTTATATGTAAATCTTCTCTTATCTATCATAACCTTGCATGGATTATATGAATTACTAATACTATGCTTGTCAATTCCCAACATCTTTTATCACCTATACCTTTTTCTATGTGAAGTCATTACTCCTCATGAGATAAGTATATGATCTTTTCTGTTTCTTTTGTTGCCATGCTATGATGTTGGGTGCATGAAAGTAAAGCACACAAACTCAACTAATCTTTATTATATAACTCTCACACCCAATTACAAAGATAGATATATCTCAAAGCAAAAATTCTAGGTAAAGCAAATCTGAAATTTTATTTCTCTAAATCACGAAAAACTAAGGATCGAACTAATATAGATAGTAGTGGTAAAAGTGATGGTGATACAATACCGGGGCACCTCCCCCAAGCTTGGAACAAGCTAAGGGTGGTGCCCACCCATGTACTCAAGCGTCCCTCTTGGGTGATGGTGGTGATGATGTAGTAGGCATGTCCTCCATCTTCCAAGGCATGGGTTCTCCATCATAAAAAGAAGATCTTATCTTCGGAATCCTGAAATCGGCAATCATGCTCATCCTTTTAAACCTGGATTCATACTCACAGTTTTGGTTTTGCAGGTCATAGATTTGAGCTTGGAGATGCTCGATCCTCTCTTGAAGCTTGAAGAGAGCCTCTCCCACGTTCCTTGTGTCCATCTTGTTTTCCCGGATAAAGTCCGTGATCATAGAGTGATTAGCACTCAGACCACGTTCAACCATCCCTTGGCACTTGAAGATCTCCTACTCCACTGCTGCAAGCCTGGCCTTCTTGCTTCCCTCCTTCTTGGGGACTTGAACATCCCGGATGTGGAGCACCCACTCACGCATTTCAATGGCTTGAGGGTGCTTCATCACCTCCGGTAGGTAGGGGTTGATGACCTTCTCGAAGAACTTGTCCTTGGAGGAGCTTGGAGACGTCATGGCGATCTAAATCTGTCAGAAAAACAGCCTGAAACAAGAACAGAGGAGAAACTTGCGATGCGGTGGTCAAAACATGCGGGAGTATATATAATGATTTTTTCTAGTTCAGAATACGTGCTGGAAAAAAAAACAGAGTCCGGGAGGCACACGAGGGCCGCAAAAGCCATCTATGCACGGCCAGGGGGTGGCCACGCCCTGTTGGCTTGTGCCTCCCTCGTGGGTCCCCCTGACTCCTTTTTTGGATTTTTTATAAAATACCAAAACCAACAGAACATATTTTTTGGAATTTTTGGAGTCGGTTTACTTACCGTATCACGTACCTACTCCTTTTTCAGGTTTCTGTAGTGTTCCAGAAGGTCTCCCTTATGTGCTCTTCCGGTGTTATCACTTGAATAATATTAGTTCCATCATTAATGGGCGTACCTGAAATGTAGTTCTTAATTCTTTGCCCATTTACCACTCTCGGATTTTTGCCTTCAAAGTGATTAATTTTTATAGCATCGGAGCGATAGACCTCCTTGACCACATATGGGCCTTCCCATTTGGAGAGGAGTTTACCTGCAAAAAATCTGAAACGAGAATTGTACAAAAGTACTAGGTCTCCTACATTGAATTCTCGTTTTCGAATCCTCTTGTCATGCCACCTTTTAACCTTTTCTTTAAATAACTTGGCATTTTCATAAACTTGTGTCCTCCATTCATCTAATGAGCTAATATCAAATAACCTCTTTTCACCTGCAAGTTTAAAGCCGTAGTTAAGTTCTTTAATTGCCCAATAAGCTTTATGTTCTAACTCAAGAGATAAATGACATGCTTTTCCATAGACCATTTTATATGGAGACATCCCCATGGGATTCTTATAAGCAGTCCTATAAGCCCATAAAGCGTCATCTAGTTTCTTAGACCAATTCTTGCTAGATCTATTGACAGTCATTTACAAAATTAATTTTATTTATCAGTTGCTCAATTCAACTTGGCCACTAGACTGAGAATGATAAGGTGATGCAATTCTATGGTTAACATCATATTTAGCTAAAATTTTATGGAAAGCACCATGAATTGAATGTGAACCACCATCAGTCCTTAAGCATTTTAATAGAAGTGTTATGATCAGCACTACTAGTTGGAATAGCTTCTACCCACTTAGTAACATAATCAACATCAACTAAAATATGAGTATACCCATTAGAGGAAGGAAAAGGTCCCATAAAATCAAAGCCCCAAACATCAAATGGTTCAATAGCAAGTGAATGATTCATAGGCATTTCCTGACGTCTACTAATGTTACCAACTCTTTGACATTCATCACATGAAAGGACATACTTACGAGCATCTTTATAAAGAGTAGGCCAATAGAAACCGGATTATAATACCTTGTGTACAGTTCTGTCGCCGGCATGGTGTCATCCATAGGCCTTGGAGTGACACTTCCTTAGAATCTGTCCCTATTCATGCTCGGGTATACAACGTCTAATAATACCATCTACTCCTTCTTTATAAAGATGTGGGTCATCCCAAAAGTAATGCCGTAAATCATAAAAGATTTTTTTCTTTTGTTGATAAGTGAAGCTAGGTGGAATATATTAAGCAACAATGTAATTAGCATGATCAGCATACCAAGGAGTGTTACGTGAAGTATTTATAACAGCAAGTTGCTCATCGGGAAAATTATCATCAACAGGCAGTGGGTCATCAAGGACATTTTCCATCCTAGACAAGTTACCTGCTACACGGTTTTCAGCTCCCTTTCTATAAACGATATGCAAATCAAACTCTTGAAGTAAAAGAACCCACCTAATAAGTCTAGGTTTAGCATCTTTCTTTTCCATAAGTATTTAATAGCAGCATGATCAGTGTGAATAGTTACCTTGGAATCAACAATGTAAGGTCTAAACTTATCACATGCAAACACAACTACTAAAAATTCCTTTTCAGTAGTAGCATAATTTCTTTGATCAGTGTCTAGGGTCTTACTAGCATAATGAATAACATTCAATTTCTTATCGACTCTTTGCCCTAGAACAGCACCAACAACATAATCACTAGCATCACACATAATTTCAAATGGTAGGTTCCAATCAGGTGGTTGAACAATAGGTGCATAAATCAAGACTTTCGTAAGTATTTCAAAGGCTTCTACACGATCATCATCAAAAACAAAAGGAATATCTTTTTGGAGGAGATTAGTTAATGTCGTAGAAATCTTTGAGAAATCTTTAATGAAACGCCTATAGAAACCAGCATGACCAAGGAAACTTCTTATACCTTTGATATCGTTTGGGCATGGTATTTTCTCTATTGCATCAACTTTGGCTTTGTCCTCCTCAATGCGTCGTTCAGAAATTTTATGCCCAAGTACTATACCTTCGTTTACCATAAAGTGGCACTTCTCCCAATTCAAGACAAGATTGGTTTCTTCACATCTCTGCAAACTCGATCAAGGTTGCTCAAGCAATCATCAAAAGAAGTCCCGTAAATGGAAAAACCATCCATGAAAACCTCAACAATCTTTTCACAAAAGTTAGAGAATATAGCATTCATACATCTTTGAAAGGTAGCAGGTGCATTGCATAAACCAAAAGGTATACACCTATAAGCATATGTTCCAAAATGACAAGTAAAGGTAGTTTTCTCTTGGTCCTCTTTTAACACAGGTATTTGAGAAAAACCAGAGTATCCATCAAGAAAACAAAAGTGTGTGTGCTTAGATAGTCTTTCT
Organism: Elymus sibiricus; assembly: GCA_039707655.1. Taxonomy (NCBI): domain Eukaryota; kingdom Viridiplantae; phylum Streptophyta; class Magnoliopsida; order Poales; family Poaceae; genus Elymus; species Elymus sibiricus. The sequence goes on from CM077671.1 coordinate 140,750,448, forward strand.
AACGTTTGATCAATAAAAGGCAAGGGATAATGATCTTTCCTAGTAGCTTTATTTAATTCCCTGAAATCAATCACCATCCTATAGCCAGTTATGATTCTTTGTGGAATGAGCTCATTTTTATCATTAGGCACGACAGTTATACCTCGTTTCTTAGGAACACAATGAATAGAACTTGCCCATCTACTATCGGCAATAGGATAAATTATACCTGCTTCTAGAAGTTTTAATATCTCAGTTCTTACCACCTCCTTCATCTTAGGATTGAGACAACGTTGATGGTCAACGACATGTTTAGCATCTGGTTCCATATTAATCTTGTGCTGACATAGAGTGGGGCTTATGCCCTTAAGATCATCAAGAGTATATCCAATAGCAGCCATGTGCTTCTTTAGAGTTTTAAGTAATCTTCTTTATTCATGCTCTGAAAGGTTAGCACTGATAATAACAGGATATATCTTCTTTTCATCAAGATAAGCATATTTCAACGTATCTGGCAATGTCTTTAGCTCAAACACGGGATCTCCCTTGAGTGGAGGAGGATCCCCTAAAATATCAACTGGTAAGTTGTGCTTAAGAATAGGTGTTTGTCTAAGAAATATATCATCTATTTCATTTATTTCATTCATATGCATATCATTTTCATGGTTTAGCAAATATTGTTCTAACGAATCAATAGGAGGTACGGCAATAGAAGCAAGACCAATTATTTCATCCTTACTAGCCAATTCTTTTTCATGCGCTTGTCTACTAAACCTAGAAAAATTAAATTCATGAGATATATCACCAAAGCTTACTTTGACCTTCTCAGTAGCACAATTAATTTCAGCATTAAGAGTATTCAAGAAAGGTCTACCAGTTATAATGGGACAAAAGTTATCTTGTTCCGAACCAAGTACTAGGAAATCAGTGGGGTACTTGACTTTTCCACACAAGACTTCAACATCTCTAACAATCCCAAGTGGTGAAATAGTATCACGGTTTGCAAGTTTAATAGTGACATCAATATCTTCAATCTCAGAGGGTGCTATGTCGTGCATAATTTCTTGGTATAATGTAAAAGGTATAGCACTAACACTAGCATCAATGTCACACAAACCATGGTAACAATGATCTCTAATTTTAACTGAGACAACATGCATGCCTACAACTGGTTTGTTTTTATCGAGCTCATCCCTCTTGTTTCTAACAGGTTTTGTAATTCTAGCGGCTTCATCACAAAAGTAAATAACCCGACCACCAATATTATCAACTAGGAGATCTTTAACCGTCGCAACTTTAGGCTCGACCTTTATTTGTTCAGAAGGTATAAGTGTCCTAACATGAATTTTATTAACCACAGTTGTAGCCTTAGCATCCTCCCTAATTCTAACAGGAAAAGGAGGTTTCTCAATATAAGCAGTAGGAACAATTGGATCAACATGGGTAACAACTTCTTACTTCTTAATTTTAACAGGTCCCTCTAATGTTTTTTCAATGGGAGGATGATATTAAAACCACATATCTTTGGGAAGATCAACATGAGTAGCAAATGATTCACAGAACTTAGCTACTATCTCAGAGTCAAGACCATATTTATTGCTAAACTAATGGAAAACATTAGTTTCCATAAAATATTTAACGCAATCAAAATTAAGCTTTGTCACCTTCGTCGAGTTCCCAATCTTCAGAGTTGTGTTTAATTCTTTCCAGAAGATCCCATTTGAATTCAATAGTCTCCTTCATATAGGAACCAGTAGCACAAGAATCGACTAATACTTGATCATCATGAGAAAGCCGAGCATAAAAAATTTGTATAATCATTTCTCTCGAGAGCTCATGGTTGGGACAAGTGTGCATCATAGATTTAAGCATCCCCCAAGCTTGAGCGATACTTTCTCCTTCACGAGGCCAGCAATTATAAATAAAGTTCTGATCACAATGGACTAGATGCATAAGATAAAACTTCTAATGAAATTCCAGCTTCAAGCGATTCCAGTCCCATGATCCAATATCATCTAATAACCTGTACCACATTAATGCTTTTCCCTCCAAAGATAAAGGGAAAACTTTCTTTTTAACTTTGTCTCCGGGTAGACCTAAAAGCTTAAACAATCCACAAATCTCATTGACATATATCAAATGGTAATCAGGATAAGTTGAACCATCATAAGGATTAGCCAACAGTTTCTCTACCTTACGCTAAGGAATCTCATAATAAAAAAATCAGTAGGTTCAGTAGGTTGAGGAACAACTTCCTCAACTTTGGTTTGAGGCGAAGATGCCCCGAACAAGCCACTCAAAGGGTGACCGTTCATAGTGACAAGCAACAGTAAATTTCAGCACGTATAGAAAATGATTCCTTTTCCAATTTCCACTTACCAAAGGCGCTTCACTCCCCGGCAATGGCACCAGAAAAGAGTCTTGATAACCCACAAGTATAGGGGATCAATCATAGTCCTTTTGATAAGTAAGAGTGTCGAACCCAACGAGGAGCAGAAGGAAATGCTAAGCGGTTTTCAGCAAGGTATTCTCTGCAAGTGCTGTGAGTAACAATGGTAGATAGTTTTGTAGCAAGGTAACTCGTAACAAGTGACAAGTCACAATAGTAACAAAGGTGCAGCAAGGTAGCCCAATCCTTTTTATAGCAAAGGACAGGCCTGAGAGTACTCTTATATCAAGCAAGTGCTCCCGTGGACACATGGGAATTTTATGTCTAGTCATGTTCATCATGTTGAGTTGATTCGCGAACGCTACTTTGATAATTTGATATGTGGGTGGACCGGTGCTAAGGTGATGTTCTTACTTGAACAAACAACTTACTTATGATTAACCCCTCTCGCAAGCATCCGCAACTACGAAAGAAGAATTATGATAAATCTAACCATAGCATGAAACGTGTGGTTCCAAATCAGCCCCTTATGAAGCAACACATAAACTGTGGTTTAAGCTTCTGTCACTCTCGCAACCCATCACCTACTTGTTACTACACAATGACTTCCCTTAGGCCCATAACAGGGTGAAGTATCATGACCACTAAGAAAAGTAACAACATACATATCATCAAAATATCGAATAAATACCAACTTCACAAAATTACTTATAACAAGACTTCTCCCATGTCCTCAGGAAAAATAGTAACTACTCACACCTCATCAACATGTTCAAGATCAGAGGTATAATAATGGAGATTAAGGATCGGAACATAATAAATTTCACCAAGTAATCCAACAAGCATCAACTACAAGATGTAAACAACACTACTAGTAACCCACAGGTACCAATCTGAGGTTTTGAGACAAAGATTGAATACAAGAGATGAACTAGGGTTGGAGATGAGATGGTGCTGCTGAAGATGTTGATGAAGATTGGTCCTCCCACGAAGGAGGAAGCGTTGGTGATGACGATGGCTTCGATCTCCCCCTCCCGGAGAGGGATTCCCCCGGTAGAATCTGACTGCCAGAGTGCAAAAAGGCCTCTGCCCAGGTTTCCGCCTCGAGACGGCGGTGCTTCATCCTGATTGATTGCTTATGGTTTTTTCTAGGGTAAAACACACCATATAGGAGAAGAGGGGGGTCGGGAGACCTGCTAGGGCCCCACAAGCCATCAAGGCGCGCCTAGGGGGGTAGGCCCGCCCTGTTGGCTTGTGGCCAGCAGGTGGCCCCTCTAGTATATTTTTGGCCCAATAATTCTTAAATATTCCATAAAAATTCTCCATGAACTTTCAGGTCATTTGGAGTCTGGTGATTTTTCTGCCTTTTTCTTGGTTTCCCGGTCCAGAATTCTAGTTTCTAGATATTTCCCTCTTTCTGATGTACCTTGCATATTCAGAGAGAAAGGGCATAAGAATTGTATGATAATAGGGAATAATGGCCAAGAATAACACCAATATCAATAAGAAATCATGATGCAAAATGGACGTATCATAGAGTCTTGAAGCTTGTTGACTTGCCAATCCTTTTCCTTTCCTTTCTTTCCTTGGGGATTCTCCTCACATTCCAGCCAATTCTCTCTATAGACTTCATCTGAAATAAACTAGGTAAAACTATTAGTCCAAGAGACAATGTATGTTGTCATGAATTATCAAAACCTCCAAGGGAGCATATGTGCTTTCAATCTCCCCCTTTTTGGTAATTGATGACAACATACGATCAAAGCTTCAAATTTAGATATGCAAAGATATATGAAAGCTTTGAGAAACACATAACTGAGACAAGCTCCCCCTAAATGTGTGCAATCCTTTTCAGAGGATAGTTGCTTTGCAATCCATGAACATAACAGAGTAGGAAGGACATGATAAGTCGTGTGTAACTTGGCTATGAACATCAAACATACGTGAGTGAGGTGTTTCCATGTTCAAGACTCTCTCGTGCAAACAATATGTGATAGATGTGAAGTTGTCCCTGTCTTTTGATGTGATGGTGGCTATCATTTTTGGTGGAGTAGACTTTGATGATCCGACTACAAACGTGCGAGGATATCGCGCCTTAGCAATCGCTAAACTAACTCCAAGAGGTTATTGACCATGCCGGAGCACGATCAACCTGACCACAAGGGTCTATTTCCTGCACGCAAACAAAGAACAAGCAAGAAACTGAAATTGCAATCTGGATATTGCGAATATAAGAGGAAAACTTTATTGATGAAAGTGGGGTTCTATGACGTCTTGGTCTGGTCGTAGAATAGAAACGAAGGACGTGAAGTTGCAGCTATGACAAACTTGTAATCTAAACAAAACCCAAGTCTAAACGGTGCCCTAATGGTTGTATATATGGGGGAATAGAGGGGGATTTCATGGCCCCTTGGAGGAGGGGTCCGAAACCAACCCTAACTCAGTTTCCCCACACATACGGACTCTAAAAACAGCCTATAATATGGTATTTCGAAATTACATGGGCCTGGTTGAAAAATAAGGTGGTGCGGCACCTATAATAACCTATGGATGAAATTTATAAAGTGGCATCTTGAATATTTCGTCCAAGCCTTCATGCTCTCATTATGGTGGCTTCAAAGTGCGAAAATCACCACTGGAAGCTCCATTGTTCTTTCCCGCGCACGCACCTTCTTCTCCATGCTTGTTCCCGCTCCATTGGCCATCCTTCTTGTCTATGCTAGATCCTTCATTAATAAGTAAAACAAAAGTATCTAATTTAGGCAGCATCATATCGTCATGAACATTAGAAGGACATCCAAGAAATAAAAGTACCTGGTAATTCAATTGGCGTGCGCGAGCTCTAGTAACTGGTCCAGTATGTATAGCAGCAGGGGTTGTGGGTGTAACAACGGTACTATGTCCTCATCATCCTCCTCTTCTTGAACTGAAGTCGTCCTTGACGGAAGCTCTTCTTCCTCACCCTAATAAGGCTTCAAATCTGCAATGTTAAAAGTGGGACTAACCCCAAAATCTGCACGCAGCTCAAGTTTATATGCATTATCATTTATTTTCTCTAACACCTTAAAAGGACCATCAGCACGTGGCATGAGCTTTGACTCGCGCAAATCAGGAAACCTATCCTTACGCAAATGTAACCAAACAAGATCTCCGGGTGCAAAAACAACATGTTTTCTACCCTTATCTCCAGCAAGTTAATATTTAGCATTCATACGCTCAATGTTTTCCTTAGTTAACTCATACATCTTTAATATCAATTCAGCACGTTCTTTAGCATCAAAATTAACCTTCTCCGAAGATGGAAAAGGCAACAAATCAATAGGTGCACGAGGTAGGAAACCATACACAACTTCAAAAGGGCACATCTTAGTAGTAGAATGCAGTGAACGATTATAAGCAAATTTAATATGAGGCAAGCATTCTTCCCACATTTTCAGGTTATTCTTCAAAATAGCCCTAAGCATAGTAGACAATGATCTATTGACTACTTCAGTTTGTCCATCAGTTTGGGGGTGACATGTAGTACAAAAAAGCAGTTTAGTCCCCAACTTAGCCCATAAACATCTCCAAAAGTGGCTAAGAAATTTAGCATCACGATCTGAAACAGTCATATTTGGCACACCATGCAAGCGAATAATTGCACGAAAGAACAAATCAGCAACATTAGCAGCAGCATCACTTTTATGACATGGTATAAAGTGTGCCATTTTCAAAAATCTATCCACGACAACAAATATGCTATCCCTCATATCGTGGTTTTGTCACGGCAGATGTTCTCGTGCGAGAACTTAGGTGTGAGGCCATCGCAACTAGGTAGCGACTTGAACAGGGTTGATCGGGAATGGGAGACAAGGGTTTAGCCAGGTTCGGCACCTCCAATGGAGTTAAAGCCTACATCTTGCTTGATTGCTATTGATGATGATGATGATGATCTCGATTACAAGGGTGCTATTTCTCCACCTCTAATCTTGAGAGCTTCTACTTTGATATTGTCTAAGACTTGTCTGTCTTTACCTAACTTAACTTGTCCCTCTTGGGCCCTCCTTATATAAGTTGAAGGGGCAGGCTTTACATGTAGAGTCCTAGTAGGACTACAACGAGTCTCTTTTCTATTACAAGTTGAATCCTAATTCGGGTCTTGCTTCCCTTTTCATGGAACCTTTCCTCTTCTTGGACCTTCTCCGTGAGCCGGCTCTCCAGGCTCGTGAGCCAGCCTTCTTCCAGGTTGCACACTAGGCCTTAGTCCTTGTCATCCAGGTCGACCCGGTAAGTGAGGTGACCCATGAGACGCCAAGTGGTGGGCCGGGTTATACCTCTGGACCGGGTCAAACCATGAGGAATATCCCCAACATTAGCCCCCAGGTTAGCTTGAATTTATTCACGGTAAGCTCCTGAAATAAGAATAATAAATATGTTAAGGGACAGGCTTGCTCCACTGGCCGGCTTATTTCAATGAAGTGGCTCCTCGAAAATAAGGGTTTCTTTGTCATATCAACATGCCGTCTTCACAATCAACTTGCTGACGTTAGTTCCTTGTAGAAGAATATTAGGAATAATAATCCATCTGACGTTGAGTCGGCTCCTCGGGCTTTGGTTTGATGAAAATATTGGGAATATAAATTCGTCTGTTGTTGAACCGGCTTTCTGGGACGTGGGGCTCTTGTCGGGTCATCGGACATAGTGGATGCCAAATTAGGATGAAAATATTGTTGATTTATGGATGTAGAAATTGCCAACTTATGAAGCCGGGTTGCATATATAGACTGTGTCGGGTCATGAACATTGATGATGCCATGTCAAACAACTAGACTCTGGTCGCCTTGATAAAATTATTGGAATAAAGAAATATGTGTGATGTTGAGCCGGTTTTCAATGCTGCGGCTAGATAAAAATATTGGGAATAAAAAATCCATCTGATGTCGAGCCGGCTTCTGGGCCTTTCTATAAATAACTTGGGGAAGATGATCTTTGTAAACCTCCACCAATAAATGAGACCCGTCTCGCTCAAATTGACAGCTTGAAGGTGTTCTTCTATTTTTTATCTCCATATTACCTGTAGCCCCCAAGCTCTCAGTTTATCAGTTCATGATGACTTGGTGTTTTGCATAAAAATAGTATCTTTGACTGTGTAGCCCCCAAATGTCGGGTTGTCTTGCGTGCAGCAGCCTGGGACTTGTAATTGTCTTATACTTATAAAACTTCGGACAATGTAGCCCCCAAGGGCCGGCTCATCCGTATGTGATCGGTCGGGTCTTCAATTTGGACCTTATGATCTGTAAACAACTGAACGTTGTAGCCCCCAAGTGTCGGGTCCCATGCCTGCAGCGACTTGGGACTTTTAAAAAAATTGTAGAATTTGAACCGAGTAGTGTAGCCCTCAAGTGTCGGGTCGTATGCCTGCATCGACTCTGGACTTACATTTACTTCTTATTTGAAAAGAATACCATCATATGATGTAGCCCCCAAGTGTCGGGTCATATGCCTGCAACGACTCGGGACTGTGTGAGAATAATATAACCCATTTGTATTTAGACAGGCAATGCTGAATCAGGACGGCTTGGAACTTTCTGAGTTTGAAAGAGTAGGACTTGTTGCTTTATCTCGCAGTGCCATAATGTACTTCAAAAATTCTCTTGAACTCATATTAATCTGGCTTGAATGAATCCTTGGCCGTGGTTGCAATTTAACCTGGTAATTTATCGTTTATACGTATATCCTGGAATAATGCCTTTGTGCTTGAAATGAAATCCCTGCCAGTGGTTGCGGTGCAAACCGGCAATTGACATTACAAGCTTGTTCTGCTTGGAATAGAAAACCATGAATCCTGGTTGTCATGCAACCCGGCAAATCATGTTTCCATAATTGCTATAACTTGGAAATTTATTTAAGAGACTTGGCCTTCCATAAGATAAAATCGGCTCCTGTTTGCTCAACCCGGTCATATAGACTTGGTGTTGTTGATCGAAATCCTTGGTCGTGGTTGTAGTGCAACCCGACAAATATATGTTTGAGAAATCCATAAGTGTTGTAGTTTACTACAAAGCACAAGTTGAAAAAAATCCAAGACCCAGTCAATTAAATGACCCGGCATTATATGTGATAGGCCGGCTCAGCAATATGTAATAGGCCAGCTCGGCAATATATAATATGTCAGCACAGCAATATGTGATAGACCGGCTCTTCGAGAATAGTCATTTCTTCTGAGCTAGCTTGGAAACCCCAATCATTTAATACTGGTTATGATAAACCATGATGAAGATCCGGCCATTTTGGCTATCAAAGATTTATTTGTTCCTATAGAAGTTACAATGTAACCCGATTTGAAGACTGGCTTTCTGCAACATAAACAAATATAGATATGTATATATGATGCATTGTGCAATGATGCAATGCAGGATGATGTATGTATATGATAACAGGGTATAAAAATGCCAATTTTCAAGGCATGACATAAAGACCGGCTTTCGAGGCTCGAGTCTTGCTTCAATGAAGCTGGCGTGATAGCCCATGGTTTATCCTCGCTCTCTATAATCCGACTCTCTTGTGACTTAAGCCGGTGTTTTAACCTTGAAAAGTTCAGGGTCCATATGGATTGACTTATTAAGAGTACAATGGGTCACCTTTTTGGAGTAGCATCTTGCAAACAGGCAGGTTTAACCAAGTTTGATAGTGGCATTTAGTCGAGCCAAGAGGGATATTAATGACTAACTCGTTGAGTCGGGAGCCCCCAAGTGACCATATGATCATGGAAAAGCTCAGCATAGGATATACAAGAGACAATGCTACTACTGCAAAACATCTGGGGTCCAGATAAGCCGGCTTTATTCCATTGATCATAATATAATGAGCCAATAAGGCAAGATACCTATGTTTGAATAGCGCATCAGGGCAGCTAGTCCTCTTTGGCAACCTTTAATTTTTCGCCAATAAGGCAGGGCACCCATGTTTGAACTGCGCATCATGGCAGCTAGTCCTCTTTGGCGACCTTTACCTTTTCACCAATAAGGTTGGGCACCCATGTTTGAACTGCGCATCGTGGCAGCTAGTCCTCTTTGGTGACCTTTATTTTTCGCAAATAAGGCAGGGCACCCGTGTTTGAACTGCGCATCATGGCAGCTAGTCCTCTTTGGCGACCTTTACCTTTTCACCAGTAAGGCAGGGCACCCATGTTTGAACTGCACATCGTGGCAGCTAGTCCTCTTTGGAGACCTTTAATTTTTTGCCAATAAGGCAGTAGCCCCCGGGACCGGTTTGTCTTCCCTGTAATGACCTGGGGTTCTTGTATTTGTTGAAACCAGCCAAATCTGCCGAATCATGTCTGTGTAGCCCCCGAGTCTTAAGTCGACTCGAGGAGTTGGCTTGAGAGTCTTCATACTTGGTTGTGGCATAAGCCGGGTAGAGTTGACAGATCAAAGGTCAAATACACTTAAACTGGAGGCAGTGTGGCGAGTTGATGATCTTCTCGATGCTCGTGATATGTTCTCGACATATCTCATTCAACAAAGCCATTTTTTCCCAAATTGAGCTCATATGCCTCTGGACCCATTTCTTGCTATTCTCTGTTGGTTCGGCTCTCATGGCTCTTCTAGGGCCCTTTTTTTGCCAATGGCTTTGAATTTATTGGCTCAAATGATGGCTGGCTCAAACGGTAACTTCTCCAGGGATGGTTCCTCTGTGGCTCTGGCTCTCCTATTTCCTCGTATGTACTGAAGCAGACCGGACCGGGGGATGGCAAGCCAGTGCGCCTATCCATTGGGCAACCCAGCACGGGTGGAGGCTGATAATAGATTATTTTTGCTCTAGCATTGTTGGAGTAGACCGGACCGCGGGGGCGGCGGCATGCGCGCGTCTGTTGGGCGGCTCGTACGGGCGAGCGCGGCCCCGGCATGTTGATGTAGACGCGAGAGCTGGCCAGTAACTTGGCGCGGACGGGGTAGTCGGCCGCGGCGTTGGAAGCCGACGCGGACGCGCAAGTCAACCGCGACGTGTTGATGTAGACGGCATGCACGCATGTCCGTCGGACAGTGCGGCATGGACGGACGCTGGCGCATGATGATATTGGTGCGAGCTCCGTATTTGTGGTCTAACGCCACACCACTTTTGTAATAAACAATTGTCGTGCGTAAAAATATTACAAACCAAAGTAATTGTTCTCAAAGAAAAAATATATATATATGCTAATAAAAATAGACTGAATGGATATGACCTAATGTATTTGGACGGCATATGAATTAGTCCGTCCAGATGTTCGATTGATGAGGCAGTTGCAGATGAAAAATGGATCGATGGAATAGTACTCAATACTGTATACCATTACTAGTTGATTTCTCCACCACAGGATCTTCTCTTCTTTTTTTCATTTTTTCTGGTGGATCACTTGCTACCGGAGGTAGAACATGGCCTTTGTATCCGAAGTATGTTGTCACTGATGATTCCTGCTGAGCGGATCAATCTGATCTTTTTCTTGACACGGTCGTGAGGCCAGAAAGTCAAAAGGTCAAAAAAGGAGCCTTTTGCTTTCACGTGAGAAGCACCCGTGCTGATTTGAATGCCTTTGAATGCTACTTGGTGCATATGAACTGTGCTGCTGCCACCGCCGAACATTGTTTTTGTATTTAATGATGTTTTTTTGCTTGGACGATGAGTGTAGTAGACTGGTCATGATGATTGTTGTCGGTGTAGTACCCGTCCGTATTGTGGTCTTCCTCGCTTTTTTGTTCTACCGAGTCAAACTCATTTTTCTTCCCTTTCCAACACGAAGTCGTATCCGAGTAGAGAAGCTACTTCTTTTCTTTCCTTTTGCTTTGTGGCTCACGTGAGGAGGCAGTACTAGGTGTAGTATTTGAGTGGTTTCTAACGCTTGTAGGTCTGGTCTGTGATTGCTTCTACTTTAAATCAACTTGTATTCCATGTGCAGCCATGACCAACGTCGGTGGTATGTCGTGCATCAACTAATAAACTTTCTTTTGGAAACATCAGGCGCGAGGCTTCGGATGATTATTTCTTTTTGACCTAGAACAACAAAACAACAGCAGCGGCGGATTGCTTTTTTTTCGGGAGCTGGTCCATTCCCTTGGTGGCGTCTTGATAACCCACAAGTATAGGGGATCGCAACAGTTTTCGAGTGTAGAGTATTCAACCCAAATTTATAGATTCGACACAAGGGGAGCCAAAGAATATTTGCGAGTATTAGCAGTTGAGTTGTCAATTCAACCACACCTGGAGATTAAATATCTGTAGCAGAGTGATCAGTAGCACAGTAGTATGATAGTTTTGATAGCAGTAGTAGCAGTAACAGTAATGGTAACAGTGATAGCAATGGTTTTGTAGCAAGTGTAACAGTAGCATTAGCAATAGTAACTTAGCAAGACCAATATGTGGAAAACTCGTAGGCACTAGATCGGTGAACTCGTTGGAGATATTCATCATATAACAGTCATAACCTAGGGCGACATAGAACTAGCTCCAGTTCATAAATGTAATGTAGGAATGTATTCCGTAAATAGTCATATGTGCTTATGGAAAAGAACTTGCATGACATCTTTTGTCCTACCCTCCCGTGGCAGTGGGGTCCATAAGGAAACTAAGGGATATTAAGGCCTCCTTTTAATAGAGAACCGGAACAAAGCATTAACACATAGTGAATACATGAACTCCTGAAACTACGGTCATCACCGGAAAGTATCCCGACTATTGTCACTCCGGGGTTTACGGATCATAACACGTGGTGCCTATGACTAGCAAGATTGGATCAATAACATAGATATAATGGTGATAACATAAATGGTTCAGATCTGAAATCATGGCACTCGGGCCCTAGCGACAAGCATTAAGCATGGCAAAGTCATAGCAACATCAATCTCAGAACATATTGGATACTAGGGATCAAGCCTTAACAAAACTAACTCGAGTACATGATGAATCTCATCCAACTCCTCACCGACCAGCAAGCCTACGAAGGAATTACTCACTCCCGGTGGGGAGCATAATGGAATTGGCGATGGAGAAGGGTTGATGATGATGAAGACCGAAGATTCCCCTCTCCGGAGCCCCAAACGGGCTCCAGATCTGGCCTCCCGATGAAGAACAGGAGGTGACGGTAGCTCCGTATCGTAAAACGTGATGAAACTTTCTCTCTGATTTTTTTCTCCGAAAATAGGATTTTATGGCGTTGGAATTAGGGTCAGTGTGGCCCCGAGGTGGGCACAACCCACCAGGGCACGCCTGGAGGGGGTGCCCAACCAGGGCACCCCCTCCGGTGGTTCTTTGCTCCAATAATTTTCATTTATCGTAAAATAAATCTCCAAAAAGTTTCGTCCAGTTTCGAGAACTTTTATTTCTGCACAAAAACAACACCATGGTAGTTCTGCTGAAAATAGTGTCAGTCCGGGTTAGTTTCATTCAAATCATGCAAATTAGAGTCCAAAACAATAGCAAAAGCATGAGGAAAAGTAGATACGACGGAGATGTATCAACTCCCCCAAGCTTAACCCATTGCTCGTCCTCAAGCAATTCAGTTGACAAACTGAAAGTGATAAAGAAAAACTTTTACGAACTCTTTTGTTCTTGTTTACATATATATGCTTAAGTAGCACCCAGGATTTCAGCAAAGATTATGACTAACCATGTCAGCAATAACTCTTAGAAACTATATTAACTCATATCAATGACATAAGCAACTAGCGAACAATAATAAAATATCTCAAGCGCCAACACTTTGTCAAAACAATCGTGATATGATATGACAATAGTGGTATCTCGCTAGCCCTTTCTGAGACCGCAAAACATAAATGCAGAGCACCTCTAAAGTTCAAGTAGCGACTAAACATTGTAATTCATGGTAGAAAAGATCCAGTCATACTGCACCCAACATTAACTATACACAATGCATGAGGATGACAATAGTGCTCTCAGGTCTGGCGCTTATTTGAGAAGGTGATGACTCAACATAAAAGTAAATAGATAATCCCTTCGCGGAGGGAAGCAGGGATTTGCAGAGGTGCCAGAGCTCAAAGCTTAAATCAGATATAAATATAATTTTGGGAGGTGCACCCTTCCTGTCAATGTTACGACCAAGAGTTATCAATATCTTCCATGCTAAACACATTAGCGGCGGTTCCCAAGCGGTAAAAGTAAAGGTTTACTCCCCCTCCACCAACAAACACACTCCACGGCTAGCCGAATCCACGGGTACCGTCCATACCAAAAACATTCCTGGGTGAGTTTGGTTTAGTTATTTGCAATCTTTTTTATTTCGGGACTGGGAATCCCTATTACCGCCCCTCTCGTGCAAGGACAAGTGAATAAACACTCATCATGAGAATAACCCGCTTAACATGGAAGATACTGACCGCCCCTTGTCGCTCCATGAGCGGTCCAGGCACACAAAACAGATGTTCATTTGAAATTTTAGAGGTGGCACATGCAAATTTACTTGGAACGGCAGGGTAATGCCGCATACAAGTAGATATAGTGGACTCATCTAGAATAACTTTGGTTTAAGGATTTTGATGCACAAGCAGTATTCCCGCTTAGTATAGGCGAAGGCTAGCAAATTGATTGAGAATCAGCCAGCTAGAGAGCGAAAACGGTCATTAACATGCATTACGAATAATAAACATTGAATAGTAGCATGAGTAGGATATGGACACCATGAACATAAATATCATGAAGGCTATGTTGGTTTTGATTCAACTACATGCGTGAACATGTGCCAAGTCAACCATTTGAAACATTCAGAGGAGGATACCATATCATCATACCACATCACAATCATTTTAATGCATGTTGACATCCAAGATCAATCATTATCCACTCCTAGCTACTTAAACATGGCATGAGCAACTATAATCTCTAATTGTCATTGCAAACATGTTTGATCATAATATGTTGAATCAAGGATACTAGGTTAAACATATTTACAAAAACAAAAACAAGTTGAGTTCATACCCGCTTTTCTCTGCCATAGTCACTTCATCAAATATCGTCATTATTGCCTTTCACTTGCACGACTGAATGATATGAAAATAATAATAGTGCAAGAGTGTCGTGGACTAAGCTGGAATCTACAAACATTTTATTCAAGAGGAGAAGACAAAGTAACATGGGCTCTTTTTTAGATTAACAATGATGCATATGAGAGCCACTCAACATTTTCATTGTGGTATTCTCCTTGGTATGACTCAAATAAAAGGAAAATAATTTCAGAGAAACACACTGAAATATTTTTGGTGTTTTTGGTTTTTCTTGAAGAAAGCAAATTAAAGAGGGAAAAACAAAAACGAGAAAAACTATTTACACGGGAAAGCTCCCAACAAGTAAAAGAAGAAGCGAGAAATCTTTTTGGGTTTTATTTTGATACTACAATTAAATTAAACTAGAAAGAAAAGCCGAAAAGAAGTAGGAAATATTTCTGGATTTTCTCAAAGGTTTTCAAACACGCAAGAAGAAAGCAAGAAAATAAATCTAGCATGGATAATACAATGAAAAAGTATGAACACCGACAACTGGAATGAAATGTGTAAACATGAATATAATGTCGGTGGAAATACGTACTCCCCCAAGCTTAAGATTTTGGCCTAGCTTGGTAATCACCATCCATAATAACCATCCGGTCCTAAGTCGAAGTGCGGTGGAGACGGCACCTGAGCGTCCCACTCATGGGGCTCCTCCTCAGCAGCTGCTAGGTTGTTCCAGTAGGCTGTAATGTCCTCTGGCATGATCATGTATCCGTTCCTGGTAGGGGAATCAAACAGAGAAGGTGCAGGCAACGGGATAACATCACGGGTTTTGACGCTGAATACTAAGTTGTAACGAATGTTATGAAAAGAATTAGCTGCATCAATAAATTGGTGATCCTGCAATGCCTTGAGATCTAGATAAACTTGGGACAAGGGATAATCATGTGGGCGAATCTGAACATTAAAGTGTCTCGCTAAGCGAGTAGCATAAATACCACCATGTATCTTTCCATTAGTCCTATTAAGGTGTAAGCGACGTGCAATAATAGCCCCCATGCTAAAGGTGTGATCATTGTGCAATGCATGGCGTAAAATGGCGAAGTCGGGGGCACTGAGTGCACCAACCTTCTCTCTAGCAGTTAAACACTTCGCGATGAACAAAGCAAAGTAATGCACAGAAGGAAACTGCAAACTGGTAGCAGTGGCTTTTGACACGCCTCTATCTTCACCCACTGTTAAAGTGAGCAGAAAGTCCTCAAACTCCGCTGGTCTAGGCTCTCTTAATTCCCCATCAGAAGGGATCAATCATATGTCACAAAAGTCAGTGAGCGGTATCTTGTGAGTTTCAGCATATAGCTTAAACTGCACCTCGGGAGGATTATTCCTACTCAGAAAATGAAAACTTTGCACAAAGGAATTTGTAAGGATGTGGTGTTGGTCACACTTAGCTGCGATGAAATCGGTCATCCCAGCATTTGCAACGAATTGGGCAAACTCTTGATGGAACCCGGCCTCCTCCATGAAGGCATCATGCGGCCATTCGCACGGCCGCACCTCCGCCGTTCTCGGAGTGTGGAGGTCATTGTCCGATGATTCCCCAATGACTCCTTTAGCATTTTTCTTGGAGGAAAACTTCCTAAAGAAATCCATCTTATTCCTATAGTTAAAATTCTAAAAATTTCAGTCTACAAAAATTTTGTCAACAAAACTTCGTAAGATTGATAGCAACTACTCCTAAGGATGCATAGAGGCCATATTAAGCATTCAAACTACTTAACACTCTAAGAATTCAACATGCAAGCCCATCTAAAGCAGCACCAAGAGTAGCTAATTACTCTAAAAATAACCCACTAAATCAAAAACTAATTGGAGCAATGGAGGAGTCACATACCAAGTAGCAATCCCCCAAAACAGTTTCAAAAATGGAGCTTCGAGCAAAGAGATCAAAATCCGCGGATTTGAGAGCAAGAACACGAGAGTGAGAGCTATGGTGATTTTTTTCTGGAGGTAGGAGATGACATGGGCTAAAGAGGTAAGTGAGGGGACCCACGTGGGGGCCACAACCCACCAGGGCGCGCCTGGGGTTGCTCGCGCGCCCTGGTGTCTTGTGGACACCAGGTGCACTCCCCTCTGATGTTATTTGCACTAGAAATTCAGAAATATTCAGAAAAAATCATACCAAATTTTCAGGACATTCTGAGAACTTTTATTTTTGGGTCATTTTTTATTGCACGGAGAAATCAGAAAACAGGATAAACATGGCATTTTATCTTATTTGACTAAGTAAAATAGAAAACAAAAGGTGGGATCAGAAGGTTATGCCTACTAGGTTCATCAACTTCATACCTCTCAAAAATGATTCCTTAATAAGGTTGATCAAGTCTTATTAACAACCACTTCCGATTAGCATGAAACCGAAGAACTTTCGTAAAACACTAAGTTACCTCAATGGGGATATGCATATCCCCAACAATAAGTATATCATATTTCTTTTTGGAAGTAGGTAGAGGTAGTTGAAAACTTCCAATAGTGAGTGTCGGAGATTCTTCAATAACATTTATACCATTCACTTGGAATTGTCTCTTCGGAAAGTGCACCGTATGCTCATTACCATTGATATGAAAAGTGACTTTGCTTTTATTGCAATCAATAACAGCCCCTGCAGTATTCAAAAAGGGACTACCAAGGATAATCTACATGTTGTCGTCCTCGGGCATCTCAAGAATAACAAAGTCCGTTAATAAAGTAACGTTTGCAACAACAACGGGCACATCCTCACAAATACCGATAGGTATGGTAATTGATTTGTCAGCCATTTGCAATGATATTTCAGTAGGTGTGAGTTTATTCAAATCAAGTCTTTTTTATAAAGTAAAAGGCATAACACTAACACCAGCTCCCAAATCACACAAAGCAGTTTTGACATAATTTCTTTTAATGGAGCAAGGTATAGTTGTTATTCCAGGATCTCCAAGTTTTTTAGGTACTCCATCCTTAAAATAATAATTAGCAAGCATGGTGGAGATTTCAGCTTCAAGTATCTTTCTTTTATTAGTGATGATGTCTTTCATGTATTTTGCATAAGGGGCCATTTTTAAGATATCAGTTAAGCGGGTACGCAAAAAGGCTGGCCTAATCATTTCAGCAAAGCGTTCAAATTCTTCATCATCCTTTTTCTTAGATGGTTTAGGTGGAAAAGGCATGGGTTTGTGAACCCATGGCTCTCTTTCTTTACCATGTTTCCTAGCCACAAAGTCCATTTTATCATATCGTTTATTTTTAGGTTGTGGGTTATCAAGATCAACAGGAGGCTCTATTTCAACATCATTATCTGGTTCTTTATCATTTTTTTGGTTGAGTATCGTCATGAACATCATCATTATCATTTTCATTATCACTAGGTGAGTGTTCATTACCAGATTGAGTTTCAGCATCAGAAATAGAGACATCATTATCATCAGGAGGTTTTTCTATCTCAGGTTCACTAGAGGTATGCAAAGTCCTATCATTTTTCTTTTTCTTTTTCTTTTTAGAAGGACTAGGTGCATCAGTGTTAATTCTCTGAGAGTCTTGTTCAATTCTTTTAGGATGACCTTCAGGATAAAGAGGTTCTTGGGTCATTCTACCGCCCCTAGTTACTACTCTAACAACAAAATCATTCATATTATTATTCATTTCATCAAGCAATTCTTTTTGAGATTTAGCAACTTGTTCTAACTGGGTTTGAACCATAGAGGCATGTTTTCCTACACCTCTAACATCATTACTGATTCTAAATAACAAGTCACTCAAGCGAGCAATCATATCAGAATTATATTTTAATTGTTTCATAATGTAGTCGTCAAACTCATATAAGCATTGACTTGGATGTTTATTGTAAGGGATATCACTTTCATCAAACTTTAATAAAGAATTAACCTCTACGACCTATGGAGGTGTTGGTGCATCAAGGCCATGTATTTCTTCAATAGGTGGTAAATTCTTAACATCCTCAGCTTTAATACCTTTTTCCTTCATGCATTTCTTTGCCTCTTGCATATCTTCAGGACTGAGAAATAAGATACCCCTCTTCTTCAGAGTGGGTTTAAGTGGTGGTTCAGGGAGAGTCCAATCATCATAATTCTTAAATATATTATTGAATAGTTCCTCGGCTTGTTCAACAGTTCATTCCCCGATAACACAACCAGCACAACTATCTAGGAAGTCCCTAGAAGCATCTGTTAGTCCATTATAGAAGATATCAAGTATTTCATTTTTCTTAAGAGGGTGATCAGGCAAAGCATTAAGCAATTGGAGAAGCCTCCCCCAAGCTTGTGGGAGACTCTCTTCTTCAATTTGCACAAAGTTAAATATTTCCTATAAGGCAGCTTGATTCTTATGAGCAGGAAAATATTTTTCAGAGAAGTAGTAAATCATATCCTGGGGACTACGCACACAACCATGAGCAAGAGTATTGTACCATATCTTAGCATCACCCTTTAATGAGAATGGAAATAACTTAAGAATATAGTAGTAGTGAATCTTCTCATCATGAGCAAAGAGGGTGGCTATATCATTCAGCTTAGTAAGATGTGCCACTACAGTTTCAGTTTCATAGCCATGGAAAGGATCAGATTCAACCAAAGTAATTAACTCTGGGTCGACAGAGAATTCATAATCCTTATCAGTAACAAAGATAGGTGAAGTAGCAAACTTAGGATCACATTTCATTCTAGCATTCAAAGTCTTTTCCTTATACTTGCATAATAATTTCTTAGGATCATCTCTATCCTTACAAGAAAGGATTTCTCTAGCTATTTCTCCATCCAAAACATAACCCTCGGGTATCTTAGGCATTTCAAATCTAGGACAGCTAGGTCTAATAGGTGTTTCATAGTTCTCAGTTTCAAAGACTTCATTAGTTTCAGTAATCTCATCAGTTTCAGTAATTTCATTCTCTTTAGCTCTAGCAATTTGTTCATAAAGAAATTCACCTAGTGGCACATTGTCATCAAGCATGGTACTAGCATCATCATAAGCATCATTCATAGAAGAAGTAGCATCATCAATAACTTGCGACATATCAGTGTTACTAGCATGTGGTGGTGTTGCAAGTCTACTCATAACCGAAGGTGAATCAAGTGTAGAGCAAGATGGCAATTCCTTACCTCCCCTCGATTAGAGGGAAACATCTTGGTTTTTGGATCCTTTAGATTCTTCATAGTGATCAATTGATATAAATCCCAAGTGACTCGACAAATATAGCTATGCTCCCCGGCAACGGCGCCAGAAAAAGGTCTTGATAACCCACAAGTATAGGGGATCGCAACAGTTTTCGAGGGTAGAGTATTCAACCCAAATTTATAGATTCGACACAAGGGGAGCCAAAGAATATTTGTGAGTATTAGCAGTTGAGTTGTCAATTCAACCACACCTGGAGATTAAATATCTGTAGCAGAGTGATCAGTAGCACAGTAGTATGATAGTTTTGATAGCAGTAGTAGCAGTAACAGTAATGGTAACAGTGATAGCAATGGTTTTGTAGCAAGTGTAACAGTAGTAGTAGCAATAGTAACTTAGCAAGAACAATATGTGGAAAACTCGTAGACACTAGATTGGTGAACTCGTCGGATGATATTCATCATATAACAGTCATAACCTAGGGCGACACAGAACTAGCTCCAGTTCATAAATGTAATATAGGCATGTATTCCGTAAATAGTCATACGTGCTTATGGAAAAGAACTTGCATGACATCTTTTGTCCTACCCTCCCATGGCAGCGGGGTCCATAAGGAAACTCAGGGATATTAAGGCCTCTTTTTAAAAGAGAACCAAAACAAAGCATTAACACATAGTGAATACATGAACTCCTCAAACTACGGTCATCACTGGAAAGTATCCCGACTATTGTCACTCCGGGGTTTAGGGATCATAACACGTAATAGGTGCATATGACTAACAAGATCGGATCAAGAACATAGATATAGTGGTGATAACATAAACGGTTCAGATCTTAAATCATGGCACTCGGGCCCTAGTGACAAGCATTAAGCATGGCAAAGTCATAGCAACATCAATCTCAGAACATATTGGATACTAGGGATCAAGCCCTAACAAAACTAACTCGATTACATGATGAATCTCATCCAACTCCTCACCGACCAGCAAGCCTACGAAGGAAGTACTCACTCCCGGTGGGGAGCATCATGGAATTGGCGATGGAGAAGGGTTGATGATGACGAAGACCGAAGATTCCCCTCTCCGGAGCCCTAAACGGGCTCCAAATCTGGCCTCCCGATGAAGAACTCCGTATCGTAAAACGCGATGAAACTTTCTCTCTAATTTTTCTCCGAAAGTAGGATTTTATAGCGTTGGAATTAGGGTCAGTGGGGCCCCGAGGTGGGCACTACCCACCAGGGCGCGCCTGGAGGGGATGGCGCACCCTGGTGTATCGTGCCCAACAAGGGCACCCCCTCCGGTGGTTCTTGGCTCCAGTAATTTTCATTTATTGTAAAATAAATCTCCAAAAAAGTTTCGTCCAGTTCCGAGAACTTCTATTTCTGCACAAAAACAACACCATGGTAGTTCTGCTGAAAATAGCGTCAGTCCGGGTTAGTTTCATTCAAATCATTCAAATTAGAGTCCAAAACAAGAGCAAAAGCGTGAGGAAAAGTAGATACGACGGAGACGTATCATGGCGCCTTGCCTTGTTGTCTTCCGCACGACCGAACTTTAATTATTTGGACCTTGATTAACAAAGTTGAGGTTGATATCGTCATAGCCGCGGCGCACGATCTGTTTGCCGTCGAATACATCGATCTGAGCAGACTGCTCGCGACGGCACGCGGGATAGCCACGGAAAGTTCCTTCGATCTGGACTGATGAACTCAGAGTCGATATAGATCCTTTTGTGCCAGCTCTTGTTCGTCCGATCAATAATGAGCTTCTCGATCCCTAGAAAAACTCCCTCCAAGAACACAACACCACCGTGCGCTGGCCCCACGGTGGGCGCCAACTATCATGGTTTTATCACGACAGACATCCTGCTTGATTGCTATTGATGATGATGATGATGATGATGATGATCTCGATTACAAGGGTGCTATTTCGCCACATCTAATCTCGAGAGCTTCTACTTTGATCTTGTCTAAGACTTGTCTGTCTTGACCTAACTTAACTTCTCCCTCTTGGGGTGCCTTGCCCCTCCTTATATGAAGGGGCAGGCTTTACATGTAGAGTCCTAGTAGGACTACAACTAGTCTATTTTCTATTACAAGCTGAATCCTAATCCGGGTCTTGCTTCCCTTGTCAGGGAACCTTTCCTCTTCTTGGACCTTCTCTGCAAGCCGGCCCTCCAGGCCTCTTTGTGAGCCGGCCTTCTTCCGGGTTGCACACTGGGCCTTAGTCCTTGTCATCCAGGTCGACCCGGTAAGCAAGGTGACCCATGAGACGCCAAGTGATGGGCCAGGTTATACCTCCTGGCCGGGTCAAACCATGGGCAATATCCCCAACA
Source organism: Elymus sibiricus (assembly GCA_039707655.1). Classification (NCBI taxonomy): domain Eukaryota; kingdom Viridiplantae; phylum Streptophyta; class Magnoliopsida; order Poales; family Poaceae; genus Elymus; species Elymus sibiricus. The sequence goes on from CM077671.1 coordinate 140,772,270, forward strand.
CCTCCCCTTCTTTGTTCGAGGTAAACCTAAAACAAAGTCCATAGGGATATCTTACCAAGGAACACTAGGTATAGGCAAGGGCATATATAAACCATGAGGATTGAGTCGTGACTTAGCTTTTTGACATGTAGTGCAACGAGCAACAAAACGCTCAACATCCCATCTCATCTTTGGCTAAAAGAAATGTGTAGCAAGTATGTCCTTCGCCTTCTTCACGCCGAAGTGTCCCATTAATCCTCCTCCATGCGCCTCCTACAACAACAAAAGACGAACGAAGCTTGCTGGAATGCATAGCTTGTTAGCACGGAACACAAATCCATCATTTATGACGAACTTGTTCCATGTTATCCCTTCTTTACAATTCTCCAACACATCTTTAAATTCAGCATCATGCACATATTGATCTTTGATCGCCTCCAAACCAAATATTTTAAAGTCACGTTGTGAAAGCATAGTATAATTAACAACGAGACAGTGCATCAGCTATAACATTTTCTTTACCCTTCTTGTGTTTAATGACATAAGGGAAAGTCTCAATGAATTCAACCCATTTAGCATGTCTATGGTTCAGTTTTGCTTGACTTTTAATATGTTTCAAAGATTCATGATCAAAATGTATGACAAATTCTTTAGGCCATAAATAATGTTGCCATGTTTCCAGAGTCCGAACAAGACCATATAATTCCTTATCATAAGTAGAATAATGCAGACTAGGCCCACTCAATTTTTCAAAAAAGTATGCAATGGATTTACCATCTTGTAATAACACACCTCCTAAGCCAATTCCACTAGCATCACATTCAAGCTCAAAAGTCTTATTAAAATCAGGAAGTTGGAGTAAAGGAGCATGTGTTAACTTATCTTTCAATAGCGCGAAGGCTTCTTCCCGTGCGGTACCCCAAACAAAAGGCACATCCTTCTTTGTAAGCTCATTGAGAGGTGCAGCTATGGTGCTGAAATCCCTCACATAACACCAATAAAAACCAGTGAGTCCAAGAAAACTCCTCACTTGTGTGACCGTTTTGGGCTAATAGCTTCAATCTTGGCTTTATCAACTTCAATTCCCTGAGGAGTAACAACATAGACAAGAAAAGATACTCGGTCGGTGCAAAAGGTGCACTTCCCAAGGTTACCAAACAAACGTGCATCACGTAGAGCAATAAAAACAGCATGCAAATGATCCAAGTGTTCCTCCAAAGATCTACTATAAATCAATATATCATCAAAGTAGACTACCACCAATCATCCAATGAAAGCACGTAAAACCTCGTTCATTAATCTCATGAAAGTGCTAGGTGCATTAGTTAACCCAAAAGGCATGAATAACCACTCATATAATCCAAACTTAGTTTTAAATGTTGTTTTCCATTCATCTCCCAATTTCATACGAATTTGATGGTATCCACTACGCAAATCAACTTTGGAGAAAATTGTAGAGCCACTTAATTCATCAAGCATATCATCTAGCCTAGGAATAGGATGACGATAATGAATAGTAATATTATTAATGCCTCTACAATCAACACACATACGCGATGTACCATCCTTTTTTGGTACTAGAATAATAGGAACAGCACAAGGACTAAGGGATTCGCGTATATAACCTTTTGTCGAGCAGCTCTTGTACTTGACGCATAATTTCCTTCGTCTCCTCTGGATTGGTATGGTATGCAGCACGGTTGGGTAGCAATGCAGCGGGAATTAAGTCAATCTGATGCTCAATCCCTCGAATAGGTGGTAATCCCAGTGGCACGTCTTGTGGAAACACGTCAGCGAACTCCTGCAAAATGTTAGTGACAGCAGGAGGCAAAGAGGGAGGAATGTCCTCGAATGAAAACAATACCTCTTTGCATACAAAAGCATAGCAAACAGATGTAGTAACATCTAAATCAGTAATATCAGATTTAGTGGCAAGTAAACAACCACTCTTCAATTTTATTTTAGATGCAACACTAGATGATGGTTCATTAGGCTTATTATGTTGCTCAAATTCCTTTGCCACAATATGATTTTCACTCTTACTTTGCTCTTGTTTTGCTTTACTAGCTCTAGCAATGTCATCTTTCATAATATCTTCAGGAGACATAGGAAGCAAAGTTATATTTTAATCCTTATGAACAAGAGTATACTGATTTGTCCTACCATGGTGTACAGAATTTTTATCAAATTTCCATGGTCTACCAAGTAAACCGGAGCATGCTTGCATGGGTACCACATCACAATCAACGTAATCAAAATATGTAGCAATGCTAAAGTGCACACGAACAGTACGTGTTACCTTAACCTTGCCACTATTGTTGAACCATTGGATGTAATAAGGATGAGGATGTGGTCTGGTTGTTAGAGACAGCTTCTCCACCATCTCCATACTAGCCAAGTTGTTGCAACCCCCTCCATCAATGATGACGCGAACATAACGCTCCTTCACGACTCCCTTTGTATGGAACAAGTTGTGCCTATGATTTTGCTCAGCCTGTGTAACCTGCACACTCAGAACACGTTGAGCAACTAAACTTTCATACCTGTCAGCGTAGTCAGCAGCCATGTAGTGTGTCTCTTGTTCAGTATCCTCGACACCCTATTCTTCACTTGCAATAAGAGCCAAAGTCTCCTCATCATAATCACTAGCAGACGCATATCCACCATCCTCAGTAACAATCATCACACGCTTAGAAGGGCATTCCCTCGCATAGTAACCTCCACCCTTGCAACGATGACAAATAATCTCATGTGTTTGCCCTGTAGATGCCATGGATGAAGAAGAGTTTTGTACAGGCCCCGAAGGTGTGCCCTTGCTGGAGGCTGGTGGCGGTGCCTGTTTTCTTGTATCTCTGTTGGAGTTGGCAGCTGAAGTAAGTGGTGTCGTAGTAGTACGTGTGGAAGTAGATGATGTACGTGGTGTCCATGATGAAGCTCGTCCTGAAAAAAAATGAGATCTCGCCATTGCCTGTCGATCCTGCACTTCACGTTCAGCTTTGCAAGCAATATGGAATAAACGAGTGATAGCGTTATACTCCTTATACTCTAGAATAGGCTGAATCTCTCTATTTAATCCACCCATAAAACGTGCAAGCATAGCTTCATTCTCCTCAACAATACCACATCTAATCATGCCAGTTTGTAATTCCTGATAATATTCCTCTACAAAAAATTTCCTTGTCTTAAACGCTGCAAATTTTGAAGAAATTCACGTTGATAATATGGTGGAACCCAACGATTACGCATAGAAGTTTTCAAAGCATCCCAAGTAGTAGGGATATTATCATGATGTATTCTACAATGTTCAGACCACCAAACACAAGCGAAACTAGTGAAAGCACAAACAGCAGCAGCAACACGTCTATCCTCAGGAAATTGTAAGCATGTAAAACGTTGTTCTGTTTCTAACTCCCAAGTAAGATATATATCAGGAACATATATCTACCCTCAAATGTCGGAATATTCAATTTAAGTCTAGGGAGATGGTCATGATCCCGTACCTGAGGGGTTGGTGCAACCCTACCATTGCGATTATATCCATGTGGACGACCTGGTGCTTGTTCTGGTAGTTGCCCTGGAACTGATTGGGAGCAACATCTCCCTCATCATCGGAATCACCATCATAGTCCTCATTCTGCTCAACTACAGTAGCAGAAGCAACAACAACACCAGAATTTTGGCCTTGCTCGATAGGCACACGTCGCGCTCGTCCCGCGAAATTCGACCGATATTGTTGTTGCCGAGGTATGACACGTGCAGCTGGTGGTAGACGTGCAAGCACCTCATTGAACTTAGCGTCCATCTTGGTGTCCAATGTATTCTCCAAACCATCTAGCTTCTCCATAGCCTCTCCAAGGCTCGTCAACAAGTCGTGCACCTGTTCACCCATCATTTGTTGAAATTTATCGTGGAGCTCCGTGTTCGTCATGCCCTCCCAGTCGATCTCGTCGGCTTGTGATCCTGTCATGGTTAGCAGCAATAGGAACACACAAGAACATGAACCTACAGACTACTGGGAAGTGGTGGTGGTGGTGGTGTGTCACAAATCCGTCAAGCAAATCTCAAATTCTTACCAATTCTTACCCAACAACAGGTGGTGATCTGCAACCGTTGTAGTCAAAAACCCTCAAATCTTGTATAGAGCGATTGCTAGGTGCTTGTCAAACGCACGAAGTGGGTGTATGTGGAGCTAGGAAGGCTTATAATATGGTAGCAAAAATGGCCAGCAATAATTAGTTCAGAGATGCAAAGTTGAAAACACGCTCAACAACGGTACGGTGCTGGTCCTAGGCTAGACCATACTAGAGACGCGAGCCTAGAACACCAACAAAATCACGATGCGAGACAGAATCAAGGGAAGAGCCACTCTGATTTTTTTCTGAAACCTACTCACGCAAGGAAACACGAAACAGAAAACAAAGGGATCTCGAAAACAAACCTAATATGTGATGGACTCGGATTGGTGGCGGATATGTGGTGGTATATATGGACACGGGTTGATGGTAGATATATGGTGGTGATATATGAACGCGTTGATGATGATGGTGGGTATGGCAGCGGTGCTGATGATGGTGGATATGGCAGCGGTGATGATGATGGTGGGTATGGCAGCGGTGATGATGATGGTGGGTATGACAACGGTGATGCTGATGGTGATTATGCCGGCGGTGATGATGATGGTGGGTATGGCGGCGTGACAACTTATGAACAGAACTCGAAACTCAAAAAGACTAGACGCTAAGACCAGCAACTTGACACGACGATGCAACCGCAAATTCAACTAAGCAAACGTCAAACAAAAAATTGCAAAGGCTCAGATTGGTTCGGATATGATGATCTAACCCTATTTTTGTGGCTTTTTCGTGGACTGTAGGTATGAAGCACACATGCAATCTGAACTATGAAAAACTAGAAAAATCTCATCGAGCAACCTGGAAATCTGATACCACTTGATAGAGGCGACGTTGTCCCTGTCTTTTGATGAGATGGTGGTATCGTTTTCGGTGGAGTAAACTTTGACGATCCGACTACAAACGTGCGAGGATGTCGCACCTTAGCAATCACTAAACCAAGTCCGAGAGGTTATTGACCACGCCGGAGCATGATCAACCTGACCACGAGGGTCTATTTCCTGCACGCAAATGAAGAACAAGCAAGAAACTGAAATTGCAATCTGGATATTGTGAATATAAGAGAGAAGCTTTATTGATAAAAGTGGGGTTGTGTGATGTCTTGGTCTGGTCGTAGACCACAAACGAAGGACGCGAAGTTGCAGCTATGGCTAACTTGTAATCCAAACAAAACCCAAGTCTAAATGGCGCCCTAATGGCTGTATATATGGGGGAATAGAGGGGGATTTTGTGGCCCCTTGGAGGAGGGGTCCGAAACCAACCCTAACTCAGTTTCCCCGCACATACGGACTCTAAAAACAGCCTATAATATGGTATTTCGAAATTACATGGGCCTGGCCCAAAAATAAGGTGGCACCTATAATAGCCTATGAACGAAATTTATAAAGTGGCATCTTGAATATTTCATCCAAGCCTTCATGATCTCATTATGGTGGCTTCAAAGTGCGAAAATCACCACTGGAAGCTCCATTGTTCTTTCTCACGCGCGCACCTTCTTGTCCATGCTTGTTCCCGCTCCATTTGCCATCCTTCTTGTCCATGCTAGGTCCTTCATTCATAAGTAAAACAAAAGTATCTAATTTAGGCAGCATCTTATGTTCATGAACATTAGAAGGATTTCCAAGAAATGAAAGTACCTGGTAATTCAATTGGCGTGCACGAGCTCTACTAACTGGTCCAATATGTATAGCACCAGGGGTTGTGGGTGTAACAATGGTATTGATGTCCTCATCAATATGTGCAAGAAAATAAGAGATCAACTTGATCAGGGATATGATGCATATACTTACCTTGAAGTTCTTGAGCATTTTAACATTAGGAATACACTTGAGAAAACAATGTTAGAAAACACAAGAGTATTCCTCTTATCCAAATGCAAAAGAATTCAAAAGTGCCAAGATGTGCAAGACATATAGAAGATAGTATTTCTTAAAATTGATATGTCTTCAAGAACATTTAGAACTTTCTCCCCTAAGTATGAATTTGTAAGTCTTCCTCTCCCCCTGAATCTTAGCATGTAGATATTGGGAGTAGGTAGGGTGAGATAGGTCTAACACAAATAGACAATCAAATCTAAATCACATTCTCTCTCTCCTTTAATGATAGTATGAATTTTGTCTTCTCTCTCCCCCTTAATGTAGTGTTTCTCCTATTTGGGTGGTCTTGATATTTCTCCCACTTGATAGATATTTCTCCCTCTTGGACAAGCATAATCTTTGATATTTCTCCCCCTTTGGCATTAATTTCCAAAAAGGGTCAGAGGGTAAGAGGTCCCTGAGAGTAAGGGTCATTGAGATAATTGACTAAAGATGTCAAGAAAATGGCAATGAACACAAGTGATGGCAAGAATCGATGGCTCTGAGGTAAAGTGGATTGGTAGAACCAATAAGGAAATATTAGGGCTCTTGGTAAAATCGGTACAACCGAAGAGGTTCATATCGGTGGTACCGAAGAAGCTCCTGGCAGTATATCTGCTATATCGGTGAAGCCGAATTTCCTAGCCCGGAGAGACTGAAATTGTAAACAGAAACTTGGCAAAGTTATTCTTGACCATTTTTTTGACAAAATGATTTCAGAAAATCTCAATAGATTCTAGAAGATTTGCAATGAATTTTCAAGAAGATTTGCAATGAATTTTCAGGAAGATTTGCAGTGAGTTTTCAAGAAGATTTGCAATGAATTTTGAACTAGATGAAGATTGAATGGTTCTAAGAAAACATGCAACTAGAAGATGAACCAAACAAGAAACTTCATCTAGATGATGGTCGGCGACTAGGTCACCTATATTAGAGTATATTGACTTAGGAGCCAAGTAAGAATACTTGATCATATGTCATACTCATTGTTAAGCTCAAATGGGGTTACCATTTTAGTTTAAGCATTTTGTTGTTTTCATATCACTTTGAATTGCTTTATCTCATGACTTGGAGTAAAGCTTCTTCAAGGATATGAGCACGTACCTTTGAGTGATGTGGATGACATTGTGTGTAGGTGGACTTGTTGTGGATGCTCAAAGTTGATGAAGATCATATTGAGTTGGGAGCCACTACTACAGGATGGTCCAAAGACGACACATCAATCAGAGACCCTTCGACGAAACTGTGTGCAATCCATCAATCACAAACGGTATAGTTCAAGCTCCGCCGCCAATGATGAAAACCTTGTGCGATGGAGGAACCATCAAATACGATTCAAAAAACATTTGCGTGTGTGATGCATCGCATACAGTTTGTTCTTATGAACTATTTGTGATTATGGAATATAACAGAAACGGTTAACAAACTACATACGTGTGTGTAGTGCGGCATACAGTTCACTCACACAAACTGTTTGCGTTGATCCAGCAGAACACAATCAAGTTAGCCTAAGAATGCGTGTGTGATACCCGGCAAACAGTTCATTCATCAGAATTGTTTGGGAAGACCAATAATAACCCAAACAATTCATCCTGACAAACGTGTGTGTTGTGGGTACCGGCAAATAGTTCATTCATTAGAATTGTGTGGGAAGATCCATATGAAATAACTGGAGTGGTCTCCTAGTAGTCATGATGTTCTTTACGGGATGACTTCCACCCGCTTGTTTTCCTGCTGGACAAGTACTACAAAGTCTATCTTTGTCAAAGATAACATCTTTAACACCATGTATATGACCACCTGTGATGAGCTTGTCCAGATTACGCATACCAACATGTCCTAGCCTTCTATGCGAAAGCCAACCTTTAAAAGATTCTGCAATAACAAAAGTACGAGGTTTGGATCTCTTGGTGAAATCAACAATGTATAGATCACCTCTACGGAAACCGGTAAAGACCATGCTATGATTATCTTGACGAAACAGTTGGCAATCAACTTTAGTAAATAGCACATTGAAACCGAAGTCGGCTAGTCTAGATATGGAAAGAAGATTGTAGCTAAGGCAAGCATGGCATTTTGAATGGAGCAATCATGAGATATGGACACCTTATCAAGACCGAGTACCTTACTCTTGGAGTTGTCTCCAAAAGTCACATACCTCCGTGGTCCATGGTTTGGTGTGATCTCTTGAAACATGTCTCTATCTCCGGTCATGTGATCAGTGCGTCCACTATCGAGAATCCACTCTTTTCCTCTCGATCTGTAGTCTTTGAAGTTCACCATGAGACTTAGATTCTTCATAGTCTTCTCATATTCGATCTCATACATCTCATCTTCATCATATTAGCCATGTTCCACATTGTCATCATCAAGTGGAATATCCTCGTCATAAGAATCAAGAGATTCGTTAGAATTTTGATCATGACAACATTCAGGATTATGAATACGAATGGCTTCAACAATGATGTTGTTGATAGTTATGACATCTCTTTTAGCATGCATGAGGTCTCTAAGCTCAAAGATATAATCATCAAATTTAGGATCATTAGGTTTCATCTTGTGAAATGCAATAGTTTTATGGAGAATGACATCAAGATTTTTCAATGAGTAGTTTGGATATATTTTCTCTGAGTCATTCCACGAAGTATAAGCACACTCAAAGTTTCTCATTTGATCAAACACAATTCTTGGCAATCCTCTAATGATAAGATTAACAGTTCTAAGATTACAAAGCATGTCAATTTCTCCTTCGTGTGAGGGATGTAAGGGATCAATGGGAGGCACATAAGGACTCTTAACATACTTGCTCAAATGGAATTCATCGAATAGATCAAGCATCTTGTCTTTCCATTGACTATAGTACTCCCCATCGAGAATAGGCACTCTACAACTAAGACCCCCCAAAGTAAGCACATCCATCTTCCTCCAATGGTGATAAAACCAAAGCTATGGAGACCAAAGCTCTGATACCAATTGTGGGATCGAGAAGGGACATCTAGAGGGGGGTGAATAGACTACTTGACAAATTAAAAACCTAACATTTTCCCAATTTTAATTGTTGGCAGATTTTAGCAATTCTAACAAGTCTAGCACACCCTACGCATGCAAGCCAATGAGTATAGCAGCAGAAAGTAAAGACAAGAACATGTATGTAAGAGTAGAGAAAGGAAGATCGAACGCAATGGGGGACACGAAGATTTTCCCCGTGGTTCCGATAGGTGGTGCTATCGTATGTCCACGCTGATGGAGACTTCAACCGACTGAGAGTAGCGGTCGCGAGAGTCCACGGAGGGCTCCACCCATAAGGGTCCACAAAGTAGCAACCTCGTCTATTCCATCACAGCTTACGTCCACGAAGGACTAGCCTCACTCGGGGTAGATCTTCACGAAGTAGGCGATCTCCTTGCTCGTACAAACTTCTTAGTTCAACTCCACACACGAAGACGGAGGCTCCCAAGCGACAGCTAACCAATCTAGGAGACACCACTCTCCAAAAGGTAATAGATGTGGTAAGAATGATGAACTCCTTGCTCTTGTGCTATAAAAGATAGTCTCCTCAACACACAATCACTCTCTCACAGATTTGGCTTGGTAGAAGAGGTTAATTGGGTGGAAAGCAACTTGGGGAGGCTAGAAATCAAGATTCATATGGTTGGAGTGGAAGATCTTGATCTCAACACATGAGTAGGTGGTTCTCTCTCAGAAAATGGGTGGGGCAAATGTTGGTATGTTTTGAGTGCTTCCTCTGCGAGTGAGAGGCGGGAGGAGGGGTATATATAGGCATCTCCAAAAATCCAACCGTTGCAATATTATTGCCCAACTCGGTGAAACCGATGCAAAAAAACACGGTTGCACCGACTAGTGCAAAATGTGGCAACTTTTGGCGCTTCGGTGGGACCGATATATAAATATCGGCAGGTCTGATTATGGCTGACCTAGACAGTTTCCAGTTTCGATGTCGCCGATTCCTAAAACTCGGAAATTCCGATTCTTAGAAATGGATTAACAGGAAGTTGGTCACTAGTTTCGGTTTCACCGAAATCAAACTTGGTGTCTGATACGTCTCCGCCGTATCTACTTTTCCTAACGCTTTTGCTCTTGTTTTGGACTCTAATTTGCATGATTTGAATGAAACTAACCCGGACTGACGCTGTTTTCAGCAGAACTACCATGGTGTTGTTTTTGTGCAGAAATAAAAGTTCTCAGAACTGGATGAAACTTTTTGGAGATTTATTTTACAATAAATAAAAAATACTAGAGCCAAGAACCACCGGAGGGGGTGCCCTGGTTGGGCACGATACACCAGGGCGTGCCACCCCCTCCAGGCGCGCCCTGGTGGGTTGTGCCCACCTCGTGGCCCCACTAACCCTAATTCCAGTGCTATAAAATCCTATCTTTGGAGAAAAAAATAGGAGAGAAAAGTTTCATCGCGTTTTACGATACGGAGCCGCCGCCGCCTCCTGTTCTTCATCGGGAGGCCAGATCTGGAGTCCGTTTGGGGCTCCGGAGAGGGGAATCTTCGGTCTTCGTCATCATCAACCCTTCTCCATCGCCAATTCCATGATGCTCCCCACCGGGAGTGAGTAATTCCTTCGTAGGCTTGCTGGTCGGTGAGGAGTTAGATGAGATTCATCATGTAATCGAGTTAGTTTTGTTGGGGCTTGATCCCTAGTATCCACTATGTTCTGAGATTGATGTTGCTATGACTTTGCCATGCTTAATGCTTGTCACTAGGGCCTGCGTGCCATGATTTCAGATTTGAACCGTTTATGTTATCACCATTATATCTATGTTCTTGATCCGATCTTGCTAGTCATATGCACCCATTACGTGTTATGATCCGTAAACCCCATAGTGACAATATTTGGGATACTTTCCGGTGATGACCGTAGTTTGAGGAGTTCATGTATTCACTATCTGTTAATGCTTTGTTCCGGCTCTCTATTAAAAGGAGGCCTTAATATCCCTTAGTTTCCTTATGGACCCCGCTGCCACGGGAGGGTAGGACAAAAGATGTCATGCAAGTTCTTTTCCATAAGCACGTATGACTATTTACGGAATACATGCCTACATTACATTTATGAATTGGAGCTAGTTCTGTGTCGCCCTAGGTTATGACTGTTACATGATGAATATTATCCAACGAGTTCACCAATCCAGTGCCTACGAGTTTTCCACATATTGTTCTTGCTAAGTTACTATTGCTACTGCTACTGTTACACTTGCTACAAAACCATTGCTATCGCTGCTACTGTTACTGTTACTGTTACTACTGCTATCAAAACAATCATACTACTGTACTACTGATCACTCTGCTGCAGATATTTAATCTCCAGGTGTGGTTGAATTGACAACTCAACTGCTAATACTTGCAAATATTCTTTGGCTCCCCTTGTGTCAAATCTATAAATTTGGGTTGAATACTCTACCCTCGAAAACTGTTGCGATCCCCTATACTTGTGGGTTATCAAGACCTCTTCCTGGAGCCGTTGCCAGGGAGCATAGCTATATTTGTTGAGTCACTTGGGATTTATATCAATTGATCACTATGAAGAATCTGAAGGATACAAGAACCAAGATTTTTCCCTCTAAGACGAGGGGAGGTAAGGAATTGCCATCACACTCTGCATTTGATTCACCCTCGGTTATGAGGTAGACTTGCAACACCACCATATGCTATTAATCCTGATATTTCGCAAGTTATTGATGATGATACTTCTGCTATGAATGATGCTTATGATGATGCTAGTACCATGCTTGATGATAATGTGCCACTAGGTTAATTTCTTGATGAACAAATTGCTAGAGCTAAAGAGAATGAAATTATTGAAATTGATGAAATTACTGAAACTGATGAAGTCTTTGAAAATGAGAACTATGAAACACCTATTAGACCTAGCTCTCCTAGATTTGAAATGCCTAAGATACCCGAAGGTTATGTTATGGATGAGTAGATAGCTAGAGAAATCCTTTCTTGTAAGGATAGAGATGATCTTAAGAAATTATTATGCATGTATAAGGAAAAGACTTTGAATGCTAGAATGAAATGTGATCCTAAGTTTGCTACTTCACCTATATTTGTTACCGATAAGGATTATGAATTCTCTGTCGACCCAGAGTTAATTACTTTGGTTGAATCCGATCCTTTCCATGGCTATGAAATTGAAACTGTAGTGGCACATCTTACTAAGCTGAATGATATAGCCACCCTCTTTGCTCATGATGAGAAGATTCGCTATTACTATATTCTCAAATTATTTCAGTTCTCATTAAAGGGTGATGCTAAGATATGGTACAATACTCTTGCTCCTGGTTGTGTGCGTAGTCCCCAGGATATGATTTACTACTTCTCTGAAAAATATTTTCCTGCTCATAAGAAACAAGTTGCCTTACATGAAATATTTAACTTTGTGCAAATTGAAGAAGAGAGTCTCCCACGAGCTTGGGGGAGGCTTCTCCAATTGCTTAATGCTTTGCCTCATCACCCTCTTAAGAAAAATGAAATACTTGATATCTTCTGTAGTGGGATAACTGATGCTTCTAGGGACTTCCTAGATAGCTGTGCTGGTTGTGTTTTCACGGAACGAATTGTTGAACAAGTTGAGGAACTATTGAATAATATATTGAAGAATTATGATGATTGGACTCTCCCTGAACCGCCACCTAAACCCACTCCGAAGAAGAGGGGTATCTTATTTCTCAGTCTTGAAGATATGCAAGAGGCAAAGAAATGTATGAAGGAAAAAGGTATTAAAGCTGAGGATGTTAAGAATTTACCACCTATTGAAGAAATACATGGCCTTGACGCACCACCACCTCAACAGGTGGTAGAGGTAAATTCTTTATTAAAGTTTGATGAAAGTGATATCCCTTACAATAAACATCCTAGTCAATGCTTATATGAGTTTGATAACTACATTATGAAACAAGATCTCTTCAATGCAAATGTTCTGAACAATTGAAATATAATTCTGATATGATTGCTCGCTTGAGTGACTTGTTATTTAGAATTAGTAATGATGTTAGAGGTGTAGGAAAACATGCCTCTATGGTTCAAACCCGGTTAGAACAAGTTGCTCAATCTCAAAAAGAATTGCTTGATGGAATGAATAATAATATGAATGATTTTGCTGCTAGAGTAGTAACTAGAGGAGGTAGAATGACCCAAGAACCTCTTTATCCTGAAGGTCATCCTAAAAGAATTGAACAAGACTCTCAGAGAATTAATACTAATGCACCTAGTCCTTCTAAAAAGAAAAAGAAAAAGAAAAATGATAGGACTTTGCATACCTCTAGTGAACCTGAGATAGAAAAACCTCCAAAGATAATGATGTTTCTATTCCCGATGCTGAAACTCAATCTGGTAATGAACATTCACCTAGTGATAATGAAAATAATAATGATGATGTTCATGAAGATACTCAACCAAACAATGATAAAGAACCAGATAATGATGTTGAAATAGAGCCTGTTGTTGATCTTGATAACCCACAACCTAAAAATAAACGATATGATAAAAGAGACTTTATGGCCAGAAAACATGGTAAAGAAAGAGAGCCATGGGTTCAGAAACCCATGCCTTTTCCACATAAACCATCTAAGAAAAAGGATGATGAAGAATTTGAGCGCTTTCCTGAAATGATTATGCCAGTCTTTTTGCGTACCCGCTTAACTGATGTCTTAAAGATGGCCCCTTATGCAAAATACATGAAAGACATCATCACTAATAAAAGAAAGATACCTGAAGCTGAAATCTCCACCATGCTTGCTAATTATTCTTTTAAGGATGGAGTACCTAAAAAACTTGGAGATCCTGGAATACCAACTATACCTTGCTCCATTAAAAGAAATTATGTCAAAACTGCTTTGTGTGATTTGGGAGCTGGTGTTAGTGTTATGCCTTTCTCTTTATATAAAAGACTTGATTTGAATAAACTCACACCCACTGAAATATCATTGCAAATGGCTGACAAATCAACTGCCATACCTATCGGTATTTGTGAGGATGTGCCCGTTGTTGTTGCAAACGTTACTATCTTAACAGACTTTGTTATTCTTGAGATGCCCGAGGACGACAACATGTCGATTATTCTTGGTAGACCCTATTTGAATACTGCAGGGGCTGTTATTGATTGCAATAAAAGCAAAGTCACTTGTCATATCAATGGTAATGAGCATACGGTGCACTTTCCGAAGAAACAATTCCAAGTGAATGGTATAAATGTTATTGACGAATCTCCGACACTCACTATTGGAAGATTTCAACTACCTCTACCTACTGCCAAAAAGAAATATGACATACTTATTGTTGGGGATATGCATATCCCCATTGAGGTAACCTAGTGTTTTGCGAGTTTCATGATAATCGGAAGTGGTTGTTAATAAGACTTGATCAGCCTTATTAATGGATCATTTTTTAGAGGTATGAAGTTGATGAATCTAGTAGGCACAACCTTCTGCCCCCACCTTTTGTTTTCTATTTTACTTAGTCAAATAAAATAAAATGCCATGTTTATCCTGTTTTCTGTTTTCTCCGTGCAATAAAAAATGACCCAAAAATAAAAGTTCTCATAATGTTCTGAAAAATTAACACGATTTTTTCTGAATATTTCTGAATTTCTGGTGCAAATAACATCAGAGGGGGTGCACCTCGTGTGCACAAGACACCAGGGCGCGCCAACAGCCCCAGGCGCACCCTGGTGGGTTATGGTCCCCACGTGGGTCTCCTAACTTATCCCTTTAGCCCATGTCATCTCCTACCTCCAGAAAAAAAATCACCATAGCTCTCACTCCCGTGTTCTTGCTCTCAAACCCGTGGATTTCGATCTCTTTGCTCAAAGCTCCGTTTCCGAAACTGTTTTGGGGGATTGCTACTTGGTATGTGACTCCTCCATTGCTCCAATTAGTTTTTGATTTAGTGGTTTATTTTTAGAATAATTAGCTACCCTTGGTGCTGCTGTAGATGGGCTTGCATGTTGAATTCTTAGAGTTCTATGTAGTTTGAATGCTTAATATGGCCTCTATGCATCCTTAGGAGTAGTTGCTATCATTCTTATGAAGTTTTGTTAACAAAATTTTGTGTCCCAATTTTTTTTAGAAATTTGTTCGCAAATAAAAATGCAATTCTTTAGGAGTTCTTCGAGGAGGAGGTCCTCGGAGGCATCATCAAGTAGAAGCTTGGTCCGACAATCTTATGTTGAGCCAAGTGAAAGCTTGATGCGAGATGCCGCTACCAAATCATGTTTATGGCCATGTAACGAATTCATGGAAGGTGCGGGTATCAAGGAGGAATTCGAGCAATTTATCCACAATGCAGAACTTGCTCCCTTCATCGCAGATAAGTGCATTCAACATCTCGAACTCATAAAAACATTCACCAAGAAATTTAAATATTTTCCTCGTGAGTCTAGAGTTTCATTCAACCTTTATGACCATCCCTTTACCATGCCTTTAGAAGTGTTCTGTGGAGCGTGCACGAACCACCAACATCTGAGTATGAGTCATTTTTTTATTAATCTCTGCTACGGTGAAGATAGAGGAGTGACACAAGGTAGAATAAAAAGCATCCATTTCCCATCAATACATTACTTTGCACTCTTTAATGGCAAATGCATCGTAGGCAAGCAAGATTGCAGCACACTGTGTGCCCCTGATTTGAGTCTTATACACACTGCTATAACAGGAGATAAACATTATAATCTTGGAGCAATCTTTGCACGGAGATTGCAACACAACGCTGCTAGTGGTCATTTTTATGGAGGACTTTATGCCCCCCGTGTAGCTAAGAATTTAAATGTAACACCTTGGCCTAACGATCCCATTTTACCTACTCAGTAATTAGACTTCGAGGCCATGAAACATCATAGGTTCCTTAAGGGCTCAGTCACTAATTATACTTACAACTTGAGGTTCAATAAAGATCCCATTGTACCTGTTACTTTGTGTGCTCCTGCTCTCTTTGATTATCACAATAGGGGAAGATACTATGTTCTTGAGAGCGAGGCCCGTGCGTACAATGCGGAAGTTGAACCTGCCGGGTGGGCTGAGGAAGCTGCACCAAGAGCCTCGATGGGCTATCACTCAGACTATTATCCAGGCCACGGATGGTGATTACCAAGCTAGGCCAAAAGCCTAAGCTTGGGGGAGTACGTATATCCACCGACATTATATTCATGTTTACACATTTCATTCCAGTTGTCGGTGCCTACACTTTTTCATTGTATTATCCATGCTAGATTTATTTTCTCGCTTTCTTCTTGCGTGTTTGAAAAACCTTGAGAAAATCCAAAAATATTTCTTGCTTCTTTTCGGTTTTTCTTTCTAGTTTAAATTGATTGTAGTATCAAAAGAAAACCCAAAAAGATTTCTCGTTTCTTCTTTTACTTGTTGGAAGCTCTCCCGTGTAAATAGTTTTTCTCGTTTTTGTTTTTCCCTCTTTAATTTGCTTTCTTCAAGAAAAAACAAAAACTCAAAAAAAATATTTCAGTGTGTTTTTGTGAAATTATTTTCCTTTTATTTGAGTCGTACCAAGGAGAAGACCACAATTAAAATGTTGAGTGGCTCTCATATGCATTATTGTTAATCTAACAAAGAGCCCATGTTACTTTGTCTTCTCCTCTTGAATAAAATGCTTGCAGATTCCGGCTTAGTCCATGGCACTCTTGCACTTTTATTATTTTCTATATCATTCGGTCGTGCAAGTGAAAGGCAATAATAACGATACTTGATGAAGTGACTGTGGCAGAGAGAAGCGGGTATGAACTCAACTTGTTTTTGTTTTTGTAAATATGTTTAACCTAGTATCCATGATTTAGCATATTATGATCAAACATGTTTGCAATGACAATTAGAGATTATAGTTTCTAATGCCATGTTTAAGTAGCTAGGAGTGGATAATGATTTATCTTGGATGTCAACATGCATTAAAATGATTATGATGTGGTATGATGATATGATATCCTCCTCTGAATGTTTCAAGTGGCTTGACTTGGCACATGTTCACGCATGTAGTTGAATCAAAACCAACATAGCCTTCATGATATTTATGTTCATGGTGTCCATATCCTACTCATGAATGAACACCAGTAAGGACAAATTATTCTATCTGCAATACAAGGACTATTCCAGTCATCGAGGTGAACCTGGAGTCTTTTCGCAATGGACCCAAGAATCACTCATTCCCCACCGGAGACATATTCCAAGAATGTGAGTATGCCAAGAACAACAACCGAACTCTGGTATGTTGATATAAATTTCAAAGCAAATGTTGGAGTTCATTGGGTGCAAATACAAAATTTTCTGGGCACAGTGAACAAGGTCTGCGAGAAATATGGATAAGTTTACGGTTGACCAGAATCAATGAGAACTTCACATGTTTGGAAGCCCAGCTGAATCGAATGGAATTATCCGTCAAGTGCCTAATATCGGCAACACTTGGTTTGAATGCAAAGGGTATTCCGAATTAATTAACAACATGAAGCCTGCATCAGTTTTGTAACCTTTAAAGCAGCAATGATTAGACCAGCAGAAGGACAAGAGGTGTGGCTGACAACAGAATATCTTCAGTCAAGGTATGGCCTATACCAAGTTGGGTTCCGTTATGAGTAAATTCCGGATACTTCAGAAGGAAGCCAGAATCAGCCATAGATCCGACCACATATTATAGTTAAAGGCTTCTGGTATAAGGGACCCAACCTTCCCCCGCAAGCTACCTAGAAGAGCTTACGATACCAGACTGCCACTCTTCCTCGGTACGCCACCCGGTGAGAGATCCTTCTGGGATACGGCACTCCCATCTTCCACAGCGTGCTACTGCGGAAAACTTCCTGCATAAGGCACCGGACCTTCCGCGGCAAGTCACGCATGAAGGAAAGCTTTTGAGGTATGATACCCAGCCTTCTTCAGCACACTACCCTGGCAGAAGCTTCAAGCATAAGGAATTCAGTCTTCTTCAACACACCATCGTGCCACACAACAACCATGTCAGGAGCACGAACTAGACTGGGCACACATCCGCCTCAGAACTCAGTGGTTATGAAAGAATTTGTCCTACACCAGCATATGTTGTGAGCATGCAGTCCAGTGGATCAGTTCATGCGAGCCACTCATACACGGGAATGACGGTGTTCAGAGGAACATTGGCCCCATGTGTAAAAGAAGAATATGAGCACATCAATCCCTGCGAGATATGCAAGAGTAAGTTGTGAGAACAAGCCCGACAAGCAGGGAAAACCATCAAGGATCCGTATTGGCAGGTCATTACAGGTCCATCAAAGGAACCCTCAAGAACAATGAAGTGGTGTACAAGCAACCTCCGTGACGGTCAACAAGATACAGCTTTCCGGACAAAGTGGTAATACCAATCCTTGTCAGACTCTTGCATATACGGCCACAACAGTGCAGCTTGCATACTCATCATGAATATGGGCCATCAACCAAGATAAGGGGCTATGCTCCAAAAGATACACCGGATGATAGCCATACTATGCTCAGTTCAATGGTCATAGCAAGGACTGCAGAGGCTATATATGACACTGCCCTCTCCACGAGCAATAGAGTTTGAAGCAAGACATTCAGATAGAATGGCTAAAGCAAGTCAACGTCAACAGTTCGTAGACACCATGACATCATTGGAGTAAGATATTACTGTCTATGATTATTTTCTGATCATGCCAGACATTTCAGTTGAGGATATAGCAGCCATAGTTCAGTCATGTTGATTCCTTAAATCGTGGATCACCTAAGCACAAAGTCAGAAGGCATAAGGCAGAAAGCAACATCAGTACGGAACCCACAGCCAGACCGAGCATTATGACACGGCAAAAAGAAAGCCATTTCCACTCACCCGAGGCTATACGAGCACGTGAGCCCGGTACCCAGAAAGGATATCTTGCCCATGACAGTCAGAGTACGAAGTATCGCAATAAAACCCGAAGCAGTTACTTTCAGACCATGGAAACCGAGCCGTTTGTTGGTATTACTCACTACCCACCCAGCAACACCACTACCAGGACAAAAGGTTTACCTGACAGGAAAGAGAAGGATTCAAGGAAGCTGTGTGGAGAGACAACACATGACCCATCAGAAAAGACAGTTAAAAGGTCAGTGAACCAACGAAGACAAGACCGCTGATGGATCCAAGTCGCACACAGGTAAGTCCCCCTTCACCGGGAGGTAAGCCCGGAAATCTCGAGGACGAGATTTTCTTAAGGGGGGTAGGTTTGTAACACCCTGGTTTTCGCTCCTGTTTTTTTTCCTTTGCGGGATTCGACTCCCGTCTTTTTCTCGGTGTTATCGAATTTCTCTAGGTCTTGGGTATGTGAAGATGGTCATCTAGCCTTGCCTTCCCTATCCAACCAGAGATTCTTCCCAGTCCAACCTTGCCACCCAAGATCCATCTCAGGACTTTGTCATCGGAACCCTACCTTCCGAGTTGCCGGAAGGGAAACCCTGATTCCTTCCGTTGCATAGGAACCCCAATTTCCTTTGATCTGCTGACTCCCAAACTTTTCCCAGTGATCATCCTTTATTTATAAACCCTAGATATGCAAAAGTATTGCCAAGTCATTTGCAATATTTTTCATTTATAATTAATTCCTTTTTCTGCCAGTTAAAGGAATTAAATCCAGGAAAATATCTATCCATATCCAAGGTTCATGCAAACTTGTGGAGATATTCTTTGTGATCATATTGAGCTCCCACAAAAATATTGGCCATAATTAAATAAGGCAAATTGCCTTTTCCTATTTAATACCAATATTGCATTTTGGGCACTTTCTAAAGGAACTACCATTTTGGTAGCCATGAAAAATCCCAAATAAATGGTGGAGCTTCTCATATCCATATCTTCCCCATTTCCATCAAGATCCCAAGTTCCATAGTTCAAATTTTGAGCACCACATCAATTTGCAAATTCTGTCCAGTTGGGCAATTTGCAAAGGAAGTGCTCTATCCCTTTATCTATTTGAGCTGAAATTTTTCATGGTGGTTAACATTGCTAAATCACCCATGGATACCAAAAATCAGCTCAATGCATCTATCCATTGTTTCCCAGCAATTTTCCCAAGTTCCTGTCCATTTGAAAGCACTGTGAAGGAAGTACCGTTTTGGTGTACCCAAATGGTATGAAATTTTACCAGTGCCTTCATACTCCTATATCATCAATCTCCACCAAATTTCATCTCATTTCATCCAGCCATTTGATCACAGTTTCAAATTCCAGTTTCTGGACCAATTCTTGGTTTGTGAAGGAAGTGTATGCAAATGGGGTCTAAATGACTTCAAATTTTGCAAGCATATGCTCCTTCCTACCCTATTTCATTGTGACAAAGATCTAGCTCCATTTAACCATCCATTTCTCCAGAAATCTCTACAAACACCTTCTGGACAGAACCTGTTTCAGCAAGTCTCTTCCACCCGAGAGCTATCCAGATGATTCCAGCCATATCTCTCATTTATATGAGCAGTAGGACACCCCTTTGACATGATGTGGCATCCAGGGGAGCGCCAGAGCGCGTGTTGTCATGGTGACCACGTGTTGGCCAAGCCAAAACCCGCGCTCTGCGCATTGTCTGCCCGCGTGGTCGCCTCCGATCGGCCTTGGCTCGTCTGGGCATGCCGACCAGCTCCGCGACGACCACGCGTGCCATCTCCAGCTCCTTCCCCTCCGTCGCGCCGCGACAAGCACCTCTGATCCGGCACTGTACCGCACATGCGCCGCCGTATCCAGACGAAGCCGGAGCTTCTCGAGCAAGCCAGCGCGGCCTCCCTGTGTCCCCGTAACGCTCCACGACGCCGCAAACCTCCAGCCACGTCGTCCCGGAGCTCTAGTGCGCGGATAGGAATGCCGCGGCGGCCGTGCCTATCCTCCCGCCCCGGCTGGCTATAAATAGCCACGGCCCGGGCCTCCTCGAGCATCCCCAACCTCCCCAGCTCCTCCCTCTCCCTCCTAGCAGCCTCCCCGACCCGTCAATTCCTCGCCGGAGTCCCTCCATTCGCCGTTGGCCGCCATGGCCGCCGCTCGGTCCTCGCTCGAATTCGAGCAAACCGAGCCCTCTCCCTCCGTTCTACCACCACCAGAGGACTTCCCAGATCCCGGCGAGCCTCCCCATCTCCTCAGCTCACCGCCGGAGCCACTGTGGCCGTGTCTTCCCCGAGTCTGGCCGCCGCCGCTCTCTGCTTCCGTGGCGCGCCTCTATTCCGCCCCTCCCCGGAGCCCGTTCTTCCCCTGGATGGAGGTGGCGCCTCCACCCGAGCTCACCGATGGCCGCGCCGTGGCCTGAGGTGGCCGGAGCCGCCGGTGGCCGTCGCCGGCGCTACGCCCTCTCCTGCTCTCCTCTGTTTTGTCAGGAACAGAGGGAGGAGGGAGACGCCCTGCAGGCGGGCCCAGCCCGTCAGTGGCCAGCGCCCCT
This sequence comes from Elymus sibiricus, assembly GCA_039707655.1. Taxonomy (NCBI): domain Eukaryota; kingdom Viridiplantae; phylum Streptophyta; class Magnoliopsida; order Poales; family Poaceae; genus Elymus; species Elymus sibiricus. Next base: position 140,793,645 of record CM077671.1, read on the forward strand.
CCCTCCGTTTTTTTTAAAAGGAGCAGCGGTGGGTGGGCCAGCCCAGTAGCGCCGGTGGCCTCGCGGCTCAGCTGGCGCCCAACGCTTTTGGCCCGTGTAGCCCAAGTGCAACAGTCCTCTTTATTCTTTTCCAGAAAAAAATCAGCCAGGGACCCAGAAGTAAATAAAATAATTACAGAAAGGTCCCTTCCACTTCAACCATCATATCTTCTCCTCCGTAACTCCAAATCAGGTGAAACCAACGCCCACATCTTCGCCTCGTCGAGCCCGTTCTTTTGGCATCATTTTCACAAGGTGGTCACACAGTGGAAATGACCATGTTGCCCTTGCCCTTCTATCAGTCCTCCGAGAGAGAATCCTTCCCGGCGATCTCTTCCGCGGACTCTCCGCACGTCTTCCCGGAGTACTCTTCGACCCCAGGCAAGCCGACCATCTGATATATGCCCTACAACACTGCTCTATGTTATTCTTGCGTGTTTAATTCATGGTTATGCTCATGATAGGAATAACTAAACTTCTATTAGATTGCACTTATTGTTTACGTTACTCTCATTTACTTGCTATATAATAATTCATAGTTAATAATTTAAATGCCTAGTTGCTGCCCTCATAAGTTATTGTGGTAAACCACATGCTCACTTAATGCAACCTAGTCGGTTGATCTAGAGTCACCTGTCCGGGCTTATCCGTGCAGCCACATTTGCTGGTATGGGACGGCCTTGACTTGGTCTGATCGCGTGCTCTTTCACCGGTACCTCCAGACAGGGAAGGTTATGCGCGCGCGCTACCCTGGCCCGGTAGGCCGCGATAACCTTGTGAGCCCAGTTGTTGTTTGTTTGTGCCGGCGTCCCCGTTTGGGACTATTTAGTTTGGGCCACGACGGTGGCAGGTGTCATGAGGACACAGGGGGCACCCAGGGCAAGCCTCCGGGGGAGGATGAGTGCCGGTGGTACGATGAAAGAGTCACGGGTCAGGCAGGTTTCGTTGAAGCAACGCTGGTCCACCCGAAGGGGATCACGAGACCAAGTGCTTCATGGTGTGGGTAAAGTGCGCAACCTCTGCAGAGTGTAAAAATCTATTCGAATAGCCGCGTCCACGGTATTGGACAGCCCGTCCAGACCTCACTAGGTGGTCAACCGTAGTAATGATAATAATGATGGAAGAACTCGTCTTGTGCAGACATCAGATGATGTCAGGAATATGATATGTTAGCCATGGGATGGCTATGAGATGAGTGGTCGGATGACCACATGATTTGGATTGGATTTGGATCAGATTCGGATTGGATCGTGAGAATGTTCGGAGTATGGAATATTTACTTAGTATGCTTTACTTTACTGTATTTACTTCAGTAGTTATCTTGCCAGATAATCCTGTTATGCCATGATAATTAATATTGCTCTAATAACAAATGCATGCTTGAATGCCATGGATTGCTTTGCTTGGTGTATATGTTAGTTTGGTTTGCTTGCGAGTACATTCAAAAGTACTCAGCGGGCTTAAACATGGCCAGGTTCACATAAGGATCCGTCGTCCGTCGTCGAGAAGCCGGAGCATTCGCGAGCTAGAAGAGTAACCTAGTCAGATCCCTGTGGATTGGAGCCGCACCAAGACCATGCTGCCCTAGATAGAGCCTTTCCGCTGTCATCACCCTTGTATTATACCCCATGTAAGACTCATATATCCATTAATAGAAATGCCTGTGTTCATGATACTTGTTGTAAACGCGCATGCCAGAGTGATTTCCTGGGCTGGTATGCGTGGCGACCGTCTGGCTACAGTGGTAATCAGGCGGGGGCGCCACAACGAATGGTATCAGAGCAGCCAGGCTAACTGTAGGTTACCCCTAGCTAGACTTCACTGTCTTGTGTTCAGTAGAAAGCCCAGATGGATTTCAGCCATCTTTGCCACCTGGCACGGCTACTATTGATCATAAGGCAACCCCATAGGTTTTCGGCTCCATCAGACTCCAACTCTCGTGGCCCTTGCCTCCGGTGTGAAACGCTCGCACCGGGCAACGACCCGTGAGCCCTGAAACCCCTAGGTAAACCAGATATCCATACCCTGCTTGCTAACCATGGCATTTCTCTTCTTACTCTAGTTTCCTTTGGAAACGCCTATAAATTCCATCTTTCCCCGATAACCTTAGGATCGTTGACCAAGCCACTTTGGCTATGGTCCTGCATCGAGTGTGATGTTCTCTAAGGAAGTAGTAGGAGTTGGACACCAGTGCTACCAGGAGCATTGTGTGGTTTCGCTTCTAAAACTTTAGAGGTGCATCGAGTGCGCTATATACTAGTGGATCCTCGGCCACGTGTGTAAGGTCTGCAACATTTGAGCTTTATTTGTTTTTTGGATTTTCGCGGTTCTTGTTTCTTTTGTCGGTTCCATTTCTTCGCTCCGACTGGATCCATCCGCAAGTGTCGAATATCAGCATACAATTGGGATAATACCCAATAATCCCAATTCAGCAAGAGTCAAGCCAAACCAACTGCCTGGTATTCAGAATATTATCATCGGATCTTTCAGGAATGAAGAATGGGTCAGAAGCAGAATATGTGTGCGACAGACAAAGCCAGAATATACCTAAGAAAGTTGGCCTCAGAACAGATCACGCCTAAGGAGCAGTCAGATGAGCTATCATGAATGAACACCAGTAAGGACAAATTATTCTATCCGCAATACAAGGACTATTCCAGTCATCGAGGTGAACCTGGAGTCTTTTCGCAATGGACCCAAGAATCACTCATTCCCCACCGGAGACATATTCCAAGAATGTGAGTATGCCAAGAACAACAACCGAACTCTGGTATGTTGATATAAATTTCAAAGCAAATGTTGGAGTTCATCGGGTACAAATACAAAATTTTCTGGGCACTGTGAACAAGGTATGCGAGAAATATGGATAAGTTTACGGTTGCCCAGAATCAATGAGAACTTCACATGTTTGGAAGCCCAGCTGAATCGAATGGAATTATCCGTCAACTGCCTAATATCGGCAACACTTGGTTTGAATGCAAAGGGTATTCCGAATTAATTAACAACATGAAGCCTGCATCAGTTCTGTAACCTTTATAGCAGCAATGATTAGACCAGCAGAAGGACAAGAGGTGTGGGTGACAACAGAATATCTTCAGTCAAGGTATGGCCTATACCAAGTTGGGTTCCGTTATGAGTGAATTCCGGATACTTCGGAAGGAAGCCAGAATCAACCATAGATCCGACCACATATTATAGTGAAAGGCTTTTTGTATAAGGGACCCAGCCTTCCCCCGCAAGCTACCGAGAAGAGCTTACGATACCAGACTGCCAATCTTCCTCGGTACGCCACCCGGTGAGAGATCCTTCTGGGATACGGCACTCCCATCTTCCACAGCGTGCTACCGCGGAAAACTTCCTGCATAAGGCACCTGACCTTCCGCGACAAGTCACACATGAAGGAAAGCTTTTGAGGTATGATACCCAGCCTTCTTCAGCACACTACCCTGGCAGAAGCTTCAAGCATAAGGAATTCAGTCTTCTTCAACACACCATCGTGCCACACAACAACCCTGTCAGGAGCACGAACTAGACTGGGCACACATCCGCCTCAGAACTCAGTGGTTATGAAAGAATTTGTCCTACACCTGCATATGTTGTGAGCATGCAGTCCAGTGGATCAGTTCATGCGAGCCACTCGTACACGGGAATGACGGTGTTCAGAGGAACATTGGCCCCATGTGTAAAAGAAGAATATGAGCACATCAATCCCTGTGAGATATGCAAGAGTAAGTTGTGAGAACAAGCCCGACAAGCCGGGAAAACCATCAAGGATCCATATTGGCAGGTCATTACAGATCCATCAAAGGAACCCTTAAGAACAAGGAAGTGGTGTACAAGCAACCTCCGTGACGGTCAACAAGATACAGCTTTCCGGACAAAGTGGTAATACCAATCCTTGTCAGACTCTTGCATATACGGCCACAACAGTGCAGCTTGCATACACAACATGAATATGGGCCATCAACCAAGATAAGGGGCTATGCTCCAAAAGATACACCGGATGATAGCCATACTATGCTCAGTTCAATGGTCATAGCAAGGACTGCAGAGGCTATATATGACAGTGCCCTCTCCACGAGCAATAGAGTTTGAAGCAAGACATTCAGATAGAATAGCTAAAGCAAGTCAACGTCAACAGTTCGTAGACACCATGACATCATTGGAGTAAGATATTACTGTCTATGATTATTTTCTGATCATGCCTGACATTTCAGTTGAGGATATAGCAGCCATAGTTCAGTCATGTTGATTCCTTAAATCGTGGATCACCTAAGCACAAAGTCAGAAGGCATAAGGCAGAAAGCAACATCAGTACGGAACCCACAGCCAGACCGAGCATTATGACACGGCAAAAAGAAAGCCATTTCCACTCACCCGAGGCTATACGAGCACGTGAGCCCGGTACCCAGAAAGGATGTCTTACCCATGACAGTCAGAGTACGAAGTATCGCAATAAAACCCGAAGCAGTTACTTTCAGACCATGGAAACCGAGCCGTTTGTTGGTATTACTCACTACCCACCCAGCAACACCACTACCAGGACAAAAGGTTTACCTGACAGGAAAGAGAACGATTCAAGGAAGCTGTGTGCAGAGACAACACATGACCCATCAGAAAAGACAGTTAAAAGGTCAGTGAACTAGCGAAGACAAGACCGCTGATGGATCCAAGTCGCACACAGGTAAGTCCCCCTTCACTGGGAGGTAAGCCCGGAAATCTCGAGGACGAGATTTTCTTAAGGGGGGTAGGTTTGTAACACCCTGGTTTTCGCTCCTGTTTTTTTCCTTTGCGGGATTCGACTCCCGTCTTTTTTCTCGGTGTTATCGAATTTCTCTAGCTCTTGGGTATGTGAAGATGGTCATCTAGCCTTGCCTTCCCTATCCAACCAGAGATTCTTCCCAGTCCAACCTTGCCACCCAAGATCCATCTCAGGACTTTGTCATCGGAACCCTACCTTCCGAGTTGCCGGAAGGGAAACCCTGATTCCTTCCGTTGCATAGGAACCCCAATTTCCTTTGATCTGCTGACTCCCAAACTTTTCCCAGTGATCATCCTTTATTTATAAACCCTGGATATGCAAAAGTATTGCCAAGTCATTTGCAATATTTTTCATTTATAATTAATTCCTTTTTCTGCCAGTTAAAGGAATTAAATCCAGGAAGATATCTATCCATATCCAAGGTTCATGAAAACTTGTGGAGATATTCTTTGTGATCATATTGAGCTCCCACAAAAATATTGGCCATAATTAAATAAGGAAAATTGCCTTTTCCTATTTAATACCAATATTGCATTTTGGGCACTTTCTAAAGGAACTACCATTTTGGTAGCCATGAAAAATCCCAAATAAATTTTGGAGCTTCTCATATCCATATATTCCCCATTTCCATCAAGATCCCAAGTTCCATAGTTCAAATTTTAAGCACCACATCAATTTGCAAATTCTGTCCAGTTGGGCAATTTGCAAAGGAAGTGCTCTATCCCTTTATCTATTTGAGCTGAAATTTTTCATGGTGGTTAACATTGCTAAATCACCTATGGATACCAAAAATCAGTTCAATGCATCTATCCATTTTTCCCCAGCAATTTTCCCAAGTTCCTGTCCATTTGAAAGCACTGTGAAGGAAGTACCATTTTGGTGTACCCAAATGGTATGAAATTTTACCAGTGCCTTCATACTCCTAAATCATCACTCTCCACCAAATTTCATCTCATTTCATCAAGCCATTTGATCACAGTTTCAAATTCCAGTTTCTGGACCAATTCTTGGTTTGTGAAGGAAGTGTATGCAAATGGGGTCTAAATGACTTCAAATTTTGCAAGCATATGCTCCTTCCTACCCTATTCCATTGTGACAAAGATCCAGCTCCATTTAACCATCCATTTCTCCAGAAATCTCTACAAACACCTTCTGGACAGAACCTGTTTCAGCAAGTCTCTTCCACCCCAGAGCTATCCAGATGATTCCAGCCATATCTCTCACTTATATGAGCAGTAGGACACCCCTTTGACATGATGTGGCATCCAGGGGAGCGCCAGAGCGCGTGTTGTCATGGTGACCATGTGTTGGCCAAGCCAAAACCCGCGCTCTACGCATTGTCTGCCCGTGCGGTCACCTCCGGTCGGCCTTGGCTCGTCTGGGCATGCCGACCAGCTCCGCGACGACCACGCGTGCCATCTCCAGCTCCTTCCCCTCCGTCGCGCCGCGACAAGCACCTCTGATCCGCGACTGTACCGCACATGCGCCGCCGTATCCGGACGAAGCCGGAGCTTCTCGAGCAAGCCAGCGCGGCCTCCCTGTGTCCCCGTAACGCTCCACGATGCCGCAAACCTCCAGCCACGTCGTCCCAGAGCTCCAGTGCGTGGATAGGAACGCCGCGGCGGCCGTGCCTATCCTCCCGCCTCGGCTGGCTATAAATAGCCACGGCCCGGGCCTCCTCGAGCATCCCCAACCTCCCCAGCTCCTCCCTCTCCCTCCTAGCAGCCTCCCCGACCCGTCAATTCCTCGCCGGAGTCCCTCCATTCGCCGTTGGCCGCCATGGCCGCCGCTCGGTCCTCGCTCGAATTCGAGCAAACCGAGCCCTCTCCCTCCGTTCTACCACCACCAGAGGACTTCCCAGATCCCGGCGAGCCTCCCCATCTCCTCAGCTCACCGCCGGAGCCACTATGGCCGCGTCTTCCCCGAGTCCAGCCGCCGCCGCTCTCTGCTTCCGCGGCGCGCCTCTATTCCGCCCCTCCCCGGAGCCCGTTCTTCCCCTGGATGGAGGTGGCGCCTCCACCCGAGCTCACCGGTGGCCGCGCCGTGGCCTGAGGTGGCCGGAGCCGCCGGTGGCCGTCGCCGGCGCTACGCCCTCTCCTGCTCTCCTCTGTTCTGTCGGGAACAGAGGGAGGAGGGAGACGCCCTGCAGGCGGGCATAGCCCGTCAGTGGCCAGCGCCCCTCCCTCCATTTTTTTAAAAGGAGCAGCGGTGGGTGGGCCGGCCCAGTAGCGGCGGTGGCCTCGCGGCTCAGCTGGCGCCCAGCGCTTTCGGCCCGTGTAGCCCAAGTGCAACAGTCCTCTTTATTCTTTTCCAGAAAAAAATCAGCCAGGGACCCAGAAGTAAATAAAATAATTACAGAAAGGTCCCTTCCACTTCAACCATCATATCTTCTCCTCCGTAACTCCAAATCAGGTGAAACCAACGCCCACATATTCGCCTCGTCGAGCCCGTTCTTTTGGCATCATTTTCACAAGGTGGTCACACAGTGGAAATGACCATGTTGCCCTTGCCCTTCTATCAGTCCTCCGAGAGAGAATCCTTCCCGGCGATCTCTTCCGCGGACTCTCCGCACTTCTTCCCGGAGTACTCTTCGACCCCAGGCAAGCCGACCATCTGATATATGCCCTACAACACTGCTCTATGTTATTCTTGCGTGTTTAATTCATGGTTATGCTCGTGATGGGAATAACTAAACTTCTGTTAGATTGCACTTATTGTTTACGTTACTCTCATTTACTTGCTATATAATAATTCATAGTTAATAATTTAAATGCCTAGTTGCTGCCCTCATAAGTTATTGTGGTAACCCACATGCTCACTTAATGCAACCTAGTCGGTTGATCTAGAGTCACCTGTCCGGGCTTATCCGTGCAGCCACATTTGCTGGTATGGGACGGCCTTGACTTGGTCTGATCGCGTGCTCTTTCACCGGTACCTCCAGATTGGGAAGGTTATGCGCGCGCGCTACCCTAGCCCGGTAGGCGGCGATAACCTTGTGAGCCCAGTTGTTGTTTGTTTGTGCCGGCGTCCCCGTTTGGGACTATTTAGTTTGGGCCACGACGGTGGCAGGTGTCATGAGGACACAGGGGGCACCCAGGGCAAGCCTCCGGGGGAGGATGAGTGCCGGTGGTACGATGAAAGAGTCACGGGTCAGGCAGGTTTCGTTGAAGCAACGCTGGTCCACCCGAAGGGGATCACGAGGCCAGGTGCTTCATGGTGTGGGTAAAGTGCGCAACCTCTGCAGAGTGTAAAAATCTATTCGAATAGCCGCGTCCACGGTATTGGACAGCCCGTCCAGACCTCACTAGGTGGTCAACCGTAGTAATGATAATAATGATGGAAGAACTCGTCTTGTGCAGACATCAGATGATGTCAGGAATATGATATGTTAGCCATGGGATGGCTATGAGATGAGTGGTCGGATGACCACATGATTTGGATTGGATTTGGATCAGATTCGGATTGGATCGTGAGAATGTTCGGAGTATGGAATATTTACTTAGTATGCTTTACTTTACTGTATTTACTTCAGTAGTTATCTTGCCAGATAACCCTGTTATGCCATGATAATTAATATTGCTCTAATAACAAATGCATTCTTGAATGCCATGGATTGCTTTGCTTGGTGTATATGTTAGTTTGGTTTGCTTGCGAGTACATTCAAAAGTACTCAGCGGGCTTTAACATGGCCAGGTTCACATAAGGATCCGTCGTCCGTCGTCGAGAAGCCGGAGCGTTCGCGAGCTAGAAGAGTAACCTTGTCAGATCCCTGTGGATTGGAGCCGCACCAAGACCATGCTGCCCTAGATAGAGCCTTTCCGCTGCCATCATCCTTGTATTATACCCCATGTAAGACTCATATATCCATTAATAGAAATGCCTGTGTTCATGATACTTGTTGTAAACGCGCATGCCAGAGTGATTTCCTGGGCTGGTATGTGTGGCGACCGTCTGGCTACAGTGGTAATCAGGCGGGGGCGCCACAGTCATCACCTTCTCAAATAAGCGCCAGACCTGAGAGCACTATTGTCATCCTCATGCATTGTGTATAGTTAGTGTTGGATGCAGCATGACTGGATCTTTTCTACCATGAATTACAATGTTTAGTCGCTGCTTGAACTTTGGAGGTGCTCTGCATTTATGTTTTGCGGTCTCAGAAAGGGCTAGCGAGATACCACTGTTGTCATATTATATCATGATTGTTTTGACAAAGTGTTGGCGCTTGAGATATTTTATTATTGCTCGCTAGTTGCTTATGCCATTGATATGAGTTAATATAATTTCTAAGAGTTACTGTTGACATGGTTAGTCATAATCTTTGCTGAAAACCTGGGTGCTACTTAAGCATATATATATATATATATATATATATATATATATGTAAACAAGAACAAAAGAGTTTGTAAAAGTTTTTCTTTATCACTTTCAGTTTGTCAACTGAATTGCTTGTGGACAAGCAATGGGTTAAGCTTGGGGGAGTTGATACGTCTCTGTCGTATCTACTTTTCCTAACGCTTTTGCTCTTGTTTTGACTCTAATTTGCATGATTTGAATAAAACTAACCCGGACTGACACCGTTTTCAGCAGAACTACCATAGTGTTGTTTTTGTGCAGAAATAAAAGTTCTCACAACTGGACGAAACTTTTTGAAGATTTATTTTACAATAAATAAAAAATACTAGAGCCAAGAACCACCGGAGGGGGTGCCCTGGTTGGGCACGATACACCAGGGCGCGCCACCCCCTCCAGGCGCGCCCTGGTGGGTTGTGCCCACCTCGTGGCCCCACTGACCCTAATTCCAGCGCTATAAAATCCTATTTTCAGAGAAAAAATAGGAGAGGAAAGTTTCATCGCGTTTTACGATACGAAGCTGCCGCCACCTCCTGTTCTTCATCGGGAGGCGAGATCGGGAGTCCGTTTGGGGCTCCGGAGAGGGGAATCTTTGGTCTTCGTCATCATCGACCCTTCTCCATCGCCAATTCCATGATGCTCCCCACCGGGAGTGAGTAATTCCTTCGTAGGCTTGCTGGTCGGTGAGGAGTTGGATGAGATTCATCATGTAATCGAGTTAGTTTTGTTAGGGTTTGATCCCTAGTATGCACTATGTTCTAAGATTGATGTTGTTATGACTTTGCCATGCTTAATGCTTGTCACCAGGGCCCGAGTTCCATGATTTTAGATCTGAACCGTTTATGTTATCACCATTATATCTATGTTCTTGATCCGATCTTGCTAGTCATATGCACCTATTACGTGTTATGATCCGTAAACCCCATAGTGACAATATTTGGGATACTTTCCGGTGATGACCGTAGTTTGAAGAGTTCATGTATTCACTATGTGTTAATGCTTTGTTCCGGTTCTCTATTAAAAGGAGGCATTAATATCCCTTAGTTTCCTTATGGACCCGCTGCCACGGGAGGGTAAGACAAAAGATGTCATGCAAGTTCTTTTCCATAAGCACGTATGACTATTTACGGAATACATGCCTACATTACATTTATGAACTGGAGCTAGTTTTGTGTCGCCCTAGGTTATGACTGTTACATGATGAATATTATCCAACGAGTTCACCGATCTAGTGCCTACGAGTTTTCCACATATTGTACTTGCTAAGTTACTATTGCTACTGCTACTGTTACACTTGCTACAAAACCATTGCTATCACTGCTACTGTTACTGTTTCTGTTACTACTGCTATCAAAACTATCATACTACTGTGCTACTGATCACTCTGCTGCAGATATTTAATCTCCAGGTGTGGTTGAATTGACAACTCAACTGCTAATACTTGCTAATATTCTTTGGCTCCCCTTGTGTCGAATCTATAAATTTGGGTTGAATGCTCTACCCTCGAAAACTGTTGCGATCCCCTATACTTGTGGGTTATCAGTGTCATCGAGACATTAGGGTTTGGCTTAGGATCTGTCTAGGGTGAAACTCGGTAGGGCCGATTTGGGAATATTGGTGGCACCGGATTTGAGTGTTAGGATTTAGACAAAGTATATTGTGGGAGAATTCATGTGTATTTTTGGTGGCTAACTCTGAGCACTTGAGCAACCAGATCATCGTGGATACCTCATCCCCTTTTAATGATATTGGCTTTTCTATGGACTCAAATGTGATTTCTCACAAAATGCAAAATGTAGATTCTTGAAGCTTGTTGACTTGCCAATCCTATTCCTTTCCTTCTTCTTCTTTCTATGGAGATTCTCCTCACATTCCAGCCAATTCTCTCTGTGGACTTCATCTGAAATAAACTAGGTAAAACTATTAGTCCAAGAGACAATGTATGTTGTCATGAATTATCGAAACCTCCAAGGGAGCATATGTGCTTTCACTTGTTCTTTTGTTTTATTTCTGTTTAGCAGTTTTCTGTTTTTCTTTTTCAGTTTCTTTCTAAATTCAATTCTGTTTTGAATTTTGAATTTCTTCGAATAGTGAATGTTTTCCAAATTCCAATTTGAATATTTGTGAAATGTTGCATATTTCTCTTGGGTATTTTGGGTTAGGTTAGGTCTAGGTTTCCACTAGTTGCATTGGGGTTTCAACCTCATAATCAAATAACAAGCAAATTCACTAGCAATCAATCAATTAAAGGGGTTTTTGTTTGAAAAATATTATTTCCCTGTGAAATTTTAACATACTATATTTGGGAAAAATATGGGATGTGACAGCTCCCCTCGCGCCAACCATATTTAAGGGAGACCATTGGTGGCGGCGGACCTCCACTCGATCTACTCCATCTGGTCGGTAATGAACTCAACGTGCTACCCATGGAAACGTAGCCACAATGTGGATTTGGAGCGGTCGAAGGAAAGCTTGGGAAGGGGAGCGGGATGGGGATGATTGGGGCGACGGCGGTGGCATGTCCAGGTTCGCCATTAGCGAGCGAAAGAATGAATGGTCGCCCCCCTCGACGACCATCCACGTCGGCTCACCCCTCCTCTCTCGCGACGATGGATCATTCGGCCTCTCTCGCTAACACTTGTGAACCGTGATTCAGTTAACTAACTGGGCCAAGCAAAAGGCCCGGGTACCTAAAGACCTTCGTTTCGCCCTGTGGAACAGCAGCCCACATGACATCTGGGCCGGATTACACACAATGCGGAACAAAATATTTGCCAAACAAGATTTGACGGCCAAAAAACGTTCAGATCGTAAAAACGGACGACCGAAACCGCAAATCGCTGCAATCTCGGTTTAGGCTCAGATTTTCCGTCCTTAGAGCATCTACAACCAGACCCCTTATACCCGTCTCAAACGCCCGGGCAGGCCGTCCGGTCATCGCCCGATCAGGAAAAATCGACCCAGACAGACGCCCTAAACAGGCCTCAAACGCCCGGGCTGACCGGCACCCCTCATATGTAGCCCAAATATGGGGCGGATATGGGGGAGCCCGGGCGCGCCCGGGCCCGCCCCACCACCGACCCCACTGCCACATCAGCCCGGCCCACCACCGACTCCACTAAATACCCCAATCCAGAAACCCTAGACATCCGACAGTTCACTCTCCGTCCATTCCACTTCCAATCCCCCACCCTTCAATCCGTTGGTCGGCGACGGAAGCAGCTCCGACGGATCGAACATCGATGTGGAGGAGGTGGCCCTCCACATGGCGTTTAGCCGGTCGCTGCAGGACCAAGGCGGCCTCGGTGGCCGTGGATCTGCATCCTTCGGGCCCGTTGCACGCCGACGGGGCGCCGACGACGTCGCAGGCCCTTCCAGCCAGGCGCGCAGCTCCGGCCACTCCCGTTCCGGTCGGTCCACTCCATTTCAGGTACGCCACCCACCTCCACCACCTTCTGCTCTGGAAGCGGTGCCTGGCCATCGCTGGGTCCTCGTGCCCGCGGCGGGGACGGGGCGCACGAGGACGCCGGAGTCCGAGGCGCGTGCCGCCCGGCGCGAGCGGCAACAGGCGAGGGAGAGGGGGGAGGCGCTGGCCGCGCGACGTTCGACCTCGACCGCGCCGGTCGACCCCGAGGACGCGCTCCTTGCGGGCGTCCTTCGTCGCTCACTGACGTCGGCGGAGACGAAGGCGCGCCGCCTCCGCCGCAAGAATGCCGACGCGCTCCGACTGGCTATCCAGTTATCGGAGCGCGAGGCAGCGAAAGAGGCGGCGACGAAGGCGAAAGAAGCCCGCCACACGAAGGAGCAGGACCGCCTGCTCCGCAGGCTGACCGGCATGCGGTGCAGCTCCGACGTGGACGGCTGGTGCAGCTCCGACGTGGACGGCAGCGACGCCTCCACCACCTCCGGCTCCGATGACGACGACGACGATGCTCCACCGCACGCCGACACCTACATGAAGGAGGGGCAAAGCCGCGTGGACGGACGGAAGGGGAAGGGGCCGGCGAGGAAATGGTGATTTCCTTCGCTCTTCCCCGTTTTGTTTATATTAAGTATGTTTAAGTAGTTTGTAGTTAGGATTTGCCGATGAACAGCGATGCAATCCGATCCGATGAACGGTGTTTGATCTATTAGTACGTAACGTTGCATGTATTGTACGAAAATGATCAGCAGATAGCCCCCCCCCCCCCCCCCCCCCCCCCCCCCCCCTTCCTTTCGATAAAGCCCTGCGACGGTCCGAGGGCGTCGACCTCGACCGCTACCCTCTCTCTCTCCGATGGCGTCCCTCGCCGCCTGCCACCCTAACCCCCCCCACGCCCACGGCCTCCCCTCCCATCCCAACCCCACCAGCGGCCTCCTCCGTCTCCTGCCTTCACGCCGCCGCCATCGTGCCCCTCGCCGGCGGGGGCTAGGCCTCGCCGTCTCCGCCTGCGCCTCCTCCGCCGCGTCACCCTCTGCCGCCGGACGAGGCGATCGCTCCGAAGCAGCCTCTTCGCTTGAGCGTTGCCTCGCGGCGTCCGCCCCTAGCGCTGCGGCACCCGCGGCTGCGCCTCTCCGCGTACCGCCGGCGATGAAGGGCGGGAAGCAGTACGGCGCGTTCGGCGCCGTCACGCTCGAGAAGGCCAAGCTTGACCTGTCTCAGCGCAAGAAGAAAATCATGCCCGAGGTAGCCAATCCTGTTATTTCTAGTCGATTAAAACTGCAAAAACAAGTGAATTTATGAGATATGTTAGGGAATTTTCTGAGAGGTATGTTGTCCTTGCCCCTCGTTATTGAGTAACATGGCACTTATATATGAATCAAGTAGGAACCCGCTCTGAAATCAGATGGCTGTACAAGTGGATGGGGATACCAAAATAATGGATAAGGCATGTTGGTGCGGAGAACCTTGTGTTTTTGTGTTGAGTAGTGGTATATATTATTTGTGATGGTTAGTAAGTATAAGTAGTACTCCTTTTTCATCCTTGTAACTTAAGATTGGCCTGTACAATTCCTTCATCACCTGCGCCAGCGCATTAACGAAATACCAAAATCAGGAGAACACAATAAGTTTGTGCTGTTTGAGAGTGAAACAACAAAAACTAACTGATAAATGTTGTTTGTGCATTCTACTTTAGATGCATGATATTTAATGTACACGCCAATGGTTCAAACATCAATACTTAGGGATCCATTGTCTATTTATCATGAGCTATGACTTATACACAATTTTTAGTTGGTGTATTGAAATATACATATATTAATTAAACATATGGGACTACTTTAATTACAAAGTTCTCCTTACTTTTACCATCCATCATGTGCTTCTTCGGACATTGCAGCTGGCGACAGGTGGCGGCGGTGGAGATATTGGGAAGAGAATTGGCCATGGTGGTGGTGATGGTGGGGATGATGATGGAGATGATGACGATTACTTTGATGATTTTGATGATGGAGAGGAAGAAGATGGTGGACTTTTCAGGAGGCGAATTGTTATACAGGAGGTAATTCTGATATTTTCTATTCAGAGAAGCAGCATCTGAATCCTGACAAAGATTGGGCTTGTGTGTTGATTACTGCTTGTTCTATTGCAGCTTTTTAATAAAGAGTTTATAGATGCTGTAATGCAAGAGTGGTGCAAAACGATGATTAGTTTACCTGCTGGTCTCCGTCAGGCTTATGAGATGGTAGATGTTAGTCTTGCTCATTCTCATTGCATACTTTGGAATGGTTTGAACAGTAGACTAAATGTGATAGATCAATCTAGGGTTTGGTAAGTTCTGCTCAGATGGTGCGATTCTTGTCAGTGTTTTCAAGACCTACGCACACTAGGTCTTTTTCACGAGCTCTACCTGGATGGCTATCCCGAGGTCTTGTTGGAAGGTAACACCTGAATCATTTGCACACTTTCTTCAGGCATTTTGTAAGCTGCTTGCATAGATATTGATATATGAAGTTTGGATGCTAGGCATGTGTTCCTAATGTTGCTTTGTGTCCTTGGTACAACTTGTGTTTATATTTTGTCCGTACTTATGTTATTTCTCCATTCTATATCTATGAAAATTAAAGGGCAGCGCTAGGCGGTAGGCGACCGTCGACCGGCCAGTGGCCTTGGTCGGTGACCCTGCACACCGTACGATTGGCCCAGACGCAGCCGTTGGATCTGCGCGCCCTCATCCCGTTGTGTCCTGCGTGTCGTACGGTTGGCCGAGACGCAGCCGTTGGATCTGCGCGTCCTCATCCCGTTGGGTCAACCCACGCGAGGAAAAAAGATCCCCTGCCTAGGCGAGGAAAAAGACTCCGTGCGTGCGCGCTCCCGGTGAGGCAAGACAGCACCGCCACGCGTCGCGCTCGCCGCAGCATCCCCGCGTCGTCGTCCCCGGTGAGGCGAGGCAGCACCGATACGTGTCGCCGTCGACTCACAGCTTTCCCTGTCGCCGCCAGTTGCCATCGTAGCAAAACAGCTTGCCGGTTGAAGCTTTCAGGTTGCCGGTTGTAGCATCACGTCTGGCAGTTGAAGCGTCGCCGTCTTCCGTTCGCAGCTCGTCCCGTCGCAGGTTCCAGCATCGTCGGCAACGGGTTGTAGCATCCCGTGCTCACCATTGCAGCTATCCCAAGCGACGGTTCCCAGCTCGCAGCGGTCGAGGTTGCAACATCCCGCGGTACGAGTTCCCCAGCTCGCCTCAATCACCATTGCGCCGGTTGAAGCTTTTTCCGTCACTGGTTGTAGCTTTCTCTGCCGCCGGTTGCAGTTTTTTGCGGTTGCGCAGTGGCCGGCCAGCCTTTTCTCTCGCTGGTTGTAGCTTTCTAGGCCGCTGGTCGTAGCATTTGGCACTGCCAGCTGCAGCTTCTCTGCGCGACGGCCGCAGCCCCCCCGGTCTCTGGTTCCAGTAGCATTTGGTGCTGCTGGTTGCAGCTCTGCTGCGCGCCGGTTGCAGCCCTCTCTTTCTCTGGCTTCAGCAAAAAAAGGGTGCTGGCCATAGCTTGTTGCTGCTCCGCCTCGTGCCGGTCGCAGCTCTACCGTAGCCGGTTGCAGCACCCCGTGCAGCACGTCGGTGCCGCGCAGCTTCGCTGGGCCATGGTTGCAACTCCGATGCACACCGGGGAGCGTGTGAATTGACGGAGGGAGGATCCTGCAACGCCGTGGCGCACAGGGAGGTGCTCGCGGTGGCTGGGACTGTCGACAGCAGCGAGCCACCGAGCACGGTGGTGAGGAGGGGCTGTTGATGTGTGGAGAGAGAGGGAGAGGGAGAGGGAGGGGGAGAGAGACGCGAGGCTTCGCCCGTCATCTCTCTCTCTCTCTTTGAGGCGACCGGCACGAGGCTTCGCCGGTCATCCGGCTCAAAACAAAAGAACATGTCAAGCAGAACATTGAAGCAATAGTTAGTACATCTGCAGTGAACGAAGAGCTGTAGTCTCCATTAGAAGGCCAGATCTACTTATTAATTAATATGCATCCTTCCAAGCTGCATCATGTGTTACTGAACTAAACAATAATTGCTTACATATGATGGGTGACTTGGTTTCGAACCTTGAAATTCATTACTACATCAGTGCTAGTATCACCAGTTTTAGTTATTATGTTTTCTCTGTAATGCAGAACACTTGCAGATCCTTCATTCCCACATAAGATGGCTTTTGAGTTCTTGGCTACTTTTGCCTCATCTGTTTGGTGGGAGATGAATATTCGTAAGGAGAGGTATGTTGTACCTTATCTGATGTTTAATAGGTCAATATTTACTACTTCATCTAAACCATGTTACACCTTCAAGTAATCAGGTTTGAGCAAGAATGGGATTTGGCTGTTGTCAATGCTTTGACTGCATCATGTTGCAACCTTGTGGTTCTGGGGCTTCTGGCACCATGCCGTTCATATGGGAGCACATCCCGATTTGACTTCCAAAATGCCATTGAGAAACTTCCTAACAACATATTTGAGAAGAGTTATCCTCTGAGAGAGTTTGATCTACAGAAACGAATTAGTGCATTCCTTTACAAGGCTGCTGAGCTTAGCCTGGTTGGGGTAGTTGCTGGATCTATTCAGGGTGGTCTGTCAAAAGCCCTATCCGCAAGGAAGGATAGCAGGTTGGCTTGGTCATTAACAGTTTCTTACTCCATAAAAGCTTTCTTATGGTGGTTCTCTAATCCATTCATGGAAAACTTCTGTCAATCCCTTGGTAGGTTATCGGTGACTCTTCCTAATGTCAGCACCAATGCTCTTGGTTATGGAGCTTTTCTAGGACTATATGCAAACTTGCGATATCAATTATTGTGTGGACTAGATCAATATACGATCAAGCGCTTTGATGTTCTTGGCATGGCAATCTTCATTGGTACAACACTAAGGTAAATCTCCACTGACCTATTGTCTTAGTGCATTAGTTTTACATGGAATATCTCACAGGCGAATGACTTCCTGTTGTTCAATATGTATAACAGCAATGTCAGTTATACTCTCTCTGTTTCACCATAGCATGCGTACTAGGAAGCACACAATTTGAGTACCATGCGACAGAATTGCACGTTACTTCAATTTTCTGCTTACTGGATATGCACACTGCACATATATTATGAAACAGAGTTGTTAGCTGACTGCCCAGGTTAATCTATCGACAATACATGCCATACTAGTATATTACTCTTCTCATAATTTTTATGTTGTTGAGACATGGTGAGAGTATGAGCTAAATCCCGTGTTTTTCTTTTCCTTTACCTCTCTCTAGATTGACGCTTGGCTTCCATTGTTTGATCTCACTGTTGGTGCTGGATACTAGTTTACTTATTGACACTAATAAGCTATATCTGCAGATCTGCTTGCAACTCCCGCCCCTTATCTATGTTTGCTTGATGAGTCAGTGACAAACAGAGGTTTTATTGATATTCTTTTAACATTCTTACCTTGGAATGTGAAAGTAGAGAGAAACCAAGCATTTGGTACTGGATCTAAACAACTAGTCAAACATATAGATCGATCAGCTTATGTCTAAATACCCTTTCCTAGCTTGACTAAGCTGCTCCTAGACGTTTTGTATGGTTGTGGAGGGGAAGAAAGGGCAGCGCTGGGCCCCCTAGGAGGGAAGATGCGAACAAGAAAAATGAGCTGCGTGGAGGTTTGAAGTCCTGTGAGATCATGGTGGTGCTGAGCTCCGGCAAGTCTCAGCGGCGAGCTGGGAGCATGAAGTCCCTCTGATTCGGCCTATTGACAACAAAGCCCAATGAGGCCCACTAAGAAACCCATCTCTGCGTCTCTCTCTCTCTCTGGATCCCTCTTTCCTTCGTCCTCTGTTTCATGCAGCAACAGCGGCGGCGCATGCTGCTCCTTCACATCCCCGCATCCCTCTCCTCTCCTCTCCTGCTGCCCCTGCCAGAGGGCCTCACTGGACGCACCATTGCCAATGGCCAAAGCGGGGCGGTTGGCCTCTCCCAGCGCCTAAGTGAGCGCCTTCATGCCGCCTAATTTTTCCATACACGGGCAATATGTCATTCGTGGATAAGATAAAAACCAAACAATTTGTATTGTCAATGCATTACATAACATGGGTTTCCCAGAGTTTTAATGCAAAGCCACTGGCTGTTTCCTGCCATTTAACATTCAAGAAAAGGGAAGCACTGGCCTGTTTATTTGAACTGGCGTGTTACTGTTTTTCGACCAGGTACCTGAAAAACTCTCAACCTATAATTATCAGTTACCACATTCCAAAAAAAGTATCTAATCCATAAATATGAATTTATACATCCTTAGCTTGCTTTGCTATACAGTAACTGCTGGATTTGACCTTGCTATCCTTGATCTAGTGTGCCTAACTGTCTAGGTTTTGGTTTCATTTCAGTTAAGTTTCATGCACCAACCAGTAGAACCAAAAATCTGAAGACCAACCAACTGGTTCGTGAAACTTAATATGGTTCAGAGCCAAGAGGTCGTGGGTTCAAGTCTCGGCGTTGGCCATCTAAATAAGAAAATTGTTTTACCCTCCTTCTGTCCACGGTCAGGCCAATCTTCTCACATCAATTGGGACTATTGCTTCTACTGCGTGGTGCATGATACTTTGATAATTTCAATGGTCCTTCAACATCTAGACATTGTTAAGCATGGAACAATCCTGTTAGGAAAACCGAAAAAGTCAGCTTTACCGAGTTTCCTGGTAGCTATCGTCTGAGATTTCTTAAAAACTCAAATTTGAAACTTGTTTGAAAGAAATAAAAATAAAATAAAGTACGTGTGTTGCTAAACAACCCACAACCTCAACCTTCCAACTCTTCTAGGTTACAACCATGCCGATTAAGCGTTACTGCTATAACTTGGGAGCACCTATGCGTCAGGCAACTGTTTTTTTCCTTTTCAGTTTCAGTCGATTTCCCCTCTCTCCCTCAGCTTGAAATCCAATGGCTGCTGCTCTTCTTCCTCCAGAAGCGGCACTGTTCTTCTTCCTCACGCTTCCTCCCTTGGGCGTTGTCCTGGCTTGCCCTCGCCAGCGACGTTGTGGCTGGTCCCAGCTCACCCTCGCTGGCGATGCCACGCAGCGTCCTCGGCTCAATCCCGCCTCCATCTAATCCGAGCAGCATCAGTACGAAAAAGCCCCTAACCTGCACAAACCACTATAATTTAGGTCGTGCAATCATATCTTGCAATCTGCAGTGGTATTTGAAATTTTCCACTGATCCGTAGAATCTTTGACCTAAATGAAAAACCGGTTTTCGCTGGTTATGGACCAAGATTGTTCTCCCTGTTTTCTAACTGCCCCCAATATTTATTTTGAAATCTCAGATTGCACGGCAAAAACACCATAGCATTTCAGTTTATTCCTTCCGGCAGTACAAGAGGTAAATACAAAGGCAAGAGGCCCAATAAAAAGGAAAGAAAAGTCTACTTACAACATGTACAAAAGGTCAGAGAGAAACTCCTTTAAGAGGTATAAGTTGGATACCCATCTCCATCTGAGAAGTTTATCTTCGTATCTAGCCTTAATCCTGTGTGCCAATAATGAAATATCATGGATGAAGCCAGCTCTCCATCTACCAAAAGTAGGTCTTTCATTTCTGAAAACTTTCTTATTCCTAGTGTTCCAAATATTCCACCATGCAGTAAATACCACCTCAGCAAAGAATGGCTTGGCAAAGTCTTTCCTGGCCTTGACAGCAATATTAGTCATATCATTTCCAGCATGCCAGTAAATTTGCAGATAATTCCAAATTCTGATACTAAAATTAGACTGAGAGAAAAGATGGTTCCTGTCCTCCCTAGAATGGGTAGGGCAAAGAATACAATTATGTCCATCAGTTATATTCTAGTGCCTCCTCTCCAGCATATCCTTGGTGTTCAGCCTATCCATGATTAACATCCAGGCAAAAATCTTTACCTGCAGCAACTTTTCCAAATCCACATCAGAAGTGGATTAGGAGTAATTGGAGAGTGGATCATCTCATAATACCTCTTAGCTTTATATGACTTGTCCGAATTCCTCCAGCTCCAAATATCATTTTTATTCTGATCACTGTTAAAATTTGCCAAAAGGCCCTCAATTGTCTGCAATTCCTGGAATGCATTATCAGACAAAGGCAGGTGGAAAAAGGTGGATAAATTAGAGCATTGCAACACCTCCTAAACAGTTCATAAAGGGTCCTTAGCAAAAGAGAAAAACCTTTGATAACCTTGTTGCAGAGGAGCCACAGGTTTAGAGAGCTGCCAAAAATCAGTCCAAAAAAGGACTGTGTTCCCCTATTACATTCCTGTAGGAATCCACCAGACCTAAAATATCCTTCCACTAAAAGGAGCCACATGCCATAGTTGCATGAGGTACCCTACCATCACAGTATGAATTCCAAATAAGTTGAACCCAAGGTATATCTTCCTTCGTTATAGAATTTGTTTGCATGTTTCAATAGTAGGGCATCATTTTGAAAAGCCAGATTTAAAATTCCCAGACCACCCTTCTTTTTAGGTCTACAAATCAACAAATCCCAGGCAGCCAAAAAGGGTGCAGATTCATGTTTATTTTTCCTCGAAAAACATTACCTCTGAATTCTCTGCAACTGTTTAAGGATCCCAGGTGCAATTTTCAAACTGCACATAGAGAAGATTGGCATAGAAGATATAGCAGAGTTAAGCAGTTGCAACTCTGTCTGGTAGTACCTACTCGAAGACCCAAGTAAGTAAAGGGCATCTTGCCCAGATTACAAGCAAACACTCCAGTCAGCCTAGCAGCCTAGTTAATTGGCAATTAGGAAGATTTATGATAGTTGACCTCCAATCCAGTGGAACTAGGAAAAATGGGCAGCATATCCTTGAGAGCTAACAGCTGAGAACCCACAGCAGGCATAATCAACAGCGTGTCATCTGCATATTGGATGATTGGAAAATCCCTATCATGGCAAGGGTAACTGCAGCTCCCCCCCCTCCCCCTGTGTAACATATCATTTACTATAGACTGTAAAAGGTCAGCTGCCAAAACAAAGAGAAGAGGGGACAAAGGATCTCCCTGCCTGAACCCCCTTCTACATTGGAAATGTTTACCAGGAACCTCATTAGGGCTTGTTCGGTTGACAGGGAAATGGAGAGGATTTGGCAGGGATTGGTGGGGATTAAGTCCGCTACAAGTCAAAAAACCCTCTAATCCACCCCAATCCCCTTGGGAGGAGGTGTAACCGAACAAAGCCTTAAGCAAAACTGAAGAAGTTCCAGAGGATAGCAACTCCTGGACCCAAGAATTCCACTTATTATCAAAACCCTTAGCCCTAAGTATCTCCAAAATTATCCCATGCTCTACTGTGTCAAAAGCCTTCTCAAAGTCGAATCTTACAATCACTATGGAACTGCCCCCAATATTTGTTGCATGTATTATCACTGTGACGTTTGTTTAATTGCATGAGCCACTGGACATTATTTGGAATTTGTTGGGTTTCAAAGCTTTCAAATCTGATTAAGGCATACATTTTAGCTTGTGATAGTGTACTGTACTAGTTGGCTGTTGGTTGGAGTTCATATGATGCGGCTTAGAGCATGAACTATGTGTGGCACTGGTGCCGATACCAAGGATTGACATGACACACCTTGTCTATGCTAGCAAAAATCTTTCAGTGTGTAGTACCTCTCTCAAAACCAGGTGGGGACCCGCTTATTAATAAAGAATGCCTAGTACTTCTTCCAAACCCAGAAGCATCACTACCGTGGAGCCAAGAAGCTTTGATTTACTCAGAAAAGCTTGGTTCTGGTACTAGCCCGGGTACCAGTACCAGAAAATTCTAACTTGGTCAACCCCATGCAGTGGCTACTTAGCTTAGTTCTGAAACATGGACACACTGCTCATGCCCTTAGTAAACAACGAGTTGGTTATTTACGGAGAGTGTCGGTCATGGACTTTTCATCAGAAAAATAAAGAGAAGTTCTGTTTATTTTCAGATTAAAGAGTAGAATTTGTTGCATTTTTAATTCTATGTAGCTTAAGTGCTTTGATCTTCTTTGAACCGATATTTGCTTTAGTTCTAAGAGCTCCATTTTGTATACTTTCCTTGGCCACTCCATTCACTTCCTCTATGTACTTTGAAATCTGTTAACTGCTCTATGTAGCAGTATTTTATGGAAGGCTACGTTCTACCATTGAACATGGTGCCATATGTACTGCAGATTGATGAATATTCAGATAGGTGAATCGTCAAGGCGCGCATGGCTTGGAGAGGAGGCTGATCCACAGTACTCTGATCGATTGCTTAGGGCATACACCAGACCAGTGGAGGTTACTACTGCCGCGGATCAACAAGAGTCAAGGTGGTTTATATCCAAGGATGCAGTTGTGTCAGGCCTTGGTCTTCTTGGCATCAAGCAGGGTGGGCCTGAGGCACAGCTGACCAAGCCCCGGCGAAAGAGAGTTATCCGCAAGAAAGTTGCATCAGGTTGAAATTAGTGGATTTGCTTGCGGTGCTGGAACAATTTTGCTTCAGTTCCACTCCTACTGTACTGAGAGACATACCAGGTGTGAGCAGTGAGGAAAGCCATCATTGGGAATCAGCGGCCAGTTTACCGGCCAAGGCATCGAAGGGGCCGTTTGCCATTTTGTATGTTTTGTTGATTTCTGATAATAATTGACATCTCAATTTCTGCAATTTTCTGAGCCAAATTAGCCACACTTAGGGTAGGCTTGAGAATTGACATACTGTCGATAATATGACAAAGGATATTTGCATCAGCTTTTAGTTTATGCTTGTAGCATGGCGGTGAGATGTAATAGCACTTGGTCGGGTTGCCTTTGTCTCGAAGAAAGAAAAAACTTGGTCGGGTTGCCTAGATATCCATAAGGTCTGCAAAGCGGAGCGGTTCCGGTAGTACTGGCATATCCATAAGGTCTGCAAAGCGGAGCGGTTCCGGTAGTACTGGCAGATCCGTAGCTGTTCGTCTTTGTCTTAAGATTTGTGCCGCTTTTAATGAGATGCTTCAGTAGTCTTGCATGCATGTGCTGTTCCATTATACTGTATCTTCTCTCTTTCAAACTAATTCATTTATTTATTAACCTTTGCCAACTTAAAATCATTCTTTTGATTTCAAATTATAAGAGACTTTTAAAACAAGACCGACCTTGAATATATATTGAACGAGTTAAAAAGATTGATTTCACAATAACATATTTCACTCATTTTTTAGTAACATATTATACTTATTTTAAAAAACAACTAATAATAACATATTTCACTCATTTCATAATAACATATTTCGATCATTTTAATACAAATTTCACACATTTAAAAACAGATTTCACTCATTTCATATAAGATATTTCACTCATTTGAAAAAAAATGATAATAACATATTCCACTCATTTAAAAAAAATCTTTTATAATAACATATTTCACTCATTTCATAGTAACATGTTTCGCTATAACATATATCACCCTTTTTTAAAACACATTCACACATTTAAAACATATTTCACCCATTTAAAAAAGATTTCATAACAACAACAACAACAACAACAACAACAACAAAGCCTTTAGTCCCAAACAAGTTGGGGTAGGCTAGAGGTGAAACCCATAAGATCTCGCGACCAACTCATCGTTCTGGCACATGTATAGCAAGCTTTCACGCACCCCTGTCCATGGCTAGTTCTTTGGTGATGCTCCAATCCTCCAGATCTCTCTTTACGGACTCTTCGCATGTCAAGTTCGGTCTATCCCGGCCTCTTTTGACATTATCAGCATGCTTTAGCCGTCCGCTATGCACTGGGGCTTCTGGAGTCCCGCGCTGAATATGCCCAAACCATCTCAGACGATGTTGGACAAGCTTCTCTTCAATTGGCGCTACCCCAACTCTATCTCGTATATCATCATTCCGGATTCGGTCCTTCTTTGTGTGGCCACACATCCATCTCAACATGTGCATCTTCGCCGCACCTAATTGTTGCACATGTCGCCTTTTAGTCGGCCAACACTCAGCACCATACAACATTGCGGGTCGAACCGCTGTCCTATAGAACTTGCCTTTTAACTTTTGTGACACCCTCTTGTCACAGAGAATGCCAGAAGCTTTGCCACTTCATCCATCCGACTTTAATTCGATGGTTCACATCTTCATCGATATTCCTATTCTTCTGCAACATTGACCCCAAATATCGAAAGATGTCCTTCTGAGGCACCACCTGCCCATCAAGGCTAGCATCCTCCTCCTCCTCGGGCCTAGTAGTACTGAAAGCGCACCTCATGTACTCGCACTTAGTCCTACTAAGTCTAAAACTTTTCGATTCCAAGGTTTGCCTCCGTAACTCCAACTTCCTGTTGACCCCCGTTCGACTATAATCGACTAGCACCACATCGTCCGCAAAAGAGCATACACCATGGGATATCTCCTTGTATATCCCTTGTGACCTCATCCATCACCAAAGCAAAAATATAAGGGCTCAAAGCTGACCCCTGATGCAGTCCTATCTTAATCGGGAAGTCATCAGTGTCGCCATCACTTGTTCGAACACTTGTCACAACATTATGGTACATGTCCTTGATGAGGGTAATGTACTTTGCTGGGACTTTGTGTTTCTTCAAGGCCCACCACATAACATTCCGCGGTATCTTATCATAGGCCTTCTCCAAGTCAATGAATACCATATGCAAGTCCTTCTTTTGCTCCCTATATCTCTCCATAAGTTGTCGTACCAAGAAAATGGCTTTCATGGTCGACCTCCCAGGCATGAAACCAAACTGGTTTTTGGTCACGCTTGTCATTCTTCTTAAGCGGTGCTCAATGACTCTCTCCCATAGCTTCATTGTATGGCTCATCAGTTTAATTCCACGGTAATTAGTACAACTCTGAACATCCCCCTTGTTCTTGAAGATTGGTACTAATATACCCCGTCTCCATTCTTCTGGCATCTTGTTTGCTCTAAAAGTGAGGTTGAAAAGTTTGGTTAGGCATACTATCGCTATGTCCCCTAGGCCTCTCCACACCTCAATGGGGATACAATCAGAGCCCATAGCCTTGCCTCCTTTCATCCTCTTTAAAGCCTCCTTGACCTCCGACTCCTGGATTCGCCACACAAAACGCCTGCTAGTATCATCAAAGGAGTCGTCCAGATCAATGGTAGAGCTCTCACTCTCCCCATTGAACATCTTGTCAAAGTACTCCCGCCATCTATGCTTAATCTCCTCGTTCGTCACCAGGAGTTGATCTGCTCCGTCCTTGATGCAATTGATTTGATCAACATCCCTTGTCTTCTTCTCTCAGATCTTGGCCATCTTATAGATGTCCCTTTCACCTTCCTTCGTGTCTAACCGTTGGTAGAGGTCCTCATACGCCCGACCCCTTGCTTCACTCACAGCTCGCTTTGCGGCCTTCTTTGCCATCTTGTACTTCTCTATGTTGTCTGCACTCCTATCCAGATATAGGCGTCTGAAACAATCTTTCTTCTCCTTAATTGCCTTCTAGACATCATCGTTCCACCACCAGGTATCTTTAGCTTCTCTTCTACTTCCCCTGGACACTCTAAACTCCTCTGAGGCCACCTTACGAATGCAAGTCGTCATCTTCATCCACATGTTGTCTGCATCACCTCCTTCCTCCCAAGGGCCCTCCTTAGTGACCCTCTCCTTGAACGTCTGAGCTACACCCCCCTTGAGCTTCCACCATTTCGTTCTAGCGACTTTGGTACGCTTGTCCCGCTGGACACGAATCCGAAAGCGGAAGTCAGCAACCACAAGCTTATGCTGAGGGACAACACTCTCTCCAGGTATCACCTTACAGTCTAGGCATGCACGCGTGTCTTCTCTTATCGAGAGGATGAAATAAATCTGGCTAGAGTGTTGTCCACTACTGTAAGTCACTAGATGTGATTCTCTCTTCTTAAAGAGGGTATTAGCTACGATCATGTCGTAGGCTAGCGCAAAGCTTAAGACATCTTCTCCTTCTTGATTCCTGATGCCATAGCCAAATCCCCCATGCACCCCTTCAAAACCTATGTTAGATGTGCCCACGTGGATATTGAGGTCTCCTCCAATGAAGAGCCTCTCGCCAATCGGTACGCTCCTAACCATGTCCTCCAGGCCTTCCTAGAACTCCCTCTTAGTGTTCTCATGTGGCCTACTTGCGGGGCATACACGCTGATAACGTTGAGAACTAACTCCCCAACTACCAGCTTGACCAGGATAATCCGGTCCCCACGTCTCTTGACGTCTACCACTCATACTTGAGGCTCTTGCTGTTCAAGATGCCTACTCCATTTCTGTTTGCAGCCGTCCTCGTGTACCACAGCTTGAAGCCGGTACCCTCCACCTCCTCCGCCTTCTTCCCCTCCATTTGGTCTCTTGGACGCAAAGGATATCAACGCTTCTCCTCACTGCTGTATCAACTACCTCCCGAAGCTTACCTGTCAGAGACCCTACGTTCCAGCTACCTAAGCGAATCCTCCTGGCTTGGCTAGCTTCCTTACCATTCGCACTCGTCGAGTCAAATGCGAAGACCCTTGCTCATTTTCCACTACACCCGGGTGCCGATGTAGCACGCCACTAAGTGAAAGGATCGATATGGTTGACTAGAGGGGGAGGGGTGAATAGGCAACTACCAGTTTTTAACTTTTCTTTAACAGATTATACTTAGCAACAAATAGGTTGGCTAGATATGCAACTAGGTGAGCAACCCATATGATGCTAAACACAACAAGCAACTCAAGCAAGCAAGATAAACAAAGTAAGTAACTTGCGTGAAGTAAAGGTAAGAAATAACCACAAGGGGAACCGATGGAGACGAGGATGTGTTACCGAAGTTCGTTCCCGGTAAAGGGAAGTACGTCTCCGTTGGAGCGGTGTGGAGGCACAATGCTCCCCAAGAAGCCACTAGGGCCACCGTATTCTCCTCACACCCTCACACAATGCGAGGTGCCGTGATTCCACTAGTCGTGCACTTGGAGGCGGCAGCCGACCTTTACAAACAAGGTTGGGGCAATCTCCACAACTGAATTGGAGGCTCCCAACGACACCACGAAGCTTCACCACAATGGACTATGGCTTCGAGGTGACCTCTTCCGTCTAGGGTGCTCAAACACCCAAGAGTAACAAGATCCGCAAGGGATTAGTGGGGGGAATCAAATTTCTCTTGGTGGAAGTGTAGATCGGGGCCCTCTCAACCAAACCCTAGAGTATCAACAAGTTTTGTTGGCTAGGGAGAGAGATCGGGCAAGAATGAGCTTTGGGCAACAATGGAGCTTGGGGAAGGATAAGAGGTAAGGCTTCTTGGGGAAGAAGACCCTTTATATAGGAGGGAGAGGAATCTACCCGTTGCCCACCCACCAGCCGTGCTTCAGCGGTAGTACCGCTGGTTGGGGCGGTACTACCGCCCAACAGAAGCCAGTAGAAGGGGCGGCGGTAGTACCGCTTAGTACTACCGCCCCTACTACCGCTGCGGCTGGGAGCTGGCGCGGGGCACCAGACACACCCAGAGACGCGTCTAACCCCACGCGCGAGGTGCCCAGCCCTCCCTTCTTTCCCTAAGCGGTATTACCGCCGGCTGGGGCGGTAGTACCGGCTGAGCGCGGTACTACCGCTTCCCAGAGCGGTACTACCGCTGAGAGAAAGACAGGGAGAGTAGGGCAAAGACAGATACTCCATGTTGCCGAGAAACGAATGGGGGTGCGAGTGTGTACGTGATGATTCCTCCCCAATCTTTCCCACCGCGGACCCCCTCTTGATAGTATGGATTTTTCCTATGACTTAAGTCCACCGACACTAAATCATCGAAAAGACACCGTCTTCCTTTTAGCTTCCTGAGGGGTAAGATAATCGTCTCGTGCCACCTGATATTCTCTGAAAGCTTAATGCACACGATTAGTCCGCAAAACGCATTGTTATCAATCACCAAAACCATTAGGGTATAAATATGCCCTTACAATCTCCCCCTTTTTGGTGGATTGATGACAACACTGGATTTGCATATAGAATAAATAAGAGAAAGAAAGCAAACCCAAACATCTACAAAAATATAGACGGGCTCCCCCTAGATGTGTGTTATATTTGATATGCTTTTGGAATGCAAAACATACATGCTAGGATCAACACTCCCCCTATATTTTAGAGACGAATACTCCTTGCAACAATATATAATATGACATAGATAACTAAGCAAGGAGCACTATGTGAGAGTATAACACATATGGAATAATGAAACTAACTCACAACGAGACATATAAGGATAATTAAGGATAGCATATGTCTTACACCATACGACGAAGTGACAGAAGTCTCACAACCATAAGCAAAGCAAAGCAAAGCAACTAGAAAGAGTTCACGAGCAATGACATAAAAGAAAGCAACTCGGAAAGCAAACGCATGCTCGTGACTCGGCAAATCCCTACGCTCTCTCCCCCTTTGGCAGCGAGACACCAAAAGGGTAGGGAGGACTAAGACACACAGGTGGCAGAACATGAGGACCCATCATCAGTACTCTCTGGACTCTGGAGTGTGGGAAACGGTGCCGGGCGGAGCAGGAGCAGAAGAGCCAGACAGATCATCGTCAGAGTCCTTGCAGTGCCGGGAGATCCAGACCTCCTCATCAGTAATGACCTCCTCAGAACCACTGGGAACCTCCAACCCAATGTGTCTGCCAAGAGCCTTGTGACGCCGTCTAGCTTCCTTCTCAGCAACATGAGCCCTGTACTGACCCTTAGCCTGTAAACAGAACAGCTTCTTCATCTTCTCCTTGAGCTTCTTAGCCCAAGATGGTTTAGCCAGAGAAGGAGCAGAATGAGGAGCCGCACCACCCTGGACCACAAAGTCCTCATCATCCTCGTCATCCTCAACCTCATCATCAGCCAGATCAGCCTCGGGAGCAACATAGTTTGCCCATTTGTCCTTCTGAAGGAGCTGCACAACCTTATGAGAAACCACCTCACCATGCTCAAAGATGATGTCTGGATGGGTCTTAGCCCACGTGCTCTCAAGAAGAAGCATCAAGTATGGGCCATAAATAGGAACCTTACGATCAAAGACAGCAGAGTGCAGTTCAGACCACATGATGTGAGAAATATCCAGAGCAGGCACCTCAATAGAGTCCTTCATATGCTGACAGAAGAGCAACAGATCCACCAGGTAGGAGTGCACCTGGTCCAAGTTTCCAACACGAGGAAACAAGGTGTTCCGGAATATGCGGTGCATAATATCAAGGAATGGCTGCAGAACATAAGTAGTTTTGCCAGTGGTGTTGGATACCTTCTTAGTGGAGTAGGGCCAAAGTTGGCGCTTGTGAGTTGGCGAAGGTTCCTTGTGTGGGCGAAAACCGACAGGGTCATCGAGCCCCCTGTCCTCAACGTGAAGAAGGTCCATGAACTCCTTCCATGTAGCAGACAATCTCCTCCCATTAGTCATCCAGGTCATAGTCCTGGCATCATCAGTCCCAAAGTGAACGGTAGCATAGAACACGGCAATCATCTCAGCATTGAAGTCCATGTTGAATTCCATGAGATGGGTGAGCTGAAGCTTCTGACAGAGCTCAATAGCCTGGCCAAAGTAGTGGGCATTCTTTTCCAAGCACTCCATATCAATCGATTTCACATTTGGCACAAAAATGTTTTCCTTACCCAGAAGCACGTCATTGTAAACACACAATTGCTGCTTGGTCCAGAAGGGACGGTTGTGAACAGCATTCTCTTGAGGAGAGACATATGGATCGTGACGGCGGATGGCCCAGTAATCTTTGATAGGGATCTTGTCCAGGGATGGCTGCGACCTCTTGGAGGCAACCTTCTTTGACTGCTGCCTGGGAGGGTTGGCTGAGCTGTCGCCTTCTTCGGAGGTGCGCGGTCGCTTGGAGCCGGTCTCATGGCTCGGGTTCCTCCTACTACCACCTGGAAACCAAAACGAGAACACCAAACGAGAGCAAAAGAGTGTATACCAGTTTGCATAAGCCAAGGAAAAAAATGAAGCAATTTTGAAGATTTAAGAGAAAAATATGGGCAGTTGGCATCACCAGCGGTAGTACCGCTTAGTACTACCGCTTGGTACTACCGCTCCAAGGGGCGGTAGTACCGCGCGGGCGAAAACCGCAGTGAACCTACAGCCGCCGGCGAGATCCGGTACTACCGGGGATGTCAAATGCACATATTTGACTCCTAAACGTTGAGAAATACTTCCTAGCAATCATATATAGAAGAAACTCGCCCGGATTTGACCCAAAAATGATGGAAACAACACGCATTGTCCAAGACCTAGATTCAAAGAGAGAAGAACCTAGGGAGAGAAAAACGGGACAATACCGGCGTCCATGGCGAGAGGGAGGGATGGAGATCAACTCCTCCGGTCGGTTTTGCAAAAGATTGACCAGAATCGGAGATCCGGCGAAGACCTCCACGGCCTTGGGTGCGCCTGGAGAGAGAGAGCCACGAGAGAAGGGGGTGAATGGGTATGGGGAAGTAGAAACTTCCCCTGCCCCGCCCCAAATCCCTTCGTGAAAACTCACAGGCGGTAGTACCGCCCCGGAACTACACAACGGCAGGAGGCCCGGTAGAACCGCTCCGGCGGTAGTACCGCTAGGCGTAGCGGTAGTACCGCTTAGTACTACCGCCCAAGCCAGCGGTAGTACCGCTCTGGACACCACCAAGGCAGAAAATAAAGAAAGAAAAGAGTGGCTTATGCAAGATTTGTTTGGTAAAAAGGTTGGAGACAACAAAACAACCAAAAATCATGAAACACTCCGATGATGCCGATCTAAAACAAACCAAAAGGTTGGAGTGACCCCGAAGACACAAAAACGAGCTTCTCAAAAGCAAATGCCTCGCTAGGAGGGGCGGTGGCCGAGGCCACCTATGTTTGAGTCAAATGGTATGGCACCGCGAAGATTTGAACCTTGGGCCCATGACCAAAACTCGTCTTTGAAGCACAAAAACCATCAAAAATGGCGGATGTGAAAGACTTTGATTAGTTTATGCATAATAGGAGGAGGGATAGTTCATTGAGAGAACTAGACCCCCCCTAAATCCATGCCTACATCTAAACAAGACATGATGATGAGTGTGGTGGGGTGTGCACTAAGTCAAGCCACATTGCTCGAATCAATGATATTTAGCTCATGCCTTAACTCGCGAAATCTTGCTTCATCTAATGGCTTTGTGAAAATATCTGCTAGCTGTTCCTTGGTATAAAGATGAATAAGATCAATTTCTCCACGCTTGATGTGGTCCCGGATGAAGTGATGACGAATCTCAATATGCTTCGTCTTGCAGTGTTGAACCGGGTTGTTGGAGATCTTGATCATGCTCTCATTGTCGCAGTAAATAGGCACTTTGTCACAGTTGACACCATAATCCTTTAAGGTTTGCCTCATCCAAAGAATCTGAGCACAACAACTTGCGGCGGCTACATACTCGGCCTCGGTGGACGAGAGAGAAACACAGTTTTGTTTCTTGGAAGACCAACTTACCAGAGAGCGACCAAGAAATTGGCAACCTTCGGAAGTGGACTTCCTTTCCACACGGTCTCCCGCCCAATCCGAGTCAGTATATCCAATGAGAGAAAATGAAGCACCTTTGGGGTACCATAAGCCAAAGTTTGGGGTATGAGCCAAATATCGAAAGATTCGCTTGACAGCCACATAGTGACTCTCCTTAGGTGCGGATTGAAATCGTGCACAAATTCCCACACTCAACATGATATCCAGCCTAGATGCACAAAGGTAAAGCAGAGATCCAATCATGGAGCGATATACCTTCTGATCCACAACTTTACCATTGGGATCACTGTCAAGTTGGCACTTGAGTGGCATCGGAGTGTTGGCCTTCGGAGGATTTAGCTCATCCATCTTGAACCTCTTGAGCATGTCTTGAGTGTATTTGGCTTGGTTGATGAAGGTTCCTTGGCTTCGTTGCTTGACTTCGAATCCAAGGAAGAACTTCAACTCTCCCATCATACACATCTCAAACTCTTTGGTCATCAGTGCGGCGAACTTATCATTAAAAGCTTTGTTAGAAGAACCAAAGATAATATCATCAACGTATAGTTGGCATACGAACAAGTTCCCGCTAACCCTCTTAGTAAAAAGAGTGGGGTCGATTTTCCCAATTTCAAACCCACGATCTTGCAACATCTCGGTAAGGTGCTCATACCACGCACGTGGGGCTTGTTTAAGGCCATAGAGTGCCTTATCGAGAACGTACACATGATTGGGGAACTTGGGATCCTCAAACCCCGGGGGTTGCTTGACATATACCAACTCCTTAAGTGGACCATTAAGAAAAGCACTCTTCACATCCATTTGATATAATATGAAATCATGATGAGAAGCATAAGCAAGCAACATGCGAATAGATTCAAGGCGAGCAACAGGGGCAAAGGTTTCACCGTAGTCGATACCCTCGACTTGGGAGTAGCCTTGAGCCACCAGTCTTGCCTTGTTGCGAATAATGATACCATGTGCATCTTGCTTGTTCTTAAAGATCCATTTGGTTCCAATGACATTGTGATTCTCTTTTGGTCTTGGCACCAATCGCCACACTTTGTTGCGCTCGAAGTTGTTGATTTCATCATGCATGGCTTCAAGCCAATCCTCGTCTTTGAGCGCATCTTGTACCTTGAGGAGTTCAAAGCAAGAAACAAACGCATGATGTTCACAAAAGTTTGTTAATTGACGACGAGTAGTTACCCCTCTTTTCAAGCTTCCGTAGACGTTCTCTAGGAGGTGTTGCTTTTTCTGAAGCTTGGAAGCAATCGTGGCAGCTCGTCTTTCAAGAATTTCCTCCATGGAAAGTTGAGGCTTGGTAAGTTGACGAGCTTCGGTACTAGTACCGGCTTGCTCATGATCTTGAGCATGATCTTGATCTTTAGCTTGACCTTGATCTTGAAGTTGATCTTGGTCCTGAGCTTCATCTTGATCTTGAGCTTGCACGGGGGTGTGAACAAGATCTTGAGCATCATGTGAAGTAGAGACATCACTAGCCAGTTGATCTTGCCCTTGATCTTGATGACGGGGTTGAGGGCCTTCACTTTGTTCTTTGGAAGCGTGTGGGTCGTGCGTCGGTGATGGTTCCACTTGAGTGGAACATTGTCCTTCTCCTTTGGCCACAAGGGGTTCCTCAACGGGTAGGAAGTATCCCACACCTATTCTTCTTATGGCTTGGGGAGGAATTTCATCACCTATATCACAAAGACCACTTTGCTCCACTTGGGAGCCATTATTTTCATCAAACTCTACGTTACTCGTCTCCTCAATTAGTCCGGTGGACTTGTTGAGGACACGGTAAGCATGAGAGTTTGTAGCATAACCAACAAATATGCCCTCATGGGCTCTAGAATCAAATTTAGACAAACGAACACCTTTCTTGAGAATGAAACACTTACAACCGAACACCCGGAAGTATTTGAGGTTGGGCTTGTTCCCGGTAAGAATCTCATAAGGAGTCTTGTTCAAGCCTTTGCGGAGATAGAGCCGATTTGATGCATGACACGCTGTGTTGATGGCTTCGGCCCAAAAGTTGTACGGAGATTTAAACTCTGCCATCATGGTTCTTGCCGCATCGATCAACGTCCGGTTCTTCCTCTTCGCAACACCATTTTGCTGAGGGGTGTATGGTGTGGAATATTGGTGCTTTATCCCCTCATCACTGAGAAACTCATCTAGGGTGTAGTTCTTGAACTCAGTGCCATTGTCACTTCTAATCATCAAAATCTTTGCTTCATGTTGACGTTGGACTTCATTTGCAAAGTTGATGACGGTCTGTTGGGTCTCACTCTTCCTCTTGAAGAAATATACCCATGTGTATCTCGAGTAATCATCCACAATCACCAAGCAATATCTTCTTCCTCCAAGGCTGTCAAAAGATGGAGGCCCGAAGAGATCCATGTGAAGGAGCTCTAAGGTCCTCTTTGAGTAGATGGTAGTAGTTGGACGATGAGCTTTTTCATGTAGCTTTCCTTCGATACAGGCACTGCAAGCACGATCTTTGGCAAAACTCACATTTGTTAGTCCAAGAATGTGATCCCCTTTGAGGAGACTTTGCAAAGATCTCATATTGACACGGGCTAGTCGGCGATGCCAAAGCCATCCCACATCAACTTTAGCCATTAGACATGTCGCGGTCTTAGTGGGTCACTCCGAGAAGTTAATCACATAGAGACCGTTTTCGACATGCCCAACAAAGGCTACTTTAAGAGTCTTGCTCCACAAAAGGGTCACGGTATCAATGCCAAAGAAGGCACTAAAACCCATGAGTGCAAGTTGACGAACGGAAAGTAAATTGTATGCAAGGGTCTCAACAAGCATGACTCTCTCAATGGTTAAGGTCGAAGAGATAACCACCTTTCCAAGACCTAATACCTTTGAGATTGCATCATCTCCAAATGAGACTTGGGTGGCCACGAATGCATCGGGTCGAACATCCACCACCAAGTCCTTGCTTCCGGTCATATGATTTGTTGCTCCGCTATCGAGCAACCATGAGACTCCCCCGGAAGCAAAGTCCTACAATAGATCAATGCTTGGATTTAGGTACCCATTCTTGAATGGGTCCTTTCATGTTAGTGACAAGGGTCTTAGGAACCCAAATAGACCACTCAATATACTCATAGGAAGAACCAACATATTTGGCATAAACATGCCCATCACTAGCACGGCACAAACCATAGGAGGGGTTAAAATCGCCGGCCCTGTTGGAGGGAGTGATCTTGCCCTTCTCGGCATTATCACTCACAACCTTGTCTTTCTTCTTCTCATGAGTAATGTTCCCCGCTTTGAAAAATGTTTCCTTGAGTGGAGGAACCTGCGTGGTCTTCTTCTTCTTCTTCTTTTTGGATTTGGGTGCAAACCCAACTCCTTCCTTTGCAATCACTTCCTTTTGATTGCTCAAAAGGTCATTGAGATTCTTGTCACCTTGTATACATATCACAAGGCCTTTCTCAAGCTGCTCTTTTAGCTTAGCATTTTCCTCCACAAGATGTGCATGCTCACAACACGGGTTAGTAGCAGATGCATTATCAATTAAGACAAAGGGAGGACACGTGGCAATTTCTTTAGTGAGTTTCACTTGGAGTTGATCATGTGACTCTTTAAGAGAAGCATGAACGCTCTTCAATGCCTTATGAGCATGGTCAAGGGAGACAAACTCATCCTTGAGTCGAGCATGGTCAACCCCAAGTGCAACCTTCTCAGATTTAAGAACACGGTTAAGAACAATAGCATGATCATAATCTTTACATAATTTAGCAAAGTCGTCATTTTGTGACTCCTTAAGAGTCAAATGAAGACCTCGCTCTTCCTTTAGAGCAATAGAAAGATCTGCTATCTCGTCGGCATAATCACGACCATGGCCTCTCATCTCCTCAAGAATTTCTTCTTGAGAATCAATCGTGTCATTGGCCTCACCAAGTTGTTCCAAGAGAGCAACGAAGTGCTTCTTGGACTCTCCCTTGAGTTTACACAAGAACTTGTCAAACTCATTCTCACCCTCTATCGCCTCCTCAAGTTCATCCACACAATCTAACAAAGACGGAGTGGAAGAAACAGAAGTCTTAATGTTTGAGGTTTTGGCGTTGGAGGTTACCTTGGTGATACCTTTTGCCATGAGGCACCTAGAGATGTGGTTCTCTTTGGGGGCGTCGAAGAGTGACACCTTTGTTGGGGTGGAGGATGCAATTGCCACAGATGCCATTGCCATTCCTTCACCACTTGTGTCTCCGTCATCACCATCATCATCCGATGCATATTCTTCTTGAGCCACCAACACTTTGTGTGAAGTCTTCTTGGTAAAGTTGGTCTTGTTGGGGAAAGACTTGGCCTTATATTTGCGGATGAGCTTGCCACCATTGTCTTCCCTCTTCTCGTATGGACAATCCACCACAAAGTGACTCACATTACCACAGTTGTAGCAGGTCCTCACACGTTGCTTGCCCTTTGACCCGTTTGAGTTGTTCTTGGAGAAGTTGGGCCTTGTGTTTCTCTTGTTGCCCCAAAATTGCCTGGACGCAAGAGCCATGTGCTCATGATAAGCATATTTGGTGTCCTTGGGGCAACCCTCTTCTTCTTCTACTTCCTCTTGACAGACCTTGGCCTTCAAAGCAAGGTTGGGGGATGATTTCTTTGACCGTTGCACGCTAGCTAGAGCATTGTCAGCTGTCGTGTTCAAGATGTTCATTGCAATAAATTCATCCAACACATCACCAGAAGACAAGGTGTGAAAGTCCGGTCTTTGATAGATGACAGCCGACATGGCCTTGTTGTAGGGCATGATGGCCTTCAGAAACTTACGCTTGATCCAAGTATCATCCACATCCTTGCTGCCATGATCTTTGAGGGCAACGGCGAGGGCAGTCACCCTTCTATAGGGCTCACGCGGTTTCTCATCCTCTACCATTACAAACTCATCTGACTGATCAAGGACAACTTCATAGTTTGACCGTTGAATGCTTGAGCTGCCCTTGTACATGGAGATAATGTGTTCCCAACACTCTTTAGCAACAGTGAAGGGACGTAGGTGAGGTAGGTCTTCAGTAGGAACAACAGCTTGTAGTATGAACAAGGCGGAGGAATTTAGCTGTTTATCCGCTTCTTCCCTTGGAGTGAGGTTGCGTGGATCACGAGGGTAGTATCCTTCTTCAATGACTCGCATGAGTTGAATTCAGCTGTGATCCAAATGAGACTTGATACAGAAAACCCAATTAGCAAAATCATTTTTAACAAGCTTAGGAGGAGGACCGTGATTAACTATCTGAGGTGGGTGCACCGGTCCTCCATAGACCAAGGGAGGGGGAACTGAGGCAAAAGTCCCAGACACATTAATTCCTTGAGAACGATTATCTTTATCAGCACTAGCCCCCTCCTTACCGGAGTTGACATCCGATGTCGAGTTAGTGGGATTAACCACTTGAACCGCATCGGTGGAAAGTTTAAGAGTGTCAAGGAATTCTTTAAACATGGATTTGACCTCGGTCGTCATGGAGGATTTAAGCGAGGACATGGCCCCATTTAAATCCTCGCGAGAGACCGTGTTCACTCCCACGGCCTCGGGAAGTTCTCCCAACCGCTCCTCTTCGCCCTCCATACTCTTCGGGTGGTGAAACCCTTAATAAAGAGACGAGGCCCTGATACCAATTGAAAGGATCGATATGGTTGACTAGAGGGGGGGGGGGTGAATAGGCAACTACCAGTTTTTAACTTTTCTTTAACAAATTATACTTAGCAACAAATAGGTTGGCTAGATATGCAACTAGGTGAGCAACCCATATGATGCTAAGCACAACAAGCAACTCAAGCAAGCAAGATAAACAAAGTAAGTAACTTGCGTGAAGTAAAGGTAAGAAATAACCACAAGGGGAACCGATGGAGACGATGATGTGTTACCGAAGTTCCTTCCTGGTAAAGGGAAGTACGTCTCCGTTGGAGCGGTGTGGAGGAACAATGCTCCCCAAGAAGCCACTAGGGCCACCGTATTCTCCTCACGCCCTCACACAATGCGAGGTGCCGTGATTCCACTAGTGGTGCACTTGGAGGCGGCATCCGGACCTTTACAAACAAGGTTGGGGCAATCTCCACAACTGAATTGGAGGCTCCCAACGACACCACGAAGCTTCACCACAATGGACTATGGCTTCGAGGCGACCTCTTCCGTCTAGGGTGCTCAAACACCCAAGAGTAACAAGATCCGCAAGGGATTAGTGGGGGGAATCAAATTTCTCTTGGTGGAAGTGTAGATCGGGGCCCTCTCAACCAAACCCTAGAGTATCAACAAGTTTTGTTGGCTAGGGAGAGAGATCGGGCAAGAATGAGCTTTGGGCAACAATGGAGCTTGGGGAAGGATAAGAGGTAAGGCTTCTTGGGGAAGAAGACCCTTTATATAGGAGGGAGAGGAATCTGCCCGTTGCCCACCCACCAGCCGCGCTTCAGCGGTAGTACCGCTGGTTGGGGCGGTACTACCGCCCAACAGAAGCCAGTAGAAGGGGCGGCGGTAGTACCGCTTAGTACTACCGCCCCTACTACCGCTGCGGCTGGGAGCTGGCGCGGGGCACCAGACACACCCAGAGACGCGTCTGACCCCACGCGCGAGGTGCCCAACCCTCCCTTCTTTCCCTAAGCGGTATTACCGCCGGCTGGGGCGGTAGTACCGGCTGAGCGCGGTACTACCGCTTCCCAGAGCGGTACTACCGCTGAGAGAAAGACAGGGAGAGTAGGGCAAAGACAGATACTCCATGTTGCCGGGAAACGAATGGGGGTGCGAGTGTGTACGTGATGATTCCTCCCCAATCTTTCCCACCGCGGACCCCCTCTTGATAGTACGGATTTTTCCTACGACTTAAGTCCACCGACACTAAATCATCGAAAAGACACCGTCTTCCTTTTAGCTTCCTGAGGGGTAAGATAATCGTCTCGTGCCACCTGATATTCTCTGAAAGCTTAATACACACGATTAGTCCGCAAAACGCATTGTCATCAATCACCAAAACCATTAGGGTATAAATATGCCCTTACACTAAGGATGCGACGACCCGATCCTCGCTCACTTGCCACCATATCCAGATCACGATACGGCGCGCCACCTGGGGGGGCGACAGCCTAACCCTTGCCCATTTTCCACCACACCCAGGTTCCGATGTGGGGCGTCGCTGAGAGGGTTACGCCCCGACGAAAATCTTTTGAGTTTCATCTCCATAAGAGTGGTTGAGTTTTGACGTTGGTCGCCAAGCCTATCACAACCCTCCTCCTTTACCCGGGCTTGGGACCGGCTATGTTGAGACAACATAGGTGGAGTTAAAGATTTCATAATAACATATTCAACTATTTCAAACAAGACTATAATAACATATTTCACCCGTGCCCTAATAACATATTTCACGCATTTCAGAACAGATTTCACCCATTTCGTATAATATATTTTACTCATTTAAAAGAAGATTTCATAATAACATATTCTACTCATTCCAAAAAACTTTTCACAATAAAATTAATTTTCATAATAAAATATTCCACTCATTTCATACTAAAATATTTCACTCATTTCAAAAAAGATTTCATAATAAGGTTGGAAAAAGCGGCAGGTGTAAGCGAGGCGGGTGACCTTTGCCTAGTGCCTAGGCGGTGCTTAATCTCCCTAGGCACGACCTAGATGGTAATATAAATTTTACTATAAGAGTGTATCTGTGGTATTGTATGTGTATCACTAATGACTTAGGGCATATAAATAATTTAACTAGTAGCCATTGCCATTGTAATATGACCTGTTTGACATATAGGTGTAATATGGCATGGTTTCTCGCTTAGGTAGACAAATTCTTGCTTGCCCTGCGTAGACTTTCACTTGTACCTTAGACAAGGCGTTTAGCCATCGCCTAGCGTTTAAGCATGCCTAAGCGCCTCTTAGTCACTGCCTTTTCCAACAGGCATATTTCACTCATTTCAAATAATCACTTTTCAAGTTGTCATTTCAGTTTCACATTGTTTTCGTTTTCACAACTTACATTTCATTTTTTAGTGGCTTGTTTCACCAAACACACGTCTATTTCAATTAAAAAATTGAAATGATTTATTTCATTCTTTTGCATATTTTCAAATAATCAGTTTCACAAATTGATATTTCAGTTTTATATTTGGGGTAAATACATTTCCACTGAAATATGTTGGTTTCATGTTTTTCGAGTGAAAATTTGTCTGTTTCATATTTTAGTGAGAATAGATTTGTAAAATTAGACGTTTTTTCAAGTGAATCCAAATTTAATATTGTTCTAAAGGCCTCGACACTAGGAGTACA
This sequence comes from Elymus sibiricus, assembly GCA_039707655.1. Lineage (NCBI taxonomy): Eukaryota > Viridiplantae > Streptophyta > Magnoliopsida > Poales > Poaceae > Elymus > Elymus sibiricus. The sequence goes on from CM077671.1 coordinate 140,833,962, forward strand.
TATATTTAAAAATATTCAAAAACAAAATTTTAGTTTAAAAAATATGAATAATTTAACTTCGTCAAGGTAGAATGAAACATTGGAGTAATTGTGTAGGAGGAGAGGGGTTGTAACACCCCTGGATCCATGCTACAGTGATCAAACGTAATTAAGCTACAATAACCATGAGGTTTAAGCTAATCCATTTTTGCTAAACCATGTTTGGTCACAATGGAATCATAACTCATTTGAATTCCCTATTGAATTTTCAAAATTCATTTAAAAAGTGATTTTAAAAGTTTTGCAAACCAGGAATTAAAAAAATCATGGATAGGTTTCAAATATTCCCTAAGTATTTATAAAATTATAACCAACATACTTTAAAGTATTTTGGTGCCTCTAATTAAATATAACAGTGGCCAATTCAATTATTAAATGCCCTTTTTAATTATGGTATTTTTCAAACAGATTCAAACAGCCCCCAAAACATTTTGTGGCAGAGCATAAAAATGGTATGGGATTATTGAACCCAATACCATATTTTTACAAAAGTATATTGTTGTTGAAATAAATAAAAAGAAAAAGAAACAAAAGGAAAACAAGAATAAAATAAAACAAAAAAAGCCCCCCCCCCAGTGGGCCTCGGCCCAGCTGGCCTCCGGGCCAACCAGACCGGCCCACCCCAGCCGCCCCTGGGGATAACTCCCCCTCCCCCGCAACCCTAGCCCCACTCCTCCCCCACTCGCTCCCCCGTCGCCCCCCGATCGGGATCGGGAGTGACCCGCCCAGCGCCGGCGCTCTCCCCCACCGGCGCACCACCGCCGCAGGCCGCCGCACCTCCTCGCCTCCTCCCCGTCACCGTCGCTAGCGCTGCCTCGCCGACACGCCCCCGAGCTAGCTGCCCCCCTACACGCCACTGTGAGCCCCCCTCTCCTTCCCCTCATCGCGCCCCCACGGCTGCCGCGCCCCGTCCGCGTACTCGCCGTGCGTGCCGGCGCCGCCCCACCTGCGCGCCGTGGCCACGCTCCGGCCCCATCCGCTCGCGCGCGCTCACCCCGCGCTCGCCGCGCCTGCTCGCCGCATCGGCCGCGCCCACGGCCCCTCGCCGTTCGCGCCCGGGGCCCCGTTCCCGCGCGCGCTCGCGCGTTGTGGCCTCTGCCCTGCTCCCCCGCGCCCGCTGTCGCGCTCACCGCCCGCGGTTCCCCCGCGCGCACCTGCCGCGCTGTGCTGCTGCATCGCACGCGCCGCTGCTCCGCTCGCTGCGCCGCGCTCCCCCGTCCCCCCGGTCGCTGCTTGCTGTTGCTGGCTCTGCTGCTGCTTCCGCTGCCCCCTGCTGCTGCGCACCGCTGCGCTACTGCCTCCCAGCGCCCGCGCGCCCGCCACCACCGCGTCGCTCGCGCCGCCGCCGCGGCCACGGCTCGCCCCGCGCTGGCCTCCGGCGTCGGCTCCGCCGGCGATCTGCTCCCGAGCGGGCACAGCTCGGCCGGCCCCCTTTTGGACCCCCCTATGACAGAAGGGGCCCATGTCCCTGTTTAACAAAAAAGAAATGAAATGAAATGAAAAAGAAAATGTTTATAAAAAATTAAATTAAATTAATATATTAATTAATTAGTTAATTAATTAACTTAATTAACCTAAACCTAATTAGACTAATTAATTCTGTTAATTAGCCATTTAACTTAATTAATCCTAGGTTAACTAGGACAGACAATGACAGTGGACCCCACCTGTCAGTTGACCTGGTCAACAGTCAAATAGTTGACTGCTGATGTCATGGTGACATCATGCTGATGTCATAAATGATTATAGAATTAAAATAAACCTGTTTAATTCCAGATTGTTATTAAAACTTTAAAAATTAAAATAAAATAATCCGTAAGTCAGATGAAAATATTTTATACATGAAAGTTGTTCAGAAAAATCCCACGGTTCCGAATACGCGGTCCGTTAGTCTGTCACGTGCTCCTAGCATAGCGAACATGGAACTTTTCCATCGATTTCGTCTGTCCGGTAGTAGCCCGAGACCCGGGAAATATCATCAGATATTATTCCGACCCGTCTGCGACGTGTAATACAGCGTTAGTGCATGCCTAGCCCTGCATATTGCCATGTCATGCATCGTGATGCATTTGTCTGCTTTGTATTTATTGTTTCTCCCCCCTCTTCTTACCGGTAGACCCCGAGACCGACGCTGCTACCGGGTACGACTACGCCGTTGACGATCAGCCTTTTGCCACAGAGCAGCAAGGCAAGCAACCCCCCCTTGAGCATTTTGATATCGCCCATTCCTTTCCCTCTTATTCTTGCATTAGATTTTGCTACTGTATTAGTTAGCTCCTATTCTGATGCATAGCCTGTTTTTGATAAACTGCTACTATACCTGCAATCATACCAACTGCTTAGTATAGGTTGATCAGTGAATCCCCAGTGACCCCTTAGTCCCAGTTGCCCCTGCTTCTTCATCGGCGACTCGACGACCCGAAGACTCGAAGACTCGGTCAACCAACCGACAAGCCAGGCCCCCCACATCACCGCACACCCCTTAGTTGTACGACTCTGCAGAGTTACTATCGAGTACCGAGGGTGACACCTCGTGAAGTACTCATGATGCTAACTCTGTGGTGCAGCTAGTCGGTCGTTGTTATCGAGGGTGATTCCTCCTTCACCACTCCTGACGATGACTCTGTCGTGCAACCCCTCAAGTGTGGGACCCTCGAGGGTGATTCCTCTAAGTCCACCTTGACGGTTCCATCGAGCGGGGCCCCTTGAGGGTGATTCCTCAGGTTCCGTCTTGATGTTTTATACACACAGTTACTATGACCTGGTTACAGAAACATGTTGGTGATGGGTCGGCCCTGAGGGGTACCCACGGTTTGATGATGATGAGGCGTGGACGGGCAGGAGAGGCCCGTGCCACACATCCTCGAGACGGGGCGACGGGACCGCACTTCATGGGCCGTGCTTGCCCCGCATTAATAAAATGCTAATGGGTTGGGTATTTGATCTGAGTTGGGTCGTTGGCCTTTTTACGCACCAAACCATCGTGTGGGAGAAGTTATGGGTACTCAGCGTCGTTGTATCAGCCGAAGCTCTTCGGACGTCAGCAATGGAGCGGCGCGCGCCCGAGTGGCCTGGACGGTGCAGCTCTTGGACTAGAGTGTACTAGGGCTGACCTCGGCCGCCCACGCATCGTGCAGGAGCGCAGAGGGCAAGTGGGCCCACGACCCCTTTGTGCTTAGGATTTAGACCGGTGCACCCCTGCAGGGATGAATTATCTATTCGAATAGCCGTGTCCACGGTAACAAGACGACTTGGAGTTGTACCTTGACCTTATACAACTATAACTGTGACTTAAATTTGAGATGAATGTGGCTCCGAGATTGCTTCCTCGTAGGGAGTCGAGGAAGAATCTCTAGGCGTGGTTACTTAATAAAATTGCTACAATAATATGACTATATATGAGATACCAGTCTACTCTCTTCTAATGCTGCAAGATGCTGAAGATGCTAGTCTTCGATAGGACTAGGCCTTCCTCCTCATTCTTGCTTTCTGCAGTCAGTCCAGATATAACCCCATTCCTTGATACTGTTGCATACTTAGCATAGTCCTGATGTCAGTCTTGCGAGTACTTTGGATGAGTACTCACCGCTGCTTTGCTTTCTCTTTCCCCCTCGATACGATTACCGCGTTCAGACGATGGAGCCCAGGAGATGGAGTACGCCGAAGACGACTACTACACCACCGCTGGAGCCTACTACTACGTGGAGACTGCCGACGCTCAGGAGTAGTTAGGTTGGCTCCCACACAGGAGGCCTCGCCTCTTTCGATCCGCTGCTTATGTTTGTGCTAGCCTTCTTAAGGCAAAACTTGTTTAATTTATGTCTGTACTCAGATATTATTTGCTTCCGCTGACTCGTGCTTGTCGAGCTTTGTATTTGAGCCCACGAGGCCCCTGGCTTGTAATATGAAGCTATATGACTTTAATTTGTGTCTAGTGTTGTGTTGTGATATCGATCAGTGAGTCCCTAATCTTGGTCGTACACATTGCGTGTATGTTTAGCGTACGGTCAAAATTGGGGGCGTCACAGGTTTGGATCTGACATTTCTGTTGAAAATATGCCCTAGAGGCAATAATAATGATGTTATTATCGTATTTCCTTGTTCATGATAAATGTTCATTATCCATGCTAGAATTGTATTGACCGGAAACTAAATACATGTGTGGATACATAAACGAATATCGTGTCCCTAGTAAGCCTCTACTAGATTAGCTCGTTGATCGAAGATGGTTATGATTTCCTAACCATAGACATGAGTTATCATTTGATGACGGATCACAACGATGTGATGGACATACCCAACGACAATATTAACATATGATCATATCACTTAGTTTAATTGCTACAACTTTCTTCATGTCAAGTATCTGTTCCTTAGACCATGAGATCATGCAACTCTTTGACATCGGAATAATACTTTGAATGTATCCAAACGTCACTTCTTAATTGAGTGATGATAAAGGTGCTCTACAGGTATCTCGGAATTTTTTTGTTGGGTTGCACGGATCTAGACTGAAATTTGTCACGCCCTATGACAGAGAGATATCTCTAGGCCCTCTCGGTAACATGATACCCAAATTAGTTTGCAAGCGTGTGACTAATAATTTTAGTCATATGTATATTGTATTACGAAACGAGTAAAGAGACTTGCCGATAACGAGATTGAACTAGGTATGGCGATACCGACGATTGAATCTCACGCAAGTAACATATCGCTGGACAAAGGGAACTGTATACGGGATTAACTGAATACCCCACCGAGTAGTTCAAACTGATAAATATCTTCTTGAATATGTGGGAGTCAATATCGACATCCCGGTCCCTCTATTGGTTATTGATCGGAGAAGAGTCTCGGTCATGTCTACATGTTCTCGAACCCGTAGGGTCACACACTTAACATTCGGTGACGCTAGGGTAGTATTGAGATATTGATAATGGCAAGAACCGAATATTGTTCAGAGTCTTGGATGAGATCCAGGACGTCACGACGAGCTCCGGAATGGGCCGAAGGTAAATATTTATATATGGGAAAGTATATTCCGGGGTTTCGGGAAAGTTCGGGAATTGTCGGTAGAGTACCAGGAATGTTCTAAAAGGTTACGGGGGTTCCACCATGGGGCCAAACGACCCGGTAAGGGCCCACATGGACCGAGGGGTGGGGCTACATCCCACATGGGCTGGCCGCACCAAACCCCAAGGCCCATGCCATTTAAATCTAGAGATAAGGTCTTATATCTAATTTAAAGAGTAAATCTAAAGATAAGACCGTATCTCTAAATTAAAAGGATTTCTCCCTTGTAGCCAGCCCTAGGAGGGTTTTGGCCGCCCCTCTCTACCCCTAGCCTATATAAAAAGAGGGTAGAAGCATGGGGAGAGCTACCCTTCCACCTTTGGCCGTCGTCTCTCCCAACTCCTCCCATCTCCTCGTGCAGACGCTTGGCGAAGCTCTGCTGCAGTTCCACTGCCACCACCACCACCACCACCACGTCATCGTGCTAGATCAGATATCATCTACCTCTCCTATCCCGCTTGCTGGATCAAGAAGGAGGAGACGTCACCGATCCGTACGTGTGCATATCTCGGAGGTGCCGCTCGTGCGGTGCTTGGATCGGATTGGATCGCGACGCGAGTACGACTATGCCAACCACGATCTGTAGATCGTGAAGGTTTTTCGTCTACAAGGGTATGTAAAGGCCTCTCCCTCTTGTTGCTATAATCTCCATAGAATAGATCTTGGGTGCTTCATAGGATTTTTTTGTTTTCCATGCAACATTCCCCAACAGTGGTACAAAAGTTAGATCCATGCGTAGATCTTATTTGCACGAGTAGAACACAAATTGGTTGTGGGCGTTGATGTTCAAATTTCTTACCTCCTTTGTTATTTTGGATTCGATGGTATTGTGGGATGAAGCGGCCCGGACCATCCTTTCTTGTTGAAAGGGCATGTTTTGCCCTAAGTGTTTTGGTGTTGATAACAATGCAATTTGCGGACTAATCGTGTGCCTAAGCTCTCATGTTATCTTCTTATGGCACAAGATGGTTAGGCCTTCCCTCCGGACGGAAAAGATCAATGACGGTGTTTCCAACGTGTTTATTTCTTTGGTCATAGGAAATCTGTACTATTAAGAGGGAATGCACATCGGAAGGTATAGGGTGAATCAATGCACATACACACTCATATTGCAACCACCATAACCTTCCGTTCGAGGAGAGGATGCCTCATATCTCTACCGGGGCTGTGTTTTTACTAGCCAGCGGTTGTACCGCTTGCCTGAGAGGTTGTACCGGCATGGCCAGTATCTCTGGCACAACCACCGCCCTGGGGGTGATGCCCTAGGGTTTGCACCCTCTAGGAAGGTCTCAAGCGGTTGTACCGCTGGGACCACGGCAGTTGTACCGCCTGGTCCTTGACCGTTTCCCTGGAGGCTCTGCAGGGCGGTTGTACCGTCCCAACTACCGCTCTACCACTATAATGGGGTGTCCCCGTTTATGGTTTGGTGGCGATTGTTGGGCGCCCGGTAGTTCCGGTATAACCGGTACTACCGATGTGTGAAGCGGTAGTACCGCTCAAGACTTAGCCGCCATAGCGTACTTGTGTCAGCCGGTTCCATCGGCCCTTGCACCATTCCACCATTGGAGTCGGGGTGCCCCGAGTCTGTTGTTGGTCAGTGGTTGGGTGGTAGTGGACCGGTAGTTCCGGTATGTATACCGAAACTACTAGTACACCAGGCGGTTGTACCACTTAGTGCTTTTCTGCAGGTACCCCGTGAATCCCGGTTGTACCACTGCTTCAAGCGGTTGTACCACTATAGTGTAAAAGCTTCAGCAACGGTTGGATTTGTGGCCACCTATATAAGTGGGCGTGGTTCTTCCACCTCCCACTTACCTCTTGCCTGTCTCTCTCCTCCATTGTTGCCCTTCAGGCTTTCTTGCCTGAATCTCTCTCTAGCCACTCAAACTTGTTGATTTGCTAGGGACTGAAGGAGGAGACCTAGAGCTACACTTCTATCAAAGGAAATTTGATTTCCCCATACTTTCTTGTGTGGATTTTGTTACTCTTGGGTGTTTGGGCACCCTAGACGGAAGAGGTCACCTCGGATCCATATTCCATTGTGGTGAAGCTTTGTGGTGATGTTGGAGCCTCCAATTAAGTTATGGAGATTGCCCCAACCTTGTTTGTAAAGGTTTGGTCGCCGCTTTCAAGGGCACCACTAGTGGAATCATGACATCTTTCATTGTGCCAGTGCGTGAGGAGAATACAATGGCCCTAGTGGCTTCTTGGGGAGCATTGTGCCTCCACACCTCTCCAACAGAGACATACCCCCCCTCAAAGGGAGGGAACTTCATTAACACATCCTCGTCTCCATCGGCTCCACTTGTGGTTACTTCTTACCTTTACTTTGTGCAAGCTTTGTTGTGTTTGTATCTTGTGCTTGCTATTGTTGTTGTCATTGAGCTCATCATATAGGTTGTCCATCTAGTTGCATATCTAGACAACCTATTTATTGTTGAGCCTAATTTGTATAAAGAAGCTAAAACATTGTTAGTCACCTATTCAACCCCCTCTAGTCGACCATATCGATCCTTCCACTTGTCGTTGCACAAGAGACTAGTTCCATAATTGACATGCAACTTGTATTGCATATGTGGCTGGCGGGTGTCTGTCTCTCCCACTTTAGTTGAATCCGATTTGACAATGGCGATCCTTGTAAAAGGTTAAAAGGTAACTTGTATATCACCGTTGTGGTTCTGCATAGGCGAGAACGGTTCTTATAAGTTGCCCTAGAAGCCACGTAAAACTTGCAACAACAAAGTAGAGGACGTCTAACTTGTTTTTGCAGGGCATGTGATGTGATGTGATGTGGTATGGCCAAGATGTGATTAGATATATGTTGATGCATGAGATGATCATGTTTTATAATAGGTTCACGACTTGCATGTCGATGAGTACGACAACCGGCAGGAGCCATAGGGTTGTCTTAATTTATTGTATGACCTGCGTGTCAATCATTAGACGCCATGTAATTGTTTTACTTTATTGCTATGAGTTAGCAGTAGTTGAGAAGCAATGGTTGGCAAAGGCAACTACGTGACGACACCTTGGAGATGATGGAGATCATGGTGCTATGCCGGTGATGATGGAGAGCATGCCGGTGCCTTGGAGATGGATCAAAAGCACAAGATGATAATGGGCATATCATGTCACATGTTGATTGCATGTGATGTTTATCCTTTATGTATCTTATTTTGCTTAGAACGACTGTAGCATTATAGGATGATACCTCCACTTAATATCAAGATTAATGTGTTCTCCCTTAGTATGCACCATTGTGAAAGTTCGTCGTTTCGAAGCACCTCGTGATGATCGGGTGTGATCGATTCTTCGTTCGCATACAACGGGTTACACACGTGACACATATGACACATGGTGTATGTCACATGTGTATATGTTGTATATGTATATGCCATCCATTTTTACTTCCCTTGGTTTTTGCACATATGACACATGTATACATGAGTAACTTTCGTATGTTATGAAATATAAAGCCAAAATATTATCACAAGAAGTAGAAGGCATGAAAATAATGCAACTCAGTTTGCACATATAAGTGAAGCCCTTATTCATATCAAAAGATTGACAATGTTCATTATTAAACCATCCCAACATTGACAAATAAACTTTATCTTCTTCGAATTTACGTACTACAACATGCTTAAATAAGCAAACATGGAACAAGTCATTTGACACAGAGTCATCACCAAGATTAGAGGTCATATCAAAATGATTAAACATTGGCACAATTATTTTCAAACGTATTTGATCCAAATCTGATTTATTTCCCGATTCACATGGTTCTTTCACATCAACAGTTAATTCAATGGGTGCACTCGACATTGTTGATATTGCAGTTGTTCGATCACATGGCAAAGTCCAATCATCAACATAGTCCTCTAAAATAGGTGGTGTGATCAAAGTAATGGGTTACTCATCACAGGGTGCATTTAAATTGACAAGGCATTCTTCATACTCATGTGGAGGTGGAAGATCAGTACCTTTGTCATTACCTCTTCAACTCACATGATGTGGGCACTCTCTATGGTGACGTGTCACATGATGATGGTGATGAAGTCCTCACAACAATTGATGTGGTTGTCATAGTACACCTAGGAGTTGAAGGAACAACCGTATCAACTCTTGGAATGTGCACCTTGTGCTCGTTCTCCTTGTGGGCAACACATTGTTTTATTTCCTGTTCAACTTTGCAAGAAAGACGAAACAAATGGTCCATAGGACAACACTTTTCATGAATTAGTATCTCCTAAATATCATGATTTAATCCTCCCCAAAACCTATTAATTAAATCTAGTTCACCTTCTTCTAATGAGGAATGCAACAAGGTCGTTTCTAAATCATCATAATATTTCGTTACAGTGTCACTACCTTGTTTTAAATGTTGTAACTTTTTAATCATGTCACGAGTATAATAAGCAGGGACGAATGTGTTCCCGTAGCAAGTTTCAAATCATCCCAAGTAACCGACTACATTCTCTCCACCAAACTCAAGCATAACCTGTGAATGACGCAGCCGCGACCTTAACTTTTTTACGCTCAACAAAATTATGGGATGCAAATATATCATTTATTTGAATTCCCAATCAATATATAAAGCAGGTCTAAAATGGCCATTAAATGGTGGTATAGAAACATTAACCTGATCATGTGGAATTTTTGTCCAAAAGGACCCTCTGCCGAATGCTTTTGCCAGATTGGACCACCTGTGAAATAAAATGTCAAAACGGACCCCCAGGATTCTGGCGGCAGGCACGCCAGGCGACGCGTGTCACCTGCCGCCACCAGCCCAGGCGGCTGGCACCTGCCGCCAGCGCGCGAGGCAGCCACCCCGGTTTCCGTTGCCTGCACTGTTCCGCCACGGAACGGACGAAGGGCGTGGGACCGGCCGCCACCGCGCCAGGCGGCAGGCCGGCTGTGTGCACCGCGTGCCCGAAAGCCACCCATGATGGCGCTGATTCCTAGGGGCGGCGACACTGATTGATAGATGCTGCCGCTGCTGATTGCGAGGCTGATTGATAGATGCTGCTGCTGATTGGTACGGTAACTGTTCTGCCGACACTACAGTCCCCTTCCTTTTATATTTGATCCGATCCCGCTGCTTCCTACATACACTGCCTGCTCTCTCGCTAATCTGCCTGCTCTCTTCCTACACTTCTCTGTCTGCTCTCTCGCCCTCACAGTACACTACTCTGACGGTTTAGAGTAAGATTTTGAGGATGTTGTAGTTGAAGAAACGAAAGATCAAGGTAAGAGCAGTCCATTTTTGTTGGTTGGGTTCGCATGCATGATGTTTTTACTTTGTTTGATTAGTTTTTAAGTATGTATTATCTGTTGTTTTAGGTAGTATTTCATCACTTTGTGAAGTAATTTGGAGCTTCAGGAGTACGATTTGCCGCGTGAAGTGAAGTACTAAGTGGAGTAATTTGATCAAGGTATGATCTTTGCAATACATGAATTTTTTTGTGCATGCACGTTGGAAATTAGTTAGTATTTTAGCCTGTTATTAGCTATGCGATGTTTACTTCTTGAAAGTTATAAACGTTTTCATATGAGATATTTTTTAGCCCGTCATTTGCATTTATAGAAATATTTGTCAGAACAGTATGTTGAAGATGTTATAGATCAATGTTAGTTATGTCCATTAGTACTATTTTTTAACATGCAAGATTTTGTTATTTTTGTCAGTAAGTCGTAATTAGAACTTATGTTAAACGTTTTGGTTGCGTTAGAGCCGGAATCTCGAGAACAAATATTTGACTGTATTGTCGATCAGCGTTAAGCCTTTAAGATGCATCATTTTAGTTAGACATGCAAGAAGTTCTTAAAATGTTAATTAAGAAAATGATTGTACTGTAATTGGTCATTGCATGATTAAATGTGTTGTTATTTCATGTGTCATGTTTTTGAATAAGTTATGTAGTAAGGAAATCATACGTAGACTTTATTAGCTAATTTGGTAAAGTAGGAAACCGTACATGAAATGCAAGATAAATGCTAATATCCTTGATGATGTATGTAATTAGGTAAAGAAAATATCGTCTAGGTAGCAAACAAGGAGGAGATGACGTGATTGATGAAATTGTTTTTCGGTCTTCGGTTTCTCTTTAGAGGTGATGACCACATGCATGCTACTGCTATTTTGAAACTTTTCGCAGGAGAAAAAAAATTGTTCGTCTAATTTTTTTTTCATGTGATAATAGGTCGACCCCGTTGATATATTACCGGTGATATATTCACGCTTACAGATTTTTCTATTCGGAAGGATATCCTTATTAAACAAGAGGTATAAATGATGTGGTGTAATTTTTTGAACAATTTTTTTGTGTTGATGTACTGCTGTGAATGATGTTACTGTTGTGTTGTGAATATTAGTCGGATTATTATATGTAAATAAACGATTATTACCGTAAGTTATTAGAATATAAATTGACTAACGATGTAAATATGGCTGCTCGTTAGGTACTATGGAAAATTTGTTAGTGTTCTATGGGGACATCGTACGCGACACTCCTTCCGGTGTGGATGTGTCGAGGTGCGGTACGACTATGGTTGTAGTGAAAGACATGGTCAATGTAGGGTATGCGGCAGTTAGAAGGTGCATCCGAGCAGTGTTTGGGCCAGCGATGGATGGAAAAAAGATGACCATGGAGGCTTTCGTGGTTGCCGGGGGAAATGATGGGACAGTTCCCCGTTGGGGTCTGCGGCCGGTTATTGGTGAAAGATCGTGGGGTTCGTACATGGGGTTTGCAAGCAATCCGAAGAACTGTATGTTTGGGCAACCCATGGTGTATGTGGAGTTCATTTCTATCACTGATGTTGCCGGGTGCAGTAGCGGGGGCGGTGAGTACAAGTTGGCCATCACTGTAGCCCCCAGCGCCAGCCCATCGTAACCGACAGGCGGCCAAGAAGTGTATGCCACAGGATACTGGTCTGCGGTCGTTGACATCAGCGAACACGTGGAGGGATTGCCGGAGGCGCTAGATGATGATGATGATGGTCATTCTTCTGCCTCTTCGGACTCAGATGATGAAGAAGTTGTTCCTCCCGAGAGGGCGGTTGCTGGACCAATTAACCCAGACTTTTTACAGGTTATGAGCATCACTAATGAATTTCACTCTGTTTCTGGCCTAGAAGCGGGAAGTCTGGCTGTTGGGCAGATTTTCCCTGATAAGAAATCTGCTTACCAGGCAATGAATAGCTATGCAATAGGCATACACCGCCAGCATAGAGTGAAGCAGTCTGATAAAAAGGAGTTGAAGGTCATATGCCTCCATCACGAAGGGGGTTGCCGCGGAAGAGTTATCGCTCGTCGGAAGCCTGGGGTATGTCAGCCATGGCATATCACAAAAATAGTGGAACATGCCTGTGAGCAAACCGGGACTCTTTCAGATCACTGCAAAGTGACTGCAGAATATGTGTCACAGAGGATGCAAACGACTGTGCAGGAAAGTCTTAATATTAGTATTAGGGCTTTACATGCAACAACATCCGATCAGATTGGCTTCCCTGTCAGCTACAACAAAGCTAGGCGTGCAAAGGAAAAGATATTCTAGAGGTTGTATGGAACCTATGAGGAGGACTATTCTTATGCACCGAGGATGCTTCATCAGATAGCAACTGCTAACAGGGGGACTCAAGTTTGGCGGAAAGAACGTGAAAACCCATTGAACCCAGGCGAGAAAATCCTGGACCGCTTATTCTGGGCATTCGCCCAGACTATACAAGCATTCAGGCACTGTCACCCGGTATTATCAATTGATGGTACATTTCTCATGGGCAAGTACAAGGGCATACTGTTGGTGGCGATTGCTGCAGATGCAAATAATCAACTTCTTCCTATTGCATACGCACTAGTCGAGAGCGAGAACAAAGATAGCTGGTTGTGGTTCCTGAGCTGCCTGAAGATGGGGGTCGTGAAAGATCGTCGTGGCGTTTGCATCATCTCTGATCGCAACACCGGGCTATTAAGCGCGCTCGACATAATTAAGGCGTCAGAAGATACAGAGTGGGGGTGGCCCGATCTAGAGACAAGGTGGTGCATGAGGCATTTGGCAGCAATTTTTTACTCCAAATTCAAGAACAAAGATTGGTTCAAGTTATTCAAGAGGATGTGCATGCAGAAAAATGAAGTCAAAACGAATGCTATCTGGGCAGGTATCAATTGGGAGATCGAGCGCGCATCTGTGCTAGTGAGAGAAGATCGCAGGGGTCGTCGGACGACAATAAATTTGAGCCAGTGGATCGCCGAGAATTGCCCTGATTTGTACAAGTGGGCGCAATCTCACGACACCGGGGATCGATACGGAATAATGACCAGCAACATGTCAGTGGTGTACAATGGTGTTCTTAAAGGTGTGCGAGCCCTACCTATCACAGCCCTAATAGATGAGACATGGAACCGAACTCTGTCATACTTTGCAGATAGAGTCACCATCGCCAAGGCACTAGTTGAATTGAACAAGCCCTGGCCTGAGAAGATGCAAAGACATCTGGATGAGAAAGCAAAGAAGTCGCAAAGCCATGGTTGTAGGAAAGTGGATGCACTTAGGAATAAATGGGAAGTCAACGTGCGAGCCAAGTATGTTAAGGGTCACCACAGAGGATAAAAAAAAACAAGCTGTCACCCTCGGCCCAACGTCGTGTGAGTGTAGTTGCAAGAAGCCCAATCTTCTGGGATACCCTTGCAGTCACGTCCTCCGGGCAGCAGCAGATTAAAAAATCAGTGTCGAACCATACATGTCACCGTACTTCAACATGTACAATTTATACAACACCTGGAATGGTGAGTTCTGGGCATGGGGCATTGATACACACTACAAGCTATTATGGCCAGGAGGGACGAAATGGGTTCCTAATGCCGCGTTGAAGAGAACCGCGAAGGGACGACGTCAGTCTAGGCGTCATTGTAATGACATGGACCATAGCCAGGTGGGAGAACCAAGGCGATGCCGCATTTGCAGGTGCCCCGGGCACTCGCGTAGGGAATGCCCATATCGCAACAACAACACCGCATGATGTTCTTATATTTGTAATCGTGATGTAATCTTTAGATATTTAATTTAATCGTGATGTAATCTTCAGATATTTAAATTAATTTAATCGTGATGTAATTTTCAAATATTTAATTTAATTTAATCGTAATGTAATTTTCAGATATTTAATTTAATTTAATCGTGATGTAATTTTCAAATATTTAATTTAATTTAATCCTGATGTAATTTTCAGATATTTAATTTAATTTAATCGTGATGTAATCTTCAGATATTTAATTTAATTAAATCATCATGTTGTTATATTTGTTAACTTATGTTTGTAATCGTGACTGCAGGTTATGGCTGAAGTGCCAATCCTTTTGCAGGGGCACCACGACGCCCACCATCGTTGCCACCTTTTCTTAAACCCAAATCATGAAAGTCCTCCTCAGACCTTCAGGCTTCGAACCGTAAAGAACAAATGGAGAATACACAATTGTTTCCTTCAACACCTTCAGGCTTATGGACTACTTGGTTTTGCTAACCTCGCAACTCGTCCAGGCACTTTCACTTTGGACCCATCTCTTTTGACATCCCTCGTTGACCGATGGAGACCCGAGACCCACACCTTTCACTTTTGTTGTGGAGAGCTTGCACCTACGCTGAAAGATATCTCAATGATCACAGCTCTACCAATTAGAGGTGAGCCATTGGTCCCTCCACGAGTTAATCAATCTTGGCCAGACACTGTCTCGGTCCGTCTTGGGCTGACAATGCCCGTATCAGATCGTACCGGTCTGCCTCGGGGTGTCCCACTCAGCTGGCTTTTTAAAAACTTTGAAGTTTTATCTTGCTACGCTGATCCTGAGTCGAGGAAGAGACACTTGTTTGCATATTTTTTGTGGCTATTTGGTCTGATGTTTCCGAATTCTCACGGTGAGGTAGTTCTACCTGGTCTCATCTACTTTGCCGAGAAGATAGTGGATGATCCATTACCTGCAGATCCAAAATACAGCTTTGGTTCTGCTATGCTTTCTCATACATATAGAGGGTTGTGTGATGCCACACAAAAATCTTCGTTCGGGACGAAAGCTCCATTACTTTGTGTCTCGTACGAGTTTCTACAGTTGTGGTCATGGGAATACCTACCTGTTGGATGACCCCAGATAGTAAATCCTGTAACCCCATACGACTGTGGTGAGGGCATTGTAACTATGTCCAGTCGGTGGACACTAGGTGGGAAAAAATGGTCTCCAAAAATCGCGAAAAGTTGTTACCCCATATACCATGATCAGTTTGAGCTTCTTGATGCATCCCAAATCACATGGAACCCGTGGACTGAGCTTCAAATTAACATGGTATTTGGTTCGCAACGCATCCCAGTCGAATGCGTGAGAGATAGTGGCTTCTGGTTGACTCGCTGCAATTTATTATATCTGTGGTTTGTTGAACCGTACAATCCTGAGCGTGTCATGAGATAGTTTGGTCTATATCAAGATATTCCACCACCTCTTCCGAGATGTATCGACGAAGAAACTCATAAGTAAGATGAGACCTCACTAAATAGTCAATTTCTTTTAAATTTACAAAACTCACACTTTGTTACATAATTTTCAGGTTGAGCAATATGGGAAAGAGTGGTTACGATTGGAGCGCACTAAACATTCAATGGGTAGACCAGTGGAATAATGAGGCACTGCAAAATATAGTGCGTCAACCTAGGTAAATTTTATTTATGGTATTTTATATACATACACAGGTTGATGTAATTATTTAATTATGCAGACCATACGATGCAACTAGAACTCAGGCGTATAACGAGTGGTACTGCATGAGCACACGCACTCGCCTAACCGCTCAACCACCTTCGAGGCCAACAAATCCCCCCCACACATCATCAGCTTACTATCGTGACTCCACGGTAATACAAATTAAATTATTCAGGTCCATTATTTCATGAACAGTTCAATCTAACAACAACCAAATTTTGTACAGGTTGATATTTGCAACCAAGTAGGGATGATGGCGACGGAAGGCATGCGGGCCCGGGGTGTCGCTCAGTCAAGGGGAGGCTTCCGGAAAATTATAGACTTCGTCTCCGCAAGGATGTGATGCGGTAGAGGCGACGACGTTGTCACCAGAGCGTACAACATGCCATAACCGAGGTCATCCAGAACGAGTGCGACGACGTCGTCCAGACGGTGGGGGGAGGATACTAGCGCTACAACAACATTGCCACGGCATGACTCATCTCTCCCAATACATCGCTCTCCTTTGGTGCAGCTTCGTCAGGGGCAAACAACCAACGAACTTGGTGCGGCCTTGGATTCGGTGCCTGAGTAGACTCATTTCGTGGACCCAAATGCATACACAGGATATGGCGCATACACCCAAGGCGAGGGATCTCAGCCGTACAACATGCCGGAAGCGATGGCAGGATATGGCGCATACACCCAAGGCGAGGGATCTCAGCCGTATCCCTCCACGCGAGGGATCTCGATGCTCGAGGAGACTCGTTTGCCAGAGATAAACCAGTACACTGGAGGCGATGGATCTCAACAGGTACTCATGTCTACATTTTTACTGTTTTTACAATGATATAGTACGCTAACACAGTATATTTCCAATACGGCGAACAATGGCCATACACTGGAGGCGAGGGATCACAAAGCTACAACAGCCCTCAAGTATGTTCTTCCATAATAGGAAACTACAAGCATACAACATTTTCATGACTTTTATTTACATACGGTTTTTCTGTGCAGGAAAGTGCTGATCCAACATGGCATGATGGAGAAACCCAGGAGTGTGCTAGCCTAGACCCAACGATCCTCAGAGGTTCCGTTGATCTTGGATACACGGGAATAATTACAGACTTCTTCCACGAGAACGTTATTGGTCCATCTTATATACCTCCAGAGTCACAAGCAAACACCTATAATTTCGCATCAGCATCTCAATATGGATTGCAGACTCCACCACCTATGCAAGAGTCGCAGACACAGCAAGACGAGGGGCTGTATGGTCGTGGTCTTCGTGAACACCAACCACCTAATCACTTGTCGCCTTCCGGTCGTCGGGAAAGGCCAGCTGGCCGTCGTCGAGTAGGGTGATTTGTCTATGTATGTGTGCAAACTATTCTATCTATCTATGTCAGTTTGAAACTTTCAGATGTATCTAAGAGACATTTATGTAGTATGAGGAAATAAAAATGCATCTGAAAATAACTTATGGCGCGAAATTTCAGGCGGGAACAAAAGGTCACTGCCAATTTTTTTCAACTGAAATTAACATACATAAATTAAGATACATTAAACTGTTGAAATAAAGATACAACTTGTCATACACTGGATTGCGGTCTCATCAAAAGCTACATAAAGTCGTCGTCATCCTCCGTCGATGCAGAGCTCTTGCCCTTCGACAATGCACATCTCTTGCCCTTCGACGATGCAGAGCTCTTGCCCTTCGTCGATACAGAGCTCTTCCCCTTCGACGATGCGGTGGTTTTGGCCTTGGTGCTCGGCATGAAGATGTCGTCTTCATCCTCGCTGTTGTCTGTCCACCACTGTGTATGTTCTGCTGCAAGCTTCAGGTAAGATTCACTCTTATGTAGTTGCTTCTGCCATCTTCCATGCAACTTGAGAAGTTCTTTTCGTATCTCCTCAAAGGTCCTTGGAGGCCACCCGCTCCTAGCTAATGCATGAGCCAGCTCACTCAGTACGGTGTGACTACTGATGAGTTCCTCCCATGGAACAATTCTATTGTCTATCTTGAAATTGCTGGCTAAACGCAGAAGACATTGGCACATACCAGGGTGAAAACTACGATCAAAAGGATAATGGGACATCTTGACGAGAGTATGATACACTGGGCTGCTTACCCACCATAGCGTGGAGGGGGTTTTATAGGTTCAGAAGAGCAGAATAGGTGGGAACTCGGCAACGGGAAAATATGGCGGGAAAAACAGGCGGGAACTTTTATGGCGCAAAAAAAAGGCGGGACAAATTGGCGGGAAATTTTGTGGCGCGGGAAAATAAGAGGGGACAAAAGGTCACATTTTATTACAACTGAAATTAACATACATAAATTAAGCAACATTAACATGTTGAAAGTAAGATACAGCTTGCTGCGAATTTTAAGATACAATCACATAAATCTACTGAGTCCAACGTGGATATTTTCCTTTTCCATCAGCAGCTTCTTCTGCTTCCTTGGCCGCATGAGCCCTTTCTTTCTTTCTCTGCCTCTCCGCCTCATGGGCCTCCTGTCGCTGCCGTTGCGCCTCCTCCAAGCGACGTCCCTCTTCCCTATTTTTCTTCAGCATCTCATCAAAGAAAGACCTCTGCTCCGCATAGTACTCTTTTAACTCTTTCTCTTGCTCTGCTTTCTCCTCTGCCGCCGCCTTTTCACGGCGCTCTTCCGCGTGCAAACTTGCCCATGCACGACGACTTCTTTCACGAATCTCAGTCACCGCCCAAGCTGGCATGTGCGTGTCAATCCAACGATAGTACATGCACAGAGGTGGAGGGGACTACAACAAAAATATAAATATAAAATCAACAATAACACCAACAACATGTATATTTTTTATGGCTGAAGCATACCGGAGGCTTGTCATACGGTGAACTAGCTACGGGTGGATCTTCCTCATAATTAGCGCACATGAAAAATTTCATGCCCAACCAATCCAAAAAACCCGTCACCTCCTTGACCTTGCAAAGATCGCCGCACCAACAGCGCATGACTTCCACCATGGAGGAAAACTCGCACTCTTCATTTTCCTAGGCCTAATGCTTTGATCCGAGCAAGGAAAACTCATACTGACTACAAAAAATGTGACACACTTAGCGCGCTGGTGTTTTTAGGGTGGTTGGACGATGGACGAAGAGAGGTTTTATAGGCTCATACGGACGTGAAGGCGGGAAAATAGGGCGCGGACAGACAAAGTTTTAGGCGGGAATCACGCAGCAGAATAATGAGCATTGGCAGCCTTGGAATCTGTGCCTACACGTATCGGAATCAGCGCCGTTAGACGCAGCTGTCGGCGCGCGGTGCACAAGGCTGCCGCCTTGCGTAGTGGCGGCAGGGCCCACAACCCTTTGTCTGTTCCGTCGCATAGGCGCGCGTGAAACGGGATCCAGCCGGCCGCCTCGCGCGCTGGCGGCAGGTGCCGGCCGCCTGGGCTGGTGGCGGCAGGTGACACGCGTCGCCTGGCGCGCCTGCCGCCAGAATCCTGGGGGTCCGTTTTGACATTTTATTTCGCAGGTGGTCCAATCTGGCAAAAGCATTCGGCAGAGGGTCCTTTTGGACAAAAATTCGATCATGTGCATTTGGATCTCTTTGCACCTCTCGTAATAGTTGTGGTATTTTCTTTGGTGGTGGCATGACTCCCACGATCGATGAAGCCCAAGAACTAACAACTCTGGAACCTGCCATAATTAGTAGAAAACAAGAAAAAAAAAATCCATGAATGATGTTCCGATGAACTACTGGGATTTGGTGACAGAACGCTCATAGTATATCAAATATCAGTGTATTACAAGTTCTTACCATGCGACATGTGGTGATCGGCAACCGGCGGTGTCAAATAACTCTGAAGATTGAGTAAAGCGATTACCAGGTGAATTTATGTATACATGGTGTAGAAATATGTGGAGCTTGGAGGCCTTAAATATATGGTAGAAAAAGATTAGAAATAATCAATTCAGACATGCAATGTTGAATAAACGCTCAATGACGGTACTGTGCTGGTCCTAGGCTACACCGTACTAGAGACGCAAGCCTAGAACACTAATGGAGTCACATCGTAGGACAATAGCATCAATAGATGATATGAATTAGATCTGGACAACAATATATAAGTGAAGATCACAATGGCAGTAAAGACAATGATGATAAATAATCGCCAAGCAGGATATACCACCAAACTCTCCCTACAACTTTCCTCTTGAAACAACTATGCCAAAATTTGATATTTTTTCCTCAAGAATGCTACTGAATCAAGCTTTCCAATGCAAAAACGAATCACTCAATTCCGATTTAATATGAGGAGTCAAAAAATTCGGGAACGAACCTGAAAAATAATGACAAACTGTGTTCACGAACTTCGAAGGGAAAAAAGTCCTATTTAGAAGCCGATTTAGAAGTGACGATAATGAACTTGCTTGATGAACTATTCAGATGCGGCTTGTCGATAGCTTGAATTTGAATACCCAGGGAGCCAAAACGGACTTTGTATGAGGAACATATGCCTATTTTACAAAACACCACGCAAAACAGATTCCAATCCGAATTCAGATACGAGATCGAGTCTAAATAGACCAAATTTTGTTTTTTTCTCTTACTTTTCTCTCTCTGTATTTTTCTCTCACTTTTTTACTTTTCTCTCTCTCTCTCCTTTTCTCCTTTTTCTTCTTCTTCTTCTTTCCAAAACAAACCAAATAAGATGCAGATTGGATCAAGCATAGATTTGAATGACCTCAAGTATGATAATGACAACGAACGATGGGAGCACGTGGTGGAAATTGATGGATGGTGGTGGGCGACAAGGGAAGGGATGATGACGCATCGGTGGTGTAACTAATATGAACAGAACTCGAAAATCTAATGGAACTAGACACTAAGACCAACAACTCGACATGATGATGTGTCACGCCCAAGATGCGACCCTATCCTTATTTTGGCACGAGGGCCTCGACAGGGATAGAAGCGCATCTCGTCGTTTCGCAAGAATGGATATCATTACAAGTACATGTAAAGAAGAGATGAGTATATGGAATTGGCTTACACTCGCCACAAGATACATCAATATCACATCAATACAACAACATATCCAAACATCATACAGAAGAGCAGGGTCCGACTACAGATGAAAACAAACGATAAAATGACATCCATCCTTGCTATCCCAGGATGCCGTCTGGAACCCATCCTAGATCGATGAAGAAGAAGAAGAACTCCAAATCAAACAAGCATCACGCTCACGTCAAAGTATCGCATTACCTGTACCTGTAACTGTTGTTGTAGTAATCTGTGAGCCACAGGGACTCAGCAATCTCATTTCCAAGGGTATCAAGACTATTAAAGCTTAATGGGTGAGGTAAGGTTAAGTGGTGAGGTGATACGTCTCCAACGTATCTATAATTTATGAAGTATTCATGGCATGTTTACAATAATTTTATATGATTTTATTAGAACTAACCCGGGCTGACGCTGTTTTCAGCAGAACTACCATGGTGTCGTTTTTTTGTGCAGAAATAAAAGTTCTCGGAATGGGCTGAAAATTTACGGAGAATATTTTTGGAAAATATAAAAAATACCGGAGCAAAAAGATACCCGAGAGGCGTCCCGAGGCAGCCACAAGCCTAGGGGGCGCCCCCCCTAGGGCGCGCCCCCCTGGCTTGTGGGTCCCTCGGGAGTCCCCTTGACGTGAGACCGACGCCAAAAATTCCTATAAATACCAAAAACCCAGAAAGAAACCTAGATCGGGAGTTCCGCCACCGCAAGCCTCTATAGCCACGAAAAACCAATCGGGAGCCCGTTCCGGCACCCTGCCGGAGGGGGAAACCATCACCGGAGGCCATCTTCATCATCCCGGCGGTCTCCATGACGAGGAGGGAGTAGTTCACCCTCGGGGCTGAGGGTATGTACCAGTAGCTATGTGTTTTATCTCTCTCTCTCTCGTGTTCTTGAGATGGCACGATCTTGATATACCACGAGCTTTATTAATATAGCTGAATCATATGGAGTTTTCCCCTCTCTATCTTCTTGTGATGAATTGAGTTTTCCCTTTGAAGTTTTCTTATCGGATTGAGTCTTTAAAGATTTGAGAACACTTGATGTATGTCTTGTGATGGGATATCCGTGGTGACAATGGGATGTTCTATTGATCCACTTGATGTATGTTTTGGTGATCAACTTGCGGGTTCCGTGACCTTGGGAATCTATGCATAGGGGTTGGCACACGTTTTCGTCTTGACTCTCCGGTAGAAACTTTGGGGCACTCTTTGAAGTTCTTTGTGTTGGATTGAACACGATGAATCTGAAATTGTGTGATGCATATCGTATAATCAAGCCCATGGGTACTCGTGGTGACATTGGAGTATCTAGGTGACATTAGGGTTTTGGTTGATGTGTATCTTAAGGTGTTATTTTAGTACGAACTCTAGGGCTGTTCGTGACACTTATAGGGATAGCTCATAAGATTGATCAGAAAAGATAACTTTGAGGTGGTTTCGTACCCTACAATAATTTCTTCGTTTGTTCTCCGCTATTTGTGACTTTGGAGTGAACTCTTTGTCACACGTGAGGGATTTACATATGATTCAACTATGTTAGTATTGTTGAGAGAACTTGCACTAGTGAAAGTATGAACCCTAGGCCTTGTTTCTAAGCATTGCAATACCATTTGTGCTCACTTTTATCATTAGTTACCTTGCTGTTTTTATATTTTCAGATTACAAAAACCTATATCTACCATCCATATTACACTTGTATCACCATCTCTTCGCCGAACTAGTGCACCTATACAATTTACCATTGTATTGGGTGTGTTGGGGACACAAGAGACTCTTTGTTATTTGGTTGCAGGGTTGTTTGAGAGAGACCATCTTCATCCTACGCCTCCCACGGATTGATAAACCTTAGGTCATCCACTTGAGGGAAAATTGCTACTGTCCTACAAAACTCTGCGCTTGGAGGCCCAACACGAGTCTACAAGAAGAAGGTTGCGTAGTAGACATCAAGCTCTTTTCTGGTGCCGTTGCCGGGGAGGTGAGTGCTTGAAGGTATATCTTTAGATCTTGCAATTAAATCTTTTAGTTTCTTGTTTTTCACTAGTTTGGTTTTATAAAAGAAAACTACAAAAAAATGGAGTTTAGGTTGCATCATTTGTATCGTCTTTATAATGTGTTTCGTGAAAATAAGGATTCCGAAAATTGTGCTCAATTGGTAGAGGAAGAAATTATGAAAATACTTAATGAGAATTCTTTGAATGATGAGCATGATTGCAATGTTGCTAGTATGAATTCTCTGAATATCCATGATGCTAATGATATGCAAAGCCACAAGCTTGGGGATGCTATGTTTTATGAAGATGATATTTTTAGTCCCCCAAGTTTTGATGAGCAAATTTATTATGATGAAAGCATGCCTCCTATTTATGATGATTATTGTGATGACATGTATGCTATAAAGAATAATGATAACCATGAAACTTGTCATCATGATTTTAATTTTCAATTGGATTATGCTTCACATGATAGTTATTTTGTTGAGTTTGCTCCCACTACTATTGATGAGAATAAATTTGCTTATGTGGTGAGTAGTAAAATTTCTATGCTTATGAATCATGAAAAGAATGCTTTATGTGATAGTTATGTTGTGAAATTCCTTCATGATGCTACTGAAAATTATTATGAGGGAGGAACATATGCTTGTAGGAATTGCAATAATATCAAGTTTTCTCTCTATGTGTTCAAAGTTTTGAAGTTATTCTTGTTTTGCCTTCCTATGCTAGTTGATTCTTGCTCCCATAAATTGTTTGCTCACAAAATCCCTATGCATAGGAAGTGGGTTAGACTTAAATGTGCTTGTCATGAGTTTCATGATGCTCTTTTGCATGTTATAATTATTATTCCTATGTGAGCATCATTGAAATCATCATGCCTAGCTAAAAGGCTTTAAAGAAAAGCGCTTGTTGGGAGACAACCCAACACTTTTCCTTTCTGTTTTTGTGTGTTCACATGATTAATCTACTGTAGTAATCATGTTTTATGCCTTTTATTTCAATAAAGTGCCAAGTAAAGCCTTTGGGATGACTCACAAGATGAGTAGAATTGATGCTGAACCAAAACAGAAACTTTTGACTCCAGTACAGGAATTTTAATTTTTTACTGGAGCGTGATAATGATCTGAAATTTTTACACAGTCTTGATATACAAATTCTTCAGGTTTTCCTAAGTTTTCAGAATTTTTAGAGAGAGGGAAGTATGGTTATACTACACATATTCACAGACTATTCTGTTTTTGACAGATTCTGTTTTGCATGCATAGTTTGCTTGTTTTAGTGTTTCCATAGCTTATATTTAGTGATATAAATTATGGGAATGATATAATTCAGTAGGTATAATGTGGGAACAATTATGAATCTTGTCTTGACAGCAACTAAGTGAATGATTTATCTTTATTACACTAACCCTTCTCACGAAGTTCCGTTAAGTTTTGTGTGATTGAAGTTTTCAAGTTTTGGGTGAGACACCGATATGAGGAGAATAAGGAGTGAAAAGAACCTAAGCTTGGGGATGCCCAAGGCACCCCCAAGGTAATATCCAAGGAGGACTCAAGCGCCTAAGCTTGGGGATGCCCCGGAAGGCATCCCCTCTTTCGTCTTCAACACTATCGGTATATCTTACTTGGAGCTATATTTTTATTCGTCACATAATATGAGTTTTCCTTGGAGCATCATTTTATTTTGTTGTTCTCTGTTAGGTGTTATTTATAATCTTGTTTTTCAATAAAAATTTCCAAGAATTGCCTTTAGGATGCTTGCATTGCATGTTTGATGTGTGCTGTGTAAAAACATAAACTTTTGCTGTAGTGTTTGAATTTTCATATTTTACCGGAACGTGAAAAGTTTGTGAAATTTTTACACAGAATTGTCATATAAATTATTTAGCATATACTAAATTTTCATAATTGTTTGATTTACGGAAGTACACTGTTTTCATAAATTGCTACAGACTGTTCTGTTTGGACAGATTGCTGTCATAGTTTTGTTATCTACTTATCTTCTAGTTTCCATAGCCTATATTTGTAGATATAAATTGTGGAAACGATAGTAAACAGTAGATGATGTTTGAAAATTATTGTGCAACTTGTCTTGGCAGTACATAAACAGTTGATTTATTCTTATGTGTACTAACCTATCTCACGAGTTCTTTTCAAGTTTTGTGTGGAAGATGTTTTTGAGAATAGGTGAAACCATGATATGAGAGGATTGAACGAGATACAAAAGATCAAGCTTGGGGATGCCCAAGGCACCCCAAGTAAATATTTCAAGAAGTCTCAAGCATATAAGCTTGGGGATGCTACGCATCCCACCTCTCTTCATCAACAATTATCGGTTAGCCTATGTTGAGCCTAAATTTTTATTCGTTCACATGATGCGTGCTATTCTTGGAGTGCTATTTTTCTTTTGATTGCTGTTTAATAAAATTCTTAAGATATGAAATTCTTAGATGAGAGAGTCTTCACATAGTTATTTAATTGTTGGCTACTCAATGATCTTCACTTATATCTTTTTGGAGTAGTTTGTCATTCACTCTCGTGCTTCACTTATATCCTATTAGTAAATGGTTGAATGAATTGAATTTCATAAATCTGAAATTAAATATGCTTCATATACTTATCCCATGGGGAGTAATGACTTCACACATAATAAGTATAGGTGGTAAAATTTATTGAAAGTTAGCAAACACCGCATTGGTCACTTGAACAATTCATGAAAGAATATTGAAGGAAGAGAGATTCCACATATAAATATACTATCTTGGACATATTCTATGATTGTGAGATCATTAATTATTTTCAAACTCGAGCAAATTAGTTAAAATTGGACAAGGAAGACAACTTAATGAGTTATGTTTGGGTATATTTGTATAGAAGTTATATTGTTATGGATCCTCCAACATGTGGTGCTTGCTTCCACCTCATACTAGCCAAAACTTCCGCACCAAGTAGAAATACTACTTGTGCATCCAAACACCCTTAAACCAGTTTTGCCATGAGAGTCCACTATACCTACCTATGGATTGAGTAAGATCCTTCAAGTAAGTTGTCATCGGTGCAAAAAGCAATAAAATTGCTCCTAAATATGTATGATCTTTTATTGTAAGGGAAAATAAGCGTTGTACGAACTTGTGATGGTAAAGAAATAAAAGCGACGGACTGCATAATAAAGGTTGCTATCACAAAGGGCAATACAACGTGACGTTCCTTTGCATTAAGGATTTGCACATCCAAAAACAAAAAGTGCATGACAACCTCTGCTTCCCTCTGCGAAGGGCCTATCTTTTACTTTCTAGTACTTACCTTCATGCAAGAGTCATGGTGATCTTCACCACTTCCTATATTTTGCCTTTTTCTCTTGGCAAGCATCATGTGTTGGGGAATGATCTAGACATATATATCCATACAAATATATTTGATCATGAATTATTATTGTTGACAATTATCTATATGATAAATAAGTTGGGAGGCGAAACATTAAGCCCCTATCTTTCTCTGTGTTCGATGGATGCTATTTATTCTAAAATATGCTTTGAGTGTCAATAATCATGGAAGACTATATGATAGTTGAGTATGTGGAATTTGCTAAATCAAAGCTCTTACATAGACCCTTCCTGAAAATAAGATGAATTGCAATTGTTCGATGACTAGGAATATGGTTTGTTAGTTTTCAAGAAACTTTCTGGTCTATACTTTAACATGTGAATAGCTTGTTACTTGATCATGAGAAGTTTTATGAGATGAGCTACTGTTTATGGTTTATATTGATGCTAGAAAAAGTGATTGGAATTATCATTGATCAAACTTGTGCACTTGCTAGCATTCACACTTCATAAATTATTTCTTTTATCATTTACCTACTCGAGGACGAACAGGAATTAAGCTTGGGGATGCTGATACGTCTCCAACGTATCTATAATTTATGAAGTATTCATGCCATGTGTACAATAATTTTATATGATTTTGGTATGATTTTATTAGAACTAACCCGGACTGACGCTGTTTTTAGCAGAACTACCATGGTGTCGTTTTTTTGTGCAGAAATAAAAATTCTCGGAATGGGCTGAAAATTTAAGGAGAATATTTTTGGAAAATATAAAAAATACTGGAGCAAAAAGATACCCGAGAGGAGTCCCGAGGCAGCCACAAGCCTAGGGGGCGCCCCCCCCTATGGTGCGCCCCCTGGCTTATGGGTCCCTCGGGAGTCCCCTTGACGTGAGACCGACGCCAAAAATTCCTATAAACACCAAAACCCCCAGAAAGAAACCTAGATCAGGAGTTCCGCCGCCGCAAGCCTCTGTAGCCACGAAAAACCAATCGGGAGCCCGTTCCGGCACCCTGCCGGAGGGGGAAACCATCACCGGAGGCCATCTTCATCCTCCCGGCGGTCTCCATGATGAGGAGGGAGTAGTTCACCCTCGGGGCTGAGGGTATGTACCAGTAGCTATGTGTTTGATCTCTCCCTCTCGTGTTCTTGAGATGGCATGATCTTGATGTATCGCAAGCTTTATTAATATAGATGAATCATATGGAGTTTTCCCCTCTCTATCTTCTTGTGATGAATTGAGTTTTCCCTTTGAAGTTTTCTTATCGGATTGAGTCTTTAATGGATTTGAGAACACTTGATGTATGTCTTGCGATGGGAAATCCGTGGTGACAATGGGATGTTGTATTGATCCGCTTGATGTATGTTTTGGTGATCAACTTGCGGGTTCCGTGACCTTGGGAATCTATGCATAGGGGTTGGCACATGTTTTCGTCTTGACTCTCCGGTAGAAACTTTGGGGCACTCTTTGAAGTTCTTTGTGTTGGATTGAACACGATGAATCTGAAATTGTGTGATGCATATCGTATAATCAAGCCCATGGGTACTCGTGGTGACATTGGAGTATCTAGGTGACATTAGGGTTTTGGTTGATGTGTATCTTAAGGTGTTATTTTAGTATGAACTCTAGGGCTGTTCGTGACACTTATAGGGATAGCTCATAAGATTGATCAGAAAAGATAACTTTGAGGTGGTTTCGTACCCTACAATAATTTCTTCGTTTGTTCTCTGCTATTTGTGACTTTGGAGTGAACTCTTTGTCGCACGTGAGGGATTTACATATGAATCAACTATGTTAGTATTGTTGAGAGAACTTGCACTAGTGAAAGTATGAACCCTAGGCCTTGTTTCTAAGCATTGCAATACCGTTTGTGCTCACTTTTATCATTAGTTACCTTGCTGTTTTTATATTTTCAGATTACAAAAACCTATATCTACCATCCATATTACACTTGTATCACCATCTCTTCACCGAACTAGTGCGCCTATACAATTTACCATTGTATTGGGTGTGTTGGGGATACAAGAGACTCTTTGTTATTTGGTTGCAGGGTTGTTTGAGAGAGACCATCTTCATCCTACTCCTCCCACGGATTGATAAACCTTAGGTCATCCACTTGAGGGAAAATTGCTACCGTCCTACAAAACTCTGCGCTTGGAGGCCCAACACGAGTCTACAAGAAGAAGGTTGCGTAGTAGACATCATGAGGCTGCAACAAGCACTAAGCATTTATTTGAGTGGCTAACTTACGAGTACAAGAATAAAGGGGGATGATTGTCGCATAAACGGACGTGAACTAGTAATAATCACTAAGTGATCCTGAACACCTACTTACGAGTCAAACAAAACCCCACCATGTTCTCTCTCGGATAAGGACTCACGAGAAGAGACAGTCACGATTATGCACACGGTTGGTGTATTTTATTTGAGTTTACTTCAAGTTTGCTATGACCGGGTGTTAAACAAAGTTTCCAAGTTGCCACGTAACCGCGGGCATGGCTTTCCGAAAGATTTAACCCTGCAGGGGTGCTCCAACTCATCCACCACAAACTAACCACATGCCGCGGGAATAACCTCGACCATGAATCCCGTGATTTCCTAGGAAATTCCATTGGAAAACCGCAACCTCGAGATAGCCCGAAGTATTCTCGGAATTCCTCGCACAAGATGTTCGAGAAAGGTAAAACAAATCCAGCAAGACCGCCCGACGTGTCGACGAACCCGATAGGAGCCGCGTATCTCGTTCTCCGGGCCTGATAAACATCTCCCGAGTTGCCCCGGGTTGGCCCCGCACAGTGCTCTAGTTCGGACCAACACTCATGAGGAGCACTGGCCCGGGGGGTTGATTAAAGATCGTCGGGTTAATTACTCCCTATGCAGGTTTATTAGTTATTAGTCTAATGTAGTACCAATCTTGGGCCTTGCCAGACAAGTTTTATCCTAAAACGAAAATCAAGGGGGTCCCCATAACAACCCCGAGCATGTTAGGAGCGCAAAATATGGAACATAACACCGGTACACAAGTAACTAGGGTGGCAAGAGTGGAACAAAACACCGAGCAAAAGGCCAAGCCTTCCACCCTTTACCAAGTATATATGTGCATTAAATTAAATAGCAATAATATTGTGATATATCAAAAAAAAACATCCATGTTGGCACATGGAAACATTGCACCTGCAACTAGCAACGCTATAAGAAGGGCTGAGCAAGCAGTAACATAGCCAAACAATGTTTTGCTGGGATGTGGAGGGTTAGAGGCTTATCATGGCATATGGGGAGGCTTGACAAACATGTGGTAGGTAGCGAGACAGAGCGATAGAAAACGAGACAACTAGCATAGCAATGATAGTAATGGTATCCAGGGAAATGATCATCTTGCCTGAGATCCCGCTTGGAAGAACAACGAATCCGTGAAGAAGACGAGCCAACGTAGTCCAACGATTCCTCACACTCCGAACGCTTTCGGAACTCTATCGAGAAGAAGCAATCCGAAAACAACAATCAACACATGATCAACACCACCACATATGCATAACATGATGCGCAAACAAACATGATGCATGTCCGGTTTAATTATGCAAAGCATGACAATCACAACAAACAAATACTACACATTAAGTGAAGTTCAATATGCAACGGGTTGCATATTGACGAAACTCCGCGTTCGAAACATTTAGTTCACTCTCGTTTAGGTACACGACAATATTAAATGTTATTAAACATGGCAAGAGGTGAGCATAAGTAAACTACACATCTAGGCAAGTTTAAATGAGGCCGGAAACAACATATAGCATTTCCGAAACGTCCCCATATGTTAATTTCGAAATTGGTCCAGATCTGAACTAATCATGTTTTATATTTGTTAAACAGCAAAACAAAATGCACCATGTGATTCTACGCGTCATTCTAGTCGATTTACATATATGGAACATTTCAAACGGAGCTACGGTCTAAAAGATATGACAATCACAAGATGAACATGTCATGAATGCAAAATGCATGAAAATGACAACCACAAGTACTTCAAAACATGGATGCAACATGATAATATGATACTACATGAAATTCTAGGCAAAATTCATATATGGCATGCCCAAAACGGAGCTACGGTTCAACCACAATCACCAATACAGGTTTTAGTTCAAATCAGTCCAAAACAGCAACATGGCATATTGCACACATGAAAACAACAAGCTCCAAGATTCTAATATGCACAAACTAGGCATGGGGCAGTAGCATATAACACACACTTCATTTCATCTTCACATTTCATACTCGGCGGCAGTGGCGCGGAGGGCAACGCCGGCGGCGGGGTCGGGGCGACCGGATCCGGGCGGCTGCGCCCCGGATCTAGACGGAGGGCGCCGGCGGTGGCTGCGGCTCCCGGGCGACACAGTCGAGGCGAGGGCGGTGGGGCGCACGCGGGCGGAGGAGCAGAGCGGGGTGGCGGCGCGAAGGCTGACGGCGGCGGAGAGCTGCGGCGGAGGCGGCGGCGCGCAGGGGGAGGGACGGCGGCGCTCAGGCGGAGGTGGCTAAGAGGCGCGCAGGGCGCGGGGCGGCGCTCGGGCCGGTCGGGCGGCTGGCGGGCTCGGCCAGCCCCGGGTGGGCCTGCCCCGGCCCTGGCGGGCCGCGGGCGGCTGGTGGGGAGGCCAGGGCGATGCGGCGGCCTCCCGTTGGCCAGAAACGACGGCTGCTGGCCTGCGGCGGCGCGCCTAGTGGCGGGCAGGGGCTGGCGGCGCCGGATCCGAGGTGGGAGAGGGCTAGGGATGCCCAAAATGGCATGGGGGAGGAAGTCTATTTATAGCAGGGGGCTAGATGGAGGGGTTTTTGGGACGTTTTCGGGCTGTTCGATCGGGATCGGACGGTCCGAAAGCGGAGGGGGCTAGCTAGGTGGGTTGTTGGGCTGTGTAGGAGGCCTTGGGCTAAGATGAGAGGGAAGGTGGCAGCCCGTGACATAGTTTTAAACCACGAAACGACCGACAATTAAACCGATACGGTGCCGCTACGGTCGACCGTTCGGGTATCAAACGGACTCTGATTGCGACGAAAGCTGACAGGCGGTCTAGCTACGCTATATGAAGACCGCACACTAACTTTCAACTCAATCCGAGAATATTTTTTGCGCACTTTTAATAACGGTTTTTTAAACGATGCCGCGGGCGCGCGTGTGTGTGGTTGGTCTCGAAACGGTCGACGACACGAACGGAGAGAACCGGCGACTACGAATGGATGCAGGTTTTCAAAAACCAGTGACGATGCCATGCATATGATGCGAATGATGCGATGATGAATGCGACAACCACAAGAATCACACGATGACAACAGAATAAAAGAGGAATCTTCTGGAGCGTCGGTCCCGGGCTGTTACATGATGCGACCGATAATTCAACTATGCAAGCACTAAAAAGAAAATTGCAAAGGCTCAGACTGGCTTGGACAAAGGATGAATAGATCTAACTTACCGTGTGTGGCTTTTTCTTGGACAATAGGTAAGAAAATAAATATAATTTAGGGATAACTGAAAATTCTCACCGAGCAACCTGAAAACTGATACCACTTAATAGAGACGAGGGTCCCGATCTTTCGATGTGATGACAACTATCGATTTGGTGGAGCCGACTTTGAGGATCCGACTACAAACATGCACGATGTTGCACCTTAGCAATAGCTAAACCAACTCCAAGAGGTTATTGACCACGTCGGAGCACGATCAACCTGACCACAAAGGTCTATTCCCGCAAGCAATCAAAGAACTAGTAAGAATATAATAATATGAATCTGAATATTGCAAATATAGATGAAGTATTGATAAAGGTAGGGTTCCGAAAGCGGTCTTGGTCTGGTCGTTGAACACAAATGAAGTACACGAAGTAGCAATGGCTAACTTTTAACTAAACAAAACCCAAGGAAAAAAGTTACTGATTGATATACTTATATAGGAGCAAGGGGTGGCGGCCAAGGAGGTGGGAGGACATCTCAAGGTAGCCTAAAATTTACCCTAGGTCGTACAAGGCCCATGGGCCCAAGTGGAGGTGATGCAACACCTTTGGACTTGTAGTTTGACTCGGATTCTGCTACAATGTCAGATTGTTTCATCAATATCTCCACTCTTCAGACGGATGTGAAGGTGTATCCAAATGGGTTGGAAAGTACACGAAATAATCTTTCCAACAAAAAAAGAATCACCTAATTCGGAGTCTGAATGCAAAAGTTATTGGCATTTTGAGTCAGATATGTTTGTGAAGTCCGAATCTAAGTCCAGAACGTGAGAGACTTGGACTCTATCTTCTATTGGGCGAAAAGTGACGTGGGAGAACTTTGAACAACACCTAAACGTATATTTTTCTCTTATCATCATATGTGGATTGTACAGGTGTCAGGTAGTTCCGCAATTAGGCATAAAACAAAAAGAGGTGAAGTAATTTTGTTCTGTATAGCATAAATAAATTATTGCATAACTTTTATCAGGAATCACCTCAAATAAATACGCATATGCAACATTTGTGATCATATGCAAGGTAGCAATGTCCTCATCACAGGCCAGAAGACGTACGAGTGAGCCACGAGCTCACCCGGCACACCCTAGGGGGTAGGGCGCGCCCCCTGAACTCGTGACTCCCTGCAGGCCCATTTGACCTAATTCCACTTCTATAAATTCACATATATTCCCAAACCATCAGAGAGACACCCAAAATGCTTTTTACGCTGCCACAAGCCTCTATTCTTCCGTGATCCCATCTTGAGGCCTTTTTCGGTACTCTGCCGAAGGGGGAATCGATCACGGAGGCCATCTACATCAACCTTGCCGCCTCCATGATGATGCGTGAGTAGTTCACCACATACCTATGGGCCCATAGCTAGTAGCTAGATGGATTCTTATCTCTCTTTGATATTCAATACCATGTTCTCCCCGATCTTCTTGGAGTTCTATCGGATGTAATCTTCTTTTGCGGTGTGTTTGTTGGGATCCTATGAATTATGGGTTTATGATCAGATTATTCATTGAAAGTAATTGAGATTTTTCTGAACTTTATTATGCATGATTGTTATATATTCGTATTTATCTCCGATCTATCTGTTTGGTTTTGCCAACTAGAGTGATTTATCTTCAGTGGGAGAGGTACTTTGTAGTGGGTTCAATCTTGCGGTGCTCTATATCCCAGTGACAGAAGGGTACAAGACACGTATTTGTATTGTTGCAATTAAGTATAAAATGACGGGGTCTGAACATATTTCTTGTCTTACTTTGTCTACATCATGTCATCCTGCTTAATGCGTTACTCTGTTTGTCATGAACTTAATACCATAGATGCTGACAAGAGTCGGTCAATTGGCGGAGTAATAGTAGTAGATGCGGGATTGTTTTGGTCTACTTGTCACAAATGTTATGCCTATATACATGATCATTGCCATGAATAACATCATAACTATGCGCTTTACTATCAATTGCCCAACAGTAATTTGTCTACCCACCGTATGCTATGTGTTTGAGAGAGAAGCTCTAGTAAAAACTATGGCCCCCGGGTCTATTTAATCATATTGCTAAAAACGAAAAATACCTTGCTGCAATTTTTTCCTTTTCCTTTTTATGAATCTATCACTATCAGAATTAATCCTTGCAAGTAACGAGTTCAAGGGGATTGACAACCCTCTTACCCATGTTGGGTGCAAGTGTTTGCTTTTGTATGTGTAGGTGCTGACGACGAGAGTTTGCTTGGTTCTCCTATTGGTTTTATAACCTCGGTTCTCACTAAGGGAAATACTATTCTCTACTATATTGCTTCACCCTTCCTCTTCGGGAAAATTCCCAACGCAACTCACAAGTAGCAGGAAGAATTTCTAGCACAGTTGTGAGGGAGGCATCATCAAATTCTCACTAGGTTCCTACATACAAACTATCATCCACTTGTTCTACCTTTTATTTGCCTCTCTTTTTCATCTCCCTCCACTTCTCTAAAAAGATAAAAACACAAAAATATTTTGTTTGCTAGTTTGCTTGCCTTGTAGCTGTGCCTCAAGAAAATACCAAGTTCTTCCACTTTTCAAATACTAATAACAGTGATTTTATTAGTACTCCAATACCACGTGCCACTAGTGCGAAGTCTTATGATATTAATGCTGCTTTGTTGAATCTTGTTATGAAAGAACAATTTGCTGGAAGTCCTAATGAGGACGTTGCTTCCCATCTTAATACCTTCGTTGAATTATGTGATATGCAAAAGAAAAAAAAAGATGTGGATAATGACATTGTTAAGTTGAAATTATTTCCTTTCTTACTAAGAGATAAAGCTAAAACTTGGTTTTCATCCTTGCCTCGTAATAGTATTGGTACTTGGGATAAGTGTAAGGATGCTTTTATTGCCAAGTAGTTTTCTCCCGCTAAGATTATTTATCTTAGGAATCAAATTATGAATTTTAAACAACATGAGCAAGAACATGTTGCAGAAGCTTGAGACAGAAGAAATTAATGATTAGAAGTTGTCTCACTCATGGTTTAAGTTTATGTATAATAATACAAAAAAATTATGCATGACTAAACTTTGTGTCGCCCAATCTCCTAGATTTAGCTGCAGGTCGTACTTTCATGGAAATTACATTGGGATAAGCTACTAAACTTATTGATAATATTATTAAAAATTATTCTCAATGGCACACCGAACGAGCTCCAACTGGCAAGAAGGTAAAGTCTGTCGAAGAAATTGCTACTTTGAGTGATAAAATGGATGCTCTTATGAATATGTTTGCTAGTAAGAATGCTCATGTTGATCCTAATTATGTGCCACTATGTACTTTTATTGAGCAAAATAATGATGCTATTTATGTGAATTTTGTCTCTAGAAATAATTTCAACAACAATGGTTATATAGGGAATTTCAATCCTAGATCGTATCCCGGTAATTCCTCTAATAATTATGATAATTCCTATGATAATTCATATAATGATAATAATAGGATACCCTATGAACTTTAGAATAATATTAAAGAATTTATTAGTTCTCAAAAGATTTTCAATGCCATGGTAGAAAAAAAGTACATAAAATCGACGATATGGCTAGAAACATGGATATGATTGCTCATGATGTGGAAACACTTAAAATTAAAATTTTGCCTCCTAAGCATGATATTAATGAGGCTATTAAATATATCAAATTCTCCATTAATGAAAGCAAAGAGAGGACCGCTAGGTTGAGAGCTAAGCGAAAATTCCTAGAAAAGGCCATTCCACTTGGTTTTTATCGTTATAATGATGAAGATATTAAAATGATTGGTGTCTCACCTATTGAATCTTCGTTTAGTAATATAAAACTTGATGAAAAAGGGACTCGAGATGAGTCAACTTTAGCTAGAAGGCGTCCCAGTTGTTCGGAGGGTGATGATCTTAATGAAAAAAATGATTTTTTTTGGGTTTGGAGAGGTCAAAACTTTAAAAAGTGATGTGCCCACTACTTTGGATTACAAGGACTTTAATTATAATAATTGTTCTTTGGTTGAATGTATCTCATTTTTTCAATCCATAATAAATTCACCTAATGCTTACGAACAAAATAAAGCTTTTCCTAAACATATTGTAGAAGCTATGATAAAAGCTCATGAAGAAAAGCTTCAATTAGAGGTGTCTATACCTAGAAAGTCGCATGATGAATGGGAACCTACTATTAGAATTAAGCTTAAGGATTATGAATGTAATGCTTTGTGTGATCTTGGTGCTAGTGTCTCTACTATACCTAAATTTTTATGTGATGTGCTAGGTCTCACCGATATAAACATCTAGCGGATTCTACTATTAAGAAATCATTGGATATAATAAACGATGTGCTTATACATGCTAACAGAAATTGTGCCCGTGGATTTCATTATGCTTGATATTGAATGCAATCCGTCTTGTCCTATAACACTTGGTAGACCTTTCCTACGAACCATAGGTGCTATTATTGATATGAAAGAGGAAGTATTAGATTCCAATTCCCACTAAATAAAGGGATGGAACACTTCCTAGGAAGAGAATTAATACACCATATTAATCTATCATGAGAACTACATATGGAATTAATTTGATGGATGACAATACTTGAAACTATGCATTATGCCTAGCTAGGGACATAAAACAATAACGCTTGGTGGGAGGTAACCAAATAGTTATCTTAAATTTCTTCTTTTACTTTATGTTTTTGTGTGATGAAACAATTATTTCTACTCTAATGATTGTGTTTCTATGTTTTAATTAGTGTCTGTGCCAAGTAAAGCCTTTGGTATGATTTGGATGATAGTAGAAATGATTCTGTGCAAAAACAGAAACTTTATGCCCAGTATTTCAATTTAGGTTTTTTATTGGAACATGATAAACGTATGAAATTTTTAAACCGTATTTCAATACAAATTTCCTAGGTTTTCCTCATGTTTCAGAATTTTTTGAGTTACGGAAGTATGGTTTTAGCATAGATCATTACATACTGTTCTGTTTTTGATAGATTCTATTTTTTGATTGCATAGTTTGCTTAATTTAATGATTATATGGATTATATAGGGGGTATAAGTCATGGATAAGTTAGAATACAATAGCTATCATGAAAATATGAACCTATTTACAAAAGTACCTAAAGTTTATGATATGTCTGTTATACTAACGAATCTCATGAGGTTTCTGTTGAGTTTTGTGTGCTGAAGTTTTCATGTTTTGGGTGAGGCAACAGTTGATGAAGGAATATGGAGAGGCAAGACCCTAAGCTTGGGAATGGCCAAGGAACCCCAAGGAAATATTCAAGGAATACCCAAGCATCTAAGCTTGGGGATGCCCCGAAGGGCATCCCCTCTTTCGTCTACAATCTATCGGTATGTCACTTGGAGCTATATTTTTATTCATCACATGATGTTTCGATGAACTACTAGGATTTGGTGATAGAACGCTCACAGTATATCAAATATCAGTGTATTACAAGTTCTTACCATGCGACATGTGGTGATCGGCAACCGACGGTGTCAAATAACTCTGAAGATTGAGTAAAGCGATTACCAGGTGAATTTATGTATACATGGTGTAGAAATATGTGGAGCTTGGATGTCTTAAATATATGGTAGAAAAAGATTAGAAATAATCAAATCAGACATGCAATGTTGAATAAACACTCAATGACGGTACTGTGCTGGTCCTAGGCTACACCGTACTAGAGACGCAAGCCTAGAACACTAATGGAGTCACAGCGTAGGACAATAGCATCAATAGATGATATGAATTAGATCTGGACAACAAGATATAAGTGAAGATCACAATGGCAGTAAAGACAATGATGATAAATAATCGCCAAGCAGGATATACCACCAAACTCTCTCTACAACTTTCCTCTTGAAACAACCATGCCAAAATTTGATATTTTTTCCTCAAGAATGCTACTGAATCAAGCTTTCCAATGCAAAAATGAATCACTCAATTCTGAGTTAATATGAGGAGTCAAAAAATTCGGGAACGAACCTAAAAAATAATGACAAACTGTGTTCACGAACTTCGAAGGGAAAAAAGTCCTATTTAGAAGCCGATTTAGAAGTGACGATAATGAACTTGCTTGATGAACTATTCAGATGCGGCTTGTCGATAGCTTGAATTTGAATACTCAGGGAGCCAAAATGGACTTTTTATGAGGAACATATGCCTATTTTACAAAACACCACGCAAAACAGATTCCAATCCGAATTCAGATACGAGATTGAGTCTAAATAGACCAAATTTTGTTTTTTCTCTTACTTTTTTCTCTCTGTATTTTTCTCTCACTTTTTTACTTTTCTCTCTCTCTCTCCCTTTCTCCTTTTTCTTCTTCTTCTTCTTTCCAAAACAAACCAAATAAGATGCAGATTGGATCAAGCATAGATTTGAACGACCTCAAGTATGATAATGACAACGAACGATGGGAGCACGTGGTGGAAATTAATGGATGGTGGTGGGCGACAAGGGAAGGGATGATGACGCATCGGTGGTGTAACTAATATGAACAGAACTCGAAAATCTAATGGAACTAGACACTAAGACCAGCAAATCGACATGATGATGTGTCACGCCCAAGATGCGACCCTATCCTTATTTTGGCACGAGGGCCTCGACAGGGATAGAAGCGCATCTCGTCGTTTCGCAAGAATGGATATCATTACAAGTACATGTAAAGAAGAGATGAGTATATGGAATTGGCTTACACTCGCCACAAGCTACATCAATATCACATCAATACAACAACATATCCAAACATCATACAGAAGAGCAGGGTCCGACTACGGACGAAAAAAAACGATAAAATGACATCCATCCTTGCTATCCCAGGCTGCCGCCTGGAACCCATCCTAGATCGATGAAGAAGAAGAAGAAGAACTCCAAATCAAACAAGCATCATGCTCACGTCAAAGTATCGCATTACCTGTACCTGCAACTGTTGTTGTAGTAATCTGTGAGCCACAGGGACTCAGCAATCTCATTTCCAAGGGTATCAAGACTATTAAAGCTGAATGGGTTAGGTAAGGTTAAGTGGTGAGGCTGCAACAAGCACTAAGCATTTATTTGAGTGGCTAACTTACGAGCACAAGAATAAAGGGGGATTATTGTCGCATAAACGGACGTGAACTAGTAATGATCCCTAAGTGATCCTGAACACCTACTTACGAGTCAAACATAACCCCACCGTGTTCTCTCTCGGATAAGACCTCACGAGAAGAGACAGTCACGATTACGCACACGGTTGGTGTGTTTTATTTGAGTTTACTTCAAGTTTGCTATGACCGGGTGTTAAACAAAGTTTCCAAGTTGCCACATAACCGCGGGCACGGCTTTTCGAAAGATTTAACCCTGCAGGGTGCTCCAACTCATCCATCACAAACTAACCACATGCCGCGGGAATAACCTCGACCACGAATCCCGTGATTTCCTAGGAAATTCCATTGGAAAACCGCAACCTCGAGATAGCCCGAAGTATTCTCGGAATTCCTCGCACAAGACATTCGAGAATGGTAAAACAAGTCCAGCAAGACCGCCCGACGTGTCGACGAACCCGATAGGAGCTGCGTATCTCGTTCTCAGGGCCTGATAGACATCTCCCGAGTTGCCCCGGGTTGGCCCCGCACAGTGCTGTAGTTCGGACCAACACTCATGAGGAGCACTGGCCCGGGGGGTTGATTAAAGATCGTCGGGTTAATTACTCCCTATGTAGGTTTATTAGTTATTAGGCAAATGTAGTACCAATCTTGGGCCTTGCCAGACAAGTTTTATCCTAAAACGAAAATCAAGGGGGTCCCCATAACAACCCCGAGCATGTTAGGAGCGCAAAATATGGAACATAACACCGGTACACAAGTAACTAGGGTGGCAAGAGTGGAACAAAACACCGAGCAAAAGGCCAAGCCTTCCACCCTTTACCAAGTATATATGTGCATTAAATTAAATAGCAATAATATTGTGATATATCAAAAAAAACATCCATGTTGGCACATGGAAACATTGCACCTGCAACTAGCAACGCTATAAGAAGGGCTGAGCAAGCAGTAACATAGCCAAACAATGTTTTGGTGGGATGTGTAGGGTTAGAGGCTTATCATGGCATATGGGGAGGCTTGACAAACATGTGGTAGGTAGCGAGACAGAGCGATAGAAAACGAGACAACTAGCATAGCAATGATAGTAATGGTATCCAGGGAAATGATCATCTTGCCTGAGATCCCGCTTGGAAGAAGAACGAATCCGTGAAGAAGACGAGCCAACGTAGTCCAACGAATCCTCACACTCCGAACGCTTTCGGAACTCTATCGAGAAGAAGCAATCCGAAAACAACAATCAACACATGATCAACACCACCACATATGCATAACATGATGCGCAAACAAACATGATGCATGTCCGGTTTAATTATGCAAGGCATGACAATCACAACAAACAAATACTACACATTAAGTGAAGTTCAATATGCAACGGGTTGCATATTGACGAAACTCCGCGTTTGAAACATTTAGTTCAGTCTCGTTTAGGTACACGACAATATTAAATGTTATTAAACATGGCAAGATGTGAGCATAAGTAAACTACACATCTAGGCAAGTTTAAATGAGGCCGGAAACAACATATAGCATTTCCGAAACGTCCCCATATGTTAATTTCGAAATTGGTCCAGATCTGAACTAATCATGTTTTATATTTGTTAAACAGCAAAACAAAATGCACCATGTGATTCTACGCGTCATTCTAGTCGATTTACATATATGGAACATCTCAAACGGAGCTACGGTCTAAAAGATATGACAATCACAAGATGAACATGTCATGAATGCAAAATGCATGAAAATGACAACCACAAGTACTTCAAAACATGGACGCAATATGATAATATGATACTACATGCAATTCTAGGCAAGATTCCTATATGGCATGCCCAAAACGGAGCTACGGTTCAACCACAATCACCAATACAAGTTTTAGTTCAAATCTGTCCAAAACAGCAACATGGCATATTGCACACATGAAAACAACAAGCTCCAAGATTCTAATATGCACAAACTAAGCATGGGGCAGTAGCATATAACACACACTTCATTTCATCTTCACATTTAATACTCAAAAGAATCATGGATCACATGGTAGGAAGCTCACAACATGGCAATAAAATATAGCAGATTAGGACAGTGAAAATAACAGTTTTTAACATAGCAGTTTTTATCACGAAGGCATATTTGCAGGAATAAATTATATGCTACAGGTCATATATTGGCATGAAACTTAACAGCATGCTAGAGGACATTATGAACTACAATTAACTCCATTACAGCAACCACAAACGGGTTCTAGATCACTAGCTAAACACATTGCAAGACAGCAACAAAATATTCCAGATTCCAGACTTAGAAATATTTCAGCATCTCAAATCAGCAACATTGGTTAAGCATGTTCTCATGATGAAATCTACATCTAAACACAAGAATCATGGCATGGCAAACCTATCAACAACAAATAGACATGGCATACTACAACACACTCCAAAGACACAACTAATAGGAGGCATGGATTGCTTAATACGAGCACCGCAAAATGGAACTTAACGTTAACAGATTTCAGTTTTAACGTGATAGCAACTTGAGAGCAATAAATGAACATGATAATGAACTTCTACCTAGCAACCAGAGGCATGGCATCAAAGTAGACATATTATAGGGCAATACTCATGAAGACACCACATGTAAAAGACCCATGGTTGAGATGCAATCATCCACACAACATTGAATAAATAACAGATT
Organism: Elymus sibiricus; assembly: GCA_039707655.1. Lineage (NCBI taxonomy): Eukaryota > Viridiplantae > Streptophyta > Magnoliopsida > Poales > Poaceae > Elymus > Elymus sibiricus. The sequence goes on from CM077671.1 coordinate 140,875,414, forward strand.
TGTAAACTACGACGGAATGCACTTTTGCAATGAAGATTTGAGCATGCAAATGGAAACTAATGCACAAACAAAGGGCACCATCATGTAGAGCATGTTGAGTAGATCAATTTTCATGTATTACACTTGTACATGCGATGCACGGTTTACTAGATACAAGCATTTAAACATGGCAATATGATGAATTTTGGCACAAAAAAGACTTAGTGGTTTTACCCTCGGGAGAACTAGGACGAAGGGATCCGGGACGGGGTGGTACGGGCACGGGCACCCGTTTGGATGGACGGGCCTGTCCGTCAGGAGACGATGCCGTCCCATCGGCAGGAGGCAGAGGCCAGGCGCGCCCATTATCGGCGGCAGCGGCGCGAAGGGCAACGCCGGCGAGGCCAGGGGCCGGCCGCGGGGTCGGGGCGACCAGATCCGTGCGGCTGCGCCCCGGATCTAGACGGAGGGCGCCGGCAGCAAGCTAGCGGCGGCGGCTGCGGCGAGCGGGCGGCGGTGGCTGCGGCTCCCGGGCGACGCAGTCGAGGCGAGGGCGGTGGGGCGCACGCGGGCGGAGGAGCAGAGCGGGGTGGCGGCGTGAAGTCTGACGGCGGCGAAGAGCTGCGGCGGCGCGCAGGGGGAGGCGCGGCGGCGCTCGGGCGGAGGTGGCTGGGAGGCGCGCAGGGCGCGGGGCGGTGCTCGGGCCTGTCGGGCGGCTGGCGGGCTCAGCCAGCCCCGGGCGGGCCTGCCCCGGGCCTGGCAGGCCGCGGCGGCTGGTGGGGAGGCCAGGGCGATGTGGCGGCCTCCCGTTGGCCGGAAACGGCGGCGCAGGCGGCTGCTGGCCTGCGGCAGCGCGCCAAGTGGTGGACAGGGGCTGGCGGCGCCAGATCCGAGGTGGGAGAGGGCTAGGGATGCCCAAAATGGCATGGGGGAGGAAGTCTATTTAAAGCAGGGGGCTAGATGGAGGGTTTTTTGGGACGTTTTCGGGCCGTTCGATCGGGATCGGACGGTCCGGAAGCAGAGGGGGCAAGCTAGGTGGGTTGTTGGGCTGTGTAGGAGGCCTTGGGCTGAGATGAGAGGGAGGGTGGCAGCCCGTGACATAGTTTTAAACCACGAGACGACCGACAATTAAACCGATACGGTGCCGCTACGGTCGACCGTTCGGGTATCAAACGGACTCTGATTACGATGAAATTTGACAGGCGGTCTAGCTACGCTATATGAAGACTGCACACTAACTTTCGACTCAATCCGAGAATATTTTTCGCGCACTTTTAAAAACAGTTTTTTAAATGATGCCGCGGGCGCGTGCGTGTGTGGTTGGTCTCGAAACGGTCGACGACATGAACGGAGAGAACCAGCGACTACGAATGGATGCAGGTTTTCAAAAACCAGTGACGATGCCATGCAGATTATGCGAATGATGCGATGATGAATGCGACAACCACAAGAATCACACGATGACAACAGAATAAAAGGGGAATCTTCTGGAGCGTCGGTCCCGGGCTGTTACATGATGCGACCGATAATTCAACTATGCAAGCACTAAAAAGAAAATTGCAAAGGCTCATACTGGCTTGGATAAAGGATGAATAGATCTAACTTATCGTGTGTGGCTTTTTCTTGGACAATAGGTAAGAAAATAAATATAATTTAGGGATAACTGAAAATTCTCACCGAGCAACCTGAAAACTGATACCACTTAATAGAGACAAGGGTCCCGATCTTTCGATGTGATGATAACTATCGATTTGGTGGAGCCGACTTTGAGGATCCGACTACAAACATGCACGATGTTGCACCTTAGCAATAGCTAAACCAACTCCAAGAGGTTATTGACCACGTCGGAGCACGATCAACCTGACCACGAAGGTCTATTCCCGCAAGCAATCAAAGAACTAGTAAGAATATAATAATAGCAATCTGAATATTGCAAATATAGATGAATTATTGATAAAGGTGGGGTTCCGAAAGCGGTCTTGGTCTGGTCGTTGAACACAAATGAAGAACACGAAGTTGCAATGGCTAACTTTTAACTAAACAAAACCCAAGGAAAAAAGTTACTGATTGATATACTTATATAGGTGCAATGGGTTGTGGCCAAGGAGGTGGGAGGACATCTCAAGGTAGCCTAAAACTAACCCTAGGTCGTACAAGGCCCATGGGCCCAAGTGGAGGTGATGCAACATCTTTGGACTTGTAGTTTGACTCGGATTCTGTTGCAATGTCAGATTGTTTCATCAATATCTCCACTCTTCAGATGGATGTGAAGGTGTATCCAAATGGGTTGGAAAGTCCACGAAATAATCTTTCCAACAAAAAAAGAATCACCTAATTCGGAGTCTGAATGCAAAAGTTCTTGGCATTTTGAGTCAGATATGTTTGTGAAGTCCGAATCTAAATCCAGAACGTGAGAGACTTGGATTCTATCTTCTCTTGGGCGAAAAGTGACGTGGGAGAACTTTGAACAACACCTAAACGTATATTTTTCTCTTATCATCATATGTGGATTGTACAAGTGTCAGGTGATACGTCTCCAACGTATCTATAATTTTTGATTGTTCCATGCTATTATATTATCTGTTTTGGATGTTTTATATGAATTAATATGCTATTTTATTTTATTTTTGGGACTAACCCATTAATCTAGTGCCTAGTGCCAGTTTCTGTTTTTTCCTTGTTTTTGAGTATTGCAGATAAGGAATATTAAACGGAGTCCAAACGGAATAAAAACTTCGGGATGATTTTTGTTGGACTAGAAGAAACCTACCAGACTTGGAGATGAAGGCAGGAGACCTGCCGGGAGGCGACAAGCCTGCAGGGCGCGCCCTAGGGAGGGGGCCTGGCTTTTGGCCCCCCTGCAGGCCTCCTAACCCTAATCTTCGTCCTATAAATTCCCAAATATTCCTCCAATACCAAAGAGAGCCACGGAAATACTTTTCCGCCACCGGAACACTCTGTTCCCGTGAGATCCCATCTTGGAGCCTTTTCCGGTAATCTGCCGGAGGGGGATTCGATCACGGAGGGCATCTACATCAACTCCATTGCCCTTCCGATGATGCGTGAGTAGTTCACCTCAGACCTTCGGGTCCATAGATAGTAGCTAGATGGCTTCTTCTCTCTCTATGTTCTTCAATACCATGTTCTTCATGATCTTCATGAAGATCTATCCGATGTAATACTCTTTTGCGGTGTGTTTGTCGAGATCCGATGAATTGTGGGTTTATGATCAGATTATCTATGAATATTATTTGAATCTTCTCTGAATTCTTATATGCATGATTTCATATCTTTGCAAGTCTCTTCGAGTTATTGGTTTGGTTTGGCCAACTAGATTGGTAATTCTTGCAATGGGAGAAGTGCTTGGTTTTGGGTTCAATCTTGCGGTGTCCTCACCCAGTGACAAAGTAGGGGTAGCGAGGCACGTATTTGTATTGTTGCCATCGAGGATAAAAAGATGGGGTTTTCATCATATTGCTTGAGTTTATCCCTCTACATCATGTCATCTTACCTAATGCGTTACTCTGTTCTTCATGAACTTAATACTCTAGATGCAGGCAGGAGTCGGTCGATGTGTGGAGTAATAGTAGTAGATGCAGAATCGTTTCGGTCTACTTGACACGGACGTGATGCCTATATGCATAATCATTGCCTTGGATATCGTCAGAACTATGCGCTTTTCTATCAATTGCTCGACAGTAATTTGTTCACCCACCGTATTATTTTCCTTCAAGAGAGAAGCCTCTAGTGAAACCTATGGTCCCCAGGTCTATTTTCCGTATTATATTTTCAGATCTATAAACCAAAAATACCAAAAATACTTTGCTGCAATCTTTTTTACTTTTGTTTTACTTTTCGTTTTAGCAATCTTTTATATCTATCTCTATCAGATCTCATCCTTGCAAGTAACCGTGAAGGGATTGACAACCCCTTTATAGCGTTGGGTGTAAGTGTTTGATTGTTTGTGTAGGTGCGAAGATTGGGGACTTGCTTGTATCTCCTACTGGATTGATACCTTGGTTCTCAACAACTGAGGGAAATACTTATCTACTTTGCTGCATCACCCTTTCCTCTTCAAGGGAAAACCAACGCAAGCTCAAGAAGTAGCAAGAAGGATTTCTAGCGCCATTGCCGGGGAGATCTACATCAAGCCTACCAAGTACCCATCACAAACTCATCTCTTGCATTTACATTATTTGCCATTTGCCTCTCGTTTTCCTCTCCCCCACTTCTAAAATGATTTTCAGAAAAATACCAAAAAGATTTGCCTTTTTATTCGCCCTTCTTCCGTTCGTCTTTTCGTTTGCTTGTGTGCTAGCTCGATTTGTTGCCATCATGTCTGAATCTGGGAAGGTTATCATTGAAAATTTTGAGGGTATTGCTAGTACAAATCTTGAGGAAAAATTTGGATCTTGCTCTCTAGATCATGAAACCGAACCTCCTCCTAATTATAAAGCTAAAACCTTTCAAGTGGGAGACGGTAATATTATTGGAAAAAGTGTTATTCAAGAGTTCTTTGATTGTACGGGAACTATGCCTATTAATAAAAGATCAATTCTTCTCGATACAAACTGTTATTCAGATGCTATTGTCATGCTCATTGAAAGGTTAGAAAGAAAATTTGTGCACATCCATCCTGCTTTACAAAAGGTGTTTTATGAACTTCCCAATATTAATCATCCTAAAGCAAAAAAGATTGCTACCATCATCCTTATGCAAGATTTGATTTTATTGTACAAGAAGCTAGGGAGATTTTTGCTTTCTATAATAAAGATGTTGAACACCCTCCAATTGAAGAAATTCTCCATGACAAAGAAACTTTGCGTAGTCTGGAATCTAGAGACTATCAATCTTATAGTGAAAATCTTAGGAGGAGAGCTCCCTACGCGGAAGTCACTCAAACCTTGTATCTCGAGACTTATGATGAATTTGATTAGATAAAAAGGGGAATTTTCGTAGGGTATAAGGATGATTGGTTGGAAAAGATGGCTAGGGAACCCGTTAGAAATAAGATACGAGTTTTATACGATGATATTTATGGTGATGATCCAGATTTCGGGTTTATGAATGTTAAAATTACTAATCAAAGTCCTTTTCATGAATTAAGTTCATCTACTAGAAAATAAATAAAGGAAAGGATAGATCTATTTAGAAAAGCTCTTGATGGTTTAACTACTTATGGATTGCATACCAAAGATGACAATACCTAGATCTATTGCGTCATGCCTAGCTAAGGGCGTTAAACAATAGCGCTTGTTGGGAGGCAACCCAATTTTATTTGATGTTTTTGTTTTTTGCTTCTGTTCTTGAGTGTTTTGCACATTATTACCTCTGTAGTAATTGTGTTTTTCTGTTTTAATTAGTGTTTGTGCCAAGTAAGACCTTTGGGATGGTTTACGGTGATTGTTGATTTGGTTTTGCTGAAAAACAGAAACTTTTGCGCTCAGTCCAGGAATTTTATAAATTCAAAAGAATTTCAATTGGATCTTAATTTTTTACAAAAGATTTATATACAAATTTCCCTGATTTTCCTATTTTTTCAGAATTTTTGGAGTTACAGAAGTATTCGAAGTTTACAGATTGCTACAGACTGTTCTGTTTTTGACAGATTCTGTTTTCTTTGTGTTGTTTGCTTATTTTTATGTATCTATGGGTTGTATCGGGGGGTATGAACCATGGAGAAGTTAGAATACAGTAGATATTACACCAATATAAATAAAGAATGAGTTCACAACAGTACCTAAAGTGGTGATTTATTTTTCTTATACTAACGGATCTCACGAGTTTTCTGTTGAGTTTTGTGTTGTGAAGTTTTCAAGTTTTGGGTAAAGATTTGATGGACTATGGAATAAGGAGTGGCAAGAGCCTAAGCTTGGGGATGACCAAGGCACCCCAAGCCATATGCAAGGATACCAAAGAGCCTAAGCTTGGGGATGCCCCGGAAGGCATCCCCTCTTTCGTCTTCAATCCATCGGTAAACTTACTTGAGGCTATATTTTTATTCACCACATGATATGTGTTTTGCTTGGAGCGTCTTGTATGATATGAGTCTTTGCTTTTTAGTTTGCCACAATCATCCTTGCTGCACACATCTTTTGATAGGGACACACATTAATCATGAATTTATTAGAATACTCTACGTGCTTCACTTATATCTTTTGAGCTAGGCAATGTTGCTCTAGTGCTTCACTTATATTCTTTTTAGAGCACGGTGGTGTTTTTATTTTATAGAAATAACTGAACTCTCGTACCTCACTTATATTATTTTGAGAGTCTTTAAACAGCATGGTAATTGGTTTAGGTTATGAATTTAGTCCTAATATAATGGGCATCCAAGAGGGATATAATAAAAACTTTCATATAAAGTGCATTGAATACTATGAGAAGTTGGATTCCTTGCATATAGTTTTGAGGTATAAAGATGGTGATGTTAGAGTCATGCTAGTGAGTAATTGTGGAATGGTAAAAATACTTGTGTTAAAGTTTGTGATTCCCGTAGCATGCACGTATGGTGAACCGTTATGTAACGAAGTCGGAGCATGATTTGTTTAATGATTGTCATCCTTTGTGTGAGGGTCGGGAGCGCGCGATGGTTAACTCCTACCAACCTCTCCCCTAGGAGCATGCGTCTAATACTTTGCTTCTATAACTAATAGATTTTTGCAATAAGTATGTGAGTTCTTTATGACTAATGTGAGTCCATGGATTATACGCACTCTCACCCTTCCACCATTGCTAGCCTCTCTAGTACCGCGCAACTTTCGCCGGTGCATTAAACCCACCATATACCCTTCCTCAAAACAGACACCATACCTACCTATTATGGCATTTCCATAGCCATTCCGAGATATATTGCCATGCAACTTCCACCATTCCGTTTTTTTATGACACGCACCATCATTGTCATATTGCTTTGCATGATCGTAAGACAGCTAGCATGATGTTTTCATGGCTTGTCCGTTTTTTGATGTCATTTGCTATGCTAGATCGTTGCACATCCCGGCACGCCACCGGAAGCATTCATATATAGTCATATCTTGTTGTAGGTATCGAGTTGTAAGTAAATAAAAGTGTGATGATCATCATTATTAGAGCATTGTCCCATGTGAGGAAAGGATGATGGAAGCTATGATTCCCTCACAAGTAGGGATGAGTCTCCGGACTTTACAAATAATAAAAGAGGCCAATGAAGCCCAAATAAAAAAAAGAGGCCAAAGATGCCCACCAAAAAAAATGAGAGAAAAGAGAGAAGGGACAATGTTACTACCTTTTCCCACACTTGTGCTTCAAAGTAGCACCCTGATCTTCATGATAGAGAGTCTCCTATTTTTGTCACTTTCATATACTAGTGGGAATTTTTCATTATATAACTTGGCTTGTATATTCCAATGATGGGCTTCCTCAAATTGCCCTAGGTCTTCATGAGCAAGCAAGTTGGGTGCACACCCACTTAGTTTCTTTTTGAGCTTTCATACACTTATAGCTCTAGTGCATCCGTTGCATGGCAATCCCTACTCACTCACATTGATATCTATTGATGGGCATCTCCATAGCCCGTTGATACGCCTAGTTGATGTGACACTATCTTCTCTTTTTCCACACAACCTCCACCATATTCTATTCCACCTATAGTGCTATATCCATGGCTCACGCTCATGTATTGCGTGAAAGTTGAAAAGGTTTGAGAACATAAAAGGTGTGAAACAATTGCTTGACTTGTCATTGAGGGTGTGCATGATTTAGATACTTTGTGTGGGGAAGATGGAGCATAGCCAGACCATATGATTTTGTAGGGATAACTTTCTAAGGCCATGTTATTTTGAAAGGACACAATTGCTTGTTAGTATGCTTGAAGTGTTACTGTTTTTATGTCAATATTGAGCTTTTGTTTTGAATCTTATGGATCTGAATATTCATGCCACAATAAAGAATATTACATGGATAAATATGTTAGGTAGCATTCCACATCAAAAATTCTGTTTTTATCATTTACCTACTCGAGGACGAGCAGGAATTAAGCTTGGGGATGCTTGATACGTCTCCAACGTATCTATAATTTTTGATTGTTCCATGCTATTATATTATCTGTTTTGGATGTTTTATATGCATTAATATGCTATTTTATATTATTTTTGGGACTAACCTATTAATCTAGTGCCTAGTGCCAGTTTCTGTTTTTTCCTTGTTTTTGAGTATTGCAGATAAGGAATATTAAACGAAGTCCAAACGGAATAAAACCTTCGGGATGATTTTTCTTGGACCAGAAGAAACCTACCAGACTTGGAGATGAAGGCAGGAGACCTGCCAGGAGGCGGCAAGCCTGCAGGGCGCGCCCTAGGGGGGGGGCACCCCCTGGTTTGTGGCCCACCTGCAGGCATCCTAACCCTAATCTTCGTCCTATAAATTCCCAAATATTCCCCCAATACCAAAGAGAGCCACGAAAATACTTTTCCGCCGCCGGAACCCTCTGTTCCCGTGAGTTCCCATCTTGGAGCCTTTTCCGGTAATCTGCCGGAGGGGGATTCGAGCACGAAAGGCATCTACATCAACTCCATTGCCCTTCCGATGATGCGTGAGTAGTTCACCTCAGACCTTCGGGTCCATAGCTAGTAGCTAGATGGCTTCTTCTCTCTCTATGTTCTTCAATACCATGTTCTTCATGATCTTCATGGAGATCTATCCGATGTAATACTCTTTTGCGGTGTGTTTGTCGAGATCCGATGAATTGTGGGTTTATGATCAGATTATCTATGAATATTATTTGAATCTTCTCTGAATTCTTATATGCATGATTTCATATCTTTGCAAGGCTCTTCGAGTTATTGGTTTGGTTTGGCCAACTAGATTGGTAATTCTTGCAATGGGAGAAGTGCTTGGTTTTGGGTTCAATCTTGCGTTGTCCTCACCCAGTGACAAAGTAGGGGTAGCGAGGCACGTATTTGTATTGTTGCCATCGAGGATAAAAAGATGGGGTTTTCATCATATTGCTTGAGTTTATCCCTCTACATCATGTCATCTTACCTAATGCGTTACTCTGTTCTTCATGAACTTAATACTCTAGTTGCAGGCAGGAGTCGGTCGATGTGTGGAGTAATAGTAGTAGATGCAGAATCGTTTCGGTCTACTTGACACGGACGTGATGCCTATATGCATAATCATTGCCTTGGATATCGTCATAACTATGCGCTTTTCTATCAATTGCTCGACAGTAATTTGTTCACCCACCGTATTATTTTCCTTCAAGAGAGAAGCCTCTAGTGAAACCTATGGTCCCCGGGTCTATTTTCCGTATTATATTTTCAGATCTATAAACCAAAAATACCAAAAATACTTTGCTGCAATCTTTTTACTTTTGTTTTACTTTTCGTTTTAGCAATCTTTTATATCTATCTCTATCAGATCTCATCCTTGCAAGTAACCGTGAAGGGATTGACAACCCCTTTATAGCGTTGGGTGCAAGTGTTTGATTGTTTGTGTAGGTGCGAAGATTGGGGACTTGCTTGTATCTCCCACTGGATCGATACCTTAGTTCTCAACAACTGAGGGAAATACTTATCTACTTTGCTGCATCACCCTTTCCTCTTCAAGGGAAAACCAACGCAAGCTCAAGAAGTAGCATCAGGTAGTTCTGCAATTAGGCATAAAACAAAAAGAGGTGAAGTACTTTTGTTCTGTATAGCATAAATAAATTATTGCATAACTTTTATCAGGAATCACCTCAAATAAATACGCATATGCAACATTTGTGATCATATGCAAGGTAGCAATGTCCTCATCACAGGCCAGAAGACGTACGAGTCAGCCACGAGCTCACCCGGCACACCCTAGGGGGTAGGGCGCGCCCCCTGAACTCGTGACTCCCTGCAGGCCCATTTGACCTAATTCCACTTCTATAAATTCACATATATTCCCAAACCATCAGAGAGACACCCAAAACGCTTTTTACGCTGCCGCAAGCCTCTATTCTTCCGTGATCCCATCTTGAGGCCTTTTTCGGTACTCTGCCGAAGGGGGAATCGATCACAGAGGCCATCTACATCAACCTTGCCGCCTCCATGATGATGCGTGAGTAGTTCACCACATACCTATGGGCCCATAGCTAGTAGCTAGATGGATTCTTCTCTCTCTTTGATATTCAATACCATGTTCTCCCCGATCTTCTTGGAGTTCTATCGGATGTAATCTTCTTTTGAGGTGTGTTTGTTGGGATCCTATGAATTATGTGTTTATGATCAGATTATTCATTGAAAGTAATTGAGATTTTTTTGAACTTTATTATGCATGATTGTTATATATTCGTATTTATCTCCGATCTATCTGTTTGGTTTGGCCAACTAGATTGATTTATCTTCAGTGGGAGAGGTACTTTGTAGTGGGTTCAATCTTGCAGTGCTCTATATCCCAGTGACAGAAGGGTACAAGACACGTATTTGTATTGTTGCAATAAAGTATAAAATGACGGGGTCTGAACATATTTCTTGTCTTACTTTGTCTACATCATGTCATCCTGCTTAATGCGTTACTCTGTTTGTCATGAACTTAATACCATAGATGCTAACAAGAGTCGGTCAATTGGCGGAGTAATAGTAGTAGATGCGGGATTGTTTCGGTCTACTTGTCACAGATGTGATGCCTATATACATGATCATTGCCATGAATAACATCATAACTATGCACTTTTCTATCAATTGCCCAACAGTAATTTGTCTACCCACCGTATGCTATGTGTTTGAGAGAGAAGCTCTAGTAAAAACTATGGCCCCCGGGTCTATTTAATCATATTGCTAAAAACGAAAAATACCTTGCTGCAATTTATTACTTTTCCTTTTTATCAATCTATCACTATCAGAATTAATCCTTGCAAGTAACGAGTTCAAGGGGATTGACAACCCTCTTACCCATGTTGGGTGCAAGTGTTTGCTTTTGTATGTGTAGGTGCTGACAATGAGAGTTTGCTTGGTTCTCCTATTGGTTTTATAACCTCGGTTCTCACTAAGGGAAATACTATTCGCTACTATACTGCTTCACCCTTCCTCTTCGGGAAAATTCCCAACGCAACTCACAAGTAGAAGGAAGAATTTCTAGCACAGTTGTGAGGGACGCATCATCAAATTCTCACTAGGTTCCTACATACAAACTATCATCCACTTGTTCTACCATTTATTTGCCTCTCTTTTTCATCTCCCTCCACTTCTCTAAAAAAATAAAAACACAAAAATATTTTGTTTGCTAGTTTGCTTGCCTTGTAGCTATGCCTCAAGAAAATACCAAGTTCTTCCACTTTTCAAATACTAATAACAGTGATTTTATTAGTACTCCAATACCACGTGCCACTAGTGCGAAGTCTTATGATATTAATGCTGCTTTGTTGAATCTTGTTATGAAAGAACAATTTGCTGGAAGTCCTAATGAGGACGTTGCTTCCCATCTTAATACCTTCGTTGAATTATGTGATATGCAAAAGAAAAAAAAGATGTGGATAATGATATTGTTAAGTTGAAACTATTTCCTTTCTTACTAAGAGATAAAGCTAAAACTTGGTTTTCATCCTTGCCTCGTAATAGTATTGGTACTTGGGATAAGTGTAAGGATGCTTTTATTGCCAAGTAGTTTTCTCCCGCTAAGATTATTTATCTTAGGAATCAAATTATGAATTTTAAACAACATGAGCAAGAACATGTTGCACAAGCTTGAGATAGAAGAAATTAATGATTAGAAGTTGTCTCACTGATGGTTTAAGTTTATGTATAATAATACAAAAAATTTATGCATGACTAAACTTTGTGTCGACCAATCTCCTAGATTTAGCTGCAGGTGTTACTTTCATGGAAATTACATTGGGATAAGCTACTAAACTTATTGATAATATTATGAAAAATTATTCTCAATGGCACACCGAACGAGCTCCAATTGGTAAGAAGGTAAAGTCTGTCGAAGAAATTGCTACTTTGAGTGATAAAATGGATGCTCTTATGAATATGTTTGCTAGTAAGAATGCTCATGTTGATCCTAATTATGTGCCACTATGTACTTTTATTGAGCAAAATAATGATGCTATTTATGTGAATTTTGTCCCTTGAAATAATTTCAACAACAATGCTTATATAGGGAATTTCAATCCTAGATCGTATCCCGGTAATTCCTCTAATAATTATGACAATTCCTATGATAATTCATATAATGATAATAATAGTATACCCTATGAACTTTAGAATAATATTAAAGAATTTATTAGTTCTCAAAAGACTTTCAATGCCATGGTAGAAAAAAAGTACATAAAATCGACGATATGGCTACAAACATGGATATGATTGCTCATGATGTGGAAACTCTTAAGTAAAATTTTGCCTCCTAAGAATGATATTAATGAGGCTATTAAATATATCAAATTCTCCATTAATGAAAGCAAAGAGAGGACCGCTAGGTTGAGAGCTAAGCGAAAATTCCTAGAAAAGGCCATTCCACCTGGTTTTTATCGTTATAATGATGAAGATATTAAAATGATTGGTGTCTCACCTATTGAATCTTCGTTTAGTAATATAAAACTTGATGAAAAAGGGACTGGAGATGAGTCAACTTTAGCTAGAAGGCGTCCGAGTTGTTCGAAGGGTGATGATCTTAATGAAAAAAATGATTTTTTTTGGGTTTGGAGAGGTCAAAACTTTAAAAAGTGATGTGCCCACTACTTTGGATTACAAGGACTTTAATTATAATAATTGTTCTTTGGTTGAATGTATCTCATTTTTGTAATCCATAATAAATTCACCTAATACATACGAACAAAATAAAGCTTTTACTAAACATATTGTAAAAGCTATGATAAAAGCTCATGAAGAAAAGCTTCAATTAGAGGTGTATATACCTAGAAAGTCGCATGATGAATGGGAACCTACTATTAAAATTAAGCTTAAGGATTATGAATGTAATGCTTTGTGTGATCTTGGTGCTAGTGTCTCTACTATACCTAAATTTTTATGTGATGTGCTAGGTCTCACCGATATAAACATCTAGCGGATTCTACTATTAAGAAACCATTGGATATAATAAACGATGTGCTTATACATGCTTATAGAAATTGTGCCCATGGATTTCATTGTGCTTGATATTGAATGCAATCCGTCTTGTCCTATAATACTTGGTAGGCCTTTCCTACGAACCATAGGTGCTATTATTGATATGAATGAGGAAGTATTAGATTCCAATTCCCACTAAATAAAGGGATGGAACACTTCCTAGGAAGAGAATTAATACACCATATTAATCTATCATGAGAACTACATATGGAATTAATTTGAAGGATGACAATACTTGAAACTATGCATTATGCCTAGCTAGGGACATAAAACAATAACGCTTGGTGGAAGGTAACCAAATAGTTATCTTAAATTTCTTATTTTACTTTATGTTTTTGTGTGATGAAACAATTATTTCTACTCTAATGATTGTGTTTCTATGTTTTAATTAGTGTTTGTGCCAAGTAAAGCCTTTGGTATGATTTGGATGATAGTAGAAATGATTCTGTGCGAAAACAGAAACTTTTATGCCAAGTATTTCAATTTAGGTTTTTTATTGGAACATGATAAACGTATGAAATTTTTAAACCGTATTTCAATACAAATTTCCTAGGTTTTCCTCATGTTTCAGAATTTTTTGAGTTACGGAAGTATGGTTTTAGCATAGATCATTACATACTATTCTGTTTTTGATAGATTCTATTTTTTGATTGCATAGTTTGCTTAATTTAATGATTATATGGATTATATAGGGGGTATAGGTCATGGATAAGTTAGAATACAGTAGCTATCATGAAAATATGAACCTATTTACAAAAGTACCTAAAGTTTATGATATGTCTGTTATACTAACGAATCTCACGAGGTTTCTGTTGAGTTTTGTGTGCTGAAGTTTTCATGTTTTGGATGAGGCAACAATTGATGAAGGAATAAGGAGAGGCAAGACCCTAAGCTTGGGAATGACCAAGGAACCCCAAGGAAATATTCAAGGAATACCCAAGCATCTAAGCTTGGGGATTCCCCGAATGGCATCCCCTCTTTCGTCTACAATCTATCCGTATGTCACTTGGAGCTATATTTTTATTCATCACATGATATGAGTTTTGCTTGGAGTGTCGTGTATTATAGTTTATTTTCCTTTTAGTTTTCCACAATCATTTTTGTATGGACACACCTTTTGATAGATACACGTATGTATCATAATTTTTTAGAATACCCTATGTGCTTCACTTATATCTTTTGAGCTAGGTAGTTGCTCTAGTGCTTCACTTATATCTTTTAGAGCACGAGAGTGGTTATATTTTATATAAATAGTTGCACGCTCATGCTTCACTTCAATATTTTTAAGAGTCTAATAAATAGTAATGGCAATTTGCACGTGTTGTAAGACTAGTCTAAAAAGGATAGGTATTCAAGGGGGATATATTAAAAACTTTCATGTAGATCACTAAATATAAACATATGACTTGATTATATTGATGTAGTAATATGAAAGGATATTGGTTCAGGATCAGTGGTTAGTAGAAATATCGGTATTAAAGCTTGTTCTTAACTTCTCATCTAAGTATTGCTCATGGCATCGTGATGAGGTGTGAGAATTTTTATGTCTGAAATGAAATCCTTGAGTGCTGTTATAATCGGATGCGCGCGACGGTTAACTTCTACCAACCAATTCCCTAGGCGCATGCGAGGAGTACTTTGCTTTGAGGGCTAATATACTTTCACAATAAGTATATGACTTCTTTATGACTAATGTGAGTGTCGGTGTACTAAAGTTTGGGTCTTTAGCACCCCATACTTGTGCACGGGCAGTTGAAGCCATACCAAGCGGCAAGGCCTGCCAGGGGATAGTTGAAGGCAAGCTCAAGATTATCAAGGGGTATTTGAGACAATAATCAGAAGACCGAAGGCTGGAGCCCCAGCAAGATCTTGCCGGGATGGCTCATGGCCCGGCAAACTCGCATCCGGCAAGGCCTCACCACCCAGTCACTGCTCCAGCGCAGCGACCAGCTTGTCTTTTAGCTGTTGTCCTCCTGGTAACGTGTCAGGCGCCTGTGGTGGATGGGCTTAAGCGTTGCTGATGGGACGGCCCCTTTTTCAGTCCCCAAGACGCTAAGGGACACCTCAACGGAGCATTAAATGTGTTTGTCCTAACCCGTCAGTGTTAGGTATGATAACACTGTAGCTACTTTTACACCTCATGTATGCACTGTACGCCACTATTGGTGACCCCTTCGAACGTATAAAAGGAGGCCCAAGGCGTAACTCAAGGGGGGATCTGGATCTTCTTCTGGCCCGTTCTGCATGTGTAGCTACTGTGTACTGTTCATCACAAGCGCTCCTAGAACCAGGGCTTAAACACATCCAGTATACTAAAGCAGGAGTAGGGTTTTACGCTTCTCAGCGGCCCGAACCTGGGTAAAAATCCCATGTGTTGATCGTTGGATCTGCTCTTTGTGCGAGCCTTTCTCCCTGCCGAACCGTAAAGGGATCCACGCGATCTCATAGGTGTCGTTTCCGACATCTTTGGCGCGCCAGGTAGGGGGAGAAGGTTGCGTGAACCTAATCTGGTGATCAACGCGCCAGTTTCTTCATCATCTTCACCGACATGCCCCCCAAGAAGAAGGATTTCACGGTGGTTGGTCCATCCGCGTCCGCTGTGCCTGTAGCCACACAGACGGGTGATGGTGTGGACGCGGGCAGAGGAGGTGGAGGTCCTGAGCCTCCACGACGTTCTGGTGGTCAAAGCCAAGCGAGCGGCGTCATTCGCAGCGGCGACGGCCACTCGCGCGCCCTTAGATCTAGGGACGGAGCTGTGCTGCCCGCGGGCGGCGTAGCGAATTCCAAGGATGGAAGGGCGCCTTCTAAGACACCCACACCGGCGCACGCGCCGCGGCCTTCTCAGGTCGCGCGCGATGAACAGCGCCGCGACGTTGGTGGTACTAGGCGTCCCCACGGAAAGTCTCCTGAGCATCACCCTCGAGATGCGCGGGACCAGCATGCACGCCAATATGTTGGTGGAAGTGGCGCGCGGTTGCGGGACCGTGATGGAGCTCCTTCTAACACGGTTAGGAGTCAGAGCACCTCACGTTCCTCGCACCTGTCGCCGCCGCCTACACCAGCAGAAGCACTGGCGCGAGCACAGCTGCTCCTGAATTTTCCACCTGCTGTGGACATGCTCGACGAGTGGAGAGCTGCTATTCAGAGCCTCATCGGCCTCGCCAACGATGATAGGCCGCAGCAGGCGGAGCCTTCGCAGCGACAATCCATCGAGCCGACGCGTGTCGCTGGCAAAAATACGGGAGGCGCTACGACCACGGTGCACTCTCCTCCACGGCGGCAACAGCAGTCGCTGGCTCGATGGATCGATGCCTGCGAGGACGATTCAACGGCGTCGTCTGATCCGCGAACTCGTCGCGATCAACGTCAAGTTCTTCGGGAACGAGGCAAAGAAGACGCCCGGACTACTATCGAGCGGCGTCGGGAAGCGTGCCATCAATCTGATAAGCGCGCAGGACCCACTGTAGACAAGCCTGCGCCGGGGTATCCTGTCGATCTACCCTATGAGGTAGGTTGACCAGCGTTTACCCGCGAGCTGCGGCGAGTCCAGTGGCCCAATTCCCGCACGTTCAAGCCGGAGGTCCCGGAGAAATATGACGGCAAGACCCACCCGTCGGAGTTCCTAAGCATCTACACCATTGCGGTGCAGGTTGCCGGGCTCGCGACGACAAGATACTCGCCAACTACTTCCCGTTGGTGCTTAAGCCCAACGTTAGGTCGTGGTTGATGCATCTGCCGGAGAATTCCATTTCTTCCTGGGCAGATCTGTGTCATGAGTTTGTTGGCGCCTTCACCGGAGGCCACCAAGCTCCTGGCCAGGAAAGCGATTTGCATGTCATCCCCCAGAAGGAGGGCGAAACTTTGCGCAAGTACATACAGAGATTCAGCCAAGTACATCATAACATCCCAGACGTTCATCCTGCCATTGTTGTCAGCGCATTCCATCAGAACGTGCGCAACCGCAGGTTGCGCGAAGAGCTAGCGATGAACAAAGTCAGGGATGTAGCCGAGCTCTATGCTCTGGCTGATAAGTGTGCTCGGGCTGAAGAAGGGAGGAGACTCCCCGGCGAAGATGCCGTCGTAGGAGTCGACTCCGACGACGAAGACGCCGCCGCCCCGGCAAAGAAAGGCCGGCGGCGTAACAGGAAGCGCAAGGGCAAGGCCGTGCTTGCTATCGAGGGATCCGGCAACCCCGGCACCGCCAAGAAGGCCAAGGTTGACGACCCCGGCAATGAGGTTGCCGGGTGCGCCTCCTGTCAGGCCTTGGTGGCTGCCGACAAGCCAGAGGGCTCCGGCAAGCAGTACTGCAAGATCCATCGCACCAAGGGCCATGATCTCCAAGACTGCCGGCAAGTTGAGTAGCTTGTCGAGAAGCGGAAAGCTGAATATGAGAGGCGAGATAAGGAGAAGGCCCAGGACGGTGCGGAGGGGTCCGACAAGAAACGTGGTGGCCGAGGAGGTCGCCGCGGCAAGGCCAAGCAACAGAAGGAGAGGCCCGCTCGAGGCCGCGACAAGCAAGAGGGGGGTGACGATGACAACGAAGAGGACAACGAGTCTAGCGAGCAAGAATTCCAGAAAGCCACAGACATGATGTGCATTGACGGGGGCACCTCGTTGCATTCTTCCCGCCGCCAACTTAAACAGTGGGCGCGTGAGGTTAATGCAACTGAGCCATCTGTCGGTGCCCAGAAGCCACTGAAATGGTCCAACACGCCTATCATTTTTGACACTGAGGACCACCCTGATCGCATAACTGCGGTCGGGTGTCTGCCATTGTTGGTTTCACCAACGATTCGCAACCTCAAGGTGACGAAAATGTTAGTTGACGGTGGGGCCGGCTTGAATTTGATCTCGCCCGAGGTGATCAAAAGGTTGCAAATCCCTGATGAAGATCTCGAGGAAACGGGCACGTTTCAAGGGGTCAATCTAGGGAGGAGCCAGCCGAAGGGTAAGATCACACTGCCAGTAACATTTGGTAGTGATCTGAACTTCAGAACAGAGAAGATTGTTTTCGACGTCGCCAAGATTCCATTGCCATATAATGGGATCCTTGGCCGCCCAGCGTTAGCCAAGTTCATGGCGGGATCGCACTACGCTTACAATGTATTGAAGATGCCCGGGCCGATAAGCGTCATCATTGTCAACTCCGACAAGAAAGACGCGCTTATCTACACCGACCAGCTTTACCGGGAGGCAGTTGCAGCATCTGCCGCCAAGGCACTTGCTCCTGCCGCTGAAGCCCCCGGGGGGAAGAAGACCGGCCAGACCTCTCGCACCCACTCCGGCAAGCGCGCCTCCTCGGAGTGCTGCGCTCCCGTTGAGGATGTGCCAGAGAGCTCCACCGGCAAGAGCAAGAAGTCCAAGGCAGCTCCACCAGAGACCAAGAAGGTGCCCGCCAAGGAGGATGGTACGGGAGGAACTTTCACCATAAGTTCCACCCTCGATAACAAATAGGAAAGCGCGCTCATTGCTTTCCTGCGGGCGAATATCGATGTGTTTGCATGGCAACCATCTGATATCCCCGGTGTTCCCAGGGAAGTAATTGAGCACCACCTTGCTGTCTGTCCTCATGCGCGGCCCGTCAAGCAGAAGGTCAGGAAGCAGGCTTTGGAGCGGCAACAGTTTATTGCTGAGGAAATCAAGAAGTTGGAAGCGGCAGGTTTGGTTAGAGGAGTGCTCCACCCAACATGGTTAGCCAATCCAGTTGTAGTGCGCAAGGTGAATGGAAAATGGAGGCTGTGTATTGACTATACAGATATCAATAAAGCCTGTCCAAAAGATCCTTTTCCCTTGCCGCGCATCGACCAGATTGTGGACTCCACTGCCGGCTGTGATTTGCTTTCATTTCTTGATGCATATTCAGGGTATCATCAGATCTTCATGTCAAAGGAAGACAAAGAGAAGACCGCATTTATCACCCCATGTGGTACGTATTGCTTTTTACGTATGCCTTTCGGGTTGAAAAGTGCTGGTTCAACATTTGCAAGAGCAGTCCAGATTGGTTTTGAGCCCCAGCTACATAGAAATATGGAAGCTTATATGGATGATATAGTGGTCAAAACCAAGGACAAAGCAACGCTCATACAAGATTTAGAAGAGACATTTGCAAATCTGCGCAAGATCAATTTGAAGCTCAATCCTGAGAAGTGCGTGTTTGGCGTTCCATCCGGCAAGCTTCTCGGGTTCTTTGTATCTCAACGAGGAATCGAAGCAAATCCCGACAAGATCAAGGCAATTGAGCAGATTGAAGCGCCAAGACGTGTCAAGGATGTGCTTCGTCTTGCTGGCTGCGTCGCTGCTTTGAGTAGGTTCATCTCAAAATATGCTGAGCGCGCCCTGCCCTTTTTCAAAATCTTGAAAAATGCAGGTCCAATGAAATGGACTCCGGAAGCGGAGGCAGCGCTGTAGGATTTGAAGAGGTACCTCTCTTCTCCGCCAGTACTAGTCGCGCCAAAACCACAAGAGCCGTTGCTGCTATATCTAGCGGCAACGAATCAAGTGGTGAGTGCTGCATTAGTGGCAGAGAGAGAAGTCGATGAAGAAGCAGCGACAACGGCAAGACCGCCAAGCGACGAGCTAGGATCTTCCCCGGCAGAGTCTGGTGCTGACCAAGTGGGATCTGCGCAGTCAAATGAAGCAACACAGAAAAAGAAGATGGTGCAGCGCCCAGTTTATTTTGTCAGCTCCCTTTTTCAGTGAGCTAGGTCAAGATATTCTGGTGTGCAGAAGCTGCTCTTCGGCCTCCTTATGGCCTCAAGGAAGCTGCGCCATTATTTTCAGGCACATGAGATCACCGTCGTCACTCGCTTTCCGTTGCAGCGGATTTTGCGAAATCCAGATGCGACCGGCAGGATTGTGGAGTGGGCTTTGGAACTTTCAAGTTTTGGTCTCAAGTTTGAAAGTACTTCAACCATTCAGAGCAGAGCTTTGGCGGAGTTCATTGCAGAATGGACCCCAACACCAGACAAAGAGATTCCAGAGACAACTCTCCCGGGCAAGGAAACCAATCAAGAGTGGGTCATGTATTTTGATGGGGCTTTCTCGCTGCAAGGCGCCGGTGCTGGCGTGCTGCTTGTCGCACCCACCGGAGAGCACCTCAAATACTTGATTCAAATGCATTTTCCCCAGGAGAGATCAACAAATAACACTGCAGAGTATGAAGGGCTGCTTGCCGGTCTCAGGATCGCGGCAGACCTTGGAATTAGAAAACTCATCGTCAGAGGTGATTCGAAGCTTGTCGTCAAGCAGGTGAACAAAGATTATCAAAGTCCATTAATGGAAGCTTATGTCGATGAAGTGAGGAAATTGGAAGAGCGTTTTGACGGTCTACAAATGGAGCACGTTCCTCGTGCGGAAAACAGCATTGCTGATGACTTGTCAAAGCGCGCTGCCCTTAAGTTACCTGTGGAAGCAGGAACTTTTGTGCTCCGATTGACTCAACCATCCATAGCACCATCGATGGGACAAGGGAAAAGAAGGAAGTCGAGTTCCGGCAAGTATTTCCCGGCAGATCTCCCAGAGGCCGTCGGCAAAGAAGTTGGTGGGAACGACCCCAAGCTTGTCGGTGAGAGACAGGCTCCGGCAAGGCCTCAGGCTCTTGCCGTAGAGACAAATGCTCCCGCCGAGCTTGCCGGGGAGCGACAGGCTCTGGCAGGGCCTCGAGCTTTTGCTGTAGAGACAAATGCTCCCACGGCAGAAGACATGCCTTTAGTCCTTGTTGTCGAGCCCCAGGCTCCAGAATGGGCACATCAAATCGTCCTTTTCCTTCAGACAGGAGAACTCTCCGAAGAGCAGGAAGAAGCGGAAAAAGTAGCCCGTCAGTCTAGTATGTACCAGTTCGTGGACAACGTTCTGTACAGAAAGAGACCGAACGGCGTGAAATTGAAGTGCATTCCTCGGGAGGATGGACTGGAGCTATTGGCAGAGATTCATGGAGGCATATGTGGCTCCCACATAGGCTCAAGAGCTCTTGTTGGTAAGGCATTCCGGCAAGGTTTCTTTTGGCCCACTGCTCTCCAGGATGCAACTGCACTAGTAACCAAGTGTGAAGCGTGCCAGTTTCATTCGAAGAAATTGCATCAACCAGCTCAAGCTCTTCAGACAATACCTCTTTCCTGGCCATTTTCGGTCTGGGGGATCGACATATTGGGCCCTTTTCCCCGTGCTACCCGGGGCTTTGAGTACTTGTACGTCGCAATTGACAAGTTCACAAAGTGGCCGGAAGTGGAAGCAGTGAGAAAGGTGACAGCACAGTCAGCCGTCAAGTTCTTCAAAGGAATAGTTTGCCGTTTTGGTGTGCCTAACAGGATCATCACTGACAAAGGCACACAGTTCACGAGCCACACCTTCATGCAGTATGTCCAAGACCTTGGCGGCAAGATCTGTTTTGCTTCTATTGCTCATCCAAGGAGCAACGGCCAGGCGGAAAGGGCAAATGCTGAAGTGTTGCGAGGTCTCAGGACAAGAACTTTCGACAAGCTACGCAAGTGCGGAAGACGCTGGATTGATGAGTTGCCGGCGGTTCTTTGGTCAATCAGAACGACACCAAATCGAGCCACCGGCCAGACACCCTTCTCCCTAGTATATGGGGCGGAAGCAGTTCTCCCCACGGAACTCATATACGGGTCACCTCGAGTGCTCGCCTATGATGAGCTCGAGCAAGAGCAGCTGCGGCAAGATGACGCGTTGCTCCTTGAGGAAGATCGTCTTCAGGCTGCTGTGCGAGCTGCACGCTACCAGCAAGCCTTGAGCCGCTACCATAGCCGCAAGGTTCATGCCCGAAGTCTTGAGGAAGGAGACCTTGTTCTTCGGCGCGTTCAGTCGGCCAAGAATTCCAACAAGTTGACGCCGAAGTGGGAAGGCCCTTATCGGGTAGTGCGAGTCACCAGGCCTGGTGCAGTCCGCCTGGAGACCGAAGATGGTGTTCCAGTGAGCAACTCCTGGAATATCGAACATCTTCGTAAGTTCTATCCATGAGGCGCGGTTGTCGGGTCCCTCGGCAACCACCTTTTGTACGAGTCTTGCCGCCAAGGCATGTGATCCTTTGTACAAAGCCAGGCGCAGACCCCGTGCATAGTTGAATAAAGCCTAAGTGTTTTACAATTCTTGTCGATTTTCATGTTTACTTATGTACATGCTTATCTAAGATATTGTATTACACTTGCTTCCGGTAAGCATTAACGAACCGTCAAGGTTCCATATCTCTATTTTCTCTTCTTTCTTTTTCTCAAAGGACAGAAGGTTCCCCCGCTTACAAGTTTGCCGGGGGGGGGGGGGAAGGATGGTATGGAGACCGACATGCGATGCTCAAGGTTGACATCTTGCCGGAAGAAGTACAATAGCGAAAAGATAAGTTGCAGAAACTTTAAACAAATTTTTGTTTTGTAAGGTTATTCTCCTTGAACGATTTCAATTTTTGTATGGAAAACCTGCACGCGAAGGAACCTTGGCACGATCGGATGCGCGCTTACTTTGTTTCGAGTCCGCTCAACAATTTAAGTGGCTGCACTGAGAACGCCAAGGGATCTTGCCGGTAGTGGTACCACCAGCAGGCTGCTAAAGTCCCACACCTAGCGCTCGCGGCAAGGTTGCGCGCGCCGGCAAGTTTCCAACAAAGCGTAGGGCATGTACCATACAGAGAGAAATCAGGCGAAAGGAAATAACATATATTCATACAGAATATAGTGAGTTATATTACATAAATAGTTGCCGTGTTTCTAACATAAGGCAAAATTGTCTTTTACATGGAATGGTGGCGGCAACGAGAAGTAAAGCAGCTAATCCCGGCGATCGCCTTCAACCCTCTTGACTTGGCTTACCCTGTCAACGATGGGCACGACAAGCTCCTCAAGTGCCTTGACGTCCACATCCTTCGGCAAGCGGTCGAAGACGTTGGAGAGGTTGATGCCGGGGTTCTTGTGCACCACTTTGATGAGCACCTTGCGGAGGACAGCCTGGCAGAGCTTGCGTGATTCGCTGGCCAGATGGGTTGTTCGGTCAGAGTGAAGCTGCTCCAGGGCTTCAAGCATGCGGTCAAAGAACATGGTCAGCTTGGCGCTCGTGGACACCCTGTCGTCAGAAGAATACCTGAAGCCTTGCAGGCCCATGATGGACAGTTGTGCGGCAAGCTTCTCCGTAACGTCGATGAGCTTTTCAGTCCAGACCTGCACGCCTGACACATAGTCGTTGTGAGCAGCGGCGGCGCTCTTGAGCAGCTCCTGCTCATTTTGGAGATCATTGACCAAGGCCTTCTCAAGAGCCCTGCTGCCCTCAAGAGTCTCCTTCAGCGTGGTCAGCTTTAGCTCCAGATCCGCGATGGATTCTTTGGCTGAGGTGAGCTGCTGGGTCTTCTCGGACACGGCGACCTGTGTCTCCATCAAGCTGTGGAGAGCCTTGTCTCTCTCGGCTTCGAGCGTCGAGATCTTCTTGCCGCGGTCCTCAAGATCCGCCTCCAGCTTCTTCACCTTCTCCTCCAGCAAGTTCTTGGCGGCCTCTGCAGCCTCGGCAGCATCAACGGCTTCCTTCAGCTTGCCGGCGTGATTCGTGACCAGAGTTTCGAGCATCTCCTTGTGCTTCTGCTCCAACTCCTGGGTCCGCTGCGCGACCAGCTTTTCAATCTCCTCGTCCTTGGCACGGAGCTTGTCAGCAAGCGCCTTCTCGCGAGCGGTGAGGTCATCATCATGAGCCTCAAGCCCAACGCGGAGCTCTCTCAAGCGTGCCTCCTCTGCGGCGGCCTGTTGTTTGGCCTCTTCCTGTGCCTTCTCAACATCAGATTGCTTCAGGAGGAGATTGTTCCAGCTTTGGTTCACCTGCTCTTGGCCCGTCTTCAACTCCTGAAAAGCTTCGGCGAACCAGGCTTGCATTTCCTCGATGCGCTTCTGGAGATCTGCCTCTGCTGCTTCAACAACTGCTGCCCTGGAATCCAGCTTGTCCTTCCGGGCGCGGTAGAGTGTTTGAAGCTTCTGGTAGTTGTCGCTCACGGACTGGAGGAGTTGTTCTTCTTCAGATTTGCTGCTGCTGGCGCGTGGTTCGTCAACAATTTCGAGCCCGGCAGCGGTGATGACTTCCTCATCGAAGACTTCCCCTTCAGCTGGCACCCCAATGCTTGCCGTCCCTGGAATGCTGACGAACAGGTTGTCGCCAACCTTGAGGTATTTGCTTGGCGGGGGAGCGCTGGATGTTGACGGTCGATCCTCAACAGTCGCCTCCTCGGTAGCCTGAGGCTCCGTGGCTGCTGCAGCGCCTGGCGCTCCTGCGGCAGGAATGCCGTCAGTATGGTCACCAGCCTCCTTGCCGGCCCTCTCGGTAGAATTCTCGGCGGTTTCTTCCTGTGCGGCTCTGGCGGCTTCAGCGGCAGCACTCTTAGCGGCCTCGGCGGCAGCGTTCTTGGCGGCCTCCTCAGTGGCAATCCTGTCGGCCTCGGCGCCAGCATCCTTGGCGGTCTCCTCGATAACAGCATCAACGTCCATGCGCTCCGTCGAGGGAAGGTCAGGAGGCCAAGAGAACAAGCAAAATACGACTGAGGAGGAAGTTCAAGAAGACAAAAAGAAAGACAAAATGACAAGTACTCGGAGGCGAGCGGTTTACCTGTGTCGAGCTATTGAGAAGGGTTGCCGGTGCCTGTGCTTGCTGGCTCCTCTTCATCACGGTAAAGCTCGCTTGCCGAAGACTCATCTCTGGGCGGTGTAGTTGACGGAGGCGGCGCATCAGGGATGGCCCCCGTTGGTGCTCCTTGTTGCCACTCCACTCCTACACGCCCGCTGATGTTAGCAGTGAAGATACACACCCCAGTACTTGCCAGCGGAAAGCGAGTAACGGACTCACACTGGGGGCTGCGTCGGGGGCTGTGTTGAGGGCTGCATCGTGGGCTGAGCTCCGGGCTGATGTTAATCAGCTCTGGCGCACCTGAGGTGCTTGCCGGCGGTTCATCACCCGTCGAGGTCTTCGCCCTCTTCGCTATCCTTTGCGCCAATGTTTCTGTGTCATCTCTGTGGAAACGAGTCAAAGCAAGACAGATCAGTTAAATAAAATCAGAAGTTCAGAAGTTAGAGGATGTGACAAGGCTCTTACTCTTCTTCCTCCGAGCTGAAGGCAGAGAGGTCGAAGTCAACTTCCGCCGCGGCGCTTGTGCGAGGGGGTGAGGGAGTGGTCCTGGGCCGCTTGGCTATGGCAGAAATGGAGGGCTGGCGGGCAGAGGCACCAGAGGTGACTTTTCAAAGAGCACGCCTCTTCCTCGGCTCGAGAGCTGGGGGCTCCTCGTGCAGTTCCTCCTCAGCTATGTCTTCAGCAGATGTGCCCCCGTCAGCAGTGCCACTCTGCTTCCCGGCAACCTCGCCCTGCCCGGCAAGATTTTCCTCCGACAACACTTCACCTTCGCTGGTTTCCCCTTCCACGAAGCCAGCGCTGCCGGCCTTCACGGCAAGATTTGCCTCCTCCGCCCTGCTGGCGATGTACGCCACCTCTTCATCAGTGGTGGGGCGGACAAGGTTTTCTTCTGCGTGGATGGCCCTCTCTGATAGGTTATCAAAGAATTGTTGTGCCTGCTCTGCGGATGGCTCGATCCAGGTCCCGTCAAGGCTGTGGGCGTCAAACGCCGGCATCATGGCGATGATTGAGGCCAGAGCGGAATTATTGCACAAAGGGACTATGCTCGCCGGCAGCTTGCCTACCGCATCAGTCCTAAAGAGTTTCTGGCAAAGAGCTGCATGCTGCAGGAACGTCAAATTATTGTTCAGCCCAGGGCACAGCCTCATGATGTCTGCCGCGTTCCGGAATTCCCAAGCTGGCCTCCCTTTGTTCTGCAGAGGAGCGATGCGCCGGCGAAGGAAATCGGCGCCTATCATCTCTATTGTGAGCCCGACAGCTCTGAGGCGGTGAATCCTGGTAGTTGTGATTGTGAGCTTCTCATCGTCAGGATCAAGGGCGCTCTAGTCGCTGCCACGCACCATCTTCGTTTGCCGCGGCAAGCAGAAGGACCGGACCTTTGTCTCTTGAATCCAGCACCACTTGGCCCGCCATTCATCCCACTTCTCGCGGTAGGCTCCGTCTGGATATACTTCCTTGCTTCCTGGCCGTGGGATCCAAGCGATGGAACCAGAAAGGGCCTCACCCTTTTGGATGCGGGGAATGAAGTAATGGCTTAAAAGGGCTGTGCTAGGGACTACTCCGGCGAAGTTTTCACAAAGGTGAGCGAAAACTGACATACACGTCACGACATTCGGCGTAAAATCCAAGAGTTGGAAGCCGTATGTGAGCATGATGTCGTTGAAGAAATCAGAGAACAGGGGGCAGAGCCCACAGTAAAAGTAATCAGCAAAGAAGTGATATTTGTTCGGGCCACCCCTGGAAGAACCTGGGCTCACAAGAGTTGCAGGATGCACCTTCGTCTCCTTTGCCCACATGCACTGGTACCGCTCCTTCAGTGTGCTCGCGTCGAGCGCCGGGGGGAAGACGGCGTGCTCCTTCCGCATCTTCGCCAGCTTGCTCTCCGGGACGGCGGCTTCCACCTCCTTGCCCTTGCTCGTCTTGGGCGGCATGGCGACTATGGGGGCGGAGGTCGAGGACGGTGAGGGCGTGGAGGCGGCGGGTGAATGGAGGGGCTCTGTTTCGGGCTCAAGGAAGAAGATGACGGCGGTTCCCAGATTGGAAAAGACAAGAGGTAAATGAGCAGCGCCTCTGCGGATTCCTTTTTATGGGGAAGGCGCGGGGCAGCCTCTTTACTAATCAATATAGTAGCGCTTTTGCGAGCGCGCGGCTGTAACGGCCGCTCCGCCCACGTCTCCCACGTTGCGCATTCAACGCGCGTAGTGGGGGGGGCGCAGTAAACGGAATGATTACGACAGTTAATCCCTGTCACACGTGCCCGTGCACTGTTTGGGCCTAGCCCAACAATGCCTCGCACCGTGTATGGCCTAGGCGCGGGGGCTCCTGTCGGTGTACTAAAGTTTGGGTCTTTAGCACCCCATACTTGTGCACGGGCAGTTGAAGCCATACCAAGCGGCAAGGCCTGCCAGGGGATAGTTGAAGGCAAGCTCAAGATTATCAAGGAGTATTTGAGACAATAATCAGAAGACCGAAGGCTGGAGCCCCGGCAAGATCTTGCCGGGATGGCTCATGGCCCGGCAAGACTCGCATCCGGCAAGGCCTCGCCACCCAGTCACTGCTCCAGCGCGGCGACCAGCTTGTCTTTTAGCTATTGTCCTCCTGGTAACGTGTCAGGCGCCTGCGGTGGATGGGCTTAAGCGGTGCTGATGGGACGGCCCCTTTTTCAGTCCCCAAGACGCTAAGGGACACCTCAACGGAGCATTAAATGTGTTTGTCCTAACCCGTCAGTGTTAGGTATGATAACACTGTAGCTACTTTTACACCTCATGTATGCACTGTACGCCACTGTTGGTGACCCCTTCGAATGTATAAAAGGAGGCCCAAGGCGTAACTACATGGGGGATCTGGATCTTCTTCTGGCCCGTTCTGCATGTGTAGCTGCTGTGTACTGTTCATCACAAGCGCTCCTAGAACCAGGGCTTAAACACATCCAGTATACTAAAGTAGGAGTAGGGTTTTACGCTTCTCAGCATCCCGAACCTAGGTAAAAATCCCTTGTGTTGATCGTTGGATCTGCTCTTTGTGCGAGCCTTTCTCCCTGCCGAACCGTAAAGGGATCCACGCGATCCCATAGGTGTCGTTTCCGACAGTGAGTCCATGGATCATACGCACTCTCACCTTTCCGCAATTTGCTAGCCCCTTCGGTACCGTGCATCGCCCTTTCTCACCTCGAGAGTTGGTGCAAACTTTGCCGGTGCATCCAAACCTCGTGATATGACACACCCTATCACACATAAACATAATTTTATAACATTTTTTGGGCCTAACCTATTAACCCAGTGCCCAGTGCCAGTTCCTGTTTATTTGCGTGTTTTTGACTTTTCAGAAAATCAATACCAAACAAAGTCCAAACACGATGAAACTTTATGGTGATTTTTTCTGCACCAGAAAGACACTAGAAGGTTCGGAACGAGGCCAGAAGACGTACGGGTGAGTGACGAGCTCACCCGGTGCGCCCTAGGGGGTAGGGTGCACCCCTTGAGCTCGTGCCATCCCGCATGCCTATTTGACTTAATTCCACTTCTATAAATTCGCATATATTCCCTAACCACCAGAGAGACACCCGGAACACTTTTCCGCCGCCGCAACCTCTGTTCTTCTGCGATCCCATGTGGAGGCCTTTTTCGACACTCTGCTGGAGGGGGAATCAATCACGAAGGTCATCTACATCAACCTTGCTGCCTCCATGATGATGCGTGAGTAGTTCACCACAGACCTATGGGTCCATAGCTAGTAGCTAGATAGCTTCTTCTCTCTCCTTGGTCTTCAATACCATGTTCTCCTCCATCTTCTTGGAGTTATATCCGATGTAATCTTCTTTTGCGGTGTGTTTGTTGGGATCCGATGAATTGCAGATTTATGATCAAATTATTCATTGAAAGTAACTGAGTCTTTTCTGAACATTATTATGCATGATTATTATAGCTTTGTATTTCTCTCCGATCTATCCGTTTGGTTTGGCCAACTAGATTGATTTATCTTCAGTGACAGAGGTGCTTTGTAGTGGGTTCAATCTTGCGGTGCTATATATCCCAGTGACAGAAGGGGACAAGACACGTATTTGTATTGTTGCTATTAAGGATAAAATGACTGGGTCTGAACATATTGCTTGTCTTACTTTGTCTACATCATGTCATCTTGCTTAATGTGTTATTCTGTTTGTCTTGAACTTAATACCATAGATGCAGGCAGGAGTCGGCCAATTGGTGGAGTAATAGTAGTAGATGCAGGATCGTTTCGGTCTACTTGTCACAGACTTGATGCCTATATACATGATCATTGCCATGAATAACATCATAGCTATGCGCTTTTCTATCAATTGCCCAACAGTAATTTGTCTACCCACTGTATGCTATGTGTTCGAGAGAGAAGCCTCTAGTGAAAACTATGGCCCCCGGGTCTATTTAATCATATTGCTAAAAAAAAATACCTTGCTGTAATTTATTACTTTCTTTTTTACTTTTCCTTTTTATAAATCCATCACTATCAGAACTAATCCTTGCAAGTAACGAGTTCAAGTGGATTGACAACCCTCTTGCCCGCGTTGGGTGCAAGTGTTTGCTTTTGTGTGTGTAGGTGCTAACGACGAGAGTTTGCTTGATTCTCCTATTGGTTCAATAACCTTGGTTCTCATTGAGGGAAATACTATCCACTACTATATTGCTTCACCCTTCCTCTTCGGCGATAATCCCAAAACAGATCACAAGTAGCACACCACGGGGCATTAGAGATGATGGAGGAACTGAAAATGATATTTCATACTCACGCCCATGTGGAGAGGTATGAAGCCTCAGACACGTTCTTTAGCTGTAAGATGGAGGAGAACAGCTCCATTAGTGAGCACGTACTCAAAATGTCTGGGTACGCCAACCCCCTAAACTAGTTAGGACATAACATTCATGAGGATGTTTCGGTTGACAAGTTCTTCAGTCACTGCCACCAAGCTACAATGGCTTTGTGATGAACTATAATATGCAAGCGATGAACAAGACACTCCCTGATACTCGTGATCTGCGTTGGGTTTTCCGTGAAGAGGAACGGGTAATCGTAGCACAAAGTGGGTAAGTATTTCCCTCAGTTATGAAACCAAGGTTTATCGAACCAATAGGAATACCAATCCTCAACCGTCTTCAGCGGCTGCACACAAAAGAACAAACAACTTGCACCCAACGCTGGCAAGAGGGTTGTCAATCCCCTTGATCTCGTTATTTGCAAGCAAGTGACTTGTGTAGATAATAGTAAAGTGCAAAATAAAATAAAAGGTAATAAATAACATCAAGGTAATGATAACGTTTGTGAATATATAAGTGGATAGACCCGGGGGCCTTTGAGTTCTCTAGTGGCATCTCACATAAGCAAAGCATATGGTGGGTAAACAAATTACTGTTGGGCAATTGATAGAAAAGCGAATAGTTATACGATTTTCACGGCAATCATCATGTGTATATAGGCATCACGTACATAAGCAAATAGGCTGACTCCTGCGTGCACCTATTACTACTACTCCACCCATCGACCGCTATCCAGCATGCATCTAGAGTATTAAGTAAAACAGAGTAATGCTTGGAGAACATTGACATGATGTAGACAAAGTAAACTCAATCAATATGAATAAACCCCATCGTTTTATCCTTAGTAGCAGCAACATAAAGACGCAACTTGTCCCCT
Organism: Elymus sibiricus; assembly: GCA_039707655.1. Lineage (NCBI taxonomy): Eukaryota > Viridiplantae > Streptophyta > Magnoliopsida > Poales > Poaceae > Elymus > Elymus sibiricus. The sequence continues at coordinate 140,905,737 of CM077671.1, forward strand.
TCTGTCACTGGGATATAGAAACTCGCCAGGTTGAACGTACTACAACGCACCACTCTCACCGAAGAAATATGAATCTAGTTGGCCAAACTATCTCAATAGATCGGAGAGCATTACGAAGCTATGATGATCATGCAAATAAGAATCATAGTAATCAGATTTGACTCAAATACCTTTCATGAATAATCTGAACATAAACTCACAATTCATCGGATCCCAACAAACACACCATACAATACTGCAGGATGCTGCTAACGGGACACATCAATCAGAGACCCTTTGACAAAACTGTGTGCGATGACCAAATCGCAAACGGTATAGTTATAGCTCCGTCGCTAATGACGTAAACTGTGTGCGATGGCGTATCCATCAAATACGATCTAAAAAATAGTTGTGTGTGCGATGTTTGGCAAACAGTTGGCCTAGATAAACTGTTTGAGATTGGATAATATAACACAAACACTTATAAAAATAGAGGTGTGTGCGATGTACGGCATACAGTTCACCCCGATAAACTGTTTGCGCTGATCAAGCAGAACACAAACGATTGTCCAGATGATCACGTGTCCGATAGATGGCATACAGGTCACTCGGATGAACCGTTTGTGACGAGGTAAAATAACATAAACGGTTACATAGATCAAGATGTGTGTGATAAACGGCATACAGGCCACTGGGATGAACTGTGTGCGATAAGCAAAAATAACACAAAGGTTTCTCAGATCAAGATGTGTGTGATGTACGCAGGCCACTCGGATGTGCTGTGGGCAAACGGTTCCAGATAAAGACCTGTCAGGGACTGATGAAATCATCACCGACGGTTTTGGTTGTTTATTCCGTATGCGCTGTGATTTGCTCAATCTGCCCACAAACATCTATGCTCTATTTAGAAGAACATGATTGCATAACCAAATTAAGCATTCAATACACACATAACATTGGCGCACACCTTAATAAACTATTACATGCATAATAAACTTATCCCTCTAAAACTACGAATATTTCTGCATAGAGGGAGTATGAGAATTGAGAAACGATCATCACATCATCTACTTCTTGTGACGCTTGCCGCCAGCGTTCTGCTTGTGGCTCGATCCCTCGTTGTCTTCAGGTAGGAGGCACTTCCTCATGTCAACGATCTGCCTGAACATCTCGTAGCATGTGTACGCTTGCTTGGCCGCGGTCTAGAGGTGATATTCATCCAGTTTCTTCACCTAGCCCCTATGCCAGACAAGCTTGTTCTTGTTGCACTCAGCCTTCATGTCAGCGTAGTAGGGGTCGATGATGGCCTCGGCTAGGTCAACACGGGAGTCCATGTCCTTCTTGCGGCCCCAGACCCTGTAGTGGTGGCGGATGTCGACAAGCTTCTAGCAGGCCAAGCCCAAAGTCTTGAGTACCTTTGGATCGTTGGTGGTGTCCACCGTAGCAAACCTGTAGTTGGGGCTGTTGACCAACCTGGTGAAATGCTCACAAGGCACTGTGGCCAGACCGTAGTGGTAGAGGAGGACGTGATGGCCGACGCATAACTGGGCGACGGCAACCTTCTGATCATGCCCGGCACGACCGCCGGTGTAAGCGAGGTCGAAGCCGACCACTTTGTACTTGTCATCTGCATCAAGCAGCCGCTCCATGGTGTCGATGGAGTCCTCCACCATGCCCGGGTCGTTGGTGTCCACCACCGTGAGGTCCGTCTTCCTCATGTGGGTCTCCACATGATGCACGCCGAACTCCATTGGAGCGCCGCTGGACATCCACTTTGTATGCGTCGTCCAGGGTGCGCTTATTGTGTTGTGGGGCGCGATCGAAAGCGTGAAGAGACTATGGTTAATGGCCGTGGGTATAGATGGGGGCCAGACGTCCTGGAAAACTGGCACGTCCGGATGGCAGTTTTGCAGCGCGTGATTCAGTCATGGAGCACGTAACTGCATGGGGCGACGCGCGTGGCGCAACCGCATGCATATGGAGCCCCGAACGTGATCGTGGGCCGGCCCCAACCGCTGGCAGAGCGTGCGCGGAGGGGCGCGAGAGCAGAGCACGCGTAGAGGCGTGATACGTCTCCAACGTATCTATAATTTATGAAGTATTCATGCCATGTTTACAATAATTTTATATGATTTTGGTATGATTTTATTAGAACTAACCCGGACTGACGCTGTTTTCAGCAGAACTACCATGGTGTCGTTTTTTGTGCAGAAATAAAAGTTCTCCGAATGGGCTGAAAATTTACGGTGATTTTTTATGGACCAAAAGAGACCCCCGATGCACCGGAGCTGGGCCAGGAAGTGACCGAGGAGGTCACAAGCCTGGGGGGCGCGCCCCCTGGCTTGTGGACTCCTCGAGCACCCCCTTGACGTGAGACCGACGCCAAAAATTCCTATAAATACCAAAACCCCCAGAAAGAAACCTAGATCGGGAGTTCCGCTGCCGCAAGCCTCTGTAGCCACGAAAAACCAATCGGGAGCCCGTTGCGGCACCCTGCCGGAGGGGGAAACCATCACCGGAGGCCATCTTCATCATCCCGGCGATCTCCAAGACGAGGAGGGAGTAGTTCACCCTCGGGGCTGAGGGTATGTACCAGTAGCTATGTGTTTGATCTCTCTCTCTCGTGTTCTTGAGATGACACGATCTTGATGTACCGCGAGCTTTATTAATATAGATGAATCATATGGAGTTTTCCCCTCTCTATCTTCTTGTGATGAATTGAGTTTTCCCTTTGAAGTTTTCTTATCGGATTGAGTCTTTAAAGGATTTGAGAACACTTGATATATGTCTTGCGATGGGATATCCGTGGTGACAATGGGATGTTCTATTGATCCACTTGATGTATGTTTTGGTGATCAACTTGCGGGTTCCGTGACCTTGGGAATCTATGCATAGGGGTTGGCACATGTTTTCGTCTTGACTCTCCGGTAGAAACTTTGGGGCACTCTTTGAAGTTCTTTGTGTTGGATTGAACATGATGAATCTGAAATTATGTGATGCATATTGTATAATCAAGCCCATGGGTACTCGTGGTGACATTGGAGTATCTAGGTGACATTATGGTTTTGGTTGATGTGTATCTTAAGGTGTTATTTTAGTACGAACTCTAGGCCTGTTCGTGACACTTATAGGGATAGCTCATAAGATTGATCGGAAAAGATAACTTTGAGGTGGTTTCGTACCCTACAATAATTTCTTCATTTGTTCTTCGCTATTTGTGACTTTGGAGTGAACTCTTTGTCGCACGTGAGGGATTTACATATGATTCAACTATGTAGTTATTGTTGAGAGAACTTGCACTAGTGAAAGTATGAACCCTAAGCCTTGTTTCTAAGCATTGCAATACCTTTTGTGCTCACTTTTATCATTAGTTACCTTGCTGTTTTTATATTTTCAGATTACAAAAAACTATATCTACCATCCATATTACACTTGTATCACCATCTCTTCGCCGAACTAGTGCACCTATACATTGGGTGTGTTGGGGACACAAGAGACTCTTTGTTATTTGGTTGCAGGGTTGTTTGAAAGAGACCATGTTCATCCTACGCCTCCCACGGATTGATAAACCTTAGGTCATCCACTTGAGGGAAATTTGCTACTGTCCTACAAAACTCTGCGCTTGGAGGCCCAACACGAGTCTACAAGAAGAAGGTTGCGTAGTAGACATCAAGCTCTTTTCTGACGCCGTTGCCGGGGAGGTGAGTGCTTGAAGGTATATCTTTAGATCTTGCAATTGAATCTTTTAGTTTCTTGTTTTATCACTAGTTTGGTTTTACAAAAGAAAACTACAAAAAAAATGGAGCTTAGGTTGCATCATTTGTATCGTCTTTATAATGTCTTTCGTGAAAATAAGGATTCCGAAAATTGTGCTCAATTGGCAGAGGAAGAAATTATGATAATACTTAATGAGAATTCCTTGAATGATGAGCATGATAGTGATATTGTTAGTATGAATTCTCTGAATATCCATGATGCTAATGATATGCAAAGCCACAAGCTTGGGGATACTATGTTTGATGAAGATGATATTTTTAGTCCCCCAAGTTTTGATGAGCAAATTTGTTATGATAATGACATGCCTACTATCTATGATGATTATGATGATGACATGTATGCTATAAAGAGTGATAGTAACCATGAAACTTGTCATCATGATTTTAATATTCAAAGTGGTTATGTCAATCAAGTATCTCATGATAGTTATTTTGTTGAGTTTGCTCCCACTACAATGAATGAGAAGAAAATTGCTTATGTGGAGAGTAATAAATTTTCTATGCTTGTAGATCATGAAAATAATGCTTTATGCGATAGTTATATTGTGAAATTCCTTCATGATGCTACTGAAAATGATTATGAGGGAGGAACATATGCTTGTAGGATTTTCAATAATATCAACTTTCCTCCCTATGTGTTGAAAATCTTGAAGATATGCTTGTTTTGCCTTCCTATGCTAGTTGATTCTTGCTCCCATAATTTGTTTGCTCACAAAATACCTATGCATAGGAAGTGGTTTATACTTAAATGTGCTTGTCATGATATTCATGATGCTCTTTTGCATGTTTCAATTCTTATCTTTTATGTGAGCATCATTGAAATCATCATGCCTAGCTAAAAAGGCATTAAAGAAAAGCGCTTGTTGGGAGACAACCCAGTATTTATACCTACTGTTTTTGTGTGTCCACATGATTAAGCTACTGTATAATCATGTTTATAGCTTTTGTTTCAATAAAGTGCCAAGTAAAGCCTTTGGGATAGTGTGGATGATAGTTGACTTGATTCTGTGCAAAAACAGAAACTTTTGCTCTCAGTCCAGGAGTTTTGTAAATTCACTGGAACGTGATTTTGATATGAATTTTTGACACATGATTTATATGCAAATTTCCAAGATTTTACTAATTTTTCAGAATTTTTAGAGACAGGGAAGTATGGTTACGCTAAAGATCTTCACAGACTGTTCTGTTTTTGACAGATTCTGTTTTGCATGCATAGTTTACTTGTTTTAGTGTTTCTATAGGTTATATTGAGTGATATAAATTATGGGAATGATAGAATACAGTAGGTATTATGTGGGAACAATTATGAATCTTTTCTTGACAGTACCTAACTGAATTATCTATATTTATTATACTAACCCATCTCACGAAGTTCCGTTAAGTTTTGTGTGATTGAAGTTTTCAAGTTTTGGGTGAGACACCGATATGAGGAGAATAAGGAGTGGCAAGAACCTGAGTTTGGGGATGCCAAAGGCACCCCCAAGGTAATATCCAAGGAAGACTCAAGCGCCTAAGCTTGGGGATGCCCCGGAAGGCATCCCCTCTTTCATCTTCAACACTATCGGTATATCTTACTTGGAGCTATATTTTTATTCGTCACATAATATGAGTTTTGCTTGGAGCGTCATTTTATTTCCTTGATCTTTGTTAGTTGTTATTTATAATCTTGTTTTTCAATAAAAAGTTCCAAGAATTGCATTAGGATGCTTGCATTGCATGTTCGATGTGTGCTGTGTAAAAAACAGAAACTTTTGCTGTAGTGTTTGAATGGAGTTGGAATCTTCGTGTTTTGATGAAATGGTCAAAAGGGTTTTGGCTTCATCAATGGGTAAAGAAGATGCTTGTGATTCAAGAAACTAAGTGGGAGCATAATAATATTTCTAAAAACGTTGTGTGTTGACACATTGTTAATTGGAAATAAATTTCTTGACACGAATTAGGACTTCATTTGAAAAGGGTTTTTCGATGAAGTGCTTGGGCTAAATAGCCTTAATATTAGGCATGATGATCTATGGAGATAGATTTACCTAATGGGGCTGAGCAAAGATACATATTGACAAGATGCTAAAACTTTTTAGCATTTAAAACACCAAGGAGTGATTCTTGCTGAAGTCACATGGAAAGAGTTTTTGCAAGACTCGTTGTCCCAAAAACACTGATGAGCAAAATACACGATGGAGATTCCAAACACCTTCGTGTTTGGATTAATCATGTATTCCATGGTATGTAAAAACAACCAGATATGTCCAATACTCCAAAGTTGTTGCGAGTATAGATACCAAAGTGATCAAAAGTACTGATCATGGGAGAACAGTGAAAGATGTCATTAAGTACTAGAGTAGTACTGATGACATGTTTTCTCGCAAGCAGAGATTATGAAGTACTCGTTGTAATTAATTACATCGATACCGTCTTCATCAATGCTCCATGCGATTTTCGATTTAAGTTAAGGATTTTTTGTGTAATACACAATATGGTGGCACGGTAGTTGGAAATTGTTCCAAATAGGTTACTGTGGCGAATTCTATAACAAATGACTAAGTATGTTGACGCTTTAGAACGACAAAGAAGTTGTTGAATCATATAGTTCATTCATGAACTTAGTATGGTTCCAAGATGGCTTTGGTCAATGGGACACTATTGCAGATAGTTGCTCCATAGCTCAGTCTGAGGAATCAGGTTTCGACAAATGATTCACACATATGCAAAGCCAAGTCCACACAAAATATGAATTTTGTGAAAGCGTGAAAACGCGAGGATATGCAAAGATACACACGGAGCTGAAGTCGTCAGATCCGTTGGACATCAGGCTATACCACAAGCGAAGCATATTTACACCGGTGTGCCATAGGTGTAAAGTGCATTAGCATTAACTAGATTATTGACTCTAGTGCAAGTGGGAGTCTGTAGGAGATATGCCCTAGAGGCAATAATAAATGTTATTGATTATCTCCCTGATTCGTAATTAGGTTTATGTTCCGTGCTATAACTGCTATGGTTCTCGAGTCTACAATAACCACGAGGCTCGGAGGAAGACTCATATGCACGTGTGGAATAATAAACGGTAAAATGTATTCCTAGTCTGGCCTCTATGACTAGCTCAAGTGTTGCATGATGGTTCTGTTTTCCTGATCATGGGCATGTCTATGCCAGCAACTTTGAGGGCACTATGTTAGAAGAACATTTGTGTTGAATCGACCCGAATTGATGTTATGCTATGAGATTCATTCGTCACAAGTTAATGGTTAATATCATAGAGATGGTTAACGTTTGCATGATTCCTTAGACCATGAGAGTACCGAGTTTCTTCATGCTTGCTTCATGAACTTTGGGGTTTGTTAAACGTCATCCGTAAATGGGTGGCTATTACGGCGGCTTACGGGTTCATGGTAAAGTATGTCAAGTAACTTGATAGCTCAAGATTGGGATTTGCTCCTCCGACGATGGAGAGATATCTCTGGGCCCTCTCGGTGTTACGGTATCCATCATCGTCTGGCCAGACACTTTGTGATTTGATCACGGGGATGCCGGAACACGGAACGAGAAAAGAGAACAATACCGGTAACAAGGTAACTGGCATAGTGGACAAGGTGTTGATCCATAGGGATGCCAACATGTCTCACCTTGGGTATTTGTTACATATCGCGAAGCAACAGGAATAGCACACGGCAACTGGAGGTTCACTCGAATATTCATTCGTGTGGGTATAGGGGTCAATATGGGTGTCCACGGCTCCGATTTTGATCATTGATCGGAAGGGGTTCCGGGTCATGTCTATACTTCACCGAACCTATAGGGTCACACGCTTAAGGGTCATCTATCTGCTGAATACTAGACAGGGAGTCTGAGAGAAAATCACCGAAAAAGTTCCAGACACCGGAAAAGTTTTGGACAGCGGAAGAGTTCCGCAGAGAGAACACCGGAATAGTTTCGGTAAAACTGAAAAGTTGTTTCAGGGGATACCATTAAGTCAAATTGGTTTCGGCACATGCCTGATAATTCTTGGAGGGTGCCAGAATCATTCTGGAAACTTCTGGGAATTTTCCGGAAGAAAAACCGGAAATGTTCCGGAGCTCCCGGAAGCACTTCAGATGCTTTTCGCAGATGAAATCACTAATCCGGAATTGTTTCGGAACGTGTTGAAAATTATTTTAGTGGGTACTGGAAATGTTCTAAGCCCAAATAAATATTTTCAGTTCGAACGGACGCTGAAAAATGTCATCGTGAATAGTGAAAGTGCTTTTTGGGATATTTATGGAAAACCACCTTTTGGGATATTTCCAAAAGGCTTCTAGAAGGCCAAGGAGGATAAGGGAGCCCCTCATGGGGGGCCCCCAAGGGGGTGGCCGACCAAGGTGGGAGGAGCTCCATGGAGCTCCACATGGCACCCCAATTTCCTCATATGCCCCTTATGTGTGACATAAAGCGGGGGTACTTTGGTATTTTTGAATACCCATCCTACCCCTTGGTTTTCCTATAAAAGGAGGTGAGGGGGCTGCCCAATCCTTCATGCTTTCTCACATACACATGCCATTTTACTTGTCTGGCTTCTCTCTCCCTCCCAGCGAAATAGTTTCGTAGAGCCGAAAGGCTGTCTGGGTTCCGGCAGGAACAAGTTCTGGACGGCGAAGCCTTGCCGAATAGATGACACCGTATGTGTGCAACTCTGTAGAGAGATCATAGTTTCGGTCTTAGTTTGAGAGTGCCTCCCGAAGGGCTGTCCGTGTGACCGTCCGAGTTTCGAAGGTCTTCCCGAAGGGCTGTCCGAGTGACCGTCCTAGTTTCGAAGATCCTCCCGAAGGGCTGTCCGCGACACCGTCCGGGGGACTGTCTGACCGCCTCCCGGAGGGCTGTCCGAGGGGCAGATGAGGGTATACATCCTCGCGGTTGGGAGGTTGTAAATTCTAGCTGCGGGGATCTGCACCGCCGATCGTCATCGACTCTACTTCCGCTGCGCTACGAGTCGGTAACGAAAAGATCAAACCTTGTATGCAGCCACCATAGTGGTCCTAGGCTGGTGCGTAGGTCGATTTTTTTTGTTTTCTGCTGCGTTACCCTACAATGGCATCATGAGCCGTGCTATGCGTAGATGCAGGTTGCGATCTAGAATACATAGAGATGTATGGGTGTTGCACAATATAATTAGGTAGTAGATGAGTTCTATTACTGAAAATTATTTGTGCGGGTAGCAGATGAAATCTGTTACCCGATGTTCTTGTTGCTTCCCTGGAATTTGCATATTTCTGATCTTGATAACAGCATGGTGGAGTTTCAATGTTCTGGCAATCCGCGATCCTGATTGATCAACGAAGTGCTAACAGTTCATTGAATTCCACCGTAGTTAAAAAGAAATATGAAATTTCGCAGACAAAAGGGCAATGCAGATATGATCTGCATGGGGGTCATGCGTATGACGAAGTTCAGTATGGGGCTTGAGATTTTATTATCTCGTGTTTCATACACCCCGCGATGTTAATCTAGCGACTTGGATTATCATGCTTGATGATGGACGTTGGTAGCTTCGGTTTGTTTCGAAACCTTAGAAGCCACGTAGAACAAGTTTTTGCATGAACCGATTAGAGGCGTCTAACTTGGTTTTGAAGGATGGTTTGCATGTGCATATGATGTGGTATAGCAGTGCTCATATTAATTTGATTATGTATGAGATGACTATATGATGTAATATTAACATGACCTGCGTGTCCTGATTCGGCATGATGGCTGGGGCCATATGATTGTCACTTTAATGACCTGTGTGTCAACCTTAAGTAATGCACTTATTTTATTAGCTATAGAGATAGCAATATTATCTGGTGCATCGACAAGGTCGTGGCAATCTTCGCGAAGGTGAACACCAACGCGAATGCCGAAGACGAAGAAATGAAAGTCTTCTCCGTCAGAAAGGGCTATACCATATCATGCTATTATGAATTGCCTGAGATGTTTATCCCTTATGATGCACCCTTCTTGATTGCGCGGTAGTCGCTTTTTATTAGGGTGACATCTCACAAAAATATCAAGTAGTTAGTGTTCTCCCAAGTGTAGCATCGTCACGGCACCTATATTTTCGGGGTGCGCCATGTCACACGGGTACGAACGATTAGAGAAGTGTGAGGCGGGTGAGTTGAGACCTCGGTGCGAGATCACTTGGTTGTCTTGATGTTCAGGCATGACCGTCATGAGCTTGGAACACACGCATCGAAAGATGAACAAGAGTCACATAGAGATGTGATTGGCAAGTTGGCCTACCAGTTGAGATTTTCGTCATCGGTGGTGTTACACCAATGGCGAACAATTTAAATGCGGGTCTTGTATCACTCACAATCAATTATGAGAGATATTGATTTGAGTGGGTGTGCACTGTAGAATTAATTCTTTTAATTCTCAGTGCAATTAATTGTGAACTTTGTCTAAGTGTAAATTGCATAATAGTTGTAGAATAATGTCTCGCGTTTCCACCTTCCCTATTAAAATTGAATAGTTGTTAAATATCTGGTTAAAACTTTACGGTTGGTAACATAATATGAGGATTGTCCTCAAGAGTGCCGAGAAGGACTTTGTCTTATCGCATACTTTCGGTATTCTCCCACTAATGCTATGGATGATATGACTCTCGTCCTTCGATCCAAAAGCTAAAATTCCGTTACGGTCAAGTGAAATATGTTTGCTTCCATGAGACCCAAACTTCGAAAGTTTGGATAGTTATGTGATATTCATGGAATCTGAAAATCATTTTTAGAGACAGACAAAGGCTAAAAGATATGAGATATCTAAAGCAATGTTTCTTTGCAAAACATTAGTAAAGTGTTTACTATACATTGGACTGATAAAAAAAGGGATCCAGAAGAACTCCTGTCATATGATATGAAGGTGAATAAAACAACAACTTAAAGAGAAAGGAAGTGTCCGAAGGGTGTTAGTGAAACTTTTAATGCCTAGGAAGTCCGGGGCTAATGCCACTCTTAAGTTGGGTGCTTCTTCTGAGAGTAGGAGAAATACTAAAAGTTAAACTGTTAGAAGTATGAAGGCAGAAAGAAAGAAGACTGGAATATCCAGCTCATGTATGAATGTCATACAAGTTTTTGATGTATAGAAGGCTAGTCAAAGATATAGTTCTTGGGAATTATGGTTAAACATGTTAATCACTAATTCTTGGGTATTGTGAGTTGATCACAAAGATACCCGCTCGATTGCATTCTGTTGCAACTCGATGTAAGAACTACTACGGCCTAAAGGACTTGTCGGAAATGAGGTTTAGATATGCGCTGGGAACATAGTACATGTTACTATACCTTCCATCGGTGTATTACCTATGTATTTATTTTCATAATTCATTTAGAGTTTCACACTCTAGCCCTTTGCATAAGGTATCTTGCAAGAAGGTTGTTCATAAGAGAACTTTTGATGTTCGGTGTTATGAATAACATAAGGGCCATACTTTCATTATGAATGAGACGTGTGTTATGAATATTGATAATAATACATTACCTCTGGGTTTACTTTCATAATTCATTTTAAAGTTTCATACAGTCTAGCCCATTGCACAATGTTTGTTGCAAAAGAGTTGTTCATAAAAACAACAATTGTTGTTCAGTATTATGAATAACATGAAGGGCCATGCTTCCATCCTAGATGGGATGTATGTTATGAATATTTATGGAAATATGATACATCCATAACACTGACGCTAAATGTCGCAAGACTAAAAGAATACCACACAAGTGTGGCACTGCATTTGGTCACATTGGAGAAACCCGCATGGAAAATTCCATTATGATGGATTTTTGAAGTCGTTTGATTTTGAATCATCTGACACTTGCAACTTTCCTCTGAAAAGTGAAGTGACTGAAATACCATTCACAGGCCTTAAGGAACGAGCAAAGAACATATTGGTGATCATACATTATGATGTGTGTAGTCCAATAAATGTTGTTGCAAGTAGTGGATTTATCTATCTTCAGAAATGACTCAAGTAGATATATGGATATTTACTTGTTGAGACGTAAGTCTAGATCTTTTGAATTCATTCATAAGGTTTTCAAAAATGAAGTAGAAGTTATTGTAACAAGAAAATTATGTTTCTGCAAATTGATTGCGGAAAGGAATATTTGAGTTACAAGTTTAGCGAATGTCTGATAATTTGTGAAAGGGGTTTCATAACTTGCACCTCCCGGAACACCACTTCAAGTGAAAAGTCCGTGAAGATGTAATCGAACCATTTATGACATGGTAAGATCAAAGATGACATAAATAAATTTGCCATTATCCCTTTTAAAGTGATGCTTTAGAGACTACGGCTTTTACACTGAAAAGAGCTCCATCGGGTCTGTTGAAATGACGTCATGGTATGGTACGCCCAACCATGTTATATCTTTTCTTAACATTTGGACTATGGGGCTTGTGTAAAAGGTTACAAACCTATTCCAAATCAGACAAGTGCTGCTTTGTAGGTTATCCCAAGTCATTGGGTATTCCCCCACCACTATACCGAGGCAAAGGATTTTGCCACAAAACGGTATGATTTTAAAGAGAATAGTTCTTACAAAAGGTGAGTGGGAGGACAGTGCAACTCGACGAGATAACCAGTATCTTCGTCATCAGGTCAAAGGAAAGGAACCTTGGAAGTGATTCCGGAGTTTCCTACTGCGACTGATACGGAAGTCTCTACAATAAAGTGTATGGACTTCGGTCGAACTTGCAGCTGAACCACGTAGGCAAGGCTCGTGCAAACCTCTCAGGTGTGCAAACGAGATATTGTTGTTGGACAACAGTATACCTACGATACACAAGGAAGCGGTGATGGGCCCTGACTCCGGAATTGGCTAAATGCCAATACAATCCGAGATAGTTTCCATATAAATGTTTCAAGATTAAAATCTTGATACACCTTTCGGAAGGCTTAGAGTCTAACGAATATTTATGGAACTAAAAACTGATACGGATAAAAATGTTTTATCCATAAAGCTCGACTTGTTGAAATAACAAGTTCAAGGAGTTGACTACGATGAGGTTGTTTCACCGTAGCGATGCTTAAAGTCGGTTCGGGTTAAACTAGCAATTAATACATATTTCAATCATGAGATATGAAACAAGGATGACGAAAGGATTTCCATCTGATGGAAATGAAACCAAGGACTTGCATGTGTTACAGTCCAAGGTATTTTTTCAGTCCAGAGGATGCTAGTAAGTATGCAAACTTCAGAGATCCAGCGATGGACAGAAGAGAGCAAAATGGAGTTGGAATCTTCGTGTTTTGATGAAATGGTCAAAAGGGTTTTGACTTCATCAATGGGTAAAGAAGATGCTTGTGATTCAAGAAAGTAAGTGGGAGCATAATAATATTTCTAAAAACGTTGTGTGCCTGACACATTGTTAATTGGAAATAAATTTCTTGACACGAATTAGGACTTCATTGGAAAAGGTTTTTTCGATGAAGTGCTTGGGCTAAATAGCCTTAATATTAGGCATGATGATCTATGAAGATAGATTTACCTAATGGGGCTGAGCAAAGATACATATTGACAAGATGCTAAAACTTTTTAGCATTTAAAACGCCAAGGAGTGATTCTTGCCGAAGTCACATGGAAAGAGTTTTTGCAAGACTCGGTGTCCCAAAAACACTGATGAGCAAAATACACGATGGAGATTCCACACACCTTCGTGTTTGGATTAATCATGTATTCCATGGTATGTAAAAACAACCAGATATGTCCAATACTCCAAAGTTGTTGCGAGTATAGATACCAAAGTGATCAAAAGTACTGATCATGGGACAACAGTGAAAGATGTCATTAAGTACTAGAGTAGTACTGATGACATGTTTTCTTGCAAGCAGAGATTATGAAGTACTCGTTGTAAGTAATTACATCGATACAGTCTTCATGAATGCTCCATGCGATTTTCGATTTAAGTTAAGGATTTTTTGTGTAATACACAATATGGTGGCACGGTAGTTGGAAATTGTTCCAAACAGGTTACTGTGGTGAATTCTATAACAAATGGCTATGTATTTTGATGCTTTAGAAGCGACAAAGAAGTTGTTGAATCATATAGTTCATTCATGAACTTAGTATGGTTCCAAGATGGCTTTGGTCAATGGGACACTATTGCAGATAGTTGCTCCATAGCTCAGTGTGAGGAATCAGGTTTTGACCAATGATTCACACATATGCAAAGCCAAGTCCACACAAAATATGAATTTTGTGAAAGCGTGAAAACGCGAGGATATGCAAAGATACACACGGAGCTGAAGTCGTCAGATCCGTTGGACATCAGGCTATACCACAAGCGAAGCATATTTACACCGGTGTGCCACAGGTGTAAAGTGCATTAGCATTAACTAGATTATTGACTCTAGTGCAAGTGGGGGTCTGTAGGAGATATGCCCTAGAGGCAATAATAAATGTTATTGATTATCTCCCTGATTCATAATTAGGTTTCTGTTCCATGCTATAACTGCTATGGTTCTCGAGTCTACAATAACCACGAGGCTCGGAGGAAGACTCATATGCACGTGTGGAATAATAAACGGTAAAATGTATTCCTAGTCTGGCCTCTAAGACTAGCTCAAGTGTTGCATGATGGTTCTGTTTTCCTGATCATGGGCATGTCTATGCCAGCAACTTTGAGGGCACTATGTTAGAAGAACATTTGTGTTGAATCGACCCGAATTGATGTTATGCTATGAGATTCATTCGCCACAAGTTAATGGTTAATATCACAAAGATCGTTAACGTTTGCATGATTCCTTAGACCATGAGAGTATCGAGTTTCTTCGTGCTTGCTTCATGAACTTTGGGGTTTGTTAAACGTCATCCGTAAATGGGTGGCTATTACGGCGGCTTACGGGTTCATGGAAAAGTATGTCAAGTAACTTGATAGCTCAAGATTGGGATTTGCTCCTCCGACGATGGAGAGATATCTCTGGGCCCTCTCGGTGTTACGGTATCCATCATCGTCTGGCCAGACACTTTGTGATTTGATCACGGGGATGCCGGAACACGGAACGAGAAAATAGAACAATACCGGTAACGAGGTAACTGGCATAGTGGACAAGGTGTTGATCCATAGGGATGCCAACATGTCTCACCTTGGGTATTTGTAACATATCGCGAAGCAACAGGAATAGCACACGGCAACTGGAGGTTCACTCGAATATTCATTCGTGTGGGTATAGGGGTCAATATGGGTGTCCACGGCTCCGATGTTGATCATTGATCGGAAGGGGTTCCGGGTCATGTCTATACTTCACCGAACCTATAGGGTCACACGCTTAAGGGTCATCTATATGCTGAATACTAGACAATGAGTCTGAGAGAAAATCACCGGAAAAGTTTCAGACACCGGAAAAGTTTCGGACAGCGGAAGAGTTCCGCAGAGAGAACACCAGAACAATTTCGGTAAAACTGAAAAGTTGTTTCAGGGGATACCATTAAGTCAAATTGATTTCAGCACATGCCTGATAATTCTTGGAGGGTGCCAGAATCATTCTGGAAACTTCTGGGAATTTTCCGGAAGAAAAACCGGAAATGTTCCGGAGCTGCCGGAAGCACTTCAGATGCTTTTCGCAGATGAAATCACTAATCCGGAATTGTTTCGGAACGCGTTGAAAATTATTTTAGTGGGTACTGGAAATGTTCTAAGCCCACATAAATATTTTCAGTTCGAACGGACGCTGAAAAATGTCGTCGTGAATAGTGAACGTGCTTTTTGGGATATTTATGGAAAACCACCTTTTGGGATATTTCCAAAAGGCTTCTATCAGGCCAAGGAGAATAAGGTAGCCCCTCAGGGGGGGCCCCCAAGGGGGTGGCCGGCCAAGGTGGGAGGAGCTCCTCATGGCACCCCAATTTCCTCATATGCCCCTTATGTGTGACATAAAGTGGGGGTACTTTGGTATTTCTGAATACCCATCCTACCCCTTGGTTTTCCTATAAAAGGAGGTGAGCGGGCTGCCCAATCCTTCATGCTTTCTCACATACACATGCCATTTTACTTGTCTGGCTTCTCTCTCCCTCCCAGCGAAATAGTTTCGTAGAGCCGAAAGGCTGTCTGGGTTCCGACAGGAACAAGTTCTGGACGACGAAGCCCTGCCGGATAGATGACACCGTATGTGTGCAACTCTGTAGAGAGATCGTAGTTTCGATCTTAGTTTGAGAGTGCCTCCCGAAGGGCTGTCCGTGTGACCGTTCGAGTTTCGAAGGTCTTCCCGAAGGGCTGTCCGAGTGACCGTCCGAGTTTCGAAGATCCTCCCGAAGGGCTGTCCACGACACCGTCCGGGGGACTGTCCGACCGCCTCCCGGAGGGCTGTCCGAGGGGCAGATGAGGGTATACATCCTCGCGGTTGGGAGGTTGTAAATCCTAGCTGCGGGGATCTGCACTGCCGATCGTCATCGACTCTACTTTCGTTGCGCTACGAGTCGATAACGAAAAGATCAAACCTTGTATGCAGTCTCCATAGTGGTCCTGGGCTGGTGCGTAGGTCGATTTTTTTTTGTTTTCTGCTGCGTTACCCTACAAGAAAGTGGCTGGTATTCGGGATGCCCAGTTCCATGCTCAAAAATCAAATCAAAATATAATGAAACAAAACTCCCCCAGGATTGTTGTTTGTATGGACGGTACCCGTGGATTCGGCTCGCCATGGAGTGTGATTGATTGGTGGAGGGGGAGTAAAAACTTTACCATTCTGTTTGGGAACCGCCTATAATGTATCTAGCATGGAAGATACCGAGATCTCTCGGTTGTTATGTTGACAATCAAAGTATACCGCTTAAAATTATTATTCATCTCTGTTTTAAAAGCTCGAGCTCTGGCACTTTTTGCAAATCAATGCTTCCCTCTGCGAAGGGCCTATCTTTTACTTTCTAGTACTTACCTTTATGCATGAGTCATGGTGATCTTCACCACTTCCTATATTTCGCCTTTTTTCTCTTGGAAAGCGTCATGTGTTGGGTAATGATCTAAACATATATATCCACACAAATATATTTGATCATGAATTATTATTGTTGACAATTATCTATATGATAAATAAGTTGTGAGGCGAAACATTAAGCCCCTATCTTTCTCTGTGTTCGATGGATGCTATTTGTTCTAAAAATATGCTTTGAGTGTCAATAATCATGGAAGACTATGTGATAGTTGAATATGGGGAATTTTCTAAATCAAAGCTCTTACATAGACCCTTCCTGAAAATAAGATGAATTGCAATTGTTCGATGGCCAGGAATATGGTTTGTTAGTTTTCAAGAAACTTTCTGGTCTATACTTTAACATGTGAATAGCTTGTTACATGATCATGAGAAGTTTTATGAGATGAGCTACTGTTTATGGTTTATATTGATGCTAGAAAAAGTGACTGGAATTATCATTGATCAAACTTGTGCACTTGCTAGCATTCACACTTCATAAATTATTTCTTTTATCATTTACCTACTCGAGGACGAGCAGGAATTAAGCTTGGGGATGCTGATACGTCTCCAACGTATCTATAATTTATGAAGTATTCATGCCATGTTTACAATAATTTTATATGATTTTGGTATGATTTTATTAGAACTAACCCGGACTGACGCTGTTTTCAGCAGAACTACCATGGTGTCGTTTTTTATGCAGAAATAAAAGTTCTCGGAATGGGCTGAAAATTTACGGTGATTTTTTATGGACCAAAAGAGACCCCCGAAGCACCGGAGCTGGGCCAAGAAGTGACCGAGGAGGTCACAAGCCTGGGGGGCGCCCCCCCCTAGGGCGCGCCCCCTGGCTTGTGGACTCCTCGAGCACCCCCTTGACGTGAGACCGACGCCAAAAATTCCTATAAATACCAAAACCCCCAGAAAGAAACCTAGATCGGGAGTTCCGCCGCCACAAGCCTCTGTAGCCACGAAAAACCAATCGGGAGCCCGTTCCGGCACCCTGCCGGAGGGGGAAACCATCACTCGAGGCCATCTTCATCATCCCGGCGGTCTCCATGACGAGGAGGGAGTAGTTCACCCTCGGGGCTGAGGGTATGTACCAGTAGCTATGTGTTTGATCTCTCTCTCTCTCGTGTTCTTGAGATGACACGATCTTGATGTACTGCGAGCTTTATTAATATAGATGAATCATATGGAGTTTTCCCCTCTCTATCTTCTTGTGATGAATTGAGTTTTCCCTTTGAAGTTTTCTTATCGGATTGAGTCTTTAAAGGATTTGAGAACACTTGATGTATGTCTCGCGATGGGATATCCGTGGTGACAATGGGATGTTCTATTTATCCACTTGATGTATGTTTTGGTGATCAACTTGCGGGTTCCGTGACCTTGGGAATCTATGCATAGGGGTTGGCACATGTTTTTGTCTTGACTCTCCGGTAGAAACTTTGGGGCACTCTTTGAAGTTCTTTGTGTTGGATTGAACATGATGAATCTGAAATTATGTGATGCATATCGTATAATCAAGCCCATGGGTACTCGTGGTGACATTGGAGTATCAAGGTGACATTAGGGTTTTGGTTGATGTGTATCTTAAGGTGTTATTTTAGTACGAACTCTAGGGCTGTTCGTGACACTTATAGGGATAGCTCATAAGATTGATCGGAAAAGATAACTTTGAGGTGGTTTCGTACCCTACAATAATTTCTTCATTTGTTCTCCGCTATTTGTGACTTTGGAGTGAACTCTTTGTCGCACGTGAGGGATTTACATATGATTCAACTATGTCAGTATTGTTGAGAGAACTTGCACTAGTGAAAGTATGAACCCTAGGCCTTGTTTCTAAGCATTGCAATACCGTTTGTGCTCACTTTTATCATTAGTTACCTTTCTGTTTTTATATTTTCAGATTACAAAAACCTATATCTACCATCCATATTACACTTGTATCACCATCTCTTCGCCGAACTAGTGCACCTATACATTGGGTGTGTTGGGGACACAAGAGACTCTTTGTTATTTGGTTGCAGGGTTGGTTGAGAGAGACCATCTTCAACCTACGCCTCCCATGGATTGATAAACCTTAGGTCATCCACTTGAGGGAAATTTTCTACTGTCCTACAAAACTCTGTGCTTGGAGGCCCAACACGAGTCTACAAGAAGAAGGTTGCGTAGTAGACATCAGGGCGCGAGAGCAGAGCACACGCAGGGACGCGGGAGCAGAGCACGCGGTGGGGCACGAGGTCGAACCAGACCACTATGTACTTGTCCTCGTCAAGTAACAGGTCCATGACATTGGAGTTCTCCATCCAGATCGGATGTTTGGTGTACACCACGAACGGACAGGGCGTGTCGCTATGGCATGCTTGGTCCAAACACGACACATCAATCAGAGACCCTTCGACGAAACTGTGTGCGATGCATGTATAGTTTAAGTTCCGTCGCTAATGGAACTAACTGTGTGCGAAGGTGGATCCATCAAATACAATTCAGAAAGTAGTTGCGTGTGCGATCTACGGCAGACAATTTTTTCTTATGAACCATTTATTCTTATAACAGAAACGGTTACCAAAACTACATACGTGTGCGACAGGGCCCACCTCTCATAGAGGCAGGGCCACGCGTCTTCTCGATGAGCCCGTTCCCAAACGGTTTCTAAAAACCATAAAGCATTCCGTGCTTGGGAACTAAAACCATAAATAAATATTGAGCTTGTTTCCTTTCACATTCCAAATTACCACACGCTATTTTTTTTCGCAAATCAGTTCACACCTACAAACCTAAACGTGTTCTCACTTAGCAGCTGTTTACTGTAGTAGGCTATAAAAACACAAACTCATACTCAAAAATTACCGCTCATTCATCACCCCCGACACCCAAAAGACAGGCCTTTCTTTGTTAGTCCTTCATTCCGTCTGCCATGGCCGGTAGGGGGTGGGGGGTTTCTGGGTCAGGATATAACCAGAGAAGAAATACCAAAGCCGCGGATGCAACTGAGAGGTCCCGCCGCCACGCCGCAGAAGCGCCAGAGAGATCTAGCCACACCGCTTTGGACGCAGCAGAGATGTCCGGTGGCGCCGCGGACGCCCGGGAGGATCTTTTGCGGAGAGGCGACGGCTCTCACAGTCACAAGCGCATTCGCCTCGGAGGCAAACTGGACGATTTGGCAGTCTTTGATACCTCAGCCAGCGACGACATGCGCGCTAAGCTCGATAGGAAGGACGCCATGATCGATGACCTGGTGAAGCTGCTGGAGAAGAGCGACGCCTCGGTTGACAGCGCGACCGGCCTCGTGGAGAAACTTATAGAGGAGAACGACGCCTGGAAGAAACTGCTCGAGAAGAAAAGTGCCTCGGAGGGGAGGCTGAAAGAACTCGCCGAGGAACTTTTGGAAGACTTGGCGAAGCTCCACATCGAGCGGGAGGGGCTGCTGAAGGAATCCGTGGAGCGTGTGAAGGAACTTCATGCGTACGTGACGCAGGCCATCGATGCTCTCGAGCAAAGAGCCCGCGCCATGGCCGCAATGCGGAAGATGTCAGATGAGAGGCGACAGGAGATGGAGGCCGTGGAGGCGATGAAGAAGGAGATTGAGGAACTCCGCACCCAGCAATCCATGAAGAATTAGATAGATTGTTTTCTTTGTCTTCCTTCTTCTTTTGCCCCTGTGTCTTTGGGGAGTTGCCACATGTGGCATTTTTTATTATCATGCATATGTAAGAAAATTATTATCTTTGCCGGTGCTAATTTGTTGTTATATTATTTCGTTCATTTGTACATGTATACGAGTCGAAAGCAGATGAAACGTCAAAGTTCTCGGCTAGGCACGAACAAAACAGTGATCACAAGCAAACTAGTCCATCCGTCCAGGCGCATTAACCACATGATAAACAGCGGGTAGGACGCCATTAATTCAGAAGTTGGGAGCGAGGTGAGCGGGGGGGTTGGAGGTCAAAGTATCGCTTCCCGATGAGCAGGCATAGTAGACTCATGTGTCCCGTCGTGCATGCACGGCGGACAGCTCTCACGCATCCTGTCAAGCCTGCGCGGCAGATAGCTCACACGCGTCCCCTCGAGCTTGCGCGGCGGAAAGCTCACATGCGTTCTATCATCAACCTGCAGCTACACGCACGGTTCTCTCATATCAAGTACTCCCTCCGTTTCTTTTTAGTTAGCATGTAAAATTTGGTCAAATTCAAAATTTGTAAAGTTTGTCTAGCTTTATAGAAAAATAAATAAATATTTATAATTTAAAATCAACATTATCAGATGCATCGTCAAATTAAGTTTCATACTATATAACCTTAGCATTGTAGACGTTGATGTGTTTTTTGTATAAATTTAGTCAAACTATGTTTAGCTTGACTTTGACCAAATCCTATATGCGAAGTAAAAGGAAACGGAGGGAGTAAAAAAATGGACGCGTGGCACCAAATGGTTATCATACAAGTTTTGTATGTACAAGAATTCAATAAACCAATATTATCAATGATTGCGGCCGATCTATCATGCCTAAATGTTTCTAATTCATTCACATTCGTATGAAAAGGGCCCTAGAAAACTCAATTGATGTATAAAAAGGGCTGAATTGGTGCACTAGAGGACACGTTGAATGTAGTTTCGTCACAAAAGGTGACATGTTCCCTATGGAAACCACGAAGTCAGAGCATGTGCCTCTAGTTCAAAATTTGAACTACGCATATTAAATCCCTAGAAAACTCAATTAATGTATAAAAGGGACCGATTCGGTGGACTAATTAACAACTCATTGAATGTAGTTTCACCAACAAAGGTGACATGTTCCCTATCATGGCGAGTTCTCACTAAGGGAAATACTATTCGCTACTATATAGCTTCACCCTTCCTCTTCGAGAAAATTCCCAACGCAACTCACAAGTAGTAGGAAGAATTTCTAGCACAGTTGTGAGGGAGGCATCATCAAATTCTCACTAGGTTCCTACATACAAACTATCATCCACTTGTTCTACCTTTTATTTGCCTCTCTTTTTCATCTCCCTCGACTTCTCTAAAAAAATAAAAACACAAAAATATTTTGTTTGCTAGTTTGCTTGCCTTGTAGCTATGCCTCAAGAAAATACCAAGTTCTTCCACTTTTCAAATACTAATAACAGTGATTTTATTAGTACTCCAATACCACGTGCCACTAGTGCGAAGTCTTATGATATTAATGCTGCTTTGTTGAATCTTGTTATGAAAGAACAATTTGCTGGAAGTCCTAATGAGGACATTGCTTCCCATCTTAATACCTTCGTTGAATTATGTGATATGCAAAAGAAAAAAAGATGTGGATAATGATATTGTTAAGTTGAAATTATTTCCTTTCTTACTAAGAGATAAAGCTAAAACTTGGTTTTCATCCTTGCCTCGTAATAGTATTGGTACTTGGGATAAGTGTAAGGATGCTTTTATTGCCAAGTAGGTTTCTCCCACTAAGATTATTTATCTTAGGAATCAAATTATGAATTTTAAACAACATGAGCAAGAACATGTTGCACAAGCTTGAGACAGAAGAAATTAATGATTAGAAGTTGTCTCACTCATGGTTTAAGTTTATGTATAATAATACAAAAAATTTATGCATGACTAAACTTTGTGTCGACCAATCTCCTAGATTTAGCTGCAGGTGGTACTTTCATGGAAATTACATTGGGATAAGCTACTAAACTTATTGATAATATTATTAAAAATTATTCTCAATGGCACATCGAACGAACTCCAACTGGTAAGAAGGTAAACTCTGTCGAAGAAATTGCTACTTTGAGTGATGAAATGGATGCTCTTATGAATATGTTTGCTAGTAAGAATGCTCATGTTGATCCTAATTATGTGCCACTATGTACTTTTATTGAGCAAAATAATGATGCTATTTATGTGAATTTTGTCTCTAGAAATAATTTCAACAACAATGCTTATATAGGGAATTTCAATCCTAGATCGTATCTCGGTAATTCCTCTAATAATTATGATAATTCCTATGAGTCAACTTTAGCTAGAAGGCGTCCCAGTTGTTCGGAGGGTGATGATCTTAATGAAAAAATGTATTTTTTGGTTTGGAGAGGTCAAAACTTTAAAAAGTGCTGTACCCACTACTTTGGATTACAAGGACTTTAATTATAATAATTGTTCTTTGGTTGAATGTATCTCATTTTTGCAATCCATAATAAATTCACCTAATGCTTACGAGCAAAATAAAGCTTTTACTAAACATATTGTAGAAGCTATGATAAAAGCTCATGAAGAAAAGCTTGAATTAGAGGTGTCTATACCTAGAGAAGTCGCATGATGAATGGGAACCTACTATTAAAATTAAGCTTAAGGATTATGAATGTAATGCTTTGTGTGATCTTGGTGCTAGTGTCTCTACTATACCTAAATTTTTATGTGATGTGCTAGGTCTCACCGATATAAACATCTAGCGGATTCTACTATTAAGAAACCATTGGATATAATAAACGATGTGCTTATACATGCTAACAGAAATTGTGCCCGTGGATTTCATTGTGCTTGATATTGAATGCAATCCGTCTTGTCCTATAATACTTGGTAGGCCTTTCCTACGAACCATAGGTGCTATTATTGATATGAAAGAGGAAGTACTAGATTCCAATTCCCACTAAATAAAGGGATGGAACACTTCCTAGGAAGAGAATTAATACACCATATTAATCTATCATGAGAACTACATATGGAATTAATTTGAAGGATGACAATACTTGAAACTATGCATTATGCCTAGCTAGGGACATAAAACAATAACGCTTGGTGGGAGGTAACCAAATAGTTATCTTAAATTTCTTCTTTTACTTTATGTTTTTGTGTGATGAAACAATTATTTCTACTCTAAGGATTGTGTTTCTATGTTTTAATTAGTGTCTATGCCAAGTAAAGCCTTTGGGATGATTTAGATGATAGTAGAATTGATTCTGTGCAAAAACAGAAACTTTTATGCCCAGTATTTCAATTTAGGTTTTTTATTGGAACATGATAAACGTATGAAATTTTTAAACCGTATTTCAATACAAATTTCCTAGGTTTTCCTCATGTTTCAGAATTGTTTGAGTTACGGAACTATGGTTTTAGCATAGATCATTACATACTGTTCTGTTTTTGATAGATTCAATTTTTTTATTGCATAGTTTGCTTAATTTAATGATGATATGGATTATATAGGGGGTATAAGTCATGGAGAAGTTAGAATACAATAGCTATCATGAAAATATGAACCTATTTACAAAAGTACCTAAAGTTTATGATATGTCTGTTATACTAACGAATCTCACGAGGTTTCTGTTGAGTTTTGTGTGCTGAAGTTTTCATGTTTTGGGTGAGGCAACAATTGATGAAGGAATAAGGAGAGGCAAGACCCTAAGCTTGGGAATGACCAAGGAACCCCAAGGAAATATTCAAGGAATACCCAAGCATCTAAGCTTGGGGATGCCCCGAATGGCATCCCCTCTTTCGTCTACAATCTATCGGCATGTCACTTGGAGCTATATTTTTATTCATCACATGATGTTCCGATGAACTACTAGGATTTGGTGACAGAACGCTCACAGTATATCAAATATCAGTGTATTACAAGTTCTTACCATGCGACATGTGGTGATCGGCAACCGGCGGTGTCAAATAACTCTGAAGATTGAGTAAAGCGATTACCAGGTGAATTTATGTATATATGGTGTAGAAATATGTGGAGCTTGGAGGCCTTAAATATATGGTAGAAAAATATTAGAAATAATCAATTCAGACATGCAATGTTGAATAAACGCTCAATGACGGTACTGTGCTGGTCCTAGGCTACACCGTACTAGAGACGCAAGCCTAGAACACTAATGGAGTCACATCGTAGGACAATAGCATCAATAGATGATATGAATTAGATCTGTACAACAAGATATAAGTGAAGATCACAATGGCAGTAGTGACAATGATGATAAATAATCGCCAAGCAGGATATACCACCAAACTCTCTCTACAACTTTCCTCTTGAAACAACTATGCCAAAATTTGATATTTTTTCCTCAAGAATGCTACTGTATCAAGCTTTCCAATGCAAAAATGAATCACTCAATTCCGAGTTAATATGAGGAGTCAAAAAATTCGGGAACGAACCTGAAAAATAATGACAAACTGTGTTCATGAACTTCGAAGGGAAAAAAGTCCTATTTAGAAGCCGATTTAGAAGTGACGATAATGAACTTGCTTGATGAACTATTCAGATGCGGCTTGTCGATTGCTTGAATTTGAATACTGAGGGAGCCAAAACGGACTTTGTATGAGGAACATATGCCTATTTTACAAAACACACGCAAAACAGATTCCGATCCGAATTCAGATACGAGATTGAGTCTAAATAGACCAAATTTTGTTTTTTTCTCTTCTTTTTTTCTCTTACTTTTTTCTCTCTGTATTTTTCTCTCACTTTTTTACTTTTCTCTCTCTCTCTCTCTCTCTCCTTTTCTCCTTTTTCTTCTTCTTCTTCTTTCCAAAACAAACCAAATAAAGTGCAGATTGGATCAATCATAGATTTGAACGACCTCAAGTATGATAATGACAACGAACGATGGGAGCACGTGATGGAAATTGATGGATGGTGGTGGGCGACAAGGGAAGGGATGATGACGCATCGGTGGTGTAACTAATATGAACAGAACTCGAAAATCTAATGGAACTAGACACTAAGACCAGCAACTCGACATGATGATGTGTCACGCCCAAGATGTGACCCTATCCTTATTTTGGCACGAGGGCCTCGACAGGGATAGAAGCGCATCTCGTCGTTTCGCGAGAATGGATATCATTACAAGTACATGTAAAGAAGAGATGAGTATATGGAATTGGCTTACACTCGCCACAAGCTACATCAATATCACATCAATACAACAACATATCCAAACATCATACAGAAGAGCAGGGTCCGACTATGGACGAAAACAAACGATAAAATGACATCCATCCTTGCTATCCCAGGCTGCCGCCTGGAACCCATCCTAGATCGATGAAGAAGAAGAAGAAGAACTCCAAATCAAACAAGCATCACGCTCATGTCAAAGTATCGCATTACCTGTACCTGCAACTGTTGTTGTAGTAATCTGTGAGCCACAGGGACTCAGCAATCTCATTTCCAAGGGTATCAAGACTATTAAAGCTTAATGGGTGAGGTAAGGTTAAGTGGTGAGGCTGCAACAAGCACTAAGCATTTATTTGAGTGGCTAACTTACGAGTACAAGAATTAAGGGGGATGATTGTCGCATAAACGGACGTGAACTAGTAATGATCACTAAGTGTCCTGAACACCTACTTACGAGTCAAACATAACCCCACCGTGTTCTCTCTCGGATAAGGACTCACGAGAAGAGACAGTCACGATTACGCACACAGTTGGTGTGTTTTATTTGAGTTTACTTCAAGTTTGCTATGACCGGGTGTTAAACAAAGTTTCCAAGTTGCCACGTAACCGCGGGCACGCCTTTCCGAAAGATTTAACCCTGCAGGTGTGCTCCAACTCATCCATCACAAACTAACCACATGCCGCGGGAATAACCTCGACCACGAATCCCGTGATTTCCTAGGAAATTCCATTGGAAAACCGCAACCTCGAGATAGCCCGAAGTATTCTCGGAATTCCTCGCACAAGACGTTCGAGAAAGGTAAAACAAGTCCAGCAAGACCGCCCGACGTGTCGACGAACCCGATAGGAGCCGCGTATCTTGTTCTCAGGGCCTGATAGACATCTCCCGAGTTGCCCCGGGTTGGCCCCGCACAGTGCTCTAGTTCGGACCAACACTCATGAGGAGCAATGGCCCGGGGGGTTGATTAAAGATCCTCGGGTTAATTACTCCCTATGCAGGTTTATTAGTTATTAGGCAAATGTAGTACCAATGTTGGGCCTTGCCAGACAAGTTTTATCCTAAAACAAAAATCAAGGGGGTCCCCATAACAACCCCGAGCATGTTAGGAGCGCAAAATATGGAACATAACACCGGTACACAAGTAACTAGGGTGGCAAGAGTGGAACAAAACACCAAGCAAAAGGCCAAGCCTTCCACCCTTTACCAAGTATATATGTGCATTAAATTAAATAGCAATAATATTGTGATATATCAAAAAACATCCATGTTGGCACATGGAAACATTGCACCTGCAACTAGCAATGCTATAAGAAGGGCTGAGCAAGCAGTAACATAGCCAAACAATGTTTTGCTGGGATGTGGAGGGTTAGAGGCTTATCATGGCATTTGGGGAGGCTTGACAAACAGGTGGTAGTTAGCGAGACAGAGCGATAGAAAATGAGACAACTAGCATAGCAATGATAGTAATGGTATCCAGGGAAATGATCATCTTGCCTGAGATCCCGCTTGGAAGAAGAACGAATCCGTGAAGAAGACGAGCGAACGTAGTCGAACGAATCCTCACACTCCGAACGCTTTTGGAACTCTATCGAGAAGAAGCAATCCGAAAACAACAATCAACACATGATCAACACCACAACATATGCATAACATGATGCGCAAACAAACATGATGCATGTCCGGTTTAATTATGCAAGGCATGACAATCACAACAAACAAATACTACACATTAAGTGAAGTTCAATATGCAACGGGTTGCATATTGACGAAACTCCACGTTCGAAACATTTAGTTCACTCTCGTTTAGGTACACGGCAATATTAAATGTTGTTAAACATGGCAAGAGGTGAGCATAAGTAAACTACACATCTAGGCAAGTTTAAATGAAGCCGGAAACAACATATAGCATTTCCGAAACGTCCCCGTATGTTAATTTTGAAATTGGTCCAGATCTGAACTAATCATGTTTTATATTTGTTAAACAGCAAAACAAAATGCACCATGTGATTCTACACGTCATTCTAGTCGATTTACATATATGGAACATCTCAAACGGAGCTACGGTCTAAAAGATATGACAATCACAAGATGAACATGTCATGAATGCAAAATGCATGAAAATTACAACCACAAGTACTTCAAAACATGGATGCAACATGATAATATGATACTGCATGCAACTCTAGGCAAGATTCATATATGGCATGCCCAAAACGGAGCTACGGTTCAACCACAATCACCAATACAAGTTTTAGTTCAAATCTGTCCAAAACAGAAACATGGCATATTGCACAACAAAATGCACCATGTGATTCTACACGTCATTCTAGTCGATTTACATATATGGAACATCTCAAACGGAGCTACAGTCTAAAAGATATGACAATCACAAGGTGAACATGTCATGAATGCAAAATGCATGAAAATGACAACCACAAGTACTTCAAAACATGGATGCAACATGATAATATGATACTACATGCAATTCTAGGCAAGATTCATATATGGCATGCCCAAAACGGAGCTACGGTTCAACCACAATCACCAATACAAGTTTTAGTTCAAATCTGTCCAAAACAGCAACATGGCATATTGCACACATAAAAACAACAAGCTCCAAGATTCTAATATGCACAAACTAAGCATGGGGCAGTAGCATATAACACACACTTTATTTCATCTTCACATTTCATACTCAAAAGAATCATGGATCACATGGTAGGAAGCTCACAACATGGCAATAAAATATAGCAGATTAGGACTTAGTGAAAATAACAGTTTTTAACATAGCAGTTTTTATCACGAAGGCATATTGGCAGCAATGAAATTATATGCTACAGGTCATATATTGGCATGAAACTTAACAGCATGCTAGAGGACATTATGAACTACAATTAACTCCATTACACCAACCACAAAGGGGCTCTAGATCACTAGCAAAACACATGGCAAGACATCAACAAAATATTCCAGATTCCAGACTTAGAATTATTTCAGCATCTCAAATCAGCAACATTGGTTAACATGTTCTCATGATGAAATCTACATCTAAACACAAGAATCATGGCATGGCAA
Source organism: Elymus sibiricus (assembly GCA_039707655.1). Lineage (NCBI taxonomy): Eukaryota > Viridiplantae > Streptophyta > Magnoliopsida > Poales > Poaceae > Elymus > Elymus sibiricus. The sequence continues at coordinate 140,934,344 of CM077671.1, forward strand.
ACCTATCAACAACAAATAGACATGGCATACTACAACACACTCCAAAGACACAACTAAAAGGAGGCATGGATTGCTTAATACGAGCACCGCAAAATGGAACTTAACGTTAACAGGTTTCAGTTTTAACGTGATAGCAACTTGAGAGCAAGAAATGAACATGATAATGAACTTCTACCTAGCAACCAGAGGCATGGCATCAAAGTAGACATATTATAGGGCAATACTCATGAAGACACCACATGTAAAACACCCATGGTTGAGATGTAATCATCCACACAACATTGAATAAATAACAGATTTGTAAACTACGACGGAATGCACTTTTGCAATGAAGATTTGAGCATGCAAATGAAAACTAATGCACAAACAAAGGGCACCATCATGTAGAGCATGTTGAGTAGATCAATTTTCATGTATTACACTTGTACATGCGATGCACGGTTTACTAGATACAAGCATTTAAACATGGCAATATGATGAATTTTCGCACAGAAAAGACTTAGTGGTTTTATCCTCGGGAGAACTAGGACGAAGGGATCCGGGACGGGGTGGTACGGGCACGGGCACCCGTTTGGATGGACGGGCCTGTCCGTCAGGGGACGATGCCGTCCCATCGGCAGGAGGCAGAGGCCAGGCGCGTCCATTGTCGGCGGCAGCGGCGCGGATGGCAAAGCCGGCGAGGCCAGGGGCCGGCGGCGGGGTCGGGGCGACCGGATCCGGGCGGCTGCGCCCCGGATCTGGACGGAGGGCGCCGGCGGCAAGGTAGCGGTGGCGGCTGCGGCGAGCGGGCGGCGATGGCTGCGGCTCCCGGGCATCGCAGTCGAGGCGAGGGCGGTGGGGCGCACGCGGGCGGAGGAGCAGAGCGGGGTGGCGGCGCGAAGGCTGACGGCGGTTGAGAGCTACGGCGGAGGCGGCGGCGCGCTGGGGGAGGCGCGGCGGCGCTCGGGCGGAGGTGGCTGGGAGGCGCGCAGGGCGTGGGGCAGCGCTCGGGCCGGTCGGGCGGCTGGCGGGCTCGGCCAGCCCCGGGCGGGCCTGCCCCGGGCCTGGCGGGCCGCGGGCGGTTGGTGGGGAGGCCAGGGCTTTGTGGCGGCCTCCCGTTGGCCGGAAACGGCGGCGCAGGCGGCTGCTGTCCTGTGGCGGCGCGCCAAGTGGCGGGCAGGGGCTGGCGGCGCCGGATCCGAGGTGGGAGAGGGCTAGGGATGCCCAAAATGGCATGGGGGAGGAAGTCTATTTAAAGCAGGGGGCTAGATGGAGGGTTTTTTGGGACGTTTTCGGGTCGTTTGATCGGGATCGGACGGTCCGGAAGCGGAGGGGGCTAGCTAGGTGGGTCGTTGGGCTATGTAGGAGGCCTTGGGCTGAGATGAGAGGGAAGGTGGCAGCCCGTGACATAGTTTTAAACCGCAAAATGACCGACAATTAAACCGATACGATGCCGCTACGGTCGACCGTTCGGGTATCAAACGGACTCTGATTGCGATGAAATTTGACAGGCGGTCTAGCTACGCTATATGAAGACTGCACACTAACTTTCGACTCAATACGAGAATATTTTTTGCGCACTTTTAAAAACGGTTTTTTAAACGATGCCGCGGGCGCGTGCGTGTGTGGTTGGTCTCGAAACGGTCGACGACACGAACGGAGAGAACCGGCGACTACGAATGGATGCAGGTTTTCAAACACCAGTGACGATGCCATGCAGATGATGCGAATGATGCGATGATGAATGCGACAACCACAAGAATCACACGATGACAACAGAATAAAAGGGGAATCTTCTGGAGCGTTGGTCCCGGGCTGTTACATGATGCGACCGATAATTCAACTATGCAAGCACTAAAAAGATAATTGCAAAGGCTCAGACTGGCTTGGATAAAGGATGAATAGATCTAACTTATCGTGTGTGGCTTTTTCTTGGACAATAGGTAAGAAAATAAATATAATTTAGGGATAACTGAAAATTCTCACCGAGCAACCTGAAAACTGATACCACTTAATAGAGACAAGGGTTTCGATCTTTCGATGTGATGATAACTATCGATTTGGTGGAGCCGACTTTGAGGATCCGACTACAAACATGCACGATGTTGCACCTTAGCAATAGCTAAACCAACTCCAAGAGGTTATTGACCACGTCAGAGCACGATCAACCTTACCACGAAGGTCTATTCCCACAAGCAATCAAAGAACTAGTAAGAATATAATAATAGCAATATGAATATTGCAAATATAGATGAAGTATTTATAAAGGTGGGGTTCCGAAAGCGGTATTGGTCTAGTCGTTGAACACAAATGAAGAATACGAAGTTGCAATGGCTAACTTTTAACTAAACAAAACCCAAGGAAAAAGTTACTTATAGATATACTTATATAGGTGCAATGGGTGGCGGCCAAGGAGGTGGGAGGACATCTCAAGGCAGCCTAAAACTAACCCTAGGTCGTACAAGGCCCATGGGCCCAAGTGGAGGTGATGCAACACCTTTGGACTTGTAGTTTGACTCGGATTCTGCTGCAATGTCATATTGTTTCATCAATATCTCCACTCTTCAGACGGATGTGAAGGTGTATCCAAATGGGTTGGAAAGTACACGAAATAATCTTTCCAACAAAAAAAGAATAACCTAATTCGGAGTCTGAATGCAAAAGTTCTTGGCATTTTGAGTCAGATATGTTTGTGAAGTCCGAATCTAAGTCCAGAACGTGAGAGACTTGGACTCTATCTTCTCTTGGGCAAAAAGTGACATGGGAGAACTTTGAACAACACCTAAATGTATATTTTTCTCTTATCATCATATGTGGATTGTACAAGTGTCAGGTGATACGTCTCCAACGTATCTATAATTTTTGATTGTTCCATGCTATTATATTATCTGTTTTGGATGTTTTATATGCATTAATATGCTATTTGAGATTATTTTTGGGACTAACCTATTAATCTAGTGCCTAGTGCCAGTTTCTGTTTTTTCCTTGTTTTTGAGTATTGCAGATAAGGAATATTAAGCGGAGTCCAAATGGAAAAAAACCTTCGGGATGATTTTTCTTGGACCAGAAGAAACCTACCAGACTTGGAGATGAAGGCAGGAGACCTGCCGGGAGGCGACAAGCCTGCAGGGCGCGCCCTAGGGGGGGCGCCCCCCTGGCTTTTGGCCCCCCTGCAGGCCTCCTAACCCTAATCTTCGTCCTATAAATTCCCAAATATTCCTCCAATACCAAAGAGAGCCACGGAAATACTTTTCCGCCGCCGGAACCCTCTGTTCCCGTGAGATCCCATCTTGGAGCCTTTTCCGGTAATCTACCGGAGGGGGATTCGATCACGGAGGGCATCTACATCAACTCCATTGCCCTTCCGATGATGCGTGAGTAGTTCACCTCAGACCTTCGGGTCCATAGATAGTAGCTAGATGGCTTCTTCTCTCTCTATGTTCTTCAATACCATGTTCTTCATGATCTTCATGGAGATCTATCCGATGTAATACTCTTTTGCGGTGTGTTTGTCGAGATCCGATGAATTGTGGGTTTATGATCAGATTATCTATGAATATTATTTGAATCTTCTCTGAATTCTTATATGCATGATTTCATATCTTTGCAAGTCTCTTCGAGTTATTGGTTTGGTTTGGCCAACTAGATTGGTAATTCTTGCAATGGGAGAAGTGCTTGGTTTTGGGTTCAATCTTGCGGTGTCCTCACCCAGTGACAAAGTAGGGGTATCAAGGCACGTATTTGTATTGTTGCCATCGAGGATAAAAAGATGGGGTTTTCATCATATTGCTTGAGTTTATCCCTCTACATCATGTCATCTTACCTAATGCATTACTCTGTTCTTCATGAACTTAATACTCTAGATGCAGGCAGGAGTCAGTCGATGTGTGGAGTAATAGTAGTAGATGCAGAATCGTTTCGGTCTACTTGACACGGACGTGATGCCTATATGCATAATCATTGCCTTGGATATCGTCAGAACTATGCGCTTTTCTATCAATTGCTCGACAGTAATTTGTTCACCCACCATATTATTTTCCTTCAAGAGAGAAGCCTCTAGTGAAACCTATGGTCCCCAGGTCTATTTTCCGTATTATATTTTCAGATCTATAAACCAAAAATACCAAAAATACTTTGCTGCAATCTTTTTACTTTTGTTTTACTTTTCGTTTTAGCAATCTTTTATATCTATCTCTATCAGATCTCATCCTTGCAAGTAACCGTGAAGGGATTGACAACCCCTTTATAGCGTTGGGTGCAAGTGTTTGATTGTTTGTGTAGGTGCGAAGATTGGGGACTTGCTTGTATCTCCTACTGGATTGATACCTTGGTTCTCAACAATAGAGGGAAATACTTATATACTTTGCTGCATCACCCTTTCCTCTTCAAGGGAAAACCAACGCAAGCTCAAGAAGTAGCAAGAAGGATTTCTGGCGCCGGTGCCGGGGAGATCTACATCAAGCCTACCAAGTACCCATCACAAACTCATCTCTTGCATTTACATTATTTTCCATTTGCCTCTCGTTTTCCTCTCCCCCCACTTCTAAAACGATTTTCAGAAAAATACCAAAAAGATTTGCCTTTTATTCGCCCTTCTTCCGTTCGTCTTTTCGTTTGATTTTTGTTTGCTTGTGTGCTAGCTCGATTCGTTGCCATCATGTCTGAATCTGGGAAGGTTATCATTGAAAATTTTGAGGGTATTGCTTGTACAAATCTTGAGGAAAAATTTGGATCTTGCTCTCTAGATCATGAAACCGAACCTCCTCCTAATTATAAAGCTAAAACCTTTCAAGTGAGAGACGGTAATATTATTGGAAAAAGTGTTATTCAAGAGTTCTTTGATTGTACGGGAACTATGCCTATTAATAAAAGATCTATTCTTCTCGATACAAACTGTTATTCAGATGCTATTGTCATGCTCATTGAAAGGTTAGAAAGAAAATTTGTGCACATCCATCCTGCTTTACAAAAGGTGTTTTATGAACTTCCCAATATTAATCATCCTAAAGCTAAAAAGATTGCTACCATCATCCTTATGCAAGATTTGATTTTATTGTACAAGAAGCTAGGGAGATTTTTTCTTTCTATAATAAAGATGTTGAACACCCTCCAATTGAAGAAATTCTCCATGATAAAGAAACTTTGCGTAGTCTGGAATCTAGAGACTATCAATCTTATAGTGAAAATCTTAGGAGGAGAGCTCCCTACGCGGAAGTCACTCAAACCTTGTATCTCGAGACTTATGATGAATTTGATTGGATAACAAGGGGAATTTTCGTAGGGTATAAGGATGATTGGTTGGAAAAGATGGCTAGGGAACCCGTTAGAAATAAGATACAGGTTTTATAAGATGATATTTATGGTGATGATCCAGATTTCGGGTTTATGAATGTTAAAATTACTAATCAAAGTCCTTTTCATGAATTAAGTTCATCTACTAGAAAATAAATAAAGGAAAGGATAGATCTATTTAGAAAAGCTCTTGATGGTTTAACTACTTATGGACTGCATACCAAAGATGACAATACCTAGATCTATTGCGTCATGCCTAGCTAAGGGCGTTAAACAGTAGCGCTTGTTGGGAGGCAACCCAATTTTATTTGATGTTTTGTTTTTTTGCTTCTGTTCTTGAGTGTTTTGCACATTATTACCTCTTTAGTAATTGTGTTTTGCTGTTTTAATTAGTGTTTGTGCCAAGTAAGACCTTTGGGATGGTTTACGGTGATTGTTGATTTGGTTTTGCTGAAAAACAGAAACTTTTGCGCTCAGTCCAGGAATTTTATAAATTCACCAGAGCGTCAATTGGATCTTAATTGTTTACAAAAGATTGATATACAAATTTCCCTGATTTTCCCAAATTTTCAGAATTTTTGGAGTTACAGAAGTATTCGAAGTTTACAGATTGCTACAGACTGTTCTGTTTTTGACAGATTCTGTTTTCTTTGTGTTGTTTGCTTATTTTGATGTATCTATGGGTTGTATCAGGGGGTATGAACCATGGAGAAATTAGAATACAGTATATATTACACCATTATAAATAAAGAATGAGTTCACAACAGTACCTAAGTGGTTATTTATTTTTCTTATACTAACGGATCTCACGAGTTTTCTGTTGAGTTTTGTGTTGTGGAGTTTTCAAGTTTTGGGTAAAGATTTGATGGACTATGGAATAAGGAGTGGCAAGAGACTAACTTGGGGATGCCCAAGGCACCCCAAGCCATATGCAAGGATACCAAAGAGCCTAAGCTTGGGGATGCCCCGGAAGGCATCCCCTCTTTCGTCTTCAATCCATCGGTAAACTTACTTGAGGCTATATTTTTATTCACCACATGATATGTGTTTTGCTTGGAGCGTATTGTATGATATGAGTCTTTGCTTTTTAGTTCGCCACAATCATCCTTGCTGCACACATCTTTTGAGAGGGACACGCATTAATCATGAATTTATTAGAATACTCTATGTGCTTCACTTATATCTTTTGAGCTAGGCAATGTTGCTCTAGTGCTTCACTTATATTCTTTTTAGAGCACGGTGGTGTTTTTATTTTATAGAAATAATTGAACTCTCGTACCTCACTTATATTATTTTGAGATTCTTTAAACAGCATGGTAATTGGTTTAGGTTTTGAATTTAGTCCTAATATAATGGGCATCCAAGAGGGATATAATAAAAACTTTCATATAAAGTGCATTGAATACTATGAGAAGTTGGATTCCTTGCATATAGTTTTGCGGTATAAAGATGGTGATGTTAGAGTCATGCTAGTGAGTAATTGTGGAATGGTAAAAATACTTGTGTTAAAGTTTGTGATTCCCGTAGCATGCACGTATGGTGAACCGTTATGTAACGAAGTCGGAGCATGATTTGTTTAATGATTGTCATCCTTTGTGTGTGGGTTGGGAGCGCGCGATGGTTAACTCCTACCAACCTCTCCCCTAGGAGCATGCGTCTAATACTTTGCTTCGATAACTAATAGATTTTTGCAATAAGTATGTGAGTTCTTTATGACTAATGTGAGTCCATGGATTATATGCACTCTCACCCTTCCACCATTGCTAGCCTCTCTAGTACCGCGCAACTTTCGCCGGTGCATTAAACCCACCATATACCCTTCCTCAAAACAGCCACCATACCTACCTATTATGGCATTTCCATAGCCATTCCGAGATATATTGCCATGCAACTTCCACCGTTCCGTTTTTTTATGACACGCACCATCATTGTCATATTGCTTTGCATGATCGTAAGACAGCTAGCATGATGTTTTCATGGCTTGTCCGTTTTTTGATGTCATTTGCTATGCTAGATCGTTGCACATCCCGGCACGCCACCGGAAGCATTCATATAGAGTCATATCTTGTTGTAGGTATCGAGTTGTAAGTAAATAAAAGTGTGATGATCATCATTATTAGAGCATTGTCCCATGTGAGGAAAGGATGATGGAAGCTATGATTCCCTCACAAGTAGGGATGAGTCTCCGGACTTTACAAATAATAAAAGAGGCCAATGAAGCCAAAATAAAAAAAGAGAGGCCAAAGATGCCCACCAAAAAAATGATAGAAAAGAGAGAAGGGACAATGTTACTACCTTTTTCCACACTTGTGCTTCAAAGTAGCACCTTGATCTTCCTGATAGAGAGTCTCCTATTTTTGTCACTTTCGTATACTAGTGGGAATTTTTCATTATATAACTTGGATTGTATATTCCAATGATGGGCTTCCTCAAATTGCCCTAGGTCTTCATGAGCAAGTTGGATGCACACCCACTTAGTTTCTTTTTGAGCTTTCATACACTTATAGCTCTAGTTAATCTGTTGCATGGCAATCCCTACTCACTCACATTGATATCTATTGATGGGCATCTCCATAGCCCGTTGATATGCCTAGTTGATGTGAGACTATCTTCTCTTTTTCCACACAACCTCCACCATATTCTATTCCACCTATAGTGCTATATCCATGGCTCACGCTCATGTATTGCCTGAAAGTTGAAAAGGTTTGAGAACATAAAAGGTGTGAAACAATTGCTTGACTTGTCATCGGGTGTGTGCATGATTTAGATACTTTGTGTGGGGAAGATGGAGCATAGCCAGACCATATGATTTTGTAGGGATAACTTTCTAAGGCCATGTTATTTTGAAAGGACACAATTGCTTGTTAGTATGCTTGAAGTATTACTATTTTTATGTCAATATTGAGCTTTTGTTTTGAATCTTATGGATCTGAATATTCATGCCACAATAAAGAATATTACATGGATAAATATGTTAGGTAGCATTCCACATCAAAAATTCTGTTTTTATCATTTACCTACTCGAGGACGAGCAGGAATTAAGCTTGGGCATGCTTGATACGTCTCCAACGTATCTATAATTTTTTATTGTTCCATGCTATTATATTATCTGTTTTGGATGTTTTATATGCATTAATATGCTATTTTATATTATTTTTGGGACTAACCTATTAATCTAGTGCCTAGTGCTAGTTTCTGTTTTTTCCTTGTTTTTGAGTATTGCAGATAAGGAATATTAAACGGAGTCCAAACGGAATAAAACCTTCGGGATGATTTTTCTTGGACCAGAAGAAACCTACCAGACTTGGAGATGAAGGCAGGAGACCTGCCGGGAGGCGACAAGCCTGTAGGGTGCGCCCTAGGGGGGGGGGCGTCCCCCTGGCTTGTGCCCCCCCTGCAGGCCTCCTAACCCTAATCTTTGTCCTATAAATTCCCAAATATTCCCCCAATACCAAAGAGAGCCACGAAAATACTTTTCCGCCGCCGGAACCCTCTGTTCCCGTGAGATCCCATCTTGGAGCCTTTTCCGGTAATCTGCCGGAGGGGGATTCGATCACGGAGGGCATCTACATCAACTCCATTGCCCTTCTAATGATGCGTGAGTAGTTCACCTCAAACCTTCGGGTCCATAGCTAGTAGCTAGATGGCTTCTTCTCTCTCTATGTTCTTCAATACCATGTTCTTCATGATCTTCATGGAGATCTATCCGATGTAATACTCTTTTGCGGTGTGTTTGTCGAGATCCGATGAATTGTGGGTTTATGATCAGATTATCTATGAATATTATTTGAATCTTCTCTGAATTCTTATATGCATGATTTCATATCTTTGCAAGTCTCTTCGAGTTATTGGTTTGGTTTGGCCAACTAGATTGGTAATTCTTGCAATGGGAGAAGTGCTTGGTTTTGGGTTCAATCTTGCGTTGTCCTCACCCAGTGACAAAGTAGGGATAGCGAGGCACGTATTTGTATTGTTTCCATAGAGGATAAAAAGATGGGGTTTTCATCATATTGCTTGAGTTTATCCCTCTACATCATGTCATCTTACCTAATGCGTTACTCTGTTCTTCATGAACTTAATACTCTAGATGCAGGCAGGAGTCGGTCGATGTGTGGAGTAATAGTAGTAGATGCAGAATCGTTCCGGTCTACTTGACATGGACGTGATGCCTATATGCATAATCATTGCCTTGGATATCGTCATAACTATGCGCTTTTCTATCAATTGCTCGACGATAATTTGTTCACCCACCGTATTATTTTCCTTCAAGAGAGAAGCCTCTAGTGAAACCTATGGTCCCCGGGTCTATTTTCCGTATTATATTTTCAGATCTATAAACAAAAAATACCAAAAATACTTTGCTGCAATCTTTTTACTTTTGTTTTAGCAATCTTTTATATCTATCTCTATCATATCTCATCCTTGCAAGTAACCGTGAAGGGATTGACAACCCCTTTATAGCGTTGGGTGCAAGTGTTTGATTGTTTGTGTAGGTGCGAAGATTGGGGACTTGCTTGTATCTCCTACTGGATTGATACCTTGGTTCTCAACAACTGAGGGAAATACTTATCTACTTTGCTGCATCACCCTTTCCTCTTCAAGGGAAAACCAATGCAAGCTCAAGAAGTAGCATCAGGTAGTTCTGCAATTATGCATAAAACAAAAAGAGGTGAAGTACTTTTGTTCTGTATAGCATAAATAAATTATTGCATAACTTTTATCAGGAATCACCTCAAATAAATACGCATATGCAACATTTGTGATCATATGCAAGGTAGCAATGTCCTCATCACAAGACAGAAGACGTACGAGTGAGCCACGAGCTCACCCGACACACCCTAGGGGGTAGGGCGCGCCCCCTGAACTCGTGACTCCCTGCAGGCCCATTTGACCTAATTCCACTTCTATAAATTCACATATATTCCCAAACCATCAGAGAGACACTCAAAACGCTTTTTACGCTGCCGCAAGCCTCTATTCTTCTGTGATCCCATCTTGAGGCCTTTTTCGGTACTCTGCCGAAGGGGGAATCGATCACGGAGGCCATCTACATCAACCTTGCTGCCTCCATGATGATGCGTGAGTAGTTCACCACATACCTATGGGCCCATAGCTAGTAGCTAGATGGATTCTTCTCTCTCTTTGATATTCAATACCATGTTCTCCCCTATCTTCTTGGAGTTCTATCGGATGTAATCTTCTTTTGCGGTGTGTTTGTTGGGATCCTATGAATTGTGGGTTTATGATCAGATTATTCATTGAAAGTAATTGAGAATTTTCTGAACTTTATTATGCATGATTGTTATATATTCGTATTTATCTCCGATCTATCTGTTTGGTTTTGCCAACTAGATTGATTTATCTTCAGTGGGAGAGGTAGTTTGTAGTGGGTTCAATCTTGCGGTGCTCTATATCCCAGTGACAGAAGGGTACAAGACACGTATTTGTATTGTTGCAATTAAGTATAAAATGACGGGGTCTGAACATATTTCTTGTCTTACTTTGTCTACATCATGTCATCCTGCTTAATGCGTTACTCTGTTTGTCATGAACTTAATACCATAGATGCTGACAAGAGTCGGTCAATTGGTTGAGTAATAGTAGTAGATGCGGGATTGTTTTGGTCTACTTGTCACAGATGTGATGCCTATATACATGATCATTGCCATGAATAACATCATAACTATGCGCTTTTCTATCAATTGCCCAACAGTAATTTGTCTACCCACCGTATGCTATGTGTTTGAGAGAGAAGCTCTAGTATAAACTATGGCCCCCGGGTCTATTTAATCATATTGCTAAAAACGAAAAATACCTTGCTGCAATTTATTACTTTTCCTTTTTATGTATCTATCACTATCAGAATTAATCCTTGCAAGTAACGAGTTCAAGGGGATTGACAACTCTTAAAAGTAAATTTTTGCCTCCTAAGCATGATATTAATGAGGCTATTAAATATATCAAATTATCCATTAATGAAAGCAAAGAGAGGACCGCTAGGTTGAGAGCTAAGAAAAAATTCCTAGAAAAGGCCATTCCACCTGGTTTTTATCGTTATAATGATGAAGATAATAAAATGATTGGTGTCTCACCTATTGAATCTTCGTTTAGTAATATAAAACTTGATGAAAAAGGGACTCGAGATGAGTCAACTTTAGCTAGAAGGCGTCCCAGTTGTTCGGAGGGTGATGATCTTAATGAAAAAAATATTTTTTTTTGGGTTTGGAGAGGTCAAAACTTTAAAAAGTGATGTGCCCACTACTTTGGATTACAAGGACTTTAATTATAATAATTGTTCTTTGGTTGAATGTATCTCATTTTTGCAATCCATAATAAATTCACCTAATTCTTACGAACAAAATAAAGCTTTTACTAAACATATTGCAGAAGCTATGATAAAAGCTCATGAAGAAAAGCTTGAATTAGAGGTGTCTATACCTAGAAAGTCGCATGATGAATGGGAACCTACTATTAAAATTAAGCTTAAGGATTATGAATGTAATGCTTTGTGTGATCTTGGTGCTAGTGTCTCTACTATACCTAAATTTTTATATGATGTGCTAGGTCTCACCGATATAAACATCTAGCGGATTCTACTATTAAGAAACCATTGGATATAATAAACGATGTGCTTATACAAGCTAACATAAATTGTGCTCGTGGATTTCATTGTGCTTGATATTGAATGCAATCCGTCTTGTCCTATAATACTTGGTAGGCCTTTCCTACGAACCATAGGTGCTATTATTGATATGAATGAGGAAGTATTAGATTCCAATTCCCACTAAATAAAGGGATGGAACACTTCCTAGGAAGAGAATTAATACACCATATTAATCTATCATGAGAACTACATATGGAATTAATTTGAAGGATGACAATACTTGAAACTAAGCATTATGCCTAGCTAGGGACATAAAACAATAACGCTTGGTGGGAGGTAACCAAATAGTTATCTTAAATTTCTTCTTTTACTTTATGTTTTTGTGTGATGAAATAATTATTTCTACTCTAATGATTGTGTTTCTATGTTTTAATTAGTGTCTGTGCCAAGAAAAGCCTTTGGGATGATTTGGATGATAGTTGAAATGATTCTATGCAAAAACAGAAACTTTTATGCCCAGTATTTCAATTTAGGTTTTTTATTGGAACGTGGTAAACGTATGAAATTTTTAAACCGTATTTCAATACAAATTTCCTAGGTTTTCCTCATGTTTCAGAATTTTTTGAGTTACGGAAGTATGGTTTTAGCATAGATCATTACATATTGTTCTGTTTTTGATAGATTCTATTTTTTGATTGCATAGTTTGCTTAATTTAATGATGATATGGATTATATAGGGGGTATAAGTCATGGATAAGTTAGAATACAATAGCTATCATGAAAATATGAACCTATTTACAAAAGTACCTAAAGTTTATGATATGTCTGTTATACTAACGAATCTCACGAGGTTTCTGTTGAGTTTTGTGTGCTGAAGTTTTCATGTTTTGGGTGAGGCAACAATTGATGAAGGAATAAGGAGAGGCAAGACCCTAAGCTTGGGAATGACCAAGGAACCCGAAGGAAATATTCAAGGAATACCCAAGCATCTAAGCTTGGGGATTCCCCGAATGGCATCCCCTCTTTCGTCTACAATCTATCGGTATGTCACTTGGAGCTATATTTTTATTCATCACATGATATGAGTTTTGCTTGGAGTGTCATGTATTATAGTTTCTTTTCCTTTTAGTTTTCCACAATCATTTTTGTATGGACACACTTTTTGATAGATACACGTATGTATCATAATTGTTTAGAATACCCTATGTGCTTCACTTATATCTTTTGAGCTAGGTAGTTGCTCTAGTGCTTCACTTATATCTTTTAGAGCACGAGAGTGGTTATATTTTATATAAATATTTGCACTCTCATGCTTCACTTCAATATTTTTAAGAGTCTAATAAATAGTAATGGCAATTTGCACGTGTTGTAAGACTAGTCTAAAAAGGATAGGTATTCAAGGGGATATAATAAAAACTTTCATGTAGATCACTAAATATAAACATATGACTTGATTATATTGATGTAGTAATATGAAAGGATATTGGTTCATGATCAGTGGTTAGTAGAAATATCGGTATTAAAGCTTGTTCTTAACTTCTCATCTAAGTATTGGTCATGTCATCGTGATGAGGTGTGATAATTTTTGTGTATGAAATGAAATCCTTGAGTGCTGTTATAATCGGATGCGTGCGACGGTTAACTTCTACCAACCAATTCCCTAGGCGCATGCGTGTAGTACTTTGCTTCGAGGGCTAATATACTTTCACAATAAGTATATGAGTTCTTTATGACTAATGTGAGTCCATGGATCATACGCACTCTCACCTTTCCGCAATTTGCTAGCCCCTTCGGTACCGTGCATCGCCCTTTCTCACCTCGAGAGTTGGTGCAAAATTCGCCGGTGCATCCAAACCTCGTGATTTGACACACTCTATCACACATAAACATAATTTTATAACATTTTTTGGGCCTAACCTATTAACCCAGTGCCCAGTGCCAGTTCCTGTTTATTTGCGTGTTTTTGACTTTTCAGAAAATCAATACCAAACAAAGTCCAAACACGATGAAACTTTATGGTGATTTTTTCTGCCCCAGAAAGACACTAGAAGGTTCGGAACGAGGCCAGAAGACGTACGGGTGAGTGACGAGCTCACCCGGCGCGCCCTAGGGGGTAGGGTGCACCCCTTGAGCTCGTGCCCTCCCGCATGCCTATTTGACTTAATTCCACTTATATAAATTCGCATATATTCCCTAACCACCAGAGAGACACCTGAAACACTTTTCCGCCGCCGCAACCTCTGTTCTTCTGTGATCCCATGTGGAGGCCTTTTCCGACACTCTGCCGGAGGGGGAATCGATCACGGAGGTCATCTACATCAACCTTGCTGCCTCCATGATGATGCGTGAGTAGTTCACCACAGACCTATGGGTCCATAGCTAGTAGCTAGATAGCTTGTTCTCTCTCCTTGATCTTCAATACCATGTTCTCCTCCATCTTCTTGGAGTTATATCCGATTTAATCTTCTTTTGCGGTGTGTTTGTTGGGATCCGATGAATTGCAGATTTATGATCAAATTATTCATTGAAAGTAACTGAGTCTTTTCTGAACTTTATTATGCATGATTATTATAGCTTTGTATTTCGCTCCGATCTATCCGTTTGGTTTGGCCAACTAGATTGATTTATCTTCAGTGACAGAGGTGCTTTGTAGTGGGTTCAATCTTGCGGTGCTCTATATCCCAGTGACAGAGGGGACAAGACACGTATTTTTATTGTTGCTATTAAGGATAAAATGACTGGGTCTGAACATATTGCTTGTCTTACTTTGTCTACATCATGTCATCTTGCTTAATGTGTTACTCTGTTTGTCATGAACTTAATACCATAGATGCAGGCAGGAGTCGGCCAATTGTTGGAGTAATAGTAGTAGATGCAGGATCGTTTCGGTCTACTTGTCACAGACTTGATGCCTATATACATGATCATTGCCATGAATAACATCATAGCTATGCACTTTCTATCAATTGCCCAACAATAATTTGTCTACCCACTGTATGCTATGTGTTCGAGAGAGAAGCCGCTAGTGAAAACTATGGCCCCCGGGTCTATTTAATCATATTGCTAAAAAACAAAATACCTTGCTGTAATTTATTACTTTCTTTTTTACTTTTCCTTTTTATAAATCCATCACTATCAGAACTAATCCTTGCAAGTAACGAGTTCAAGTGGATTGACAACCCTCTTGCCCGCGTTGGGTACAAGTGTTTGCTTTTGTGTGTGTAGGTGCTGACGACGAGAGTTTGCTTGGTTCTCCTATTGGTTCGATAACCTTGGTTCTCATTGAGGGAAATACTATCCACTACTATATTGCTTCACCCTTCCTCTTCAGGGATAATCCCAAAACAGCTCACAAGTAGCACACCACGGGGCATTAGAGACGATGGAGGAACTGAAAATGATATTTCAGACTCACGCCCACGTGGAGGGGTATGAAGCCTCAGACAAGTTCTTTAGCTGTAAGATGGAGGAAAACAGCTCCATTAGTGAGCACGTACTCAAAATGTCTAGGTACGCCAACCCCCTAAACCAGTTAGGACATAACATTCATGAGGATGTTTCGGTTGACAAGTTCTTCAGTCACTGCCACCAAGCTACAATGGCTTTGTGATGAACTATAATATGCAAGGGATGAACAAGACACTCCCTGATACTCGTGATCTGCGTTGGGTTTTCCGTGAGGAGGAACCGGTAATCATAGCACAAAGTGGGTAAGTATTTCCCTCAGTTATGAAACCAAGGTTTATCGAACCAATAGGAATACCAATCCTCAACCGTCTTCAGCGGCTGCACACAAAAGAACAAACAACTTGCACCCAACGCGGGCAAGAGGGTTGTCAATCCCCTTGATCTCGTTATTTGCAAGCAAGTGAGTTGTGTAGATAATAGTAAAGTGCAAAATAAAATAAAAGGTAATAAATAACAGCAAGGTAATGATAGCGTTTGTGAATATATAAGTGGATAGACCCGGGGGCCTTTGAGTTCTCTAGTGGCATCTCACATAAGCAAAGCATATGGTGGGTAAACAAATTACTGTTGGGCAATTGATAGAAAAGCGAATAGTTATACGATTTTCACGGCAATGATCATGTGTATATAGGCATCACGTCCATAAGCAAATAGGCCGACTCCTGCCTGAACCTATTACTACTACTCCACCCATCGACCGCTATCCAGCATGCATCTAGAGTATTAAGTAAAATAGAGTAATGCTTGGAGAACATTGACATGATGTAGACAAAGTAAACTCAATCAATATGAATAAACCCCATCGTTTTATCCTTAGTAGCAGCAACATAAAGACGCAACTTGTCCCCTTCTGTCACTGGGATATAGAAACTTGCCAGGTTGAACCTACTACAACGCACCACTCTCACCGAAGAAATATGAATCTAGTTGGCCAAACTATCTCAATAGATCGGAGAGCATTACGAAGCTATGGTGATCATGCAAATAAGAATCATAGTAATCAGATTTGACTCAAATACTTTTCATGAATAATCTGAACATAAACTCACAATTCATCGGATCCCAACAAACACACCATACAAAGGGATTCACTACTGCATGATGCTGCTAACACGACACATCAATCAGAGACCCTTTGACAAAACTGTGTGCGATGACCAAATCGCAAACGGTATAGTTATAGCTCCGTCGCTAATGACGTAAACTGTGTGCGATGGCGTATCCATCAAATACGATTTAAAAAATAGTTGCGTGTGTGATGTTTGGCAAACAGTTGGCCTAGATAAACTGTTTGAGATTGGATAATATAACACAAACGCTTATAAAAATACAGGTGTGTGCGATGTACGGCATACAGTTCACCCCGATAAACTGTTTGCGATGATCAAGCAGAACACAAACGATTGTCCACATGATCACGTGTGCGATAGACGGCATACAGGTCACTCGGATGAACCATTTGTGACGAGGTAAAATAACATAAATGGTTACATAGATCAAGATGTGTGTGATAGACGGCATACAGGCCACTGGGATGAACTGTGTGCGATAAGCAAAAATAACACAAACGGTTTCTCAGATCAAGATGTGTGTGATGTACGCAGGCCACTCGGATGTGCTGTGGGAAAACAGTTCCAGATAAAGAACTGTCAGGGACTGATGAAATCATCGCCGACGGTTTTGGTTGTTTATTCCGTATGCGCTGTGATTTGCTCAATCTGCCCACAAACATCTATGCTCTATTTAGAAGAACATGATTGCATAACCAAATTAAGCATTCAATACACACATAACATTGGCGCACACCTTAATAAACTATTACATGCATAATAAACTTATCCCTCTAAAATTACGAATATTTCTGCATAGAGGGAGTATGAGAATTGAGAAACGATCATCACATCATCTACTTCTTGTGACGCTTGCCGCCAGCGTTCTGCTTGTGGCTCGATCCCTCGTTGTCTTCAGGTAGGAGGCACTTCCTCATGTCAACGATCCGCCTGAACATCTCGTAGCATGTGTACGCTTGCTTGGCCGCGGTCTAGAGGTGATATTCATCCAGTTTCTTCACCCAGCCCCTGTGCCAGACAAGCTTGTTCTTGTTGCACTCAGCCTTCATGTCAGCGTAGTAGGGGTCGATGATGGCCTCGGCTAGGTCAACATGGGAGTCCATGTCCTTCTTGCGGCCCCAGACCCTGTAGTGGTGGCGGATGTCGACAAGCTTCTAGCAGGCCAAGCCCAAAGTCTTGAGCACCTTTGGATCGTTGGTGGTGTCCACCGTAGCGAACCTATAGTTGGGGCTGTTGACCAACCTGGTGAAATGCTCACAAGGCACTGTGGCCAGGCAGTAGTGGTAGAGGAGGACGTGATGGCTGACGCACAACTAGGCGACGGCAACCTTCTGATCATGCCCGGCACGACCGCCGGTGTAAGCGAGGTCGAAGCCGACCACTTTGTACTTGCCATCCGCATCAAGCAGCCGCTCCATGGTGTCGATGGAGTCCTCCACCATGCCCGGGTCGTTGGTGTACACCACCGTGAGGTCCGTCTTCCTCATGTGGGTCTCCACATGATGCACGCCGAACTCCATTGGAGCGCCGCTGGACATCCTCTCTGTATGCGTCGTCCAGGGTGCGCTTATTGTGTTGTGGGGCGCGATCGAAAGCGTGAAGAGACTATGGTTAATGGCCGTCGGTATAGATGGGGGCCGGACGTCCTGGAAAACTGGCACGTCCGGATGGCAGTTTTGCAGCGCGTGATTCAGTCGTGGAGCACGTAACTGCATGGGGCGACGCGCGCGGCGCAACCGCATGCATATGGAGCCCCGAACGTGATCACGGGCCGGCCCCAACCGCTGGCAGAGCGTGCGCGGAGGGGCGCGAGAGCAGAGCACGCGCAGGGGCGTGATACGTCTCCAATGTATCTATAATTTATGAAGTATTCATGCCATGTTTACAATAATTTTATATGATTTTGGTATGATTTTATTAGAACTAACCCGGACTGACGCTGTTTTCAGCAGAACTACCAAGGTGTCGTTTTTTGTGCAGAAATAAAAGTTCTCCGAATGGGCTGAAAATTTACGGTGATTTTTTATGGACCAAAAGAGACCCCCGCAGCACCGGAGCTGGGCCAGGAAGTGACCGAGGAGGTCACAAGCCTGGGGGGCGCCCCCCCTAGGGGGCGCCCCCCTAGCTTGTGGACTCCTCGAGCACCCCCTTGACGTGAGACCGACGCCAAAAATTCCTATAAATACCAAAACCCCCAGAAGATCGTGAGTTCCGCCGCCGCAAGCCTTTGTAGCCACGAAAAACCAATCGGGAGCCCGTTCCGGCACCCTGCCGGAGGGGGAAACCATCACCGGAGGCCATCTTCATCATCCCGGCGATCTCCATGACGAGGAGGGAGTAGTTCACCCTCGGGGCTGAGGGTATATACCAGTAGCTATGCGTTTGATCTCTCTCTCTCGTGTTCTTGAGATGACACGATCTTGATGTACCGTGAGCTTTTTTAATATCGATGAATCATATGGAGTTTTCCCCTCTCTATCTTCTTGTGATGAATTGAGTTTTCCCTTTGAAGTTTTCTTATCGGATTGAGTCTTTAAAAGATTTGAGAACACTTGATGTATGTCTTGCGATGGGATATCCGTGGTAACAATGGGATGTTCTATTGATCCACTTGATGTATGTTTTGGTGATCAACTTGCGGGTTCCGTGACCTCGGGAATCTATGCATAGGGGTTGGCACATGTTTTCGTCTTGACTCTCTGGTAGAAACTTTGGGGCACTCTTTGAAGTTCTTTGTGTTGGATTGAACATGATGAATCTGAAATTATGTGATGCATATCGTATAATCAAGCCCATGGGTACTCATGGTGACATTGGAGTATCTAGGTGACATTAGGGTTTTGGTTGATGTGTATCTTAAGGTGTTATTTTAGTACGAACTCTAGGGCTGTTCGTGACACTTATAGGGATAGCTCATAAGATTGATAGGAAAAGATAACTTTGAGGTGGTTCCATACCCTACAATAATTTCTTCGTTTGTTCTCCGCTATTTGTGACTTTGGAGTGAACTCTTTGTCGCACGTGAGGGATTTACATATGATTCAACTATGTCAGTATTGTTGAGAGAACTTGCACTAGTGAAAGTATGAACCCTAGGCCTTGTTTCTAAGCATTGCAATACCATTAGTGCTCACTTTTATCATTAGTTACCTTGCTGCTTTTATATTTTCAGATTACAAAAACCTATATCTACCATCCATATTACCCTTATATCACCATCTCTTCGCCGAACTAGTGCACCTATACATTGGGTGTGTTGGGGACATAAGAGACTCTTTGTTATTTGGTTGCAGGGTTGTTTGAGAGAGACCATCTTCATCCTACGCCTCCCACGGATTGATAAACCTTAGGTCATCCACTTGAGGGAAATTTGCTACTGTCCTACAAATCTCTGCGCTTGGAGGCCAAACACGAGTCTACAAGAAGAAGGTTGCGTAGTAGACATCAGGGCGCGAGAGCTGAGCACGCAAAGGGACGCGAGAGCAGAGCACGCGGTGGGGCACAAGGTCGAACCAGACCACTATGTACTTGTCCTCGTCAAGTAACAGGTCCATGACATTGGAGTTCTCCATCCAGATCGGATGTTTGGTGTACACCACGAACGGACAGGGCGTGTCGCTACGGCATGCATGGTCCAAACATGACACATCAATCAGAGACCCTTCAACGAAACTGTGTGCGATGCATGTATAGTTTAAGTTCCGTCGCTAATGGAACTAACTGTGTGCGAAGGTGGATCCATCAAATACAATTCAGAAAGTAGTTGCGTGTGTGATCTACTGTAGACAATTTTTTCTTGTGAACCATTTATTCTTAAAACAGAAACGGTTACCAAAACTACATACGTGTGCGACAGGGCACACCTCTCATAGAGGCAGGGCTATGTGTCTTCTCGATGAGCTCGCTCCCAAACGGTTTCTAAAAACCATAAAGCGTTCCGTGCTTGGAAACTAAAACCATAAATAAATATTGAGCTTGTTTCCTTTCACATTCCAAATTACCACACGCTATTTTTTTCGCAAATCAGTTCACACCTACAAACCTAAACGTGTTCTCACTTAGCAGCTGTTTACTGTAGTAGGCTATAAAAACACAAACTCATACTCGAAAATTACCGCTCATTCATCACCCCCGACACCCAAAAGACAGGCCTTTCTTTGTTAGTCCTTCATTCCGTCTGCCATGGCTGGTAGGGGGGGGGGTTTCTGGGTCGAGATATAACCAGGGAAGAAACACCAAAGCCGCGGATGCAACCGAGAGGTCCCGCTGCCGCACCGCGGAAGCGCCAGAGAGATCCAGCCACACCACTTTGGACGCAGCAGAGATGTCCGGTGGCGCCGCGGACGCCCGGGAGGATCTTTCGCTGAGAGGCGACAGCTCTCACAGTCACAAGCGCATTCGCGTCGGAGGCGAACTGGACGATTTGGCAGTCTTTGATTCCTCAG
This sequence comes from Elymus sibiricus, assembly GCA_039707655.1. Lineage (NCBI taxonomy): Eukaryota > Viridiplantae > Streptophyta > Magnoliopsida > Poales > Poaceae > Elymus > Elymus sibiricus. The sequence continues at coordinate 140,955,202 of CM077671.1, forward strand.
CCAGCGACGACATGCGCGCTAAGCTCGATAGGAAGGACGCCATGATCGATGACCTGGTGAAGCTGCTGGAGAAGAGCGACGCCTCGGTTGACCGCACGACTGGCCTCGTGCAGAAACTTATGGAGGAGAACGACGCCTGGAAGAACCTGCTCGAGAAAAAAGTGCCTCGGAGGGGAGGCTGAAAGAACTCGCCGAGGAACTTTTGGAAGACTTGGCGAAGCTCCACATCGAGCGGGAGGGGCTGCTGAAGGAATCCGTGGAGCGTGTGAAGGAACTTCATGCGTACGTGATGCAGGCCATCGATGCTCTCGAGCAAAGAGCCCGCGCCATGGCCGCAATGCGGAAGATGTCGGATGAGAGGCGACATGAGATGGAGGCCGTGGAGGCGATGAAGAAGGAGATTGAGGAACTCCGCGCCCAGCAATCCAGGAAGAATTAGATAGATTGTTTTCTTTGTCTTCCTTGTTCTTTTGCCCCTGTGTCTTTGGGGAGTTGCCACATGTGGCATTTTTTATTATCATGCATATGTAAGAAAATTATTATCTTTGCCGGTGCTAATTTGTTGTTATATTATTTCGTTCATTTGTACATGTATACGAGTCGAAAACAGACGAAACGTCAAAGTTCTCGGCTAGGCACGAACAAAACAGTGATCACAAGCAAACTAGTCCCTCCGTCCAGGCGCATTAACCACATGATAAACAGCGGGTAGGACGCCATTAATTCAGAAGTTGGGAGCAAGGCGAGCGCGGGGGTTGGAGGTCAAAGTATCGCTTCCCGATGAGCAGGCGCAGTAGACTCTCAGGCGTCTTGTCGTGCATGCACGGCGGACAGCTCTCACGCATCCTGTCAAGCCTGCGCGGCGGACAGCTCGCACGCGTCCCGTCGAGCCTGCGCAGCGGAAAGCTCACATGCGTTCTGTCATCAACCTGCAGCTACATGCACGGTTCTCCTATATCAAGTACTCCCTCCATTTCTTTTTAGTTAGCATGTAAAATTTGGTCAAATTCAAAATTTGTAAAGTTCGTCTAGCTTTATAGAAAAATAAATAAATATTTATAATTTAAAATCAGCATTATTATATGCATCGTCAAATTAACTTTCATACTATATAACCTTAGCATTGTAGACGTTGATGTGTTTTTTGTATAAATTTAGTCAAACTATGTTTAGCTTGACTTTGACCAAATCCTATATGCGAAGTAAAAGGAAATGGAGGGAGTAAAAAAATGGACGCGTGGCACCAAATGGTTGTCATACAAGTTTTGTATGTACAAGAATTCAATAAACCAATATTATCAATGATTGCGGCCGATCTATCATGCCTAGATGTTTCTAATTCATTCACATTCGTATGAAAAGGGCCCTAGAAAACTCAATTGATGTATAAAAAGGGCCGAATTGGTGCACTAGAGGACACGTTGAATGTAGTTTCGTCACAAAAGGTGACATGTTCCCTATCGAAACCACGAAGTCAGAGCATGTGCCTCTAGTTCAAAATTAGAACTACGCATATTAAATCCCTAGAAAACTCAATTAATGTATAAAAGGGGCCGATTCGGTGGACTAATTAACGACTCATTGAATGTAGTTTCACCAACAAAGGTGACATGTTCCCTATCATGGCGAGCTTTGGCTTGTAAGATGCATGCCCCAATATTAGTCTCAAATTCGTCAAAAAACAAAATGCACACCGTAGATGTGCCGTGGCATGACACTGTGTAAGTTTCGTGAATTCATGGCGAGCTTTGGGTTCTCTCGGACTTTGAAACCAAGATTATCAATGTTTGCGGTCTAGTCACGACACCGAGATGTTTGTAATTCAGTGACCATCACTGCATGGGATGTAAACATGGACCCAATGACACAAAATGGTTTTTAATAATCCATTTTGGTGCGCTGGAGCTCATGCTTGTAATTCAAACTTGAGTTCTTCACATTAAGTGCACGCCTAGAAAACTCAAATGTCGTTTCGACCACAAAGGTGACATGTTCCATATCGAAACCACCATGCTTGTCATGGGAAGCTCCAATTTGTAAGAGGTTTGTCCCAAAACTTATATACCATGTCCTATAAGTGTTGTGTCGACACACCAGTTTCAATAATTTCGCATTTTAGCATTGCAGTTGTATTAGCCTATGTTGCATGTAGATAAAATATCAACGCAAGAAGAGACATCGAATGCCGTTCCCTCCACAGAGGTGACATATTGTTCCGTATAGAAACCACGATGGTTCTTGAGAGAACTTTTGGTGTGCAAGAGACTTCTCCCACAATGGACAAAAAATTATCATGTTGTATAAGTGCCGTGTCATGACACCGGGGCATGTTTCAAGAATTTCAGACGAGTTGTGGATTTATGATGATTTAATAGCCAAGTTTCTCAATGTTTGTGGACTCGTCATGACTTCGAGATGTCTGCAATCCATTCACGTTAATTGCATGGGACCTAAACAAGGAACCCAAGGACACAAATACCTTTTTTCATCCCATTTTGGTGAAACAAAGCATGTTCTTTTAGTTCAAATTTGAATTATGCACATTAAATGTCTACAAACTTGATTAGTGTAGTATACAAAAAGGCAACAAACCATGAATAATTTAAAGCAGTTCTATACGCCCGTCTAAAGCTCGTGCGTGTGTAAGCACGGTGTGCGCGTGTCGTGCTAGCTCGAGCTTCCTTCTTTGAGAAGTTATCCAATTTGTATTAAAATGATGTTCTATCCAAAGTCCAAACACACTTCTCCCGCCACTCCCCCAATCGGTCTCCCACCACTCCCCCAATCGGTTTCCCGCCGAAGCATCGGCCCCGTCATCAACCTCCTGGATGACGAGGACGAGAAGGAGCAGGCAAAAGCGGCATCACGCCATCGAGCATGAGCAAGACGTCATCATCAGCCCCCATGCCACCATCGCACATGGTTTCCAGTACTACCAGAAATGTCTGTGATGCGTGTCTGGTCCCACCAGGTGCCCATCAGGGCACGCCTTGTATACGATAGGAGGCAACCGTTACCAGCAAGACGCGGCTTTCCAGCCCGTTACCCATTCGATGGACTCGGAAGTTAAGCGTGCTTTCGGTGGAGTAGTCAAGGATGGGTGACCGGTTGGGAAGTTGCTAGATTTCAAGGTTCATTTAGGCGGTGTGATATGATCACTATAGGCATAAATAAAATGCCTATAGTGATATGTCATTCCGGCTAAATAAATCTTGAGATCCTTGTTTTGAAAATATCCATGATTTTATTTTTCTTCTTTTGCTATTTTGAAAATGTCAAGGATCGTGTGTGTGTGTGTGTGTGTGTGTGTGTGTGTGTGTGTGTGATATGTCATTCCGGGTAAATAAATCTTGAGATCCTTGTTTTGAAAATATCCACGGTTTTCTTTGGCTGTTTTGAAAATGTCAAGGATCGAGTGTGTGTGTGTGAGTGTGTGTGTGTGTGTGTGTATACCAATGCCTGTGTGTGGACCATGTGCCTACATTGTGCGGTTTCTGATGACAAACCTACCGGTGGGCCCTTAGGGTCTGCCATGCCTTTTACTGACAACGCTGGAAGGCCAAGGGTGTGTGTGTGTGTGCGTGTGTGCGTGTGCGTGTTTGTGTGTGTGTGTGTGTGTGTGCGTGTGTGTTGTGTGTGTGTGTGTGAACCCATATGCTTGTGTGTGGACCATGTGTCTACATTGTGCAGTTTCCGACGACAAACCTATCAATGGGCCCTTAGGGTGTGTCATGCCTTTTATTGACAATGCTGGAAGGCAAAGGATGGGTGACGGTGTGTGTGTGTGTGCGGGGGGGGGGGGGGAGGGGGGTGCGCGCGTGTGCGCGTGTGTGAACCCATGCTTGTGTGTGGGCCATGTGCCTACATTGTGCGGTTTCCGACGACAAACCTATCGGCGGGCCCTTAGGGTTTGTCATGCCTTTTAGTGACAAATGCTGGAAGGCCAAGGATGGGTCACGGTGTGTGCGTGTGCATGTGTGCGTCTCTCTCTCTCTCCCTCTCTCTCTCCCTGTGTGTGTGTGTGTGTGTGGACCATGCATGTGTCCATTGTGCGGGGAGGGGAATGATATATATATATATATATATATATATATATATATATATATATATATGTCCAGTTATCTCAGCTAGGTGCATGCCACATCATAGATAGTGTACCATTGTGGATTAATTGTTGAAACACCGGACCACACCATTTTCGCATATGCATTTGGCCATATGCAAGGGGGTGATGTTCTTCTAGCCCCGCTCAACTGATCTTCGACGATGCGCCAACTTGTGGGACCGCGTGATCTATATATCCCTCTTGTTCGACAACAATATGTGATGGTTTGGCCATATTAATTAAGGTATAAATTCTCCTGGTTGTCTTACAAAAATTTAGAGATGGATAAATGTGTGACAAAGTTTGAACCAGGTCATGTGTTCATAGGACCCCATATATCCTCCGACACATAGTGTAGGGGGTAACACCCTATATTATGTTTGTCATGAAACCCTTTTCTGTCACATTGGACACTTTTAGGCGTGCACATATGCAGCATGTGCCACACATTAAAGTTGCGCATTGCGAATTTAAACATGACAACACCATATTCGTACATATATATACTTCATCCGAACCTAATTACAAGTCTTTTTTAGAGATTTCACTACGAACTACATATATATTTAGGAACGGAAGGAGTATATATTTGGGCCACTAGCGGGCGTGGTTGTGTTTTGACCCTCTCTTGCGTTTTCTTTTCTCATTTATCTCAAAGATGCTAGTATTATGTAAAATAGCAAACGAAACTGAAGAAATAACTGTATGCGATTGTACCCCGAGAAGACACGAATGTGCTACTCTAACCGTGTGCGATGCCCATAGACAGCAAAATCGGCCTTGCCTAGTGGTGCCAACCGCAAGCGTCAGCCAGTGCAAAGGGGTAATGTGCACAGTGCAAACCCAAACCCGACAGCGACCTATAAAAGATCTTGCAGGCGGCAGCTAACAGCTAATTTTTCCGTCGATAGCTCGCCACCACCACCACACACACCAAATGGAACCGTTGCTCAAGCATGGGGATGTGCATGGCGCCGTCCTGATAGTGTTGGACGACGACGTGATAGAGGATTCCGACGCGTTGGCCGCCATGGCCGGCAACGGCAAATAGCCAGCAATCGCGGCCGATGACGATGAGATAGAGGATTCCGACGCGCTGTCCTCCATGTCGGTCAACGGTGAACCGTCATCTGCCGCGGCCGACGACGACGACGACCCTGAGTTTCAGCGTCGGATGCAGATGGCCATCGCTTTGTCCATCCAGGAATCGGGCCTCGATGCGTTCCTGCGTGACGAGGAAAAGCGCCGTCTCAGTGTCGGTGTGGAACAATCTATCGCATCTGCGGATGCCATCCGCAACGCGGATAGGGATCTGAAGCGGCAGAAACGGCAGGAGAGTGCGAAGAGGAAGCGGAACTCAGATGCAGAGGGCAAAAAGAGGCGGGAACAGGACCAGAAGGCGGCGAAGCAGGCCGCCGCATGCCTCTCAGCCGCGTTGGAGGCCAGTGCAGGCCTTGCAGCTGCGGCGGCAGCCCTGGCAACAGTGGCCACGACGACCAGGGACGCAGCTCTAGCGAGATCGGCACCCGTCTGTATCCCGATGGCCCACCTGGACGCCACGACATCTTCGTCGACAGCGATAGACCTGGCGAGAGGCGCCGCGGTCGCTCCGGCCGAGGTAGCCCCGCCGGTCTCCGCCGTGGAACCAATGGAGCTCATCGACTTGACGAGCTCCTCTGAATACTCGTTCTGAGGCGAGGAAGGTCATGACGATGGTGGAGGTGCGGCGTTTGTATGCATCCATGGCGTAGTGAATATTTTGTGTAGTTCATCTTCATGTAATTTGACGAACTGTTTGTAAATTACTGAGCGTATGAACTAATGTCAACTAATCCGCTGCAAAATAAGGCATTTTGTGTTGAAAATTTGCCAAATGTTTGTGTCATCTGTTTGTGGGCATGTTAAAATTTAGGATGAATTTGACGTCTGCGACTGAAATTGAGGATGAACCGTGTGTGATGAACCTGCCTTGAGAAATCTCAGAAAGAGCTACTCGCCTCGAGCGATGCAAAAATTTGTGGTTTCGCGGCACGACATTTCGTTACAGCGAAGAGCGTACACGCTTTATTATGTTTGGACCGTGTGCCATCTTCGTTGCTCCCGCCCAGTTCATTTGCCAAAATTTAATTGGAAGCGGTATTTCAACTGCATGCCGCCTTTCCTCGTCCACCGCACCGACCCTATAGTAAAATTTCAGCTGCCGAGGCATTTGAACCGTCGCCATCCCTCGTCCACCACCATCTCCACCCACACCATTACTACTAAAATTTTCAGCAGCAGCGGCACATCCGCAAACACCCGCCCACCCCCCCGTCTGCACAGCACCCCCTCCCCCTTCCTCCCCTGCTTGAACCCTAGCTCGCCGCTGCCACCGCCTCCCACCACCAACCTCAGCCGGTCTACCCGTGCCTCATAGCTAAACAAGTTCAGGGTCCCCATCGATCCACATACACCATCGCCGCCCTGAGTTTTTAGATGAGGCCGGCGGTGTCCCTTCCCCCAGATCCCCATCCTGTACTCCAGAGAGTCGCAGCCTAATCAGCCCGACCACATCTCCCGTGGACCTCGAGGAGTGTACGAGAAAAAAGAGGTCTATCATGGCCTCTCCGCCGTAAGCTGGCGAGGTGGGGCGCCGTTCGCGCCGACCCTTCAATCCCGGACGAACACCTCGCCGTGGGAGCCGATGAGGACGCTGCCTACGTTGCCATGCCAAAGGCTTCAAGTCTGCGGGAACGCGTGTTCCTGTATCTCAGGAGAGCCGGCTACGACATCAAGCTCGTCAACATCTCCGGCTTCACCCGGGCCATGTCACAAGTTAAGTGGTCCACCGGCAACGCCTCTGGTTCAACCGCCGTCGATCTCTCCAAAGGCCCCGCTGCTGATCTCCTCCGCCTCGCGGTCATGGATTTGCGATCCTTCTACGCCATCGAGCCCCTTTTGTCCTTTCTGAAGGAAACGTTCTACGGCGGTGGCTTGGGATCCTTAGCTCCAAAGTCAGATCTCATCCACCAAGATAATGGCACACACTACGGCTGTTACAAGGGGAAACGTGCCATCTGCGACATCAGGGAGCGCACCCTGGGCACCTCATATCCCAAGTGGAAGGAGCCCATCCATGACAAGTGAGGCAACATCCTGTGAGCAAATCATACCTTTTATAGCTAGCCGTCTCGTACCCATTGTTGTAGTAGCTTTTGCCATGCGATAATCATGCAGTATTTAATTGAGCATTTGTCCAGTTGTCAAGCAGATGCCTTGCTTTTCTGTATCTGGTTGTTAGGTTGGTTGCATTGAGTATTTGTCCAGTTTTCAATTGCTATAGTTGGTTGTTACAGTGAGCATGAATGCCTTGTTTCTTTCAGTTATTCACAATGTGATGTTCATTATGTGCAAGTATGAACTGTGTAGTTCAATTTCATCAATACCACCTGTTATGCCTGGTGTTGTTAACCTGTGCCCTTAACTCCCGCTTTAAACATTTATGCCTTGTTTCTCTGAATTTGGTTGCCAGGTTGGTTGCAGTGAGCATTTGTCTAGTTTTCAAGCAGATGCCTTGCTTTTCTGTATCTGGTTGTTAGGTTGATTGCAGTGAGCATTTGTCTAGTTTTCAAACAGACACCTTGCTTTTCGTTATCTGGTTGTTAGGTTTGTTCCATTGAGCATTTGTCCAGTATCAAATGGCTATATTTGGTTGTTATAGTGAGCATATATGCCTTGTTTATTTCAAGCAGATACCTCCTATACTTGGTTGATGTTAAGCCTGATGTACTTATCATGACTTTACATGTACTTGCACAGGACAACAATGGGAGTGGCCAACGTTTTCCACCGAGGTTCTTTTCATCCCTTCGCTTATACTCCATCCGTTCCATCATGTAGTCCATATAGATTTTTGTGATGTATCTACAAATACCATCTAAAATGTATACAATATAAAATTTTGTGATGTATCTAATGAAATGGAATTGCAATTCTAGATGTAAATGTTTTTCTCTACAAATTTGGTCAAAGTAAGTAAATGTTGACTTCTCAAAATGTTTATATGCAACACATTGTGGAACTAATGGAGTAATATATTACACCATTGTGCAACTGCATTTTAGCTTCTGATATTGGCTTCTTGCTTGTAGGTACATATGTCTTAGGTAAAGATCCATTCCTGGACCCTTTTTGCGTGTGGGGTAATGAAATATTCGTGAACCAGCATCAACTGAGGAAACTAAAAATGATTGTTAGGGAAAAGAGATGAACAATGCCAATTAGACTATTGGTTTACGCTCTATCCAACACAACAGTGAGCTGTAGGATGGTAACTACGAACTCTGCAGGCTTCTATTAGTAATGCCCATAATGAGTTGTCACACAACAATGTCTGAATCTTTTTCTTTTGTAGTGGTTCCCAAAGCAGTTTACTCAAGATTACCTTGCAAAGTACATGATTGCTGGACATGCAATGAAGGTTAAAATAAATCATCGAGACTACAATGAGCATCGAGAAGTTGCAATGAAGACAGTGAAGGATGAGCGGGCGGCCATCACTAGGGGCTGGCCTAGAGTCGTTCATGCGTTAGGCATGGAGGAGGGCACAATATGGGCATTCCGCTTCACCTTCTCCAGCATACAAAATGTCTTTCGGCTCTCTCTTTACCGTCTTTAGTACAACCGTGCTTCCATCATTCTTTATTTGTCCCTTCTGTAGTTTTCCTTTTTTTGAGAATTGATGCTTATGTAGTTCTTGAGTATATGTACATGTTGTTGGGGAACGTAGTAATAATTCAAAATTTTCCTACGTGTCACCAAGATCAATCTAGGAGATGCTAGCAACGAGAGAGAGGGAGTGCATCTTCATACCCTTGAAGATCGCTAAGCGGAAGCGTTGCAAAGAACGCGGTTGATGGAGTCGTACTCGCGGCGATTCAAATCGCGGAAGATCCGATCCAAGCGCCGAACGGACGGCGCCTCCACGTTCAACACACGTACAACCCGGGGACGTCTCCTCCTTCTTGATCCAGCAAGGGGGACGGAGAAGTTGAGGGAGAGCTCCGGCAGCATGACGGCGTGGTGGCGGTGGAGCTCATGGTTCTCCGGCAGAGCTTCGCTAAGCACTACGGAGGAGGAGGAGGTGTAGGAGGAGGGAGGGATGCGCCAGGGGCAAGGGGTTGCAGCTCCCATGCGCCTCCCCACTATATATAGGGCTGGAGGGGGCTGGTTTCTTGCCCTCCAAGTCCATTGGGGCGTTGGCAAAGGTGGGAGGAAAGAAATCCCATCCTTTCCCTTCCCCACCGATTGTTATCCCCCTTTTTTAGGGATCTTGATCTTATCCCTTCGGGATATGATCTTATTCCTTCTAAGGGGGGATCTTGGTGCGCCTTGACCAGGGGTGTGGGGCCTTGCCCCCACTACCCACGTTCATGTGGGTCCCCCCATGCAGGTGGGCCCCACTCCGGAACCTTCTAGAACCTTCCCTGTACAATACCGAAAAATCCCAAACATTTTCCGGTGGCCAAAATAGGACTTCCCATATATAGATCTTTACCTGCGGACCATTCCGGAACTCCTCGTGACGTCTGGGATCTCATCCGGGACTCCGAACAACTTTCGATAACCACATACAATTCCCATTACAACTCTAGCGTCACCGAACCTTAAGTGTGTAGACCCTACGGGTTCGGGAACCATGCAGACATGACCGAGACACCTCTCCGGCCAATAACCAATAGCGGGATCTGGATACCCATATTGGCTCCCACATGTTCCACGATGATCTCATCGGATGAACCACGATGTCGGGGATTCAATTAATCCCGTATACAATTCCCTTTGTCCATCGGTATGTTACTTGCCCGAGATTCGATCGTCGGTATCCCTATACCTTGTTCAATCTCGTTACCGGAAAGTCTCTTTACTCGTTCCGTAACACATGATCCCGTGACTAACTCCTTAGTCACATTGAGCTCATTATGATGATGTATTACCGAGTGGGCCCAGAGATACCTCTCCGTCACACGGAGTGACAAATCTCAGTCTCGATTCGTGCCAACCCAACAGACACTTTCGGATATACCTGTAGTGCACCTTTATAGTCACCCAGTTACGTTGTGACGTTTGATACACCCAAAGCATTCCTACGGTATCCAGGAGTTGCACAATCTCATGGTCTAAGGAAATGATACTTGACATTAGAAAAGCTCTAGCAGACGAACTACACGATCTTGTGCTATGCTTAGGATTGGGTCTTGTCCATCACATCATTCTCCTAATGATGTGATCCCGTTATCAACGACATCCAATGTCCATGGTCAGGAAACCATGACCATCTATTGATCAACGAGCTAGTCAACTAGAGGCTCACTAGGGACATGGTGTGGTCTATGTATTCACACATGTATTACGGTTTCCGGTTAATACAATTATAGCATGAACAATAGACAATTATCATGAACAAGGAAATATAATAATAACCATTTTATTATTGCCTCTAGGGCATATTTCCAACAGTCTCCCACTTGCACTAGTGTCAATAATCTAGTTACATTGTGATGAATCGAACACCCATAGAGTTCTGGTGCTGATCATGTTTCGCTCGTGGAAGAGGTTTAGTCAACGGATCTGCGACATTCAGATCCGTATGTACTTTAGAAATATCTATATCTCCATCCTGAATGTAACCACGAATGGAGTTGAAGCGGCGCTTGAGGTGCTTGGTCTTCTTGTGAAACCTGGGCTCCTTGGCAATGGCAATAGCTCCAGTGTTGTCACAGAAGAGAGTCATCAGGCCCGACGCATTGGGAATCACTCCTAGGTCGGTGATGAACTCCTTCATCCAGACTTCTTCCTGCGCTGCTTCCGAAGCAGCTATGTACTCCGCTTCACATGTAGATGCCGCCACGACGCTTTGCTTGCAACTGCACCAGCTGACTGCCCCACCATTCAAAATATACACGTATCCGGTTTGTGACTTGGAGTCATCCGGATCTGTGTCGAAGCTAGCATCGACGTAACCCTTTACAACGAGCTCTTCGGCACCTCCATAAACGAGAAACATATCCTTAGTCCTTTTCAGGTACTTAAGGATATTCTTGACCGCTGTCGAGTGTTCCATTCCGGGATCACTTTGGTACCTCCCTACCAAACTTATGGCAAGGTTCACATCAGGTCTGGTACACAGCATGGCATACATAATAGAGCCTACGGCTGAGGCATAGGGGATGACACTCATCTTTTCTCTATCTTCTGCCGAGGTTGGGCATTGAGCTGTGCTCAATCTCACACCTTGCAATACAGGCAAGAACCCCTTCTTGGACTGATCCATATTGAACTTCTTCAATATCTTGTCAAGGTATGTGCTTTGTGAAAGACCAATGAGGCGTCTCGATCTATCTCTATAGATCTTGATGCCTAATAGGTAAGCAGCTTCTCCAAGGTCCTTCATTGAAAAACACTTATTCAAGTAGGCCTTTATGCTTTCCAAAAGTTCTATATCATTTCCCATCAACAATATGTCATCCACATATAAAATGAGAAATGCTACAGAGCTCCCACTCACTTTCTTGTAAATACAGGCATCTCCATAAGTCTGTATAAACCCAAACGCTTTGATCACCTCATCAAAGCGATGTTCCAACTTCGAGATGCTTGCACCAGACCATAGATGGAGCGCTGGAGCTTGCATACCTTGTCAGCATTCTTAGGATCGACAAAACCTTCTGGCTGCATCATATACAATTCTTCCTTAAGGAAACCATTAAGGAATGCCGTTTTGACGTCCATTTGCCAGATCTCATAATCATAAAATGCGGCAACTGCTAACATGATTCGGACGGACTTCAGCATCGCTACGGGTGAGAAAGTCTCATCATAGTCAACTCCTTGAACTTGTCGATAACCCTTAGCGACAAGCCGAGCCTTATAGACGGTCACATTACCATCCGCGTCAGTCTTCTTCTTAAAGATCCATTTATTTTCTATGGCTTGCCGATCATCGGGCAAGTCCACCAAAGTCCATACTTTGTTCTCATACATGGATCCTATCTCGGATTTCATGGCTTCAAGCCATTTGTTGGAATCCGGGCCCGCCATGGCTTCTTCATAGTTCGAAGGTTCACCGTTGTCTAACAACATGATTTCCAGGACAGGGTTGCCGTACCACTCTGGTGCGGAACGTGTCCTCGTGGACCTACGAAGTTCAGTAGTAACTTGATCCGAAGTTTCATGATCATCATCATTAACTACCTCTCTAGTCGGTGCAGGCACCACAGAAACATTTTCCTGCGCTGCGCTACTCTCCGGTTCGAGAGGGGGTATAATTACCTCATCAAGTTCTACTTTCCTCGAACTTCTTTTGAGAGAAACTCTTTCTCTAGAAAGGATCCATTCTTGGCAACAAAGATTTTGCCTTCGGATCTAAGGTAGAAGGTATACCCAATAGTTTCCTTAGGGTATCCTATGAAGACGCACTTTTCCGATTTGGGTTCGAGCTTTTCAGGTTGAAGTTTCTTGACATAAGCATCGCATCCCCAAAATTTCAGAAACGACGGCTTAGGTTTCTTCCCAAACCATAATTCATACGGTGTCGTCTCAACGGATTTAGACGGTGCCCTATTTAAAATGAATGCGGCAGTCTCTAATGCATATCCCCAAAATGATAGCGGTAAATCAGTAAGAGACATCATAGATCGCACCATATCCAATAGAGTGCGATTACGACGTTCGGACACACCATTACGCTGAGGTGTGCCAGGCGGCGTGAGTTGTGAAACAATTCCACATTTCCTTAAGTGCGTGCCAAACTCGTGACTCAAATATTCTCCTCCACGATCAGATCATAAGAACTTTATTTTCTTGTCACGTTGATTCTCTACGTCACTCTGAAATTCCTTGAACTTTTCAAAGGTCTCAGACTTGTGTTTCATTAAGTAGACATACCCATATCTGCTTAAGTCATCAGTGAGGGTGAGAACATAACGATAGCCACCGCGAGCCTCAACGCTCATTGGACCGCATACATCGGTATGTATTATTTCCAACAAGTTGGTTGCTCGCTCCATTGTTCCGGAGAACGGAGTCTTAGTCATCTTGCCCATGAGGCATGGTTCGCACGTGTCAAATGATTCATAATCAAGAGACTCCAAAAGTCCATCTGCATGGAGTTTCTTCATGCGTTTGACACCAATATGACCAAGGCGGCAGTGCCACAAGTATGTGGGACTATCATTATCAACCTTACATCGTTTGGTATTCACACTATGAATATGTGTAACATGACGTTCGAGATTCAATAAAAATAAACCATTGACCAGCGGGGCATGACCATAAAACATATCTCTCATATAAATAGAACAACCATTATTCTCGGATTTAAATGAGTAGCCATCTCGCATCAAACGAGATCCAGATACAATGTTCATGCTCAAAGCTGGTACTAAATAACAATTATTGAGGTTTAAAACTAATCCTGAAGGTAGATGTAGAGGTAGCGTGCCGACGGCGATCACATCGACCATGGAACCATTCCCGACGCGCATCGTCACCTCGTCCTTCGCCAGTCTCCGCTTATTCCGCAGCTCCTGTTTTGAGTTACAAATGTGAGCAACCGCACCGGTATCAAATACCCAGGAGCTACTACGAGCGCTGGTAAGGTACACATCAATAACATGTATATCATATATACCTTTGACGTTGCCGGCCTTCTTATCCGCTAAGTACTTGGGGCAGTTCCGCTTCCAGTGACCGGTTCCCTTGCAATAAAATCACTCAGTCTCAGGCTTGGGTCCATTCTTGGGCTTCTTCCTGGCAACTGATTTACCGGGCGCGGCAACTGCTTTGCCGTCCTTCTTGAAGTTCTTCTTACCCTTGCCTTTCTTGAAACTGGTGGTCTTATTCACCATCAACACTTGATGTTCCTTTTTGATCTCCACCTCCGCTGATTTCAGCATCGAATATAACTCAGGAATGGACTTCTCCATCCCTTGCATATTGAAGTTCATCACAAAGCTCTTGTATCTAGGTGGAAGCGACTGGAGGATTCTGTCAATAACCGAGTCATCCGGAAGATTAACTCCCAGCTGGGACAAGCGGTTGTGCAACCCAGACATTTTGAGTATGTGCTCGCTGACAGAACTATTTTCCTCCATCTTACAACTGAAGAACTAGTCGGAGACTTCATATCTCTCGACCCGGGCATGAGCTTGGAAAACCATTCTCAGCTCTTGGAACATCTCATATGCTCCGTGTTGCTCAAAACGCTTTTGGAGCCTCGGTTCTAAGCTGTAAAGCATGCCGCACTGAACCAGGGAGTAATCATCACTACGCGACTGCCAGGCGTTCATAACGTCTTGAGTTGTTGGGAAAATGGGTGCGTCACCTAGCGGTGCATCAAGGACATATGCTTTCTTGGAAGCTATGAGGATGATCCTCAAGTTACGGACCCAGTCCGTATAGTTGCTTCCATCGTCTTTCAGTTTGGTTTTCTCTAGAAACACGTTGAAGTTGAGGGCAACATTAGCGTGGGCCATTGGATCTACAAGATAGATTGTAAAGACAATTTTAGACTAAGTTCATGATAATTAAGTTCATCTAATCAAATTATTTAATGAACTCCCACTCAGATAGACATCCCTCTAGTCATCTAAGTGATACATGATCCATATCGACTAGGCCGTGTCCGATCATCACGTGAGACGGACTAGTCATCAATGGTGAACATCTCCATGTTGATCGCATCTACTATACGACTCATGTTCGACCTTTCGGTCTCTCGTGTTCCGAGGCCATGTCTGTACATGCTAGGCTCGTCAAGTCAACCTAAGTGTTTCGCGTGTGTAAATCTAGCTTACGCCCGTTGTATGCGAACGTTAGAATCTATCACACCCGATCATCACGTGGTGCTTCGAAACAACGATCCTTCGCAACGGTGCACACTTAGGGGGAACACATTTCTTGAAATTTTAGTGAGGGATCATCTTATTTATGCTACCGTCGTTCTAAGCAAATAAGATGTAAAAACATGATAAACATCACATGCAAATCATAAAGTGACATGATATGGCCAATATCATCTTGCGCCTTTGATCTCCATCTTCGGGGCGCGGCATGATCACCATCGTCACCGGCACGACACCATGATCTCCATCATCATGATCTCCATCATTGTGTCTTCATGAAGTTGTCTCGCCAACTATTACTTCTACTACTATGGCTAACGGTTAGCAATAAAGTAAAGTAATTACATGGCGTTTTTGATTGACACGCAGGTCATACAATAAATTAAGACAACTCCTATGGCTCCTGCCGGTTGTCATACTCATCGACATGCAAGTCGTGATTCCTATTACAAGAACATGATCAATCTCATACATCACATATATTTCATCACATCCTTTTGGCCATATCACATCACATAGCATACCCTGCAAAAACAAGTTAGACGTCCTCTAATTGTTGTTGCAAGTTTTACGTGGCTGCTATGGGTTTCTAGCAAGAACGTTTCTTACCTACGCAAAAGCCACAACGGTGATATGCCAATTGCTATTTACCCTTCATAAGGACCCTCTTCATCGAATCCGATCCGACTAAAGTGGGAGAGACAGACACCCGCTAGCCACCTTATGCAACAAGTGCATGTCAGGCGATGGAACCAGTCTCACGTAAGCGTACGTGTAAAGTCGGTCCGGGCCGCTTCATCCCACAATGCCGCCGAATCAAGATGGGACTAGTAACGGCAAGCAAATTGACCAAATCATCGCCCACAACTACTTGTGTTCTACTCGTGCATAGAATCTACGCATAGACCTAGCTCATGATGCCACTGTTGGAGAACGTAGTAATAATTCAAAATTTTCCTACGTGTCACCAAGATCAATCTAGGAGATGCTAGCAACGAGAGAGAGGGAGTGCATCTTCATACCCTTGAAGATCGCTAAGCGGAAGCATTGCAAAGAACGCGGTTGATGGAGTCGTACTCGCGGCAATTCAAATCGCGGAAGATCCGATCCAAGCGCCGAACGGACGGCGCCTCCGCGTTCAACACACGTACAGCCCGGGGACGTCTCCTCCTTCTTGATCCAGCAAGGGGGGAGGAGAAGTTGGGGAGGGATGTGCCAGGAGCAAGGGGTTGCAGGTCCCATGCGCCTCCCCACTATATATAGGGGTGGAGGGGGCTGGTTTCTTGCCCTCCAAGTCCATTGGGGCGTTGGGAAAGGTGGGAGGAAAGAAATCCCATCCTTTCCCTTCCCCACCGATTGTTATCCCCCTTTTTTAGGGATCTTGATCTTATCCCTTCGGGATATGATCTTATTCCTTCTAAGGGGGGATCTTGGTGCGCCTTGACCAGGGGTGTGGGGCCTTGCCCCCACTACCCATGTTCATGTGGGTCCCCCCATGCAGGTGGGCCCCACTCCGGAACCTTCTAGAACCTTCCCGGTACAATACCGAAAAATCCCAAACATTTTCCGGTGGCCAAAATAGGACTTCCCATATATAGACCTTTACCTCCGGACCATTCCGGAACTCCTCGTGACGTCCGGGATCTCATCCGGGACTCCGAACAACTTTCGGTAACCACATACAATTCCGATTACAACTCTAGCGTCACCAAACCTTAAGTGTGTAGACCCTACGGGTTCGGGAACCAAGCAGACATGACCGAGACACCTCTCTGGCCAATAACCAATAGCGGGATCTGGATACCCATATTGGCTCCCACATGTTCCATGATGATCTCATCGGATGAACCACGATGTCGGGGATTCAATTAATCCCGTATACAATTCCCTTTGTCCATCGGTATGTTACTTGCCCGAGATTCGATCGTCGGTATCCCTATACCTTGCTCAATCTCGTTACCAGAAAGTCTCTTTATTCGTTCTGTAACACATGATCCCGTGACTAACTCCTTAGTCACATTGAGCTCATTATGATGATGTATTACCGAGTGGGCCCAGAGATACCTCTCCATCACACGGAGTGACAAATCTCAGTCTCGATTCGTGCCAACCCAACAGACACTTTCGGAGATACCTGTAGTGCACCTTTATAGTCACCCAGTTACGTTGTGACGTTTGATACACCCAAAGCATTCCTACGGTATCCGGGAGTTGCACAATCTCATGGTCTAAGGAAATGATACTTGACATTAGAAAAGCTCTAGCAGACGAACTACACGATCTTGTGCTATGCTTAGGATTTGGTCTTTTCCATCACATCATTCTCCTAATGATGTGATCCCTTTATCAACGACATCCAATGTCCATGGTCAGGAAACCATGGCCATCTATTGATCAACGAGCTAGTCAACTAGAGGCTCACTAGGGACATGGTGTGGTCTATGTATTCACATATGTATTACGGTTTCCGGTTAATACAATTATAGCATGAACAATAGACAATTATCATGAACAAGGAAATATAATAATAACCATTTTATTATTGCCTCTAGGGCATATTTCCAACACATGTGAATCGAATTATGCATTCGTTCTTAAACCTAAACATGATTCGATATGAAATACAAGAATTCCTAATTTCAAATTTAAATTATGTGAATTATGCACAAAGGTATTTAATTAGGGGCAAATCCTGCTCTGCAGGCTATTACAATGCACACAATTTGAGAAAGCAAAACGTCTGCGATCAACTCTGACATCACACACGTTTCTCCATTCGAGGCATGTGTGATGAATCTCGTCTTCGCGCACGGACAGACGAGAAAGAACGTGTGAGATTAACAACACCAGCGTTTGTGCTAGTCTCCTTATCACACACGATTTCGTATTTTGAACTGTGTACCATCATAAACGTTGGTCAAAGAAGGCAGCGTGCGATAGGCCTTCATCCCACACAGTTATTCTGGATGACACGTTTGGGAACTATGGATCACACGTTTGGGACGTTTTATAAATCACAAACGTTTATCAGAAACCTCGCGTGTGGGATATATTCAACCTTCGCATACGGTTTTACAATGATAAACGTATGCACTGTTATATCATATCACAGACGGTCTTGGAGGAACTAACCGTGTGTGATTGTCTCCTTATCATACACGCTTTATAATCGTGAACTGTTTGCGATTCGGTGCACATCCTAAACAGCGCTTCACAGAATAGCGCGTGCGATGTTAGTGTGATCTCACACGAGTTGCAAGGATGAACTGTATGGGAAATACACACATCTCAAACGATTATCCGGTGACCCTCGTTTGTGATAGGAGCGGACATCCCATACGCTTAGTTTTGCCAAACGTTTGTGTTCGTTGGCCACCATCGCCGACGGGTTTGCGGTGTCATGTGGGACGGACCCCCCCTATCGCCCACACATGCAAGGCGTTAAAAACCGTTCGTATAGCACGTCGCTGCACCAGTGATTACATCGGATAGATCAAGGCAAAGATGCGTTGAACATTGTATTGAAGGTCGAGAGAGAGAGAGATTTCCATCTAGGTACTACGTACGAACCCGTAGGTCTGTAGTGAACTACTCACACATCATGGTGAGGGCAGCAAGGTTGATGCAGAGGCCCTCCATGATAGATCTCCCCTCCAGCAGGGTGCCAGAACGGAGGTGTAGATGGCCTCCCGTCAGAAAAGAGACTTGCGGCGGTGGAAAAAGTGTTTCGGGAGCGCTTCTGGTATTTTTTGGATAGATGTGAATTTATAGGCCAGAGAACGACGTCTGCAGAGCCACCAGGGGGCCACCACATATCTGGCCGCACCCCCCTGGTGGCCCGGTGGGATATGTGGTGGGGCCCTAGTGCACCTTCCAGCCTTCCTTCGAAGCTTCTAGGTCTTGCATTGGTCCAGAAAAAAATCTTCAAAAAGTTTCGTGGCAGTTGGACTCCGTTTGGTACTCTAACTCTGAAAAGGCAAAACATGCAGAAAACATGAACTAGCACTGGGCACTTGGTCAATAGGTTAGTGCTTAAAAATATTATAAATTGGTAAACAAATACCCAAAAAGTATCCTAGAATGATAATATATTAGCATGGAACAATCAAAAATTATATATACGTTGGAGATGTATCAGCATCCCCAAGCTTAATTCCCGCTCGTCCCCGAGTAGGTAAATGATAAAAACATATTTTTTGAATTGACATGCTACCCATCATGTAATCTTTGGTATGTACGCTCATTGAGAAATGATGAATTAACAAACAGCAACATAGTAATATTTATAAGCATAGGAAACAAAATCATTGATTTTTCAAAGTATATGATCCTAAAAGAATGTTTACCCCTACTCATCTTATTATATTAGCAAGGCATGACTCCGTCTTCACCCCATAGATGCAAATGTTAAGCACCACAGTGTCCATGTCAGGCAATTGGATCACACTTTTTCAATATGCATCAAATTTTTATTCTTCACGCAATACATGAGCGTGAACCATTGGACATAGCATATAGGTGGTATAGAATATGGTGGTAGGTATCAAAGGGGTAAAAAGTGGAGAAGATAGTCTCACATCAACTAGGCGTACCAACGAGCTATGGAGATGCTCATCGATAGATGTCAATGCAAGGAGTAGGGATTGCCATGCAAATGATGCACTAGAGCTATAAGTGTATGAAAGGTCAACTGAAGCTAAGTGGGGTGTGCATCAAACTTGCTTGCTCATGAAGACCTCAGGCATTTGAGGAAGCCCGTCATCGGAATATACAAGCCAAGTTTATTATATGAGAAGGTAGTTCCCACTAGCATATGGAAGTGTCAACATAGGGGACTCTCTATATGAAGAACATGGTGCCACTTTGAGGCACAAGTGTGGTAAAGGATAGTAGCAAAGTCCCTTCTCTCTTTTATCTCATTTTTTAGGCTGGGCTTTTCTCTTTTTTTTTCTTTTTGCCTCCCCCATTTTCTGTTTTTTTTATATGGTGGGCTCATTTGGCCTCCCCCGTTTTTATTTCATTTTTCATTCGGAGTCTCATCCCAACTTGTGGGGGAATCATAGTCTCCATCATCCTTTCCTCACTGGGACAATGCTCTATAATAATGATGATCATCACACTTTTATTTACTTACAACTCAACATGAAGGACTGATAGGAAGATATGACTCTGAATGAATGCCTCTGGTAGTGTACCAGGATGTGCAATGTTCTAGCGTGACATGTATCAAAAATATGATGAACGGTGGCTTTGCCACAAATACTATGTCATCTCTATATGATCATGCAAAGCATTATGATGATGAACGAACTAGTCATGTGAAGTGACGATGGAATTTGCATGACAATATATCTCGGAATGGCTATGGAAATGCCATAATAGGTAGGTATGGTGGCTGTTTTGAGGAATATATAATGAGGCTATGTGCAACAGAGCATATCATGACGGGGTTTGGTTGCACCGGCGAATATTTGCATCGATCCTCGAGGTGAGAATGGGCTATCCACGGTACCGAAGAGGCTAGCAAATATGAGAAGGTGAAGATGCGTATGTCCACGGTATCACATTAGTCATAAAGAACTCACATACTTATTGCAAAGTTTTATTAGTTTTTATCACAAATCAAAGTACTCGTCACATACCCCGAGGGAGGAGGTTAATAGGAGTTAACCATCACGCGCCCTCGACTCGAAACAACACTAGGATTTCAACGAGGAATATAAATGCTCACACATCATCACCATGCCTCTTTAATTTTTAGATGAATAACAAGTTAACACCTCTTAATATCGACTCTTCTCTATATGTGCTACACGATTTTGGACTCACACCATTTTCATATTACTACATCAATGTCATTAACCCACAACTTCTCTATATGTGCTACACGATGGTTTTGATTATCATTCATTCAATACCTAATATTCTTGGACTAGTCTTATGACCCATGCAAATTACCATCACTGTTAATTCAGCTCTCAAAAAAGTATAAGTGAATAACAAGAGCATATTATTTCTATAAAATCTACACGCCACCGTGCTCAAAAAGATACTAGTGAAGTACTAGAGCAACTGCCTAGCTCAAGAGATATAAGTGAAGCACATAGAGTATTCTAGCAAATTATCATGAAGGTGTATCTCTCTCAAATAGGTTTGTCCAGCAAATGATGATTGCTACAAACTGAAAGTGAAAGCAAACAAAAGCAAACGACGCTCCAAGCAAAACACATATCATGTGATGAATAAAAATATAGCTCTAAGTGACATACTGATGGATTGAGACGAAAGAGGGGATGCCTTTCGGGGCATCCCCAAGCTTAAAAGCTTGAGTATCCTTAGAATTATACTTGGGGTGCCTTGGGCATCCCCAAGCTTGGACTCTTGCTACTCCTTATTCTATAGTCCATCGTGATCACACCCAAAACTTGAAAACTTCAATCACACAAAACTCAACAAAACTTCTTGAGATCCGTTAGTATAAGAAACATATTGCATACTTGAGGTATTGTGATAAATTGATTCAAATTAATTTTTGCATAATAGGTACTATATTCTAACTTCCCCGTGGCTTACACCCCCGATATAGTCCATGGCATAATCAAAAAAAGCAAACTATGCAAGCAAAAACAGAATCTGTTTAAATCAGAACAGTATGTAGCAATCTGTAAAGAGCCCATACTTATGTAACTCTAAAAATTCTGAAAATTAGGACAACATAAAGAATTTTTATTGCAATACTGTGTTAAAATTTCAGATCAAGATCACGCTCCAGTAAAAAAATGAAAATTCCTGTACTGGAGTCAAAAGTTTCTGTTTTGTTTCAGTATAGATTCTACTCATCTTGTGAGTCATCCCAAAGGATTTACTTGGCACAAACACTAATTTATACACAAAAACATAATCATTACAGAGGCAATAATCATGTTATTAATAATAAACAGAAATAAATGATAACTATTTGGTTGTCTCCCAACAAGCTCTTTCTTTATAGCCATCAAGATAGGCTTATGATAATAATGATGCTCACATAAAAGACAAGAGTTAAAGCACAAAGAGAGCATCACAAAACATGTGAAAACAAATTTAAGTCTAACATACTTCCTATACATAGCCATTTTATAAGCAAACATTTTTTGAAGACAGGAAGTGTCTAACATATGCAAGTAGGAAGAGTGAAGCATTAACAATTTCAACACAAAGAGAGGTAATTGACTAACATGCAAATTCTTATTACCACGTTTGCCTCTCTCATTATATGTAGGATCATAATCAAACTCAACAATATAACTATCATAATATTGATCATTCTCCAAAGTAGTGGGATCATTATTACCTAAAGTTGACACTCTTGCAACCCCACTTTTAGTAGTGTTGCGAATATCATACTCAATAATAGATTCATCATGAAGGCTAGAATTATCAAGGTCACAAGGAACATCATGATTATCACCCCAATCATGATCGTTAGCACAATTGATATTCATAGAATTTATACTAGCAACATGGCAATCATGCTTTTCATTCAAGGAACTATCATGAATCACTTTATAAATTTCTTTTAACACTTAATCATAATTTTTAGATTCATGATTTTCAAGCAAGACCTCATAAGAAAATTCTAGTGCAATCAACTCACTAGTAATTGGGTTGAACATAATCAGGTCTTTTGAAAAGATTAGCAAGTGGACGAGGATCCATTTATCTTTATATTTTTGCTTTAAACTTTTTGTTTGTTTTTGATAAAGATAAAGATAACATAGCTAGGCAAGCAAGCAAAGGAGTAAACTAGTAACAAGCAAAGTGGACGTGATGCCTATATTTTTGTATTTTTTATTTTTATGTGACAAGCTAAATATAACAACAAATAAAAATAAGAACAAGTGAATGAAATTTTGTGCGAAGTTACTTGATAGTTGGTGATGGTATTCCCCGACAACGGTGCCAGAAATCCTTCCTGATACTCGTGATCTGTGTTGGGTTTTCCGTGAAGAGGAACGGGTAATCGCAGCACTAAGTGGGTAAGTATTTCCCTCAGTTATGAAACCAAGGTTTATCGAACCAATAGGAATACCAATCCTCAACCGGCTTCAGCGGCTGCACAGAAAAGAACAAACAACTTGCACCCAACGCCGTGCAAGAGGGTTGTCAATCCCCTTGATCTCGTTATTTGCAAGCAAGTGAGTTGTGTAGATAATAGTAAAGTGCAAAATAAAATAAAAGGTAATAAATAACAGCAAGGTAATGATAGCGTTTGTGAATATATAAGTGGATAGACCCGGGGGCCTTTGAGTTCTCTAGTGGCATCTCACATAAGCAAAGCATATGGTGGGTAAACAAATTACTGTTGGGCAATTGATAGAAAAGCGAACAGTTATACGATTTCACGGCAATGATCATGTGTATATAGGCATCACGTCCATAAGCAAATAGGCCGACTCCTGCCTGCACCTATTACTATTACTCCACCCATCAACCGCTATCCAGCATGCATCTAGAGTATTAAGTAAAACAGAGTAATGCTTGGAGAACATTGACATGATGTAGACAAAGTAAACTCAATCAATATGAATAAACCCCATCGTTTTATCCTTAGTAGCAGCAACACAAAGACGCAACTTTTCCCCTTCTGTCATTGGGATATAGAAACTCACCAGGTTGAACCTACTACAACGCACCACTCTCACCGAAGAAATATGAATCTAGTTGGCCAAACTATCTCAATAGATCGGAGAGCATTATGAAGCTATGATGATGATGCAAATAAGAATCATAGTAATCAGATTTGACTCAAATACTTTTCATGAATAATCTGAACATAAACTCGCAATTCATCGGATCCCAACAAACACACCATACAAAGGGATTACATCGGATAGATCAAGGCAAAGATGTGTTGAACATTGTATTGAAGATCGAGAGAGAGAGAGAGAGAGAGAGAGAGAGAGAGATTTCCATCTAGGTACTACCTACGGACCCGTAGGTCTATGGTGAACTACTCACACATCATGGTGAGGGCATCAAGGTTGATGCAGAGGCCCTCCGTGATAGATCTCCCCTCCGGCAGGGTGCCGGAATGGAGGTGTAGATGGCCTCCCGTCGGAACAGAGTCTTGCGGCAGCGGAAAAAGTGTTTCGGGAGCGCTTCTGGTGTTTTTTTGGTAGATATGAATTTATAGGCCAGAGAACGACGTCTGGAGAGCCACCAGGGGGCCACCACTTATCTGGCCGCGCCCCCCTGGTGTCCCGGTGGGATATGTGGTGGGGCCCTGGTGCACCTTCCGGTCTTCCTCCGAAGCTTCTAGGTCTTGTATTGGTCTAGAAAAAATAATCAAAAAGTTTTGTGCCAATTGAACTCCGTTTGGTACTGTAATTCTGAAAAGGCAAAAACACGCAGAAAACAGGAACTGGCACTGGGCATTGGGTCAATAGGTTAGTGCTCAAAAATATTATAAATTGGTAAATAAATACCCAAAAAGTATCCTAGAATGATAATATATTAGCATGGAACAATAAAAGATTATAGATACGTTGGAGACGTATCACTCCCCGAGCTTTTCGCAATGGTTAAAACCGCAGAATTAGAAATCAAGATAGAGCATCAAGTGTTAATGGTCGAAAAGACCACTAGTTTGAATAAGGCTAAGGGAAACACTACTGGAATCAGGGACTTTGCCATCTGCCAGCTCTTTGTCGTCTGCTGGCAGATGGCAAAGAGGATATTTGCCGTCTGCTTTTATAAAGCAGACGGCAAAGAACATGCTGATGGCAAAGAGGCTCTTTGCCATCTGCACTTCTTTGCCGTCTGCCAGCAGACGGCAAAGAACAAAGTGGGCCCCACTTGGTACTGCACTTGCCAGGTCACACGGGCCACTTCTTTGCCGTCTGCTGGCAGACGGCAAAGAACTCTTTGCCGTCTACCAGCAGACGGCAAAGAGGTGAGGGGGGCCCCACAGTGTAACGGCGGGGACGGGCTAACGGCCCCCCTCTCTGCCGTCTGCTGGCAGACGGCAAAGAAATTTGCCGTCTGCCAGCAGACGGCAAAGAGGGGGCTTAATTTTCGCCATCCCCCCGCGCCTCCCGCCTCTCTCTCTTTCTCTCACCTCTCTCTCTCTCACACCCGCGCCCGTTCCCCTCTCTCACCGCCGCCGCCGCCGCCGCCCCCTCCCCGCCCACTCGCCGCCCCCTCCCCGCCCTCTCGCCGCCGCCCCCTCCCCCCCTCTCTCACCGCCGCCGCCGCCCCCTCCCCGCCCTCCACCACCGCCTGCCCCCCTCCCCGTGGCGCACCTCCACCACCGCGGTGCCGCCCCCTCCTCACGGCCCTCCTGCCGCCGCCGCCCCCTCCCCGGCGGCCTCCTCTCCTCGCCGCCGGCCTCCTCTCCTCGCCGCCGGCCGCCCTGCCCCCTGCCCCTCTCTGGTGAGCTTCCCCTGCCCCCCTTTTAATTTTTTTTTCTATTTTTCTAATTAGATTTTTAGTTTTCTGTTTTTAGATGTTTTGCAAATAGTTGTTTAGGTGTTTGGGTAAATAGGAAAAAATATTTAGACATTTAGGTAGAAAAAAAACCTAGAAGAAAAAAAAGAAGAAAAGAAGATGAAAAAAAAGGAAAAATAAAAAAGAAAAAGAACAAAAAATAATAATAAGAAGAAGAAACAGAAGAAGAGGAGGAGGAGAAGAAAAAAGAAGAAGAAGAAGAAGAAAAAAAGAGGAGAGGAGGATAAGAAGAAGAGGAAAAAAGGAAAGGAAGAAGAAGAAGAGGAGGAGGAGGAGAAGAAAAAAGAAGAAGAGGAAGAAGAAGAAGAAAAAAGAGGAGAGGAGGAGAAGAAGAGGAGGAAAAAGGAAAGGAGGAAGAAGAAGAAGAAGAAGGAAAAAAAAGGAAGAAAAGGAAGAAAAGTAAGAAGAGGAAGAAGAAGAAAAGAAAAAAAGAGAAAAAACCCCGACCCCGACACGGCACCTCGACCCCGACCCGACAACTCGACCCCGACCCGACACCCCGACCCCGACACCCCGACCTCGATCCCGACCCCGACACGGCACCCCGACCCCGACCCGACAACCCGACCCCGACCCCGACACGCCGACCCCGACCCCGACCCCGGCACGGCACCCCGACCCCGACCCCGACCCGACACCCCGACACCGACACAGCACCCCGACCCCGACCCGACACCCCGACCCCAACACGGCACCCCGACCCCGACACCCCGACACCCCTGACACCGCGACACCACGACACCCAGACACGACACCCCCCGACACCCCGACCCCGACCCCGACCCCGACACCCCTGACACCCCGACACCATGACACCCAGACACGACACCCGCCGACACCCCGACCCCGACACGACACCCCGACACCACGACACCCCGACACCACGCCACCCAGACACGACACCCCCGACCCCCGACACCTCTTTGGCCTCCTGTTGACCGAAAAGGTGCTCTTCGGCCTTCCAGAGGCCGATGGGGTCATATATTTGTGAATTATGAGTTAGGAAGTATATTTTACGATTTTGTTAAGAAAAACATCATATATATTTGTGTTGATCGGGTGGATTTAAATGTGCAGTTCTTTCGGGGCTGCGAGGGTCTGGTGTTCGACGACCTCCCCGTGTGTTCGACGAGCTCCGCCCCTGCGTTCGTGGGTGAGCACAAATGACATCTCCTCCTCCCCCCTTCATTTGCTCTGTTCCTGTCTTCGTGCCGATGAAACTTGCTAGCTATAGGTGTCAATCATCAGTATGCGTGACCACTATGCGTCTCCCGTTCGAAAGGGTTACATCTATAAATATGCATGCATTTGCATATTTATAACTGTGATTCTTTCGAATTGTCCAACGTTATCCATGGACAGCCCGAGTATGTGTAGATTGGGTTCGTTTTCCCATATGCTCTGCTCCGGATCCGATGCAGAATTTCGTCAGTGCCTCCCTGTTGTTCTCCGGGTACACATCCTCTCTGCTTATTGCCGAGACGTGTATCAGGAGAACAGCGGGGAGGTGCTGCCGAAATTTTGCGTCGGATCCAGAGCAGAGCATGGGAAAACGAACCCAATCTACACATACTCGGGTGGGATTAGGACCTATCTTTACCTACTAGCGTCTAGGTTGCATGGACGTAATAAAACTGACAAACTCTATTAACTGATGAATATGGTTTGCTGAATTATGTATATATTTCTTGTGTGTCCAGTAGCTAGGCAAGATGAGTGATCGTGCGTGGATGTACACCGGTCACACTAGTCAGAAAGACATGAGCCATGAATGGCTAAGAAAAACCAAGGGGTTTGTGAGAGCCGCATTTGCAAATGGACAGGAAACAAACTGGTGCCCCTGTGTCGACTGCGACAACTTTCATAAGAAGTCCGAGTTTGAAATGATCAAACACCTGCAGAAGTTGGGTTTTACGCCTGATTATACGGTCTGGACATTTCATGGTGAGTCTGCCCAACGTGCCAGAGCTGAGGAGGGCCATCGTCGCACCGACGAGCATGGTACCAGGATGGAGGACATGGTGGAAGACTTTGATGATGCTCGGGATTCGGACGATGAGATGGAGGAATCTGCAAAGGCCTTCAATGATATGTTGGAGTCTTCAAAACGTCCTCTCCACGAGCACACTGAGCTTTGTCAGCTGGATGCCATCGCACAAGTAATGGCTCTGAAGGCTCAATTCAACTTGGGCAGAGAATGCTACGACGCGATGATCACACTATTTGGATGCTTTCTACCCAAAGGCCATGTAATGCCTGCAAACTTGTACCAGTCGGACAAAATCCTCCGTGCACTTAAGATGCCCTATGAGAAGATAGATGCCTGTGTGAAAGGATGTGCCTTATTTAGGCTTGAGTATGCGGACTTGAAGTATTGTCCCGTTTGCCAGTCTTCCAGGTATGTTGAGGTAGACAACGGTATGGGTGAGAAGAGTCAGACAAAAATCCCAGTTAATGTTCTTCGGTATATGCCAATCATACCAAGACTTCAACGTCTTTTCATGGTCGAAGAGACGGCCAGACAGATGACATGGCACAAATTGGGCAAAAGAACCGAACTAGATGCAGATGGGGAGCCGATGTTGGTACACACATCAGACGCTTTTGCGTGGAAGTGCTTCGATGCAATACATCATGCTAAAGCGGCAGATCCAAGGCATCCTCGAATCGCCATAAGCACGGATGGGTTCAATGTGTTTGGTATGATGGCAGCTCAATACAGTTGTTGGCCTGTATTTGTCATTCCACTCAATCTCCCTCCCGGACAGATTATGCAAAGAAAGAACATTTTCCTGACGTTGATAATTCCGGGGCCCAACTATCCAGGGAAGAATATGAATGTGTACATGCAGCCGCTTAAGGATGAACTGCAAGAAGCTTGGGATAATGGGATCAAGACATACGACGCCGCTACAAAAAAAACTTCCTAATGCGTGCGTGGTACATGTACTCGATGCATGACTTGCCGGCGTATGCGCTATTCGTTGGCTGGTGTGTGCATGGAAGGTTCCCGTGCCCCACATGCAAGGCAGCTCTTGAGTTTCGTCGGCTGCAGGCGGGTGGCAAGTTTTCTTGCTTCGACATGCATAGACAGTTCCTGGATCCTCGCCATAAGTTCAGAAAAGACAAGAAGAACTTCATCAAAGGTAGAGTTGTCAAAAACTCTGCACCACCTGCGTTGACAGGCCAACAGACCCTGGATCAGTTCAACTCTCTCGAGCCGGATCCGGAGCGTCCAGGGTATTTCAAGGGGTATAATTCTGAACACGCCTGGACTCACAAGACATGCTTGTGGGATCTGCCTTACTTCAAAGACCTCCTTTGCCCACACAACATCGACGTGATGCACACTGAAAAGAATGTCGGCGAGGCCCTCTTTGGTACATTGTTCGGCATAGAGGGGAAAACAAAGGATAATCCTAAGGCTAGAGTTGATCAGGAGGCTCTATGTGATAGACCGCTACAAAATATGCGACAACTGAAAGGAAAGCAGAACTGGACGAAGCCAAAGGCATGGTTCAATCTTGGAAGGCCAGCTATGAGGGAAATTATCCTGTGGGTGAAAAAGGAGTTGATGTTCCCCGATGGGTATGCAGCGAATCTAAAGAGGGGAGCGAGCCTTGAAAAATTGAAAATATTTGGTCTCAAGAGTCATGATTGGCACATATGGCTTGAGCGGGTAATGCCGGTGATGTTGGGTGGCTTTATCCCTGAGGATGAATGGCTAGTACTGGCAGAGCTGAGCTATTTCTTCCGTGTTCTTTGTGCGAAAGAACTATCGCCTGGCTTGCCAGAAGAACTGGAAGAGTTGGCGCCGGAGTTGATCTGCAAGTTAGAGAAGATCTTTCCACCAGGCTTCTTTAATCCAATGCAGCATTTGATTTTGCATCTCCCGACCGAGCCACGATTGGGGGGGCCCGTGCAGAATCGTTGGTGCTACGCAACTGAGAGGATGCAGAAGACGCTTCGAGAAAAATGTAAAACTAAACGTCGAATTGAAGCATCGATGGCCGAGGCATTCATTACTGAGGAGGCGGGAAACTTCGTGACAGCACACTACGAAGCCAAAAATCGTCATTTGCATAATCCGAAGCCTCGGTACAATGCTGGCGACCCAAAAAAGGGTGGATC
This sequence comes from Elymus sibiricus, assembly GCA_039707655.1. Classification (NCBI taxonomy): domain Eukaryota; kingdom Viridiplantae; phylum Streptophyta; class Magnoliopsida; order Poales; family Poaceae; genus Elymus; species Elymus sibiricus. Next base: position 140,984,809 of record CM077671.1, read on the forward strand.
CAACCTCAGCCTATTCAAAGGGAAGCTCGCACCAGCCGGTGCTTATACTTCCTTATCGCTAGATGTCGACGAATGGCGGACCATTACGTTGTATATCTTGAACAACCTAACAGAAGTGCGGCCGTACATCGAGTAAGTTCTCGGTACATTGTTTCGCAACCTCTAATTCCTTTGAACTGCTCATATTCCCGGATATTTGATACAGTCGATACGTCGCCAAATTCTCGTATGGAGCGGTGATCCAAAAGGATTCTGTCGAAGAGTATGAGCTTCTGGCAATGCATGGAGGCAGCTATCCCGGTTTCATCTCTTGGTTCAAACAAACGGTAATTTCCATTAGACCATTTCATTTCTTCATCTAATTTCCGGCTAATGCAACAATCCTTTCGTATTAAACTTGTAGGCTAGTTCAGAGTCTATGGACGCCGAATTGAGACAAGTCGCTAATGGTTTTGACTATAAGGTCCGTTCATTTGACAAATACGACAACAACGGGTATCGCTTTCGTACCTATGGCAAAGAGCTATCTATGGCCGACCGAAAGTCTACAAATTGTTGTGTCTCTGCTATCAGCGAAGGAGGTACCGAGTATTATGGAAGAGTTGAAGCAATTTATGAACTTCTATTCTATGGTGCAAACCCACCTAAAGTCGTAGTCTTCAAATGTTATTGGTTCCAGCCGAAGGAGACTAGAAGGACTCATGAACATCTAGGGCTAGTCAAAATCAAACAAAGCACCCATTTGGATGTTCCCGATGTCTATATTACGGCTCAACAGGCAACCCAAGTTTTCTATCTACCGTGGGCCTGCCAAAGTGATCCAAATCTCAAAGGTTGGGATGTCGTTTATGAAGTGCCGCCACATGTTAGACCACCTCCCCCCAATGAAGAGGATTATGAACCTCACATTAACCCAGACACATATGAAGGAGAATTCTTCCAAGAAACACGTCTTTCCAAAAAACGTTTCAAGAACCGCTCTACTTCACCTCAGAACATTGAAGTAGACATCGGCAGTGAATCTGAGCCTGAACCGGAACAAGAAGAGCCGGAACAAGAAGAGGTTACTGCTGCGGATGACCTGTCAATGCTTGACCGATTACGTACAGGAGGCCTTCCACATGTTGATGCATTTATTGATGATGATGATGAGCACGTCATTACTGATAGTGATGATGATGATGCATTTATTGACCCCGAAGCATATATAGACGATGATGATGCATTTATTAATGATGACGATGAAGATTAATATTATAGTTCATGTCAGGTATTAAATTATTATTATGTACATATATATTATTAATTGGTTCATGTTAGGTATTCAATTTTTTATTATGTTCATGATGATGATACACTTCAATTATATTCATGTCAGGTATTCATTTTTTTAATGTTGTACTAACTTCGTTTACTCTTTGTCATTGCAGGTGTTGACAGATGGTGGGCGCGGGTCGAGAGGGCTCCGAGGCTCCTTCCTCAGCGCGTGGTGGGAGGGGTACTTCCATCCCACCCCACCACCTCCGGAGAGCGCTGGATCTCAGTATGCAGACACCGGCGGGCGCTTCTTCTACGACCGGGAGAGGTCGGGGGGGAAGAAGGTTGGTAGAGGTGGACGTGGCGGCGGGAGAGGTAGGAAGGCTGCTACTATGCCTTCCTCGCCGCCACCCCCAGCTGCTTCACCCGACCACAGGAGTGCTCCGTCTGAGATGGAGCAGCCTGAGGTGCAGCCGTCTCGGACTCCGGTCCACGAGCCTCAGGCCGACGAGGCTACGACAGACGAGGCTACGACAGACGCGCCTACGGCCGACGAGCCTGGGGCCGACGAACGTCGGGCGGCCGAGCCTTCGTCCCACGAGACTGGGGATCACGCTGAGTCGCAGCAGAACCCAGGTGCGGGCTCGTCGAGTGGCCGTGCTGAGGGTGGCTATAGTTCTGATAGCTATAGCGAGAGTGAGTGGGTTGAGGGGCGCAAAGTCTACCAGCGTGGTGGTACAAAGCTCCCGCCCACCCCGGCGACCCCCGACCAGAGGTGGTTGATTGCGCCGCAGGGGGAGAAGTAAGTGCATTTACTCTTTTTTAACCTTTTGTCTTCACGTTTCTTCGAATATCTAATGCGTTGGCCTTGTCATACTGCAGGTCTTGGACACACGGGCCTGGTTGCCGCAAGCCCAACAATGTCCTTGGCGTGATTTGTCGCCAGAGCTTCCCGGGGTGGGTCACGTTGCCCGGTGAGGGCCGGGTTCCAGAGCTAGGAATGACCTGGGAGCACTACTTGGCTGCCCCGGCCCCGCCGGGGCATAGGATCGGCGATGTCGAGTGCCACACGGTCGCCGACATTGTGATCCAGACGTTTTGGGTAATTTCTCCTTTGCCGTCTACGTTGTGTTTTCTTCTTTGATTGGCAACCCTAGTGATTGTACTAATCCGTGTTTTCTTGTTTGATTGCAGACCTTCTACAGGTG